>CM053775.1:30594268-30613389 GCA_028658325.1 Potorous gilbertii
ATTGTTTCTTTCTAGCCACTTGCAATATTTTATCCTTGATCTGGGAACTCTGGAATTTGACTACAATATTCCTAGGAGTTTCTCTTTTTGGGTCTCCTTTAGGAGGTGATCAGTGGATTCTTTCAATATTTATTTTGCCCTCTGGTTCTAGAATATCAGGGCATTTTTCCTTGATAATTTCATGAAAGATTATGTCTAGGCTCTTTTTTTGATCATGGCTTTCAGGTAGTCCCATAATATTTAAATTGTCTTTCCGGGATCTATTTTCCAGGTCAGCTGCTTTTCCAATGAGATGTTTCACATTATCTTCTATTTTTTTCAATCTTTTGGTTTTGTTTTGTGACTTCTTGGATTATCATATAGTCATTAGCTTCCCTGAACTCCACTCTCATTTTTAAAGAACTATTGTCTTCAGTGAGCCTTTGAACCTCCTTTTCCATTTGGCTGATTCTGCTTTTTAAAGCCTTCTTCTCCTCGTTGGCTTTTTGGATCTCTTTTTCCAATTGAGTTAGCCTATTTTTAAACGTGTTATTTTCTTCAGCATTTTCTTGGTTCTCCTTTAGCAAGCTGTTGAGTCACTTTTCAAGCTCTTCCATTGAGCCCATTGCATATTCATTTTGGAGGCACTGGAGGCAGAAGTCTTGACTTCCTCTGACACTGCTCTTCCTCATTAAAAAGGATGGAAGGAGATACTTGTTCACCAAGAAAGTAACCTTCTATGGTCTTATTTCCGCCCCCCCCCCCCCCCTTTTTGGGCATTTTACTAGCCAGTTACTTGACATCTGAAATGTTTGTCAAGAGGAGGGTCCTAGTGCTCCTCCTCACCTCAGGATTGTGCTCAGGGCTGAGGTTCAGGTCCCCTGCTCAATTCCTCCAGAGGTTTTAAGCTGAATCACTCAGACAATGGACCCAGGCTGCTTCCACAGCCACCATAGCCACCCGGTGCCTGCTGCTGTGGCTGCCTCTGCTGAAGCCTGGGACCAGTGCTGGGGGTAATTTTCTCCCCTATTACTCAGCTGGGAAAGTCTTCCCACACTGACCTTTGAAGCTTTCTTTGGTGCTTGTGGGTTGAGGGATCTGGGACTCTCCCTGCTAGGGATTCTGTATGGGAGGTCTGTTCAGGTCTCCTTGTGCCTCCTGGCTAGGGCTAGGCTCCACTCCACTCAGTGTCCCATGGGATAGACCTCTCCTGTTGGCCTTCCAGGTTACCTTTGGCTAGAAATCTCTTTCACTCTATCGTTCTGTGGCTTCTGCTGCTCTAGAATTTGTTGAGAGTCATTTTTTCAGATATTTTGTGGGCTGTACAAATGGGGAAGTACTAGAGTATATGCATCTTTCTACTCTGCCATCTTGGCTCTGCCCCTGGACAACTATAATTTTAAAGAAGTTTTTCCTTTTGTTTTCTTTTCTTTTTTAGACAAGGGAATTAGAGTTAAGTGATTTATTTACCCAGGATCACAAAGCTAGGAAGTGTCACATGTCAGAGGTCAGATTTGAACTCAGGTCCTCCTGATTCTAGGACTGGTGCTCTGTCCACTGCATCATCTAGCTGCCCCTATAAGTTTTTCCCTGACATTAAGTTTGAATTTGCCTCTCTATCCTCTTCCCCCCAACCCCTGCCCCATCACTTCCCATCCTCTCCTCTAGCAACAAGCAGAAGAAATTGATTTGCTCTTCCATAGGACAAGCCTTCAAATATTTAAAGAAAGCTCTCACGTTACTTAGCCTGCCTTAAGTTATACATCCCTATTTCCTACAATTAATCCATATATGACATAAAATCAGTAAAATAACAAAAATGATCACATTTAGGTACTAATGTTGAAGTTTTTTGTATACTTCCTAAATGTCATGCTCAGAACCAAACAAAATACTCCAGCATATACTCTGCTTAAGGCATAGGATGGTGGAACTGGTACATTTGGTTCCAACTGTATTCATCCCTTACTGTAGACCATGATTGGACTAGCTTTAAAAGTTTTCACAGCACACTGCTGAAACTCATATTGAGTCAACACATATTGAATCAACTCATGTTGACAGCTTGGAGTCCACTAAAACCTTCAGATCTCTTTTCAGAATGGCATGCAATGACATTGAATAGTGACCTGAGTTTTAACACTGGTTCTGTTCCTTACTACCTATACAACCTCAGACAAGTTGTCTTCACTCTCTGGGTCTCAGTTTCCTTATGTCTAAAATGAAGAGTTTGGACTAAAGGATCCCAAGGGCTGATGTACCCACATTGCTTTTTTGAGCCCCAATGTAGAATTTTACATTTATCCCTATCAAACCCATTCTTATCATATTCAATCCATTATTTGAACTGTAAATTTTGGAACTTGACATGTTATTTCTCTCTCCCTGCTTGGTGTCATATGCAAATTTTGTGACTATCCCTACTGTGGCTTCATCCAAATCAGTGAAAAAAAAATTTTCAAATATTTGGATTTGGCAGGGGGAGATCAATCATCAGAGTGAATGAAAGTCATTTTTCTGACATAGAAAGGTCTTTGATTGCTTAAGTGCCTTATATTAAAAGTCAGGGTTTTGTTCCCAACTAATTAAATTTAAATTCAGAGGAAAGAGCTGCATTTCATGTTTTAATGAACAATTTTGGGATGTTTAGGTGCTGGAATTTAGTGTCAATTCATCTCCTTCTCATAAGTTATATGGGGAATTTGAGTTAGTCCCAAAGGCTACGTTTTAGAATATCCAGAGAAGACATTGGCTTTACGGTCATTAAGAACTGGGCTTATGCATGTATTCTTGCAGGTGGTGCTGCAGGGAATAGGATCTGGAGTCAGAAAGACTCATCTTCCTGAGTTCAGATCTGACTTTAGACACTTACTATGTGTGTGACTCCGGGCAAGTCACTTTACCCTGTCTACCTCAGTCTCCTCATCTGCAAAATGAGCTGGAGAAGAAAATGGCAAACCACTCCAGTATCTCTGCCAAGAAAACCCCAAATGGGGTCATGGAGGTTTGGACATGACAGAATACTACCTGAACACACATCTAAGACTCAGTATGAGCACTGAGCTCTGTAGTACTGTGGGGGACACAAAAGGTATTGTTATTGGGCTTTGGGAGCTAATCCAACATAGCAGGGAAGATGACCGGTGTGATGTGGTATCTCAGAGTTGTTTTGATTTGCATTTCTTTAATCAATAGTGATTTAGAGCATTTTTTCATATAACTATAGATAACTTTAATTTCTTCCTCTGAAAACTGTCTGTCCATAGCCTTTGACCATTTATCAATTGGGGAATGACTTGTATTCTTGTACATTTGACTCAGTTTTCTATATATTTTAGAAATGAGACCTTTATCACAGATACTAGCTGCAAAAATTCTTTCCCAGTTTTCTGCTTCCCTCCTAGTGTTGGTTGCAGTGGGTTTGTCTAGTGCCAACATTCAAAGAATTCAAGTACAGTTGAAACACATACCACTAAAGTGATACTAAATATAGTTGAATGCTTCTCTGATCATTCAAAAGAACATTTCAGGATCCTTCCAGGCCATCTTTATGAATTTCACTTACTATCCTTCTGCCAGCAGAATGGCAGGTAATGCAGAGTTAGATTACTCTGAAATAGATGAATGAATTGATGAAAAAGCATGTTTTAAATGCTTATTATGTGCAAAACACTAGGAAATACAAATAGAAGAGTCCCTGTCTTCAAGGGGCTCATATTCTAGTGGGGGAGATGCCACATAAAGAAGGTTTTAGCTGTGAGTCTAATTGAAAGACCTTATAGTCTTTAGGGCAAACTGGATGGTAAGACCTCTTCTTTAATGACATTTCCACTGTTTAAAATCATATCAGTTTCTGAGGTTTGACAGTGGCAAGAATCTTCTTCTCTGAGACCTTGGTATCTGTGCTTGCAGCACCCACAAAAGCAGTTGTGAGGCTGTATCTCCACAAGAGGTGGTTTCTTGGGATGATGACTAAGAAGACTGAGCTGGAAGCAGGATCAGTAGTCTGAAGAGTTATCTCCACTCCCTGGGCTCTTGGGCTTATCTAACCCTTGGTGGTAATTGGGTAGCAGTTGGTAGTGGTGGCGGCAGCAAAGAAGGAGGTCCTCTTTTCCTCAATGACAGACATGGGAACTGAGCTGGAAAATAGGCCAGTGATCTGGAGGTGGGGGGCATTGTTTTTCTTCAGGCTCTTGAGTTCAGAGTCTTAAAGTATCTCCATCAGGGTCTGAAAAAATGTGGTGGCCAAGGTGGTGGCACCTCTAGTCTGACACATCCTCCCTCCTGTGTCTCCCTTGGGATACCTTTTTGCTTCTGCTAGGCAGACTTGCCCACCCCAATGGTAGCTGATAACCAAGAGCTACTGGGTGTGATACCATGGTTTGAGCAGAACTCTCCTTCTGTGCACCGCCAGTCATCTTAAACTACATATGTGCAACTCAAGCAAAGTCAAACTTCTCTCCTTTTACAGATGCAGACAAAACCAAGGGAAGAGGCAGGTTTCCAGGGTATCTAACCCCTGGCTCCACACTCTGGGGTGCAGAATATTGGTCCCGTTCCCCCAGTCTGACTTGGCAACATTCCCGTTTCCAAACTGTCATTTCAAATCAGAAGTCTTCTCAAGCAAGTCTCCCAAAGAGCAAACAAAGAAGGCTGTGCATTGGGGCATAGTAAGTTCACATTTATTAGGCATTGCTTAAATCGCTGCGATATGAAAGCAAATAGCTGTTTCTCAGGATTAATAGAAGAATAATTTCAATTAAAAGAATTCATTAAATTTGAATGGCATCTTCCTCAGAATTCTGGCTAGCACTTTAGATAAAAAATCCATTTCTCAAAAGAGTTCCACAGAGACTTATCTGTACCACCAGAATTAAAGTTAATAGGGGTCAGCAGGTCAAAACCCAGGAAACTCCCACATTTTCAGAAAAGCATTATGGACCTCATTTCCTGTAAGAAGTTGATGCTCCTGGGCAATGGTAATTGCAGGATTTGTACTTTGAGTCACTCTTCTAGAAAATGGTGGCATTTGCAAGGACCTATCCATTATGTTCTCATCTGGTGCCACAAATTTGAAATAGCTCACCAGGGTTAGGGGAAACAGTTGGGAAAGAGGGCATAGCTCACTGGATCCCAGGGTGGGCCACTTGAGGGTGTATACCTTTTGCAGATTGATTAGCTATCCTTGTAATCTACTCCAGTTGCCGAAAATAGTTTCTCTCTGACCCTTTAATAAAGTGAAGAAAATACTTGAACTCTTTGTCCCTTTCTAGGCTTGAAGTTTGGACCCCTTTGACTTTTCTTTTCCTTTTATATACTTGTAGAAAGTCCTAGTACCATAGATTTCATTCTGTATCACCTTGTATAGGTATTTTCCATATTTCCAAGCATGCATCCTATTTACATTTTTTACAGCACCATAATATGCAATTATATTAATATACTATAATTTGGCCATTTTCTGAATGGATGAATGGGTATTTATTAAGTGCTTACTATATGTCTAACTCTGTGCTAAGCCTGGGAATAAAAATATAGAAGACATAGTCTGGTGAATGGAGTCATAGCATAATATTGTAGACTGAAATATTTTTCTAGAAGCAATAACAGAGTTATCTGATTATGGTTCCAAAACTGGGCTGGGGGACAAGGATTGCTTCATGGAATGACAGTCAGGGAGTCAACCCAAGTGTAGCTGGAGTCAGTCTTGGATGCAGGGGGTGACAGAGGCAACCATTAATCAACAATAAAATCCCAGTTCTGGGCACCAAAGGGTTAAGCTCTTCAAGGCTTGGTTTCTGGGCTTTTTGGGTTGCTTGGACATTTGTCCTGCACATTTTGTTGTTGTTGTTGCTCCAAATGTAGCAGCTTAGGGCAATTTTGTTCATGATGTTTTGGGGTTAGAGTCCAACAACAGGATCCATGGATCAAAAGTTCTGACTATTTTTATGACTCTTGTGACATATTGGCCTCCAAAATGCTTATACCATGCACAGAACCATCAGAAATATAATGGAGTGTCTGTTTCCCCATAGTCCCATCAATATTTAAACCTCAAAAAACCATTTTTACCATTCTAGTAGGACTAAAGTTTGCCTCATGCTTGTCTTTATTTGCATGTCTCTGATTACCAGGGTACTGAATCATTTCTTCACTTGGTTATTTTCCTTTTCCCACTTAGTATCACTCAACCACTGCTATGGCAGTTTTCTGTTCTTGACTCAGGTGGGTGCTGGGTGGTGGGATATCTCTCAACCTTTTTTTCATGGCTGTGCTAAAGGATTTCTGAACTGACCAGATGATTTCTAAGGTCTTTGTGTAGTTCTGACTCGTTGACTCAAAAAACCAAATCACCAAGTTTATTACAACCAAATCTTATAAATACAGCAGCAAAGAGGGAATGTTCCCAGGGTGAGGAGAACCAAGTTACGCCCTCTTTTTTTTTACTTCTGATCCATGAAGAACAATTCTGACTACTCTTTAGCATAAGTAGAAACTCCATGTTGTGTTTTTTGCTTATTTTGCCATAGAGATGCTTGCTCTAAATAAAATTTGGTTCTAGAGTCCTTTCTAGCATTGAGGTTCTATGGTCGAGCATTCCTCTGGGGCTGATACTTTATGGTCCAGGGATCCTTCTGGGCTGATAGTGAATGTTCAAGAGGTACTTCTAGAAAAGACAATTTAAGGTCTAATGGCCTTTCTAGGAATGATACTCTATGATCTTGGGTCCTTTGAAGCCTAAACATTCAGTGGTTCAATGACCCCTTGTAGACCTAAAGCTTTATGGTTGAAGGAACTAGAGAATCTTCTAATCCTCATATTCTGTGGATCAGGAAACTTCTAGGATGTATACTCTATGGTTTGGGGTTCATTTGAGGGCTGATACTCTATGATTTGGAGTCTTTGGAGTCTTCTAGATAATATTTTCTAAGGGAAGCTAAGTGGCATAGTGGATAGCAGTCAGGAAGATTTGAGTTCAAATCCAACCTTATATACTTATTAACTGTATGACCCCTGGGCAAGTCACTTCACCTCAGTTTCCTCTTCTGCAAAATGGGGATGATAATCCCTTCCAGAGTCATTCTAAGGATCAAATGAAATAATATTTGTAAAGCACTACGTAAATTCTATATCATCATTATCGTGGTATGTTTTATCTTTATTGAAGCTGCTGGGGTAGGAGATCTTGAAGATAACTTTAAATTAACCCTGAGTATCTACTGTACATCATCTCAGAGCTTGTTCCCTCAAGATATATATAATGGGGTTAATAGACCACTTAGCTAACAGGGTTACTGTGAGGTTAAGTACATTGTAAATCGCAAAGCATTGTTTAAATTTGGGCTTTTCAGTTTTATTTTAATTGATAATTTAACTTAATTTAATTGATGAAGATATAGAAGGCATGGTTATCAAATCTGAATGTGGGTGGAAAACCTAGATTCATTAGATGACATGATCTATATCTAAGATTCATGACATCCTGAAACCATAGCCCAAGCTAGGAAGTTATTTAGTATGGATAAATATAAAGCCTTCCATTGAGCATCAAGAAATCAACCTGCTGACTATGGGCCAAGCAAGGCATGACTAAACAAATTTACTAGATACATTCTGGGAAAAAAAAAACCCTGGGGGTTTTAGTGAACCACAAGTTCAATATGAGTGAAGAGAATAATGTAGCTGCCAAGAGAATGGAGTTAGAAAAAGTATAGTAGCCTGATGGCCAAAGAAATCTTCTTTAACAAAGCCTCAACAGGGCTTGGAGGTGACTTTGTGTTTTCAAAGGCTAGACCAGTAGCACACAGACTGTGGTAATTTCAACCAAACTGGAAAGGTTTTCAGTATAACTGTGATGGTGGACCATATATCGTTTGTTTGAGAACCAAGCTAGGTAAGTGCAGAAAGACGCTTCTAGGTTAACTATAGGGCAAAGAATTTTTGGCTACAACACTGCTCAGAGACCATCCACTAAATTTTTGAGGGTTTGTGATCTGCATTTGGTGAACCCATACTAATGAAAGGCCAGCCTATAGCATCCTGTACAAGGGAGCCTTCAGTTTTACTCTTCTCAGAGACCACACCTAGACCATTGCATTCAGTTTGAGGCCCTGCATTTTAAATGGATGCTTAAACTGGACTAGGAGATTGAAGGATCTAGGAAAGTATACCATATGAGGAAAGTGAAGAGTCTGGGGGGTGTTTTGCTCAGATCAGAGAAGATTTAAGGGGAATAGGATAACTGCCTTCAAAGTTGAGAAAGGTTATCATGCCAAAGAGGGAATTGATTTATTCCATCTGACTCCAAAAGTCAAGAGCTCAGCCCAATAAGTGCAAGTTCCAATGAGACAGCTCAATACAAGGAAGATCTTCCCCACCATTTGAAATGTCCAAACACCATTGAGTTGCAGGAGGTAGTGACTTCCTTGTCACAAGAGGTTAGAGGAGGAATTTCAAAACTAGCTTTTGAGGTAGCCTAGATGATTCTCTCTAACTCTCTCCAGCTCTGTCTCTTTCCACTTCTGTGAAGTCTGTTATTCACACTGGTTCAATTTTGTCATAATTTTTCTTTCCTCATGGGTGCTTTTGTTACAAATTCCCCCTTTTCCCTTCTTTATAGTTGGGAGTTGTTCATTTGCTCACATAGTATAATACCAATAAAAACATCCACCTTTCTATAGTGCTTTAAAGTTTACAAAGTACTTTCCTCATAACGACCCTGTGAGAAAGACCAGGTGAATATTATCTCCATTAGCAGGCTTAAGAGGCAGTGTAGCAGAATGGATAGAGAGTTAACTATCCTAGAAAAGACATGATTTCATGTCCCACTCCTGACCCCTGCTGACTGTGTGGCCTTGGGCAAGTCATTTAACTTCTATGATCTGTTTAGGCCATTCTCTATGTTTATAACTTTCAAAGAAAGTGCCAACTTGCATTAGTGGGGGACAGTCCTCACTGGGTACCCCCTACTCCAATGAAAATACAAGTCTGTTCACCATCCTATTTCTGTCTAGTCTGGTAGTAATCCTCTTGAAGGCAGGTATTGTCTCACTTTGTCCTAGTACTTAGTACAGTGCCTGGAAGAGAATAAGCACTGCTAAATGAGTAACTCAGAGGTGGGGAACCTTCAGCCTCAAGGCCCCATGCGACACTCTAGGTCCTTGGGTGTGGTCTTTTGACTGAGTCCATGTTTGACAGAACAAATCCTTTTATTAAGGGGACTTGTTCTGTGAAGTTTGGATTCAGTCGAAAGGCTGCACTTGAGGACCAAGAGGGCCACATGTGACTTTGAAGCCTCAGGTTCCCTAACCCAGATTAACTGATAGATAAAATTACACGTTGAGAGATTGATTGAGATACCTTAGGGGGAATATAGCCTAAAGATCATAGCGTGATGGAATCACAGATACCACAGAAGGGACTTTAGAGGCCAGCGAGTCCTACCCCTTTTTTTGATAGAGAAAGAAACTGAAGCCCAAAGAAGGGAACTGACTGGTCCAAAGCCACACAGTTAATAAAGCTGGGACTAGACCTGAGGTCCTCTGCTGCCAGATCAAGTGTTATCTCCTGTACACCACGGTGCATAGCTATGCAGAAGTTGACTTGGGCCTAAGACCCAGATCTTTGGAATTCAAGGACAATCCTCTATTAGAATATAAACCATTAAGATGTTCAAAGCACTTTACATGTGTTATCTCATTTGACATTCACAACAACCCGTGAAGATAGGTGTTCTTCTTATCTACATTTTATACTTGAGGAAACTCAGGTTGACAGAGGTGAAGTGACATGCCCAGTCTCACCCAGCTAGTAAGTATCTGTGGTTGGATTTGAACTCAGATCTTTCTGACTCCTGGCCAGATGCTCTATCCACTGCAGCGCCACCTAGTTGCTTCAGGTATAACACTGTTACACACATGCCTTCTTACTCTCATTTCCCTCCCAACTCCCCTTATTTTAAAATAATCTCCTCTGTTCAGGTTGACAGGCAACCTCAAGAATTTCTGAAGCCCTGGGCACATTTGACTTTTAATGGGCTAACAGTGAATGTTTAAAGACTAGGATGCTGAAGTGTCAACTCCCTATTATCTGGGTTAATGGGAGGGATGAGGCATCAGAAATGCAAACAAGCAGAGAGTCACCATTATTCACTCCAGGTTGCCCCCCTTTGCTACTTTCATTCACATATGGGTGTATATGTGCTTCCAAGAACTTGTCATTTGGGGAATCCAAAACATGATGAGATACTGTGGAGGTCCAATTTAGGGGCTAGAAATGGACCCAGTTTGGCTCCTCACTTAATGTTGAAAATTGACAACATTAGCCTTCTTCTCTGTCTCCTTCCCTCCCAGTCTCCAAACTTGCTGCTGATTCATTTTATCCATTTCTCATGGTTCTAGGGCATAATTCAAGTCCCAGATATCAACGACCTTTGTTTGATCAGCAGGTATATGGGGAGTATAAAATGTGTTGACCTCAGAGTCAGGAGAGGCTTACGTTTGAATTTTACATCTGATCCTACTGTGTGATTCCAGATAAGTCAGTTTTCTCATCTGCAAAATGGATATAATAACATGAGATCTGCTTGTTTCTAGGCTCAATCCGATTTCACCAAAATTAAAAATAAGAGTTGATAAAGGTGGGCAATCAGAAAAATGAACAATCTGTTCACAGATAACTGAGACATAAAATTTATTCTAGTGAGTCTAAACCTCACCTTGAGATAAAGGGTCATCTTTTTAATACCAATACTCCACCATTTTTGTATGGCTCTGAACCATAGAACACCAAAGAGTTAATAATGAGAATCACTCACGGGACAACAGAGAGACTTATGAGTCATAGAATCCTAGATCTAGAGCTGGAGTCAGTAGCCAGACAGGCCATTTCATAGATGAGGAAATAGAGCCGAGGCATAGGGAGGCCTTTTGTCCAACACCACACATGGGATCATAGAATAATAAATCTAGAATTCAAAGAAACTTTCAAGACCATCTTGTGCAACTCCCTCATTTTACAGATGAGGAAACTGAGGCCCCCAAAAGTTAAGTGACTTGCCCAAGGTCACATGGATAATAGATGATCAGAGATGGTGGCTATAAATAGGCTGAAATCACAAATAAGCAATGACAAAAGACAACAGAGTAAAGGAACGATATACAGAAATGTATGATTATAAAATAGCTCACATCCACATGGGAGTTTAAGATTTTCACAGAACTTAATAAACATTAACTTTTTTAATCCTTGCATCAACCTTTGAGGTAGATACTGTTACTATCCCTATTTTACAGACACAGAAACTGAGGCTTTGAATGGTTAACAGACTTGCTCAGCTAATAAAATGTTCAATTAAAGCATTCAAATCGAGTTCCTCCCGACTACAAATCCGACATTCTTGCCATGATCATACCACTTCTCACAAGGCAAGAGCAATTGGCAGCTGGTAGGCTCAGTGTTATTTCTCTGATCTTGGGTGACAAGATCAGAAGGCCAGTGGCATTTTGGGTGGTCCCCTTGGAGAAGAACTAATGGCAGAGCATGGACAGAGATTGTACAGGCTGGGCAATCAGAGATGGGTTGTTAACCTACCTCCTATCACTGAGACCTTGGAGCCATTGTATATTAGAGTAGTAGTATACAAGTAACTCTCATAGCCACAGCATTGAGAAAATGCCTTAAGATCCTCTTGAGTCCTTATTTCCTCCTTTTGAAATCAATCTGGGTTCCCAGGTGATAGGTCATAGCCCAAGTTAATGGGGCCCCCTTCAGACAGACACCGAGCAGAGAATTAGCTCTCCCATCGGAATAGCAGCCTCTGAACTTTTCCCTTCGTAGTTAGATGTGCTCAAAGATGAGAAAGAATTATGGACCAACTTTGGTGTGTGGGGGAAATATTTTAATGGCCTAACTGATCACCAATGGCAGTTGACTAGAATTTCCAGGCAGCCCT
Source organism: Potorous gilbertii (assembly GCA_028658325.1). Lineage (NCBI taxonomy): Eukaryota > Metazoa > Chordata > Mammalia > Diprotodontia > Potoroidae > Potorous > Potorous gilbertii. The sequence goes on from CM053775.1 coordinate 30,606,201, forward strand.
GTATTGTGTGTGTGTGTGTGTGTGTATGTGTGTGTGTGTGTGTGTGTGTGTGTCCGGTTATTGATTCCTTGTCAGCATCCTGTTATTTCTTTCCCAAATGAATTCTGAAGCTTGACCTTGAAAAAATCTCAGCTGTATGTCCGCAGGTTCATTCTAATTGCTGCCACTGCTCATGGGCTGCACCACACTAACCTGCCACTCATCAAGTCCATTTGTCTGTGAACTGACTTAATTAAACATCTCAAATCCAATTTACTTGATCCTTCTACCATTAAGGGGGAGGGGGGAATCCCTGTCTATCAGCTCCAAGGAATTTTGTAAAGAAAAGTCTCCTTAAGGCATTTGGTGGCATTGCCCTGCACTACTGAGACAAGGATGCAAAATGCAAAAGGGAGAGGCCTAATTAGAAAGCCATAGTAAACAGCTGCAGCAGGAAGAAGGCACTCTCTAGTGGATTAAATGGGATAGAAAGCCAGAGGAAACGGAGCTCCTTCCTGCTCTTTCCTTCTGTTCCTGCCATCCCCCTTAGAGTATTTGCAGGCCTCATCAATGTTATCCTTTGTTTTTTCACATCAAGTTGTAACTGGACCTACTCCGTCCTTTTGTTGGAGAGGTGGGGGACCTTGGGTACAGAGTATTGTGTTTGCTGCCAGATGTGGTCGCTCGGTTGGTTGATTTAGCTTAACAATTTTTGTCTTTGTTACAAGAGAAGGCTCTTGGGAGTGGTTGGGAGAGAGGAGTACAGTATCCAGAAATGACTGATGTAAAAATAGCAGGCATATTTCTGTGTGTGTGTGTGTGTATTTATACACACACATTTTTATATGTATATGTACAGATCTATGTACATATGAATACTATATGCATATATGGAATTTGCATATATATGCAAAATATATTAATACATGTGGATATATATGTAAAACTCATCTTGATCTTTTTTGTTTTAGTGTTTCGCAGAATTGTACTAACAGCTTATGGACTGTTTCTTTCATCTGGGGTAAAAAACAATGAGGGGGAAGGGGAAGAGGGGCAGTTGGGAGGTGGGGGGACCGGGCAGCTGTGGTAGAGAGGACAACCTAATCATGGGTGCAGCAGTCCTACCAATAGGGGTGGTCCAGACCTCCTCCTGCAAATGCACATGAGAGCAATGGCCAGATTGACCCCTATGATGGTACCAGCAATTGGCCTGGAGATAGTTGTATTATGGTCTAGGCCTGTAGAGAATCAAGAAGGCTAGGGACAGTGGTTGCAGTGGGATATAAAGCATGTCCAACTCCAGATGTAAGCACCTGGTTGGCAAAGGCCATTTGTCCTGTGCTAATTAGGGGTCTTTTGTTTCATTCTCTCTGTTCAGTCACAGTGTGGTCCCAATTTTCCTTCAGAATTTAGGCATTTATCCCATGACCTCCTGAGGATCATCCTAGTATGAGAGCTCCTTTCAAATGCCTCCTAGAGACTTACAGCTTCCAATTTCCTTTTTTCTTGGGCAAATAGGCTAAGGATGAAGCTGGAATGTTTTAGGAGAAGAAGGAGTCCAAAAATTCTGGTCAGGTCATTGCCACTGAAGATGGACCTGTTGCATTTTTGTGACTCCTGATTTGGTTGGATCGGTCTGAGGTCATCTTCCTGTTCCAACACAGGCTAACTGGATGACCCTGATGAGACATCATACTTAGAGAAGGTGCTGTGCAAAGCACAATTGAAGTAGCTCAAAAGAAACATGAGGTGCACAGACTTAGAAAAACCACTCTAAATACTCACATAGACTATTTGTGTCCACCCTGTGGTACAGCATCCTGAGTTTGGAGCTTGTATTGCTCTGACTAGCCATGGTCGGAGGCGTTGTAACTTTAACATAGTGATGTCATTTTGGTCCTCTTCAAGAACAAAGAACAACCACGAAAACAGGAATAATGATGATACTTATATTACATTCCTCTCAAGGCTGTCATGAGGAATGCACTTTGTAAAGTACTATGAAAATATGACTTGATATCATGGACTATAGGATCATAGAATTTTAAGTTGGAAGGGTCCTTAGGGGTCAGTCACAGATTGACACATTTAGAGTTGGAGGGAACTTTAGATGTCATAAGGTCACAGTTACAGGGTTGGAAGGGACCTTAGGGGTCAGTCACAGATTGACACATTTAGAGTTGGAGGGAACTTTAGATGTCATAGGGTCACAGTTACCGGGTTGGAAGGGACCTTAGGGGTCAGTCACAGATTGACACATTTAGAGTTGGAGGGAACTTTAGATGTCATAGGGTCACAGTTACAGGGTTGGAAGGGACCTTAGGGGTCAGTCACGGATTGACACATTTAGAGTTAGAGGGAACTTTAGATGTCATAGGGTCACAGTTACAGGGTTGGAAGGGACCTTAGGGGGTCACAGAATCACAATTTTAGAGTTGGAAGAGATCTAACAGGATATTTTACATTTTACAGAGAAGGAAACTGAGGCCTGGAGAAGCAAAATGACATGCCCACAACTACACAGATAATAAATGGCAGACAGAAATCAGACCCAGGTCCTCTGCCTCCAAATCCAACGTTATTTGTCCTGTGCTATGCCGTCTTCTCAAGACTGCTCCATGAAGGCCTTAGCTATGGAATTCTAAACCTGTTCCTTGGAGGCATCAGCTTGATTTTCATTTCCTTGGTTCTTCTATTTGCCATCAGTGTTCTCTAAGTATTTCTATTGACACTTTCTCATTGGACAAGTGATTTTAATTTTCTTCTGCCTTCTTCCTAGGGAACACTCTGCTTACTACCATAAAGCACATTTAGAACTCCCACTCAGAATTCCATTCGAAATGGCCAATCACTTCAGATTTCTACACAAGTGAACTCCAGGCATAGTCTGAGTCATCACACTCATTAGTTGTAACTTTGCATTTCTAAGGGTGGCTTTGCAATTAACCATTAATGAAGACCTTCTTCATGCAAGTGGCAGTCATTCACTTTGTTTAGAAAATTCCAGTCACGAAAACAGCTCAGGAGAAAGAACTGGGGACAAAATCTGTTCCTCCAAGTGTTTGATAGAACTTAAACAAATTCAGCAGCTCTCAGAAAATGTGGAGTGCTCTTCTGTGGAGCACCCTTCACTTCAGAATTTTTCTCTCTTTACAGGGGAACTTTCCAAGACTGTGGAATTTCTTGATCAACACTGTTGTCCAAATGAGAAATAGGGGAAAGAATGCACTAATATCACCTTCTTCTGTTTGTGTAATTTAGGACAGGTTGCAAAAATACCAAGATCTTCCTGGCTCTGAGGGGGGCTCTCTGTCCACTACACCACATTGCCTCCCATGCATCATGACTGTGTGACCCTGGGCAAGTCAATTAACCAGTTAGTGCTCTAGGCAGCTCTCAAAAAAGCTATATTACATTGCTAGAGGGAGTTTCTTCATCTGGGTACTCCCTATGTCAATAAAATCAGAGGTCCATTCTTTATCCCTAGTCCTTATAAAAAAATAACTGACCAGGCAGATTTTTTTTTTCAATAGTGAGGAGACATTTTTGAGGGGAAGAGACCAAATTATGACTTTGTTAGTGGGCAGGATGGTGGAACTGAAATAGCCAGCATGATGCAGTGATCTTAGGAAAGCAATTTTGTCTCTCTGAGGTCCAATTTCTTCCTCTATAAAAAGGTTGGGGTCCAACTACATGACTTCAGAGGTCCCTTGGAGCTCCAAATGTTGAATCTTATCACCCTGCAACTAAGATGTCTGTTCTAGTTCCCATTGTGCCATTAATAAATTGTGTGAGTCTGGGCACATCTTTTATTTCATCATCTCTGGGCCTCAGTGGCTTTGTATAAGTAGGGACAATTCCTGTCCTGTCTCCTTCACAGGGATGCTGCTATTATCAGAGCAGATCATGTGGTGGAAACATACAAACACATGGAATTAGGAGCTCAATTTAGAGCTTATGTTTTTCTCCTCTTCCTCCTCATCTCATATCACTCAAACACTATCTCTCCCTCTACTTGCTGTTGTTGATGATCACCATCCCACATCAGGGAGGTGATGTCATAACATGCAAGTGAATTGGATTTAAGTGAGGGAGGGCTGGGCAAAGTCACCATTCTCACTTTCTCCTCAGGAGCCATCTGGGTCCAATGGCCAGATATCAACCAGGATGACTGCAGATGTCACCTCCTCTACTCCAGGCTCTGATGAAGAGGTGACCCTTCTTACTAAGGCCAATTCTTCCATAGGTATTCTTGATCCATTCCTCCTCTGCCCCACCCCAACTTCTCCAGCAGATTGCCCCCTCTGTCATCCCCACCCTCAGCCCTACCCTCTCACTCATCTCCATTCTCTCTTTTCTACTGGCTCCTTCCCAGCTACCTACAAACATGCCCGTGTCTCTCTCATCCTAAAAACAAAACAAAACAAAACAAAAAAACCTCACTTGATCCTACCATCTTCCCTAGCTATAGTCCTGTATCTCCCCTGCCATTTTTGACTAAACTTATTGAGGTCACTGTTACTTGTCTCCACTTCCTGTCCTTTCACTTTCTTCTAAATCTTTTGCAATTTGTTTTTTTTTTTACCTCTCATTCAACTGAAATTGCTCTCTCTTACCAGTGATCTTTCAACAGCCAAATTTAATGGCCTTTTTTTTCTGTCCTTAGCTTTCTTGTCCTGTCTACAGCTTTTGATGTCAAAGATCCTCTTCTCCCTGGTGAGAGATCTCTAGATCTTTATGGAACTGTTCTTCCCTACTCATCCTCCTATCTGACTGTTCCTTCTCAATCTCTTTTGTGGGATCTTTTTTCAGGTCACACTCGCTAACCTTGGGTGTCCCCAAGACTCTCTCTTGGGACCTTTTCTTTTTCCCCTCCCCTCTATTTTTCTCACTTGGTGATCTCAGCTTGCATAGATTCAGTTACCATCACTATGCAAATGATTCCTAGATCTCTACGTCTAGCTCTAATCTCTCTCCTGAGTCCCAGTCCTATAATACCAACTACCTTTTGGACATCTTAAATTAGATATCATGTAAGCATCTCAAGCTCAAGATATTCAAAAGACTCAATATCTTTTCTCCCAAACCTTCCCTTCTCCCCAACTTCCTTATTACTGTCCAGGTTACCACCATCTTCCCAATGACCCAGACACCTTTACTTCTGCCATCTAACCCTAACCTTTGCTTTTCATCCTCATTGTGATTTGCAATCCTGTGATCCCTCAATTCTTTCCCAGACCATTACCCTTGCAGTGGCTACAGTTTCCTCCCTCCTCCATCTTGATCTTTTGGTGAACTAGTTAAGCTTGACACTATCCTATTCTTTTGATTCCCTTGCTTTTTTAAAACATATTTTCAATCTTTCCCTACAAATGCTCACCTTTGAACCACTCTTAACCTATGATGCCTTTGCTCCTACACACAAATGAAGTTAGAGAAAAATCATGGAAGAGTGTTGACTGAGTCCACTACAAATTTTATTATAGAACCTTAACTGGGCCCTCACTGTGGCAAGCAATCCTTTGACACTTCCTTAATTAGCTCACTATCCTATTTACCACTGTGGCTTTTTCAGACTTTTTCATCCCTCCTCAAACTTTTCATGGTTTCTCCTACTCTCACCCTCTCAGCTGAGAATATTGCCTCATATTTTACTGAAAAATTTAAGGCCATTCATTGAGCTCCCTCTTCTCCCCTCCCCTTATCGCACATTAACCAGATGCCTTCTATCACTATCTTTCCCCTCAACCCTGTCTCACATGAATAGGTGGCCCTTCTTGTCAAGGCAAATCACTTAACATGAACAAATTATCTCATCTCATCCTGTCCTCTCCAGCAGATTTTCCCTGTTATCTCCTCCCCCTCACTTACCTATTGGCTGTTTCTCTACTGCCTACAAACATTCCTGTATCTGCTCCATCCTCAAAAAAACCCCTCTATCCCTACTAGTTATTGTCCCATATCTCTACTCCTTTTTATTGTTAAACTCCCTGAGAAAGCCATCTACAAATCTATGTATCCACTTTTTCCCCTCTTACTCTCTACATAACTCTCCCCTCTTTGGCTTCCGACCTCATCAGTCAACCAAAATTCCTCTTTCCAGAGTTACCAATGATCTTTTAATTGCCAAATCTATTGGACTGTTGTCAATCCTCATTCTTTTTGATCTCTCTGCAGCCATTGATACTGCTAATTACCTTCCTTTCTCCTCTTCTCCAGACTTTTATGCTTTTCCTCCTACCTGTCTGACTGTTCCTTCTCCGTCTTTGCTGCATCTTTGCCCAGGTCCCACCCTTTAAAGGTGGATATGCCTCATGAGTCTATCCTGGGCCATCTTCTCCTCTCAATTTATATTTTTTCACTTGATGACTCATGAGCTACTATAGATTCAATGATCAACTCTATGCTTCTCATTCTCAGATCTACTTATCCAGGACTAACTTCTCCGCTGACATCCAGTCTTACATCTCCAGCTGCCTATGATTCATCTCAAACTAGATGTCCTGGAGACATCTTAAATTCAACATGACCCAAACTGAATTTATTATAAAGGCCATGTCATTCATGAGCTCTTTTTTTGGTTGTTGTTTGTTTTTTTCTAGGCTAAAACACAAATTCCTTGGTTTGACATGTAAAGCCCCTCATGGTCTGAGTCTAGTGTTTCTTCTGGGCTTAATATTATTCCCCACTACCTGCTCTATGTTTCAACTAAATTGTTCCACTTGTTATTCCGTCTTCTCTGCATTCAATCTCCTACCTTAGGGCCTTTGAACAGATTATTTGTCACACCTGGAATACTCCCCCTTTGTTTCTTAGAACTTTTACCTTCTTTCAAGTTCAGCTCATGTGAATTAAAAATAAATTCCTTATTCTCCTATTTGGTAGTGTTCTCTTCCTTGTCAAATTATATTGTATTTATATGTTTCGATGTTATCTTGTTCTGTAGACTTTAAACTCCGCGAAAAGTTTCTAGATCAGTGTCTAGCACAATTGTTTGAACATAGCAAGTATATATATATATATATATATATATATATATATATATATATGTATATATATACATATACACACATATGTTTGATGTATTTGGATGGAAGATAATCCGTGTGTGTGTGTGTGTGTGTGTGTGTGTGTGTGTGTGTGTGTGTGAAGTCTGCCCTTTTACCAGCCAGAGTCTCTCTCTATCTGTACCCAATTCTTACAACCAAAG
>CM053775.1:30613889-30625736 GCA_028658325.1 Potorous gilbertii
ATGATTTCTCCATTCTGAGTCTCAGTTTCTTCCTTTCAAAGAATTAGGAGGGGTGGATGCAATGCGCTCAAAGGTTTCTTTCTGCTCTGACACTCTCAAAATATATGAATATACCTTTCCCAAGGGTGATCTGAGATCTAGAGCTGCAAGGATCTTTGAAGGTCATTCATCTAGACCAATATGCACATTTTTCAGATGATGAAACTGAGGTTCAGGCTCAAGGAACTAAAGTGACTTCTACAAAGACACCCAAGTGATTGAGCTGGGATTCCAAGCCAGATCCTCTGATACCAAGGGCAGCTCCCCTCTCCATGTTAGCATTAAAATAGGCCTCAGTGCCTTGAGCTAAATGAATGAAACTCATAAGGATGACATTTTAGACATTAGTGCATCAGTGAAAGAAATAGACTTTCTTAGCGCCCCTGAGAGTTCTTTGTGTAGGCTCCTCTGCCTTCATGTAAGGCCGACACAGTGTACAGTGCCCCTGGCTGCTCTTGCTAAGTTTACGTTCTTTAAAAGCTGGTTTGGAATGACATCAACTCTTTGGCTGGTTGATCATGTGGATACAAATTATCAAATGAACATGGACCAGAACAAAATTCTTCAGAGATAAAATAACGTAGTTGATTTTTGGCTCCTTCTGAATATAGATACAATTCTAAATTGAGATTCTTTGAAAGGAAGTACACACATGCACACGCACACGTACACACACACACGCACACGCACACACACACACTTTATTGGAGAAAGTACAGCTTAGAGTTTGACCAGTACTATCACACCTTCAAATGTAGTTTTGTGAATTCTCTAGGTATAATAACATGGGCTTTGCTTCTACTGTTTGGCTCAACTTGAGATTGACTTGATTTTTAACATGTTTGTCAAATGTACTGATCAATTGATCTGCTATTGTATTGTCACATTATAACTCATCTGATTTGCTGGATCCTCCCATGAATTTTTGGGCCCAGAACAAGGAAAATAAGCTTCTAGTGGTCTTGCTTTACTCTTGTTTTATGCATCCAGAAGAAACCTTAGCCCTCCTCCCCCTACTAATTTTTATTTTGTTGAACATCTCTACTATGCTACCTAGCTACCCATGTGGTATAGTGGAAAGAACACTAGGTTTGGAGTCAGTAGGTTTGTGTTCAACTCCTGGTTCTACTTCTTGCTAACTGTGTGACACTGGACAAATCAATTAACCTCTCTGAACCTTATTTTCCTCATTTTTAAAATGAAGGAGGTATACTAGACAACTTCATAGTTCCCTGCCAGCTCTAAATCTCATACAAAGTCAAACTGGTGCCAATTCAGGTGAAGGTAAGGCACCTGAGGTCTTAGAGGACTCAGAACCACAGCAGTCTTTGAAAAATCTCTGACTTCCTGAGCCACCAAGATCCCTGTTTGTCAGCTGGTCATTCGGTTAACAAGCTAGTAGCTATCGTATGCGTCTATAGACCAGGCCATGTGGAAGGTGTTAGGGATCCAAAGACACCATCTTCAAAGAGCCAACTGAAGAAAAGGCAGCATATTCATAGATCAGCAAATATACAAAGTGACTAGGGAGGGGAAGCACCAATAGGTGGGGGGAGGGGGTGTGTCCAGAAAGGCTTCTTACAGGAAGTGTAAATCAGTGGAATTTGGATAGTTTCATGAGTTGAATTTGAGAGAAAGTCTTCCAATGTCCATCAGGATTTTTCTGAAGAAATATCCAAATCACATCCTTTTTAAAAGGAAGGTAGCCTTGAAGCAGAATCCATTTTAAAGCAATCCTTAGCATTTTGAAATTGGCATATTGTCTAATATCTCTTTCCTATAGTCTTGTTGACATCCTTAGACTCATTTTCAAAGATTTTCATCATTTCAGAACGTGTTTGGTCTTGTTCCATTTGGTAAACATGCCTGAAAGAGTAGCGGAAAACGTTGGGACTTTCAAAATAAACCTAGTCTGATCTGTCTTCCCATGGACTGTATAATCATTGTTTATAGTACTAGCAATCCATTGGCCTGACAAACATTCCTAAAAGTCACCATGTCAGTTCAGATCAACTGCTCCTCATCTGGTTGATTTCTCATAAAGGAAGGATGACCTGTGTGACCTTGACTGAGCAGCTTACCATCTCTGAGACTCATTTTGTTCATCAGTAAAATGAGGGGATTGTGCTAGATGATCTCTTTGGAAATCTCCACCTCTAACGTCCTGTGGCATGGTAAGATGCTGGATCTGGTCCCAGAGGAGCCAGGTCCCAATCCTAGCTCTGTTATTTTCTGCCTGTGTGACTTTGTACAAGTGATTTTAAACTCTTTGGGTCTCAACCTCCTCATCTGTTAAATGAATACAGTTGGACTGGATCAGTGGAAGCCATTAAACCATTCATAGGGATCCCTGAGGGTTACATATTGACTCAAAGAAACACATAGTAACATTATCTCTGCCTTATTGTATTTTTATTTATTTGGTTCAATATTTCCCAACTGCGTTTTAATCTGTTTCTGATGAAGCTTGGGAGTATTGTAGGTAGCACATTGGATACCTTTAGACTGGAGGACTTCCAAGGACCCCTCCACTTCCGAATCCTAAAATCCCATATGATTCTTGTTTTCCTAAATAAGCCATCACAGCTTGGTTACTCGGAAATGTATCTAAGAAAAAAAAAATCACATATTTTCAGCCTTTATCATCCTTTGGAGTAATAAATATCCTAAGTTTAATATCTCTGGCATGAAGGAGGAATTCCTTTGATTTGTCTCTGAATAATCTCTTCCAAGCTTTGAGTAGAGATTCCATAGTCTGATATTCCAAGATTATGTGATACAAGAGTATTCTCCTTGTCTTCGCCTTCAATCATTTTACAGATTTGAGTCATATCCCTGTGATTCTGCAAATGTGTCCTTATAAAAACAAATTTATATTTATAGCATACTTTTTATAAAATAAGTTTTTATTTATAACCCACTTTTTGTTAAAATTATGCTTTCTATTTCTAGCCCACGTTTATGGTTACTGAATACTTAACATTATTTAATTTGAACTGCACAACAACTCTGGGAGATAAGTAGTGAAAATATAATACCTATTTCTTAGCAGAAGACTCTCAGAGAGATAAAGTGATTCATCCAAAGTAACACAGCTACCACGTAACAAAATCAGGATGAAGCTCACCTATGGGAGGCAGTGGGGTACAGTTGATAGAGCCTGGATTTGGAGTTAGAGGAACTGGGTTTGAATCACATTACCACTTACCTCATCATGTGACCTGGAACAAATCTCCTAACCCCTTTGGGTCCCAGTTTCCTCAATGGTAAAAATAAGGAGAGTAAATTAAATGACTTCAAGGACCCCTTTCAGCTCTATATCAATGATTCTGAGATATGCAAAAGACAGTCGATGATGCAAGACTGAAAGTCAGAAGAGAGATCTGTGCATTATCTACATGGAGATTATAACTGAAGCTTTGGGAGCTGATGAGGTCACCGAGTGTCAAAGGATAAAGGGAAAAGAGAAGACTCTTGGGGGATACTCAGAGTTAGTCACTTAACCTCTCTCAATCTGTTTGGGAATGCCTCTAGGTAGAGAGGAAAGAGATGGAGAGATTATGGTGTATAAAGGAGAGGGCAAAGGTCCTTGAAGAGGTGGGAGAAAATGGGATCAAGGCTACATAAAGAGGGATCATGGAATCATGAATTTAGAGTTAGAAGGGACCTTAGAGTCCATCAAGTCCAATCCCATCTCTTTTTGCAGATTAGGAAACTGAGGCACAGAGAGGTTAAGTGACTTGCTCAAAGTAAGTTTCTAAGATGAGGTTTTAATTCAGCCCTTTATGACTCCAAATATATTATGGCATGATGCTTCTTAAGAGGTTTGGAACTTTTCCTTTGGGAGTGGATAAGGGTCATTGAATAGCAGCAAAAGCCCAGACAAGGTAAGGTACCCCAAATCTAAAGTAAGTGGAATCTCATCAGTTCCCAGACTTGCCTCAGGAACCCTCAGCAACCCAAAGATATAAATAGTAAAGGTTCCTGGAAGGTAAGGATTTGTGGGTCAGGAACACTGGAAGGGTGAGCTGGGGCAAGGGGCTCCAATATTGGAGTGAAATATTGAAGTAGCAGACTGTAGGGTAAATTTTCCCTGGGCAATGCCCTAGGACTAATCTACAAAATCATAGTGATGTAGGTGGAAGGTGTTCCCATGGCTCTGTCTGTTGTCCATGAATGTGTCATTGTCCATGAATGTGTCACCATACACACACACACCTTAACAAGCATACAGGAACAGAATAACCGCTCACTGAATTGGCATTGAAAGGTCAACAAAAACAAAACGTGGATGCCGTTAAATCTGCTAGAAATGTAAGCATCTTAACGAGATGGAGATTTCAGGAGAGATCACTGAGAACCAACATGTTTTCAGTAGCATCTAAGCTATGTTTCTCTCCTCAGTGTATGTACCTCATTTAATGCAAATAATCTTTATTCATTTCCTGAGCACCAGGGGAAAGAAAGCAAAGTATACAAGAGAATGAGAGCAAAGGCTTCAAGTCTGAGTGTGGGCCATGTTAGACTGGATCTTTTGGGGAGTTACTGAGCCCATCCTTTGGGTTGAGTTGCCTGGCAGAACCCATCTGCCTCATCAGGAAGCCTGAGTTGAGCTTACACAGGATGCAGCTGGGACTAGGAAGAGGCTTTTACCAAAGAGGCCAACCTGGGAACAATCCAAGTGGAGCAGGTGACGGTAGAGATCCAAGAACCATAGCTGAGATACATCTGGCCAGGCCTAAGGCATGGAAGAAGTTGAAGCTATACAGCTGGCACCTTCTGTTTAATTAGATTGCCATACCTGGCTATATTGGTAGTGGTGAGGATAGCATATGTGTAGCCCTGGGTCAGTCACTTAACCTCTATGTGCCTGAGTTTCCTCATATGTAAAATAAGAGGATGGACTCAATGGCCTCTAACATCTCTGCCACCTCTAAATCCATTATCTTACGATCTCATGAAGTGCTCCATACTTGTGGCCCACATAACGAGCCACTTTAGTGAAACAATTGGGTCAGACTATTTCATTTTCAAGGAATTGACTGATTATTTTACTGAATTTACAAAGTCAACTCATCACTTTGGCCTAAAGTAGGCAGAACTCATGTTCCATGTTCATGTGGAGGAACAAGAAATGGAAACTAAGGGAACTCTAGGAGGGATCATGGGTCAGGGCCAGATGCCAATACCCAGGAGTTCTTAACCTGGAGTCTGTGAATCTTAAAAATATTTTTTTCAATAACTGTATTTAGGTATAATTGGTTTCCTTTATAATGCTATTATTTTTGTTTGTGCACTTAAAAAACATTGTTCTGAGGAAGAAATCCATACATTTCACCACCAGACTGCCAAAGGGCTCTGTGATGTGAAATTAAAAAAAAAAAAAGATTAATAGTCTCTGCTGTAGACCACTGAGCATCAGAGGTATTTTAGGGGAAAACAATGTGAAGGATGCTTAGATAAAGAAGAAATTAACACCTAGCAAAAATCCATGTAAGGAGCCATGTGTGAGGGGCCACATGGCCTGCTAATGAATGAATGGAAGTACAACCTTGGCGTCACAAAGACCTGTAACCAGGTCTTCCTTCTGACACACATGCTACAACCATGAGCTAGTAGCTTAACTTCTCAGTGACCTCCCACCCCAGAAAGGTCTATAAGATATTGAAGTAAGAGGAACTGCTGATCTTCATCGGAAAAGGGAGTTTCCAAAGTAGAAGTCTTCTATATCAAGGAAATCACAGATCTAGAGCCCCATCCCTCACCAAAATAAAACCAAAAAACTCCAAAATACTGTGTATTCCACCCCTCCCCTTCCCTCCAATCCCACTTTACACACACACACACACACACACACACACACACACACACTCATCCCTGAAGTATCTGGATTAGTCTACACTATGAGTTTTGGTTTTAGGAGTTTTTTTTTGCTATTTTATTATAATAGTACCTAGGATATATTTTCTAATAAGCATAGGAAAGGAGCCCAAGAACAAGGGAAATGGGAATGTTTTGTGCTTTGGAAAGGAGTGAGTGCCTGTCCTTCTTCCTTCCCCTCCCCACTCCTATCCATCTCACTCTGATTTGGTTCTCTCCTTTCTGGATCTGGCAGCATCTCCAGCTGACTCCAAGCTAAGATCCAAAGAAGTTCTGCACAGTGTTAAAACCTTCTTCCCTACCTACCCCTGCTGCATTCACCTAGCTCAAGGGGCAAGGATTTTTAATTTCCTACATTATTTACAGCTCACTGCATTGTGTCCAAAATGTTTATACAGAATGCCAGGAAGGAAAACCCACCTAACCCAAAGAGGTCCTCACTCCATGAGTTAGGTATGGTCACAGATGGTGAAAATGAGTCTAGGTCTATTATACTAAGTGTACCACTCAAGGAAGAGAAGTCAGTGAGACCTGAGCAATGAGTGCTGAAAGACTAGTTCATGTTCACACACACAGCCTCATCCCCCTTTGCCAAGGCCATATATGAGATAAGCAATTCCCAATTTGCTGTAGCCTCTGTGGAAGCTGGAGAAGGTGGGGTATCTTAAGAATAGACTTTTCAGCTACCTTGCCCTTTCTCCAGGGGAAGGGCACTCCTGGGTAATCTAGGGCAGTGATGACAAACTTAAATAGAAATGAGGAAGAGGGTGACTGATCCATACGTAAGGATGCTGTGTGCAAGACTGCATAGTGACTTGGTCTAAAATATGTTTCTATTTCTATTGTATTTTTATTTATTTTGTTAAATATTCCCAAATTATGTTTGGGAGTGAATGTGGAAGACAGCTGTGTTTGACGCTTCTGTTCTAGGATACTTTTACTCGGTGTAAGCCAGGGTTGAGTCCTCTGAAGTCACTTTCAGGACCCTCTCCCAAGGATATACTATTTGTCCCCAAAATCTTATGGGAAACATAGTCCAAAGAGAGGAAATCCTTGCCTGCCTTTGGCATGAGTCTGACAGACATGTATCTGCCCCAAAGCCACCTAGGGGACACTGCTCTATTTACATTTGTTCGAGGAAATTCTATTTCCATCAGAGTCTGAGGTGGTTGTGAAACCCTTGGTATTCCCTTGTTCTCCATTTGTAATTTCCATCATTGCCCCATGAGTGAACCTGTGTTATAATGTGACTTTCTGAAAGTTGTTGGTTTACACTGAGTCGTCCACTCTCTCTTATCCTGTTTTCTTGATGGCTAGCTAACATCATGCATTCTTGATGTAGATGACCTATGAATAGTGAGATGACTGGCTGCTAGGGTGAGGGATGCAGTCTGTGTCTATAGAGCAGAGCCAAGCTCAGGCAGCCATTTGTGGTCAAAGCCATGATTCTGACTTCCTTTATTACCAGTTTCTAAATGTAGTGGAGTATTGACTGTGGCTCACATGGAGGGCAGGATAGTTATGTCTCTTGTATCTCCTCCCTCTACCCTTCTCCAAGGCAGACTTTAATTTCTGCCAGGAAACAAGCAGAAGGTTGGGGCTGGAGGCCAGCCTCTCTGCTCTCCTCAAACGTTGTCGTCTTCCACATGCAACCCATAACCCTCCCAAAAATAATTCGAGAATATTAAAAAAAATACAATAAAATGGAAACATTATATTTTAGAACAAGTCAAAAGGCCCAAAGGCATCCTTACTTATGGATTAGTCGCCCCCTCCCCCATTTCTATTTAAGTTTGCAGCCACTACCTAGGTAACATGCTAGAATCATATCTATCTGCTTTCTTAAATATTATTAGCTTAGGGGATGTAATTCTATATTCAAGTTAAGCTCCTTACCATTATTTTTTTATGGGAAAAGGAACCCCCAAACTTTATATCCAAGGCTTGACTACCTTCCCACTGAATTCCAGTTCCACTGTGAACACGTAGCAAATAGCAAAGAAACTCATTGATTTAAGTCAATGATAAAACACACTCAGAGAAAATCTACATATAAGCATATATACCAACCAATACAGAGTTAAGGAGCTCTGCCATTCGTAGAGAAGTAACTCAGCTCAACCAAGAGAGAGTTCCAGATATCACCTAAAGGGAAATGCCCTGAAGTTTCTAGTGTAGCAAGTTGAGGATAAGAGCATGCTTAAAGTTCTACATGTTGACTTCTTCCCAGAGTCTTCCATGGCCCTAAAGAGCAGTTGACATCCCCACATATTCTCTCTCAATACTAGAAGTTAGAAAAATCCAAAGAGACCAAAGGGAACAGATCTCTTTTCTCTCTGGCTCTTGCTGACTCCATCCAACCCCTCCACCAATGAGGAGGAGACCCCATACCAATGGGATTTGGGAAAAGTCAATATATATAACCCATCAAAATTCATGGCTCATACAGAATTTCCACCCTTGTCCTTTCACTGAAAATCTAGACTTGGTTTTCTTTTGACAATAAAGTCAAATGAGGAAATTAAGGACAAGAAAGGGTAAATGAAAGAAAGGAAAAGACAAATGGGAGACATTTTGAAGTAATAATCAACAATGCTTGGTAATTGCTAGAGAATAAAGGAAAGAAACAATGAAAACTGGCTGGGATTTTGAGCCTGAGTGATCTTCAACATGTAATGGTGAGGTCCCAAAAAAGGACAGATTCAGATGCTGGCCTTCCCATCTCATGTCCTTTGCATGGGCTATTTCTCCATCTTAAAATGCCCTCTCTGCCCCACAGAATTCCTTCGTGTCCTTCCCAGAACAGCATAGGGGTCATTTCTTGAACAAGACCTTTCCTATTGCCCACCATTGTTAATACTCTCTCCCTCTTGAAATGATTTTAGCTGTATTTTCCATCTACTTATCTGCATATACAGAGCTTTCCCCAGTGGAATGTATTCCTTTTGAGAGTATGGACTATTTTGTTTGTGTCTTTGTGTCTCCAATACCCAGCACAGTGCCTGACACATATAGTGTGTGTGTTTGTGTACATGTGTATGCTTGTGTGTGAAGTAATTTTTCTTTCTATAAGTTGTAGAATTTTCCAAAGTGCTCAAATATATGGACACTTTTCCTAAGTTAATTGCACTGGCATTGTGTATCATAATTATGACATTCTTATGGGATACTAACCAGGACAACTGGAACTCAATTACAAAACGCCCTAACTTACAGATCTTGTTGTCCACTGTCATTTGGGGAAGTTACCATGGATCCACCAAATGCTATTTCAGGCTTGTTAGGTCACTAGGTACCCAGGAAGACCATTTTGGAAAGCTTCATAAATGGTCCTGTTTGCTGTCAATATTCCAAGTCTCCGAAGATCGGTATGTTTTACCTCCAGCCACAAACGGTACGATGGCAGATGGGCTTTTGCATCCACCACCTGCCATAGCTGGATTAGCATCTGTATTTGTAAACTGATTATACAATATTTACTAAATGGCCAGTTTTCTTCACTCGTTTTAGCAGTTTATATGAAGAGACATCATTTCCGAGGAAAATAATGTACCCTCCCAAAGGTTACCTGTTTTATCAATTTATACAGGGAAGCTATTTTGTTCCTCTTGATCAAAATCTCATTTCTATCAATATCAAACTAAGGCTACAATTTAGCCTAATCTCAAGGCAATTAAAACACATACTCTATTAAACCTTGGTAATGCCCATTAAAATTAATTGAGACCTTAGCCCTTTGCTGGACTCTTTCTTAATGAGCTTGGAGAAAAAGATAATAAATCCAGCAAACAAGAGCCTTCTTTAATGACCAGGGGCCATATCTCTTTGAGTTGGTTGAAACTGAAATTAATTGTGTACTTCTACTTTTAATGTTGCTGCTTATCCTTCAGTAAATGCATCTGTGCTTTTCAAAATGAATCCCTGACTTTATATGCCCAGCGAAAGGCAGTGTTATGGAAATACAAGATAAAACTATTTAAAAGGATAGTATCCATTTAAAGGTCAGATTTTTCTAGTTAAAAGGAAAGCCTACCTAGTGGATTATTTAAAGCTTCATTAATAGTCAATGAATCGCTAGCCTTGGTTCTCCTTTTGTGCAACTGTTAAGCCAGGGACAGAGTCAAATTGCTGAATTTCAACCTGATGCTCACAGTTCTCTGGTTGATTTCATTAGGGAGGTGAACAGACGTACACAGCAGACAGTGTTTGCCTCTGGGAATTTGCTGTGCTTTTGACACATTCATTCCGTGGGTGACCCAACAAAGCCAGTCCTGAGAACACAAGAGCTCGTTAATTGGATGTTCCTCACTGTGAAATGGAGGAAGGAGAAGTGGAATGGGCACAGAGCCTTTTAAATACATCTTTAGCTAGATGTAGAGAGGCTTCATTAATGCCACAAATATTTATTAAGCACCTACTGTATGCCATGTACTATTATGTTAGATCCTTGGATATATGGAGACCAGAATAAAACATTTGTTACCCTCAAGGAGATTATGTATATTTTTAGGGGAAAATACATTAACAGAAATAAATATATGGCTAGGAACCTGAGTGAGGAAAAGGTCTGAAGCATTCACCATAGAGAATTAGATCAAGATTTGTTCTATCAATAGTATTCTACTATAATTGGAATTTTCTTGTTTCTTTTTTAAAATGAGATATTTTCATGCCCAGTGTTATTTTTTATATCATTGTCATTTCTCAACATATGCCCCTCTCCAACTCCTACCCCAGAAATTGAATTCTCCCTTGTGAAAATGAAAGACAAGCAAAACCAACTGGTACAGTGATATATCTGACAATATAGTCTACATTCTGCCCCTGTAACCCACCACTTCTATTCCAAGAGGAGGAGGATGTTTGCATCACAGATCTTAGTCCCATAGATTTAGAGTTGGGAACATCCATTCCAACCCCCTCATTTTACAGATAAGGAAATGGAGGCACAGAGAAGTTACAACGTTCACCCAAGGTAGAAACTACAATAAGTAAGAAGTAGCAAAGCCACTAGACTAAACAGTAAAGGTTCCTTTGACTCAAAGTCTAGAACTTTTTCCACTCTACCATATATTTTGCTCTGGAACCAAGACCAATAAGCATAATTATTCTGAATTCTGCCTCGGTTTAACCTTCTTTTCACCTTTATTGTTAACGTCATTTTGTTTGCAGTTCTTCTGATTCTTCTCCGCTCTGTTTTAGTTCACACAAGTCTTTCCATATTTCTCTGAATTTCTCCTAATTGTCATCTCTTACTACACAATAATTTTCCATTAAATCATTGTACTACAATTTGTTTAGCCATTTTTCCAATAGATTTAACACTTTAATTTCCAGAAAGGTGTGTACTGGGCCAGAAATCTTTCTCACATTCATCAATCAATGTGTACTTAAAGAAGGAAGGAAAGATGTACGTACCCTAGCAGAATGTAAGCTCTTTGAGAGCTGAGACCATCTTGCTTTTATATTTGCATCCCCAAGAACTAGCACACAACAGGCACTGAATAAGTGATTTTTGTTTGGTTGATTTCCCAGTAAAGTTACTCTGTTTTGCTTTAGTTGGTTCTGGTTTGGTATCCACTTAAAAAGATAAGGCAAGTGAGGATATTGAAACAATCTGAAAACACTGAAACCATTCATGTTGTCACCTTGTATGTATGCTGTTGGCCCACACTTGGAAGAGCACATGTGTAATAAATTTAGCAATGCTATCCTCTTACTCTCCTTCTACTCATCTGGTCCTTCCCATTTTCCTTTGTTAGATCGTCATCTATTTTCCACTACCTAACTATAGATATCTCTAAAAGCTCTCTCTTAAGTCCTTTTACTTTCTCTCTCTCTCTCCCTCCCTCCCTCTTTCTCTCTCTCTTCCTCTCTCTCTCTCTCTCTCTCTCTCTCTCTCTCTCTCTCTCTCTCTCTCTCTCTCTC
>CM053775.1:30625836-30643520 GCA_028658325.1 Potorous gilbertii
CTCTACCTTATTATGTCAATGACAAAACTCATTATCTCACCCTCTAAACCTATTCCTCTTTCTCCCCTTCTCCCACTGGGGGCACTAGCATCCTTCTAGTCACCCAGGTTCCATCCTTGGAGTTGTATTTGATTTCTCCCTCTCTTGGACTGTCTATATGGCCAAGTCTAATGGTTTTATCTTCCTGACAACTCATATCCATTCCCTTCTCTCCACTTAGATAGCTGCCATCCTAGTTGAGGCCCTTTTTTATAGGTCTTGCCTGAACTACTATACTAACATTCTAATTGATCTCCCTGCTTCCAGTGTTTCCTCTCTCACATTCATCTTCTGCACAGCTGTCAAATTGATATTCCTGAAACCTAAGTCTTATCCTATCACTCCCCTGCTCAAGAAATGTCTGTACCCCCCTAATGCCTCTAGGATGAACTACAAACTCCTTTGTTTGGCATTTAAAGACCTTCACAGTGTAACTCCAGCCTACTTTTCCAAGATTATTGCACATTTCTCCCAAAGAACACTTTATGTTCTAGTCAAATTGATCTGTTCGCTCCTCCTCACATATAATATTCCATCTCCTGGTGTAGGGTATGAGCCATAGTAAGCTCTGTTATTCAGGAGTTGTTGCACTTAAGCTGAAGCCTTGGCACAACTGGCCAGCTCTGAGTAGGAACTCAGGACAAAAGGGATCTCCTGGAAAAGTTGAAATTTGGGTTCCAGGTGCTTCGAATATTTGTTTGTGTTTTTGCAACTCACCTGAAGGGTTGACTAAGCAGAAGTGACAAAGCATTTAGGTGCATTATTCTGGGACAGCTTTTCCCAGTGTGTGCTTAGGAAGTCACTGTGCCAGATAGGGCCACATCCAGTTTTTGGTGCCAGCCTCAGCACTTCAAGAAATATTCTTCTCTGAAATTAGCCATGTCCCCTTCCCCCTCTGGGACCATGGAAGTCAGCTGTACCTCGTACATAGTCACAGTGATAGTAGATGTGGTGTGAATGAGTGGTGAGCTCCCCAGAGCATTTCAAAGAAAAGTAGAGATAATACAACAAAGGCCTTTGTTATCGTCCAAGTGATTAATATGTATTAGGCTTCCCCAGGGTATTCTGTGGCAGAGGGCAGAGACACACATGAAGAGTAGCCACTGTTCCCCTGATAAATGGTAAAGGGAATCTCACTAGATTAGAAAGTATACTCTAATTGGTCTAATGACTGGCTTTGTCTTTGTCTGGATATCAGGTGGACACCCCATTAGTCTGCACTATCTTCCATACGATATGAAATAGTTATATGCCCAGGCACAAAGCCAGCATATCAATACTGATTTTGCAAAAGACACCCAGACTGTATTCCCCTTTGCAGAATTGTTAGAATATTTTTGTGGTCTTCCTAAGCTTGAGCGAAATCACTATGGCATATCCCGATTGACTGCATCTCAGCCCTGTCATTGAATATTGGCAACGCAGCCCACAGTGTGTAATCATAAGGTAATACTTAGACACTCCCTTGAGAGAAGCAAGAATCTGGCATATCAATAGTGTCAGGGAGATTTAGGGCAGATTCTTTCAGGCCACAAATGAGATTAGAGTATTTTGGGAAGCATTAGATGGAAGATACAGCCAGCTTGGAGGATCCTAAAGTGCTTAGCACAGAAGCCTAGAAAATGATCTGTGTTGGAGATGCTTATGGAAATGAGCCTTGCTGAGAAATCTGTAATCAAAACTATTCAGAGAAAAACAGCAACCTGGCCTTGTAGCCAGGGGACAAGGAGTTCTTCCAAGGGTGCAAAGATTTGGGTTTTAGTCCTTCTCTATAGTTCTATTTGGGCAGGAAATTTACTGTAGTTAATGGTGCAAGTAGAACCATTTGGAGACTCCTTGTCTTGCAAAGTCAGTGAATAGCTTGTGATAGTATGTGTGTGATAGTGTGTGTGTGTGTGTGTGTGTGTGTGTGTGTGTGTGTGTGTATTTTAACTTATGGTCTTATATACGTTCCATGAGCAGCTATCTTCCCATCTTGAAACATCATCTCTTAAAACACTAGTTAGCAGAATTAGAAATTTGTTTATTCCCTTGACCATAGGTTCTGCTAATTTAAAATAAATGAGATCATCAAAAAAGACCTGGGTTCAAATTCCCCATCAGACACTAACCAGCTCTGTGACCTTAAGAGCTAGCAGCTAGCTCTTATATAGTGTTTGAAGGTTGGCAAAGCACTTTCCAGATGATCCTCATGACAACCCTGGGAAATAGATTCTATTAATTTGCTTATTTTATATATGAGAAAATTGAGGCAGACTGGTTAAATGCAGGACCACAAAGCTAGTAAGTATCTGAGAGAACAATTGAACTCAACTTCTTCCTGACTCCAGGTCCACTACTGAGACTTCATTTACTTACTTCCAAAAGAGAGAAAACATAACACCTACTTCCCAGGATTGTTGAGAGAATCAAATGAAATACCGTTTGTGGTGTTTGCACACCTGGAAACTACATAAATGAGCTCCAGAAATAACCACAACAATAATGTATATGTACTCAGCATCTTAAGGTTTATCAAATAATTTCCTTTCCCTAGCATTTTTTTCTCTGAAGAAGAGATCCAAGGTCTGCAATGACTCAGATTCTGAGGATTGCCGTGCAAAGGAAAGACCTGCTATTTTAGATTTGTCAGTTTCAAGATTGACTGAGGAAAAAGTGAAATCTAAAATATGGCCCGCAACCATTGCATCAATTCTCATTGAATGTACCTCTCTTCAACCAAAGAAGTTGCCTGTAATGTTTAGGGATATAAAGAAAGGGCTAACAGTGTGCATACAAAAGCAATAATATTTTGTGACTAAATACTTCATATTAAATTTTATATCAGTAACTGTCTTGAAACAATTCAGGGAACTAGGGTGAACTTTAAAATTTAAAAGTTTGGTTAAACCTTGAAACATGAAAATTACTGTTCCAAAGAGATTCTGAAATATCATATCTGGGGAAGTAATGGTACTTTAAGCAAAATTGAAGATGAATGATTTAAAAACAATACATTTGATTTTTTAAAAATAAAAAAGTGAAGATTAAGAAAAAAAAGAAGGGCTAGGTGAGTTCCACCCTCAACTGTTGTCCTTGCTGACCTGCTCCGGTGCCTGAGATCCAACCGTCATTTGTTTCTTTGGATAAAGGCCCTGAAATGCACTGCTGAGACACTCAGTATTTCTTGTTGATTCGATTTCCTCAATATCTCTCTAATCTGTGCCCTTCTGTCCACTTCTACCACAACCACTTTAGTCCCAGCTCCTATCTCATCACCTCTCATCAATACTATTGCAACAGCTTACTAATTGGACTCCTTAAATCTAGCCTTTCCCCTCTCCAATCCATCCTCCACAGAATTTTCAAATTACATTCCTAAAGCACAGATCTAACTATGTCATTGTCTTATTTAAAAAAAAAATCTGTGGCTCCCTATTGTCTCTAGGATAAAACAAATACACGTTTATCCATTTGACATTTAAAGTCTTTCAAAATCTGTTTCCAACCTCCCCTTGTCAGCATATTGTATTGCCAATGGATTATTGATAGAGTCTGCATGATGAACAACAGACCAGCCAGAGTCCTGCACAAAAATTTGCCAAGTTCAATGACTTTGGCCAGATCTCTTTCCCTTTTGTGGGCCTCAGTTTCTTCCTCTGTGAAATGATGGAACTACACTAAATGAACTCTGACCTCTGCTGATTCTAAGACCTATGATCCTTTCCAAGATCTTATCTTCAATTTATGCTGTATTACCCTGAATATGGTTTTTGTTTCACCATAACAAATGGAAAAAAAGAAACACACTTTTAATTTGTTATGAAATTTGAAGAGTATTTAAATTGAAAGCAAGAGATATATTTTCCATTTCCTTTTATCTGCTGCATAATAAATAACAAAATGAGTACCTTTCCTGTTTAATCTGAGCACCATGAAGGTGCAGAGAGGAATCAGACCCCCCCCACAAGAGATGATATTCAAGTTTTCTATGTCACTTTGATAATGAATAGTACAGAGCCTGGCACACAGTAGTCATTCCCTCTTTGGAAAGAAACAAGCATATTCTATTGAGTTATTTTGGTGCTTATGACTATGTTAGGGTCAGTTGTATAGATTAAGTTTATGGAGTAGAAGGTGGGGTGGTAACATGGTTTGTTCTGACCCAAATTCATTTGCATGCTAAATAAAAGACTTTGGGAATGTCTAACCCTAAATTGGCAGGTAGGTGGTACAGTGGATAGCGTGATGGGTTTGGAGTCAAGAAGACAACTTTCTGAGTTCAAATCTGATCTCAGACACTTCCTAGCTATGTAACTCAACCCTATTTGCCTCCTTCCTCATCTGCAAAATGAACTGGAAAAGGAAGTGGCTATAACCCCTCTAGTATCTTTGCCAAGAAAACCCCCAGTGGGGTCATAAAGAGTAGGACATGACTGAACAATAACAAATCCTATATTAGATCATTATCTGTAAGGAGGGTGTGGTCTTCTACTTAGATCAAGGCTCAGAAGGTAAAAAAAATTAATATTATTCTAGGGGAATGCTACCTGACTTTTGTTGGTTGAGTATGAAAAATACTGAATACTAAAAAATCGGGAGCTTATCCTTCTCAAGCAGAAATTCTTATCACTATACCCTAGCAGACTGGAGTTAAGATGGTCAGTAGATGTCCCTGAAGAAAATGATCCTGGAAACTGGTGGCAAGGACCAACAATCAGCGGAGACTACATAGCCACCAACCAGCTCCCATGATACTAGTAGAGCAGTGCCTTCTCCAGGACTATGGCAACCACACTAAGGTGAGAAGTTACCAGAACCCACAAGATCAGCTATACCTTCCATGACATCACCATGACACTTCATGCCCAATGGTCACTATGAGATCAGCAGAACACACCCATAGAGGGAGAAGCAGACCCAGGAATAATAGGATAACCTCACCAGAAGACAAAGATGGTTCTACATTGTAGGAAGTAGGAGTCATCCTTCTAAATGCATACCCTAGCCACCATATTTTCCCCTTATGCATGAACTTCTCCACCGATCATGTATCATATATCATGGGAAACTGTGCCCTAAATTTATGGGAAAAATGTCCCAGTGTGTACATTTTCTTACTATGCTGTTTCTCAGTAGTTTTGCTTTGAGGTAATTCTAGCCTCTGGCTCGTAAGGGGAAAAAAAATGTAATCATTTTGGTAGGGATTTGGAAGCTATGGTTTTGAGTAGATGTGGACTCATGAAATAACTTGAACCTTGGGGAAGCCATGCTACCATAGCTTTAGAACTAGATGGAATGTTAGATGTTATCCACAAACTCCCTTTTCTTATAGGCTCTTAAAGGGCACAGTAGATAGAACACTGGACCTGGAGTCAAGAAGACCCAAGTTGAAATCCAGTCCCAAACACTTAACCACTTAATAGTTGCGTGACCCCAGGCACGTCACTTAATCTCTGTCTTCCTGAGTTTCCTCAACTGTAAAGCAGGGATGACAATGGCACCTACCTTCTAGCCTTGTTGTAAGGATCAAATGATTTAATATTTGTAATACACTTGGCATAGTGACTGGCAAATCATAGGTGCTTAATAAATGCTTATTTCCTTCCTTTCTTCTCCTTTCCCCCATCCAATGCCATTTGAAAGATGAATAAATCAAGGTCCACAAAGGTGGACCTTACATGACCTGTCCGAGTTTGACTCCAAATCCATCCCTCTTTCCACCATACCATACTACACAATTGTGAAAATGTCTGTTTTAATTAGAAACTCTCAGTTGCAACATCAGGTGTTCATAGCTAACAACATCTTCAAAACCCCAACACCTTTGAGGTTATTTCCTTCAATGTGTGATTGGGAGCTCATGGCAAAAAAAGGCCCTGGGGGAAGGGAAGGAGTATGGTGAGAGTCAGAGCAATTCACCTTCTTCTTCCTCTCGATCCTGCAGAATAGAAAGGGTGGCTGTGGAAAGACTGAAGAATGTACATGCAACGCCTTGATCGCTAACATTCGTTATATTTTATCTTCCTTATGTTCGTTTCAATCTAATACACATTTTTAAAGCACCTTTAAGTGTGCATTTATTGATTCTACCTTTAATGAAGGTTTGGCCTGCACACTGATTGACTTTTAGGTCAAAAGAATGTTCGCTCCTAGTCACAACTTTCTTTTTATTGAATTTTAGCTATACTTTATTGTTTTAGTCATAAAAATAAAAGCACTCTTGAGGGCATCATTTATCTAATGCTATTTATGTCTCTCCCATTTTGCACTGGCTCTTTCCGTTTTCTTTAAGCAACACAGAGCTGCTAAGATGTGTTTATCGTAGTGTGAGACAATTAGCTGAAGCTCCTTACTGGAGGCTTGAATATTTTCATTTTTATCTTTCCTACTGTGAAATATGTTATGGCAATGACAAGGAACACTTCCCAGAAAATACTGGTGAAGACAATTTGCACTGGTTCTGTACATGGGAGTAAGGGTGGGGATCTTTTCTTTACCATCCATATCATGCAACTGAAACTCCAAACTCGTGGAGCCTAAAACATTTCTATTATATTCTTTCTCTCCCTCACCGAAAGAGACAGACAGACATAGAGTGACAAAGAGACAGAGACAGAGAAAAGAAGATATTAAGCTTCCTCTTCTATAATTATCTACCTAGTGGTTTAGTCAATTTCCACATATCAAGTCAAAGTTAACTGGAAAGAGGTGATTGCTGGAAATCATTAAGAGTAAATTATACCAAAATAACCTCATTTTAAAAAATAGGATGACTAGTCTGATATATCAGACATACGACCTAGGTACATAATATGTTTTTATTTTAGCAAAGTTTTGGCTAGTCTATCATCATATCTTAGATAAGAAGAAATATGAACTAGTTGATAGTACTTTTTAGTAGATGTGCTTGACTGTATTCACAGAGTTTTGAGTAATGGATTAATGTTAACCTGGAGGGAGTTTCTAATAATATGTTACAGGATTCTTGCCTTTGGCTCTTCCTGGCAAAAACTGGATTCTTTCAGGTATTGCCTCTGCCATTTAGAACTTCTTTCTATATTTTCAAAAGTTGGTGTATATCAAAAGAAGTTATTGCCACTATTCAGCAAGGAATTACACATCAATCAACCAATAAACATTTATTGAGTGTTTACTAAGCACTAAATATGTGTGTGTGTGTGTGTGTGTGTGTGTGTGTGTGTGTGTGTGTGTATAAAGAAAAGATAGTTTCTGCCTTCAAGGAGCTTACAATCTAAAGTGGGAGATAACATGCAAAGTAATATACACAAAGCAATCTATAGACAGGACTAATAGGCACTAATGAACAGAAGAAAGGCTGATATTAAAAGGGATTGGAAAAGGTTTCCAGTTAAAGATGGGATTTTGGGTGCAACTTGAAGGAAGCCTGAGGTGTGAGTAGTGGGAAGGGGTTAAGGAGGGAGAGCATTCTTTGGGCTTGATTGATTACTGAATGAGGAAAGAGATTACAAAGGCTAATCTGAAATGGGCAGAAAGTTAGGGAACTAAGGCACTACCCTGAGTCAGGGCTCACATATAGGGAGTACAAGACCAGTAGCTGACTATTTCCAGTTACCATAAAAGTGCTTCCTAGAGCTGCCCAGTAGAGTTTAAAACAAGCCTCCAAATAGCCTGAAGAGAGAGTAGACTTTATATCATGGAAAGGGTTATCGTGAGTTATCAGAAAGACAAAATTCTAAATTTTTCTTAGCCATTAATCCCAGAGACTAATAGTAATATTTTTAAATGTTTGGATTTGCCTGCTTCATTTATCTTTACACAGAAAGTATACAGATAGAAACTACAAATTCAAAATTGTTCACTTTTCTATTTTAAGATTATGACTTAAATATTCTAACTGTAGCGATCATAGTACTGAGTGAGATGGAGATTGTGAAGACTTTTCATAATAAAAATATGGGAAATATTGGATTTTCTAAATAAAATTTCTCTTCCATAAGGCCTCTGTCCTTGGATACCTGGGTTTCAGGTATCCAGGGCTTGTGGATGGTCAGTTGCCCCTCCCCCCTTACCAGCTACCAGCTTTCTTTGTGAAAGTGCTGTGAGCTGTAGCTGAAACTTGGACTTTACTCAAATCTCCCCTTTGTTTGTTTTACTGTTGCCACATCAACACTACCAGTTCCCGCTTCTCCCCCTCCCCTTTTGTCTAAAGCCACATTAGCAGTTGAGTTAGATATTAGATGAGGTGATTGTGTTGAGATAGCTGTTGATTTCCCGGGGTTTGTCTAGTATCTCACGCTTAGATTGTGAGCCCACCTCCCAGTCAATGGAGAGGTGGGATAGTGGGGAGATGGGATTCTCTGCATTAGGGTATAAAAATTGTGCTTCAATTTCTGTAAGTTGCCTCCTTCCATCAGGTTTCCCCACCTGGTGGAAGGACATCACTTTCTCAAGAATTGTAGTCAATATTTTTTCTTTCTGTTCTTATTGAGAAGCCTCTTCATTTATTTAAAATTTTGAGTAAGGGTCTTTTTATCTCACACAGTACTTTTCCAGTTTACGCAAGAAAAAGCCAGCAACGCTGCAGACAGAAGCAGAAGGCTAGGTCAAATCTAGTCAAGGCTATAACTATGTTACTATGTCAGTAGATTTTTTGTTTTTTTTTAAAGCAACGTGTACACATCTGTGTTATTTTTTCCCTTGGAGTCTCTTTCACTGATTGCACTATTAATAGAGGTACATGGACTATAATAGACATAATTTTAGACATAATTAAAGAGTCTCATGAATTGAGGATCTTTTTGGATTTGGCAGTCAGTCATACAGGTTGGCAGCAGCTGAGTACCTTTTGACCTTGGGCAAGTGAGCCACCTCTCTAGGCCTCAGCTTCCTCATCTGTAAAATGAGAGGAACTGAACTAGATGGTCTCCAAGTTCTCTTCCAAATCTAGAACTTCGATCCTACATTACATTCTCACAAGTATTTCCTTGAAAGGATGATTTTAAGTTTACTAAGCATATAGAATTCCAACATATCCGTTGATCATATTGGGAGAACTTGCGCTCAAAAGCAAATAGGTCATGAAAATAAGAATTAGTCCAGTCACTTTGTATTAAAAACTTAACTTAGCTCCTAAAAGTAAGTCGCATATGTACAACTGTCAAGAAGAGAAAACACTGATGCCTGGGAGACAAGTGGAACTAAAATTCACAAAAGGGAAACAAAGTGCACAAGTAAAGATAAGATATTGAAGGCATAAGTGAAGATGGCAAATTGCAATGAAAGTACTTCCATGAAGATAGGACAGAACAATAAGAAAAACCTTCCCAGAATAAATCTCATTGGATTTTTCTCACCAGGATGCCGTAGAGCTCCTGAGCAGGTAGAAAAAGAAAGAGAAACTTTTTGTCTCTTAGCCTTTGGAAAGAAGAAAAAAGGGAGAATGGTTTGCCTCTAAGCTGGAGGGATGGAGGGAGAGAGAGGACAGTAATGATGAAATAGCTCTAATTAAAATTATATCAAAACCCATTTTCCTTCCCAGTATTATTTGCACCAAACCCACAATAAATAAAATATTTTGTAATTTCTGCCAAGCTTGCCTGTTACTCAAAAGCAGGATTCAGATACTCACCTAGACAAACTCAAATACTGGTGCACAAATTCACAGACATTGCTATAACTCTTCACTATTAACTTCATGGTAAAATTTATTGTTCCCATTAGCCAGATATGAAGAGATAAACCAACTATTAATCTATGATCCCAGAATGCCCAAATAAAAAAACCTTTCTGACTCCACATTTGTCTGAAATTTCTTGTCACTGAGCTTTCAACCTTCCCTCACACACTTGGTGTCAGAAATCTTATATTTTTCCCCCAGAATCTTTTTGCACTTGGTAGCTTGCTGAGGAAAGCAACAGTGAATTCTAATCCAAATTAACTCCCCTAACACTGGTGATCACACATTTAAACAGCACATGTGTCTGGACACACACACACACACACACACACACACACACACACACACACATGCCTGTGCTAGGTTTTAAACTGAATCATAAATCCGCTTTCATTTGCTGGAGGAAGGTTAAACTTCTGCCTGTTTACCCAAATTTTTGATAGTTTGATTTCCTTAGCTTTGAATTTGCTCATTGCGGGGCTTAATTTGGGGGGGAGGAAATATCATGATTCATTTTTTCTTTGCCCACTGCACTTATTAATTTTCATTGAGGCCACCGTACTTCCCTCCCCTCCTTTCTCTTCTCCTGTGTGAAAATCAGCCAATGTCCACAGCAGCTTAATGTGACCTGCGACCTTTCCTCCAGGTATGGTGCCTTCCTCTATAGGTAAGGAGTAAAACAAACAAAAAACCCAGCCCACTTCACAGTGTTTACTTCCTTTAATTTTAACTTTCCAACCCAGGTTAGGGAATTCCCGTTTCCTTTTGGGCCACTTCTTTCATGCCACAGCTTCCTATATTCTTATTTTTGGTCCCAATTAGTCTGAAAAATCATTAAATTCTGGGGTTCGAATCACCAGGTATGACTACAGAAGAGAGACTTTCAATGACAGGGGTGTAGTGAGACTGATTACAAAGATACACAGGAACCAGGAGAAACCAGTTGTCCCTTAGCTAATAACTCCAGCCCAGGCCAGATGTGGCCCTCTGAATCCTCAAGTGTGGCCCTTTGACCAAATCCAAACTTAACTGTGAAATTCAAAGTGCCAAACTTGAGAACCTAGAGGGCCACATGTGCCCAAGTCATTAAAGCCTGTGATATGGAAAACTACAACCTTTTCATTTATCCTGAGCTCTAGCTTCCCCCTTCTGGGTTTTATAGTGAACTCTATCAGTCTGGAATAGGAGCCAGTAGTTGTTCACCATCCTTTCATTGAAGGAAACTCAAGACCTGGTACACTAACCCAAGGTCACCCAAGTGTCTAACTAGCGTCAGAGTTGGTATTTGAACTGGGGCTCTAACAGTCTACACCCAACACTCATTCTGTCATACTAGCCAATGCTTTTCTCTTGGATTTCCAAGTAGTGATTAGTGCAGCACACACTCAGTAAGCATATGGTGGTGAATTAATCCTCAGTATATTATCCTGTTCATGGCTCATGGATTTTTATGGATTTTACCCATGTGTGATTGTGCATCTTTTTTTTTTCAGAAGAAAAGGGAACAGTGGAGTAGAATGAAATTAAATATTCCTTGGTTATATCTAGGAGTATGCTTATCTGGATCTTTTTTTTTTTTAAAAAGCATACATACAGCTCAACATATATTTTAAAAAATAACAAAACCAACACCCTCTCCCACAGCTTTTACATTGCATTGACAGAAATCTGGAATTTGTTGAATTATTGATATTTCACACCATTGTTTGTGGACAGGTAGCTACCACCTATTGTGAAAAGGTTGGATTGCCAGAAATCTTTACTGAATTGCATATGCAAATATCAAAGAGCAACCATTTCCTGCTCTCCTGGGCTATTTGACATTAAAATGCATTTCAAGTGGTTTATCCTAGGTTTAGTCAGAATATTTTGCAGTAGAGGCATGTTAGCTCAGGGCCATGGGCTTTTATAGCATTGGAAAAGGCTGAAACTTCTGACATGAGAAAGGCTATGAAACTGTAATGGGGAGGAAGAAATGGTCAAGTGGTCAAGGGTGTTCCTCTTAAGGAGAGAATATCTATCATTTACATATCAATAATGAATGTAATACTTTTTTTAATCCTTATGTGTTCATTAAAGCAGATCCCCTAAGTCCCTCTACTAGGGAATACTTTGTTAACCTAGTTCCATTTGTTATGTGTAATTGAAAGTCATAAAACCGTGTTTCTTTAAAGATAGTCCATAAATCAGATTCTCTCCTCCTTGAATCAGGCCTTCCCCCCAATTAGGTAATAAGGTATCAAACTGAAGCAGTCTATATTAATGAGGTTACATAAAGCTACAAGTCTATCTAAGTTATAGCTGAAAAAAGTCAGCTCTTAAATGGAGCTGAGCCATAACCCTATTAAATTACCACTGGTAGAGAACAGAATGACACTGTGGAGAGGGTAATGAACTTGGAGTCCAAGGGAGCTGAGTAAATTTAGGTACCAGGCCTTGTATTTAAACTTAAGCTGAACACTCTTTCCTACTCACTTGAATGACTTCATGGCCAATTCTGGCCACCCACAAGTACTGTACCATCACTTTATTAATAGGCACAAGAGTTGATATGGAATCGGGAGCAGATTGGATGGAGCGTACACTAGGCCAAGACAGTAGGGCACAAGTGAGACTGTAGGATTTGGAAGCACAAAAGGATGGGACCAAGGATGAGAACAGGAGGGCAGCTCGATCCAACTTCGTATTTGGAAAAGTGGCTTCTGGAAGAGAGGCTAGGAAAGGGAATACATAGCCAGTGGGAAAGTGGGGGATACTGTATACTGAGGCACTTGACATGGTAGTAGGCAGCTGTCCACTTTGAATGGCAATGGATAGAGGAAGAGACAATGTATGGTGACAATGTGGGGCAGAAATTCAAAGCTTCCTACTGAGCCTTGGTCTGCTGGGAGCCAACAAACACATCTGTTTAATTCAATTTTGAAGTATAGACAGTAAGCTTCCAGAGGACTAAATTTTTTGCTGAGGTGATCCTAACAGGTCACCATACAACAAATATTATATGGTAGATGGAACTTCAAGAAATAATAGGATTTAGAGCTAGAAATACCCATGGAGATCACTGAGTCCAACCTCTTCATTTTATAGATAAGGAATCTGTTGCCCCAAAAAGGGAAGGTCACATAGGTAGTCAACAGCAAAGCCAGGATTTGAACTCAGATCCTATCCTTGTGATTCCAAATCTACTGCTCTTGTTATTATACCATAGCTGTGGCACTAGTCTAGCCTCCTTGCTAGGCATTCACCTCTAAACCATCCAAAACAGACAGCCTGGTCATTTCTTAAAGAGCCTTGGGAACACTTAGGGTACCACTGCATATGTAGAATTATGTTAGCCATGGCTGAGAGCAGTTTCTGGCACCTTGGAGATTTCAAGCCTAGCTTCCTACCCCATTCTATCTCCCTTGTCTATTGATAATTTTGGCTCAAAGCTATTAACCTGGAAAATTATACTCTAGTTTGGACTAGTGACTGAAGAATCCAGAAAATGAGATAATAGGAATTTGGACCTGGAAGGGATCTCATAGCTCAGCTAGCAGATCCAGCCGGGGCCAAGAGGGCATTTGAGCTGAAGTCTGTGAAGGCTGGGAGGCCTGATGTCCTAGAGGACAGTACCATGCAGATGCAACAAAACCAAGAAAGACAGACCCATCTGTCCAGAGATTTTCATGGGGATGGGAGGGTGGGGGCTGTGACCCAACACTCCAGAGGATAAAGAGGTGAGTGACAGGGGTGGTAGTCACCATGGGGAGGAAATATGGAAGTATACCCTCACATAAAAGAAGTGTGCTCTACCCCCATCTGAATGTTGCCACAGAAAGGAAGAACAGCTCTATATTCTCCCCAGTAGAATGTAATCTCCTTCAGAAAGGAAGATTATTTCATTTTTTGCCTTTCTATCCTCCGTGCCTGGCATGGAGCCTGCCACAGAGTGTGTGCTTAAAAGATGCTTATTATATGACAGATTGATTGTTTAGTATGACTCTGACACCTAATCCAACCATCTCCTTTTACAGATGAGGTAACTGAGGCCTAGACAAGAAGAGGGATTTACCTAGGGTCATTGAACTATGAAGCAACAGAAGCTGCATTGAAACTCAAAGCCTCAGCCTGCAGCTCCAACACAGCTTCTATACCAAAGTGCTGTTTCCCATTAGTACAGTGCTTTTTAGCATTTCAAAGGCATTTCATTCCATCTCCTGAACCCTTGGGAGGGAGGGAAGCAACTCAGGTATTTTTATTCCCACATTGCAGGTAAGATCATTGAGGCCTATAAGCTCAGATCACACACACACAGGAAGATGGGGGCTGAGCCACCTGCCTTCTAGGGCTAAGATGCTGTCTTTAAACTTTGATGAATTTCTTCCCCCTTCCCTCCAGATAATGCTTTGGGTAAAAGACAAACAGATTGGCACTGTCATTCGCATCAAAGAGACATGAATGAACAGCTTGGTTTTAATAACTATTGTCACCTCAACAAGAGAAGCTGGAATGAGAATGTTAACTTTACCTCCCACTCCTTCTAATATTTATGTCTGGATGTGGACCAGAACAATCCCTTAGCTGAGTAATCTGATTTAAAATTCTCTTCGGAATTGATAGGAGAGTCAAGCACACTTCCAGGTAACTCTCTTGCTCATTTTCTCCAATCAGCCCTCCTGTGCCCTTGCTAGCCCTTACTTCCTTGGAACGTGAGGAGTGGAGATTTGAACCTCCAACCAGGGCTAGGAGCAAATTTCTTCACTGCCTTTGACATAGATCCAGCTACTTCCTTTCTCCGTGCAAGGTGCCCACTGTCCACTGGTGGCTCTTTGACTACTGGAGATGGCCACCCTCTGGTGGTTCTCTCGGAAGCTTCATACCTTCTCTGTACTCCTCACCCCAACATATTTGCTAGGTAGCCAGGTCAAGACCACTGGGAGGAATGCGCTTTGTAACCCTTTATGTGCTATAGAAAAATGAGTTGTTTTTATTCCTACTATCTCATTATCATCCATAGTTTGTTATTGTTTCCTTATATCTTCAACGATCCATGATGCCACAACCAATCACATTACTCCACACCTGCCTTATTAGATGCTCATTATGAGTTTCTTTGGTCAAAAATTTCAACCTAAAAGACTGTGTAATTTCAGCAAACTGGAAAAAAATACTGAGTCCGCAACCAAGGGGGCCTGGATTCAAATCTTGACTCTGCCCCTTATTAGCTATGTGACCTTGGACAATTCACCTAACTTGGCTCCAGTTTCCTCCTCCTGAAGGATTTGGAATAAACGGTATTCAAGGTCCCTTTATCTGTAGACTTAACATGACCCTAAGATTCTTTATGTTCCTAGGGCTCAATTTCCTCCATTTCCTAACCTGGAAAATGAAGGCCAGGCTTCCCTTGCCACAGACCTTCCTCAGCCTCTGATCTATTGGCCAGAGATCAGCCTGGTAGATGTACTTCAAATGATGATAGCAAAACAGTTGGCAATCCAGCCACTCTGTCCCTCAATTTGGACTTTTGATAACACATTTAATGCCTGACGGTAGATATATGGACTTCCATAGTCTTCTATAGAAAACAATGAATTTGCAAAACATGATAATGAAAGGAAATGCAATGAAATCACAGGTACATTCCCTATCCTGTAAAAGCTACTTTTAATATGATTAGTTGGAGTCCACCTGCTTGGCTCTACCTTGAAAGATCAGCTAACCTGGATGATGATACTCCGTTTTTCAAAAATCGAGCTAGACAAAGCAGAAAAGTTAAGAACTAATTGCTTGGATAATCACAACAGCATCTCACATTTACATAACGCTTTCTGTATGTGATAGGGGATTCGCCAACTACCTATGTATGCTTTGAAGGGGAGGGCCCCATCATTGCATGCTGTCCGGCACATCTAGTAGTATCCTCACCTATGTTTGCATTCCCAGGAATAGGTTCTCATTGACCAGCCCATTACATGTACATTATCTCATTTGATCAACACAGTACGCCTGTGCTCTGGTGGGCAGCACCTTCAATTTACAGATAGGGAAACTGAGGTTGCTTGTATAAGCTAAAAAGCTTGTGCTACACTCCTACCTCCTATATTTACTATCTGTGTGACACTGAGCAAGTTGCTAAATCTCTCTGAGTTTACATTTCTTCCTTTCTGAAATGGTGCCAGTCAATCAACAAATATTTTTTAAGTATCTATTATGTACCAGGAATTATCCTAGGCACCAGAAATGAACAGATGAAGAATGAAACAATACCTTCAAGGAGCTCACATGTATGTCATACCTATGTCGCAGGGCAATTGTGAGAAAAGCTCTTCCTAAACCTTGAGATGTTAAGTAAATGTGATTTATTAGCATTATTGCTGAGTTTGCGCTACTAAGAAGCAGCAAACCTGAGACTCAAGTCATAATAAATGTCTCTAAATTAAGTTGAAACTGATGGAGTCAAGGACACCATTTACTTTTACCCTTCCTCTCCTCAACTACTATCCCAAGTACTCCCTGTCCTACTGAGTGCTTACCAAGCCCACAGAATGGCCTGATTTGTCACCTAACAAAGTACCTTTGAGTTTCTATCCCTTAAAGAATAGTGACTTCCATATCCATCAGGGTACTGATTCAAAGGGGCTGGGAAAGGTCAGAGGCACAGTGGAATCTAGTGAATTCCGGCCATCTCAGCCCACGTCACTGCTCTCATCAACAACAAGGAAGGAGTGTGTCATCACTAGATTTGGGACAAAAAAATAGCAGTGCCAGATCTAGGTCAGGAGAAGGCTGACACTTTGAGTTAGTCAGGATGCCTCACGAGTCTCTTGGGATTTCAGATGTTAAATAGACAGTAGAATTAGAGTGACAGGAAAGCTTTAGAAACTCAGGTGAACAAGTCCATCATGACTTTTTGAAAAAATCTAGGCTATGACCTTCATTGCCTTGAGTTTCTTGCAAGGATCACAAGGGGGTAAAATAAGGTCCCTCCCTCTTCCAGTGGGGGCATAATGAGCCAGAAGAGGTTCAGGGGATATTTTTGACTGTGTCTGAATTGAGTAGATTGCCTGTTGGGGGAGAGTAAAAAGGGAGGAGGTAATAAGGGCTTGTGATCTGCCTAGGAGTTAGATATGTGCTGAGGCAATGAAAGAATGAGAAAGGAAAGAGGAGATTATGATCCAAGCAAGGGGAAAGACTCTCCACATTTTTATTGGGAAAAAGTCATCAATTCAGCACCATTTGTTGAGTACCTATTGTGTGCAGGGCATGGCACAAAGCAACTATGGGGATGAATCTATCTTTCCCATGATGGTTGTTGTTTATCCTTAATTCTTGAAGAGGACCATGACATCAGGGAGGTGATGCCAACACTGAATTTAAGTGAGGCAGGGCTGTGCAAATTCACCAGCCTCGCTCTCTCCTCCATCTGGGTGCAGCTGAAACATATAGATCGGGACGACCAGAGATGGCCCAGGATGCAGTGGGGGACTTTGGCCTTTCACTAAGATCTTTCCCAGGTTTCAGTTTGTCTGAGGCAATGCCCTTTCAGTGATTAAGGCTAGGTAAGAAATGAGGCAAAAAATGGCCTCCATGACTTAGTCAAAAAAAAAAGCATTCTGGGAGGAGAAGACCCTAAGGGTTTCAAAAACAATTGATTTTTACATTCACTCTGAGTCATCAGAGCCCAAACAATGCTGGAGTGTGAAAAGCACTAGGCCAAGTTTGGGAGGGTTGGCATCTAGTCCCAGTTCTGCCATTAACAGCAGCATCTGAGTAACTATACTTCTCTTAACCTCACTTTATTTATCTGTAACATGTGAAGGCCAGAGCCATAACTATTCCTAGTTTCTAGGACAAATTGTGTTTTGCAGAGGAGGTCTAAAGTTTGAACACCCTTGTGCATGGAAGGAACAGGATAAAAAGGAAAGAAACAAGTATTTATTAAACATCTTATGTGACAGGCACTGTGCTAAGTGCATTACAAATCTTACCTCATTTGATCTTGACAGCAACCTTAGGAAGTAGG
>CM053775.1:30653701-30684806 GCA_028658325.1 Potorous gilbertii
TGATGAATATCTGGTCACTGGATCCAGATGGCTCTGGAGGAGAAAGTGAGGCTAGTGACGTGCACAGGCCTCCCTCACTCAAAATAAAATCAAGTGCAAGTCATGTCATTATTTCTCTGATGGCATGGTCTTCTTCGGCAACAAAGGACAAACAGACAACAAAAGTCTACCAGAAAAATTCCTCACGCACTGTGGTTGTTGTTGTGTACAATGTTCACCTATTTCTGCTCCTTTCACTCAGCATCAGTACCTATAAGTCTTTCCAGAACTCTCTTAAGTCTTCCGGTTCATGTTTTCTCAGAGCAAAATAGTATTCCAATACATTCGTATACCACAAATTATTCAACCATTCCCCAATGGATGGTCATCCCCTTCATTTCCAGTTTTTGGCTACCACAATGAGAATTGCTATAAATATTTTTGTGCATGTGGGACCCTTTCCCATTTCTATGATCTCTTTAGGACAGAGTCCCAGAAGCGATATTGCTGGGTCAAAGGGTATGCTCATTTTTGTAGCCCTTTGGGTATAGTTCCAAATTGCTCTCCAGAATGGTTTGACCAGCTCACAGTTTCATCAAGAATGAACTAGTGTTCAAACTCTCCCACATCTTCTCCAACTTTTATCATCTTCCTGTTTTGTCACATTACTCAGTCTGATAGGTGTGCTCTCAGAATTGTTTTGACTTGCATCTCTCCAATCAATTATGATTTACAGCATTTTTTTCATATGATCATAGATACCTTTAATTTCATCCTATGAAAATTATTCATCCACATCCTTTGACCACTTATCAATTGGGTAATGACTTCTATTATTGTACATAATATTCACATTTATGATTGCTATCTTTGTTTTTCCCTCCATCCCCTTCTCCTCTCATTTATACTTTCAGTTCTCCCTCCTCCCTTCCCCTCCAAAATATTTTTTATTTTTGACCACCACCTCCCTCAGTCTTCCCTTCCTTCTTTCAGTCTTCCTCCCTTTTAATTGCCTTTTCTCTTACTACTTCTTCCCTCCCTTTTAGCCCCCACCACCTTTTCCTTTCCCCTTCCCCTCCTACTGCCTATAGAGCTAGTTGTATTTCTAAACGTAATTGAGTTTCTTGTTCCCTCCTTGATCCCAATGAGATGAGAGTAACTCTCAAACAATGATCATCTCCCTCCCCTGTTTCCCTCTACTTTAATATATTTTCATGCCTCTTCTTGGGATGTAATTTACCTTTTTCTGACACCTCCTTTGCACATCTCCCAATACAATCCCTTAACACTTTCACATCACATTTTTATCATGATATGACTTACTTTACGCCACTCCCTCTATCTAGGTATATTCTTTTTATATATCATAATAAATATACAATTCTCAATATTAAAAAATATCATCTTCCCTTATAAGGATAGATAGTTTGCCCATATTGAATAACAAGATATTTTTTTTCCATTTACCTTTTTATGACTCTCTTGAAACCTGTTTGAAGATCAAATTTTCTATTAAGCTCTGGCCTTTTCATCAGGAAGGTCTGGAAATCCCTTATTTCATCAAATGTCCATCTCCTTGCCTGAAATATTATGCTTACCTTTAATGAGTAACTGAGCCTTATTTGTAGTCCCAGCTCCTTTGCTTTACAGAATATGGTATTTCAATCCCTCCAACCTCTTAATGTAGAAGCTGCAAAGTCCTGTGTGATGTAACTCCTCAATATTTGAATTGTTTCTTTCTGGTTGCCTGCAATATTTTCTCCTTCATTTGATATTTCTGGAATTTGGCAACAATATTCCTTGGTGTTTTTAGTTTGGGATCCCTTTCAGGAGGTGAGTAGTGAATTCTTTTGATTGCTATTTTGCCTTCTGGATCTAGGCCTTCCAGGCAATTTTCCTAGATGATCTCTTGGAAGATATTGCCCAGGCGTCTTTTTTCCTCATGGCTTTTTGGTAGACCAATAATCCTTAGATTTTTCTCTCCTGGATCTGTTTTCCAGGTCAGTTATTTTTCCAATTAGATAGTTTACAATGTCTTATATCTTCTCATTCTGTTTGACTGATTCTTGATGTCTCATAGAGTCATTAGCTTTCTACTCACCTGACTCTAATTTTTATAAAATTGTTTTCTTCAGTTAACTTTTGCATCTCCTTTTTCATCTGTCCAATTGTTCCTTTTAAGGAGTTACTTTCTCCAGTTCAGTTTTGTACTTCCTTTTTCATTTGTCCAATTTTCCTTTTACATTCTTCTGTGATTTTTTTCATATGTTTAAAATCATTGGTCAGTTTTTCTTCTATTTCTCTAATTGGATTTTAAAATCCTTCCTGAGTTCTTCCAAGAATGCTCTTTGTGCTTAGACCAGTTCATATTCCCTTCTGAAGTTTCAGATGGGAGTATAGTCTCAATGCTGATCTCTTTGATATTCGTGTTTTGGTCCTTGTCCCCATGGAAAGATTCTGTGGTCTTTTCTGCTTTGATTCTTAGTCAAGATGATCACCCTTTTCCTGACTTTTAAAGTAGATCTCTGTGTCTGGGGCACAGGGGACTCTATCCCACAGTTCTTCTAGTTAAAACTTGAGGCTTTGTGTGTTGTGGCTTCTGGTTCTTTCAGCTAGAAGCTAAAATGCTTCCATTTACTTGGTGCTGAGCTGGCTGGTGTTAGAAAGCAGAGGTCAGGTGAAGTCTTTTTGGGTTTCCCTGGAGCTAGCTGTGCTAAGTGTGGTGGAGGGGTGGCCTGGTCTTTGGAGGTCTCCTCTACTGAGCTAGAGCATAGGCAAGCTCACAGTTTGTGACCCTGTCTGCACTAGTGTCTTCCTGATTCCCCTGGGGTGCTGGTGTTAGCAATTACAGGCTTCACCTCCCTGGGGCTCAGGATCTTCTCCCAGTTTGCTGAGTTGGGGCAGGCTGAACAGCTCCTGCACTGGTCCCCTTCAGCCACAGCAAGAGGGACCTCCCTTTGTAATTTTCCTAGTCTACGGGCTAAGAGACTCTTTGCCCTTCTGCTGTTACCACTCTTCCAGGATTTTTCCTGGGAAGATATTATCTGGGCTCCTCAAGGTCAACAAGGGGAGGGAGATAGCAATTACCAATCACCTGCCACCATGGCTCCTGGAAAGTCCATCCTGTTGACTCACTTTTCATGATTCTCTTGCTTCGCTCTCACTTCTCTTCCCAAGTCTTCCCCCACTTCTCTTACTTGATTTTCAAAACCCTTTGTGAGTTCTTCCATAGCCTAAGACCACTGCATATTTTTAGAGGCTTTGTATGCAAAAGCCTTTACCATACTGTCTTCCTCTGATAGTATGCTTAGCTCTTCCTCATCTGAAAAAATGGGAGAAAATACCTTTTTACCAAGAAAGTAACCTTCCATAGCCTTATTTTTTCTCCCTTTTGGGGCATTTTCCCAACCAGTTATTTGACTTTTGAGTCCTTTGTCAAGTGAAAGGTATACAACCCTATATTTCAGAGGTTTTATGCAGCTGTTCTCTGAGGTATTTCTAGGGACCTGTAAGTTCTCAGTTCCTTCAAGGCGGCACAATCATGGGAGAGTTACTCCTTTCTTAGCCTGCTCTCTGGTCTGTGAGCAACCCAAAGCTCTCTTTTCTGCCCAGGATCTGCAAGTAGGATTCCCTCTCCACAGCTGTCACCACCTGCACCATACCAGTGGTCCTCTTCACCCCTGGACTATCACACAGGGCTGAGATCCAGATCAGCTACTTGATTTCCCCAAGGCCTTTAGTCAGAGGGCTCCAAAAGTGAATGCTGCTGCCATCCTAGGGCCAGGAATGGCCCACAACCTCTTCTCTCCCAGGTGAAAGAACTTTCTTATTGACCTTTCATACTGTCTTCTACATTTGTAGGTTGAGAAATCCGGGAACATCACCAGCTACCAATGATTCTGGAATCCTGCACTGGTCCTGTCTGTGCTTTGTTTCAGGTCAGGTGCAATAGACCTTTCCAGTCGGTCTTTCAGGTTGTCTTGGGCTGGAAATCTGTTTTACTCTTATCATTTTGTGGCTTCTGCTGCTCTAGAATTTGTTTAGAGTCATTTTTTACAGAAATTTTATGGGCCATGGGGAGAAAGCTAGAGGAGGTACATCCTTCTACTCTCAAATGTAACCCCCCCCAAAAAAAGATAATTAAAAAAGAAAAAAAATCAACATAATTCTTATTTCACTGTATCTAAGGGTCCTCATTCAACAGTCTACTACCACTTGATACAACAGCCAACACTCCCTCACCCCCCCTTACCTCTCCAAGTTACTCTGAGCTGACTATTCAGTGTCTTGCTAAGGAAGGAGTTTAAGAGTGTGGAGCTGAAGGGATCAGCAGCACGTATAGTTCTAGTCATGGGGATTTGAGATTAAGGGAAGTGTTTCAATCTCCAGAAGAAGTCAGGGACCATGCAGGTCTTTTGTGATATAATAGAAACTAGGGATTTAATAGAATAGGTAGTTCTGTGACTTTACACTTGGGCTTTCCCTGAGCCCTAACTCAGGGCTACCCTGTAGAATTGGAGTCAACAGTGAGAGCAGCCAAGACGTTTTCAGGATCATTACAGGATCTTTTCTAACTGTATTTTGAAAGTCTGCAAAGTGCTTCCTTCATAATACCCTGTGAAATAT
The DNA here is from genome assembly GCA_028658325.1 of Potorous gilbertii. Lineage (NCBI taxonomy): Eukaryota > Metazoa > Chordata > Mammalia > Diprotodontia > Potoroidae > Potorous > Potorous gilbertii. Next base: position 30,658,307 of record CM053775.1, read on the forward strand.
ATAAGCCAGCAGAAGAACTACTGTTCCCATTTCATATATAATGAAACTAAGCCTTAGCGGAAAATTACTAGCTCAACGTGATAAAGCCAGTAAAAGTCACACCTCAGGATACGCACTCAAAACCTCTGGCTCCAGATCCAATGATCAGCTCATTATACCACTCCAATACTAAATCCTGACACCACACTATCAGCCCGTACAGCTATGGACTTCTTTGGATGTTCTAGCTCAGGGAAGAATTCAGCAAAGGAGGACATAGAAGATTGCATGACTGAGGAACCAAAATCAGATCCATAGGAAACTCAAAAATCAAAGCTGACACTTCATATGAGTGTAGTTGCTCAAAGGCAGTTACCCTGGCACTACAGGGTTAACAGATAATTCTATTCCCTCCATCACCACTGGCAAAGATTAACTCACTACTCTAGAATCACTACAGACAAATTACTGGGCTTTCCCTCCCACAATTTGCTTACTCTATGTCAATGTCAAGGGAAATTTCATCCTACTTCTAGCACCGGGTGGCATCTGAGTAACCTGTTCCAGCTTCTCTGGGCTGGGACTCAGCGTCCCCCCTACTGATCTCCACAGTTCCAACTTCACAACACACATATGCCCATCTTTCCAAACTCTAGTACTCCACAGTGACTGAATCTGTCACCCTAGCCTCCCAATTTCTGTCCATTAAAAACCTGTTCACCCTTTCAGATCCAGGAAGTCTTCTCTGATGCCTCTCAAGAAGGAGGCATCCTCACATCATAGCTAGTATTACTTCACATTTTCCTTGTGATCCATAGCCAATGCCTTATTAGTTACTTGTATGTGTTTTATTCATCTTAGTAGACTGTGAGCTTCTTGAGGACTGGGTCTGAATTCTGTTGCTCTTTGTATCCTCAGTACCCAATATAGGGCTTTGTACATAGTAACATTTATTGAAAATCAGTCAGGTTTCCAGTTTGACAAGTCCCTTATGAGAAAATCCTCAGGATATCCAGGAGGAACCCATACTGTAAGGCCTGGGAAACAAACACATTCTGCTAAATGAATGGATTTGCAGACCTGGGATATAAAATGAGCAGGCAATACCGGGCTCAGAAAGTAGGAAACGTCAGGTAGGACACAACTCTTAGTAGCATCAATTGTGGGGAGCATTCAAGGTCTCATTTATATTCTTGTGATGAAAGGATACTGAGTTGATTAAATATCATTCCTATGCATATGGTACCCAGATATATAGATCCACCGTAGTTCTGAGAGCCAGTTCCATATCATCCGCTGCCTACTGGCCATTTCAAACCAGGCAAGTCACTGTCTGCTTAATATTTTACAACAGTATCTGACTCACTTCTCTACTGAGCAGTCATACTCCCACCTACTTAAAAGCTTACTATGCCCACTGCCATCAGGACACTTAACTATATATGGTAATTAGGTTGCAGTGCAAGTTTGGGAGGACCTGGCCAAACTTCACCATAGTCTCCTATTCTCCTCAGTGTATTTAAAAAATGCCTCAGCGACCCTCTATTCTTTTTTTTGTTGTTTAAATATCACCATCATTAGGGCACTTCTACCTTCTAATTCCCCATTCATGTATATATCTATACATATCTATACATGTATATCACACACTAATATACATATACTTCTATACACATATATCCTCATATGTTTATAGACATGAATAGGTAAATATACACACAAATTTATGTCCTTTTCAAACTTCTCTTTGGGGCATATACCTAGTAATGGAATTCCCAGGTCCAAGTCAATAATCAGAGTTTGGTGTCTTTTTTGATATAATTTAATAGTTTTCCACAATGGTTAGAATATTTCACAGCTCCACCAACAGTTCATTCATGTATCTGCCTTTCCACATCCTCTATAACGTGGCATTTTCTTGTTTGTCACCTCTGACAATCTGATGGATGTAAGGTAGAACATGAGTTATTTTAATTTACATTTATTATTCATGATTTGAGACATTCCTCCATAATTTAAATTTCTTCTGCTGAGTACAGTTTGTTCATATCTTTTGATCAATTATCTACTGCACACTGGCTCTTGTTCTTATATATTTGAAATTACTTCCTATAAGAATCTTTATTAGAGAAACTCACTGTAAAAAGTTCCACATAGGTATTTCACTTCTAATTTAACAAAATTGATTTTCTGCAAGAATTTTTTTATTTTATGTAAACAAAACTGATTATTTGATCTTCTCCATCTCACTTGAACAAGATTTTTTCCCATGTCGATAGTTATATAAAAGGTTGTAAAGCTATCCCTTTAATTTGTTCATGACTATAATTGTTTATCTCTAGGTATTATAATCCACTTGGAATTTACCGAGATATATGGTGTAAGATGCTGACCTAAACCTAATTTCTGAACACTGGCTCCCAACTTTCTTAGAAATTCCTGAAATACCTGTTAAATAGCCCTTATCTCAGGAGTTAAGTACCTTTGGGGTTACTAAACATCAAGTTATTATATTTATTTGCTTCTGTATATTATTGACCTAAAACGTTTCACTACTCAGAATCTTAACCAGTACCAAATAGGTCTTATGATGAGAATTTTGTAGTAAAGTTTTGAGATCTAGTATTGTCACTTCCCTTTCCTTCACACACACACACACGCACGCACGCACGCACGCACGCACGCACACACATTCCCACTGAGATTTTTTACCTTTTCTTCCTCCAGAAGAATTGTGTAACTATTTTTTTCTAGCTGTAAACTCTTTGGTAATTTGTATGGCTCGGAATAGTAAATTCAGTTAAGTTTTACTATAACGTCATGGCTTACCCACAAGTAGTTAACATTATCCCAATTATTTAAGTTGATTTCTATAAAGAATGTTTTGGAACTGTTTTCTTCTAATTCTTTGATGTGTCCAGCTCAGTGAACTCCCAAGTATTTTACATTTTCTGTAATTACCTGGAATGGAATTTCTATTTCTATATTTTTCATTCTGAATGTTTTAGTAACAAACAGAAAGACTGGTGATTTTTTGTGGTTTAATTTTGTATCCCGCTACTTTACTGCAGTGTTTCCATTTTTTTTTTGTCAAGTACATGAATTAAAAGCTTTTACTGAGCACTTACAATAGTCCAAGGACTGTGCTAAGCACTGGGGATACATATAAAAGCAAGCAAGACAATAGCAATTCCCAAAGCACTCATATTCTAATCAAGAATGAAAACACATACAGCTAGAGTCAGGACATAGAAAGAGATGACACAAAGAGTAATGTGGCTTGGAGATCAGAGAAAAGCATTGTGCAGGTCTTGAGACCAGAAATACATAAGGGGAAAACTCATCAATAAAACCCTAGAGTCACATGATTGGGAGTTCAATTACTAAGTGGGAAGGAAAGATATGGAAGGGGGAAAGGCATATAAATGGTCAGAAAGTTCTCCAAGAACACTACAGATATCTACAAAAAGTGATTATTTTTTCTCTGTGATTAGCCACAATTTTGCTTGTCTTATTGCAAAAGTTAGCATTTCCAGAACAATGTCAAATAATTATAATAACGGACATCCTTGCTTTAACCCTGATCTAATTAGAAAAGCCTCAAACATTTTTCCATAAATACTGCTGGTTCTTTCTGGAGAGAGATGTTATTACTGCAATGAGGAGATAGCTATTTATTTCTATGCTCTGTATTGCTTTTATCAGAAATGAATGTTGCATTTTGTTAAAATATTTTTTGCATCTAATGACATCATGTGACTTGTTAACAAAATATTTACTATTATGTCACAATATACACTTTCTAAGATGTTACGATAGACTTGTTTATTTCCTTTTCAGGGATTTTATTATCAAAATTCTCTACTTTCTGGTTTGTTAACTTGGTAATTTCTTATTTTGTAAATATTCATCTATTTCATCTGTTGCCAATTTTGCTGTCATATAATTAGGCAAAATAATTTCTTATAATTTCCTCTTTTCTTCAATTGATACAAATTTTAGTTTTCATATCAACAATCAGTTTTTTCCTTTTTTAAAAAATTAGATGATCTGATTATCAGTTTATTATAATCCATTTATCTGTTTATTTTATTTAAAGGAGTCTCCGTTTTATTGGCTCGACATTTTCATTTTGCTGTCAACTTTGTAAACCTTCTCTTGGATTTTCTGAATTCCTATTTCTCATCTTAGACGGCATTTTCGATTTGTTGCATTTCTATTTAATTTGCATGTCTGATTCACTGATCTGTTCTTTCTTTCACTGAAATCATACAGAGATATAAAATTTTTCCCAAAAGACTATTCTGGTTTCGTCTCAAATGTTTTGGTAAATCACTCCATTGTTGTCCTTTTCTCTGAAGAAAAATATTTTTTTTTATTGTGTTGATGTATTCTTTGACCTACCAATTATTTAGGATAAATGATTTAGTTAGGTTGAATCCTTTCTTCAAAGACTCTATACTGATTGTCATTTATTACACTGTGGTCAGCTTAAGATATGTTTAATAGTTCTTATGTTTCTGCATTTCCTTATGTAATTTTTAATGCCACAGTGCCTATTTGATTAACGTGACAATTTTGCCATAAGTCATCCATGATTGGAATTCTAAATTAAAGTCATATTAAAAATGGCCACTTTAAGAAAATATTGTAAAATTACAAACTTACCCACACTTTAACCCATTGATCCATGTATTAGTATATATGGTACATGGAAAAGTACATTGATTCTGCAGTCAATGGATCTAGAATGAAATCTAATCTCTGGTGCTTACTATCTGTGTGACCCTGTGCAAGGCACTTCACTACTCTGAGACTCTGTTTCCTCATCTGTAAAAGGAGAGGATTGGATTCTTCCCTTTGAAAGAAAAAGAGAATTTCATCTGGTCTATGGTCCATTAGCTGAATTGGTTTGAGCGTGGTACTAATGAGGTCAAAAATCACAAACTCAAAACCCACATGGGACAATGATCTTTGCTCTTCCCCACTGGTACAAGCTGCACTCAGAACACTGGGAGCTGTCTCCCAAATGATTGTTCTTGCAAAGAGTTGGGAGACTCCTGGAGTCAAACATTCTATATCCTGTCAGAGGAAGTTATGCTGTGACTATTTTTCTTTGTTATCAGAAAAGGGCTCCATTGACTTGGAGAGGGGAGGGGAGAGACAATGAGGATTTCATGAAAGGACTCAGAGAAATAAATAACATCAATAACACTGAATTCATCCATGTACTTGTGTGTACTTTTTTAAGGCTAGCCAATGGTCAACAGAGATGATGTACCAGGCAAGTTATGAAGGGCTCCTGGGGAAACATCATTAAACCACATGCCCTTCCAACAGAGAAGTTCTGTCTATGAAGGAAAGCATGTATATACCTACATATGCTGGGACACTAGACTTTGGAGAGGAGAAGAGCAGACATCAGTGATTTCATCAGTGTGGGGGACTTTCCTGGTGTTGAAACTCCCTCTACCATCTCCCAGTATGGGTCAGCACCTCCTCTATGACTTCCAATGTTAGAGCAGGGGTGGGGAGAAACTGCAATAGAGGGCACATGTGACCCACTAAATCCTCAAGTGTAGCCCTTTGAAACCTAATTTCACAAAACAGACCCCCTTAATAAAAGGATTTGTCCTGTCAAACTTGGACTCAGTCAAAAGGGTGCACTTGAAGATCTAGAAAGACCACATTAGGCCTCAAGGCTGCAGATTTCTCACCCTGGGACTACATGACCTGTGAAGTCCATTCCAGCTCTACATGTATGATCTCATATTATTTAAAGGGAGAGAAAACCTTAACAAAATAAAAACATTAATTCATAATAACCCAAAACTGTTAACAATCTAAACGAAGGACTGGAGACTGGACAAACTGTGGGATACGAGTAATGAAATTTTATTTTACCATAAGAAATAACCAATGTGAAAAATACAAAAAAATATGCACAGACACACAAAGAGATGAAGACAGAGATACATAATGCCTAATGATGGAGAAGCAAAATGACTGAAACCAGGTAAGAACAGTAATACAGTAATTCAGTAAGTTTACAGCTACAAGGGACTTGAGAGATCATATAATCAAAAGAGGAAACAGAGGTAGAGATTTGTCTAAGGTCTCACAGGTGATAAAGGGCAGAGATGAGATTCAAACCCATCCTCTGACCTCAATTCATCACTCTCCGCTACACCATACAGACCCCTAACAACAGCATCAAATCCTGCTCCTTCGGCCCCTCCCGACACAGGAAAGGAAAAGAACTCACAGGAAGACACAGAAGTAAAATGGATTTCTTTGCTAATATTTTGCCCATTAACACATACATTCTCTTATAAAGAGAAAATCAGGAGAGAGCTTACACTTTATGTGCAATATGTTATTTTCTAATTTCATTGTCTTTGATGACAAGTTACTCAGTGTACAACAAAACCAACAACAAAAGGAAACCAGTCAGTTGTCAAGAACAGCACACTGACCCCAAGCCCTGGCGTTTCTCATGTTCCCTGAGACACAAGGTAGTTTTCTGATGCACCGAGGGAGTAGCCCCATTGTAAGAGAATCACTGGAGCACAATACAGCAGCCTCCGCATTCCCACACTGGACTATTTCTCTCCTTTCTCCACATCCTTTTCACGGGCCCCAAGTCTCTCAAGGAAGTTTATGGATTCAACAAGGACTGTCTCATAAAGTGGCCCTTGCCCCACTGGGGGAATACACACTCCCTGTGCACATAGCTTATAAATCCAGTTAACAAGTAAACTTTACCATAGAATTTTCCCTTTGAAAGTGAATGCCATCAGTAGGACAGAGGACAGCCTAGCTCTTTTTGAGTCATCATTTCATATGAATGGAATTCAAAAAGGTATTCATTCTATTAATAAGGTATCCTGGCTAAATAATCCATACTACTAACCACCAGATTGAGTTTGCTTGAAAACTACCTATGATTCATTCCCTCTGGACATTTAAAAACTTATCTGCCTTGGATTTTAACATAGTCAAATTGTTTTCTGGCCAGTAGCACTGCCTCAGGCAAACAAATCAATCTGACAAAAAGCCACAAAAAGTCCTGCTTTCAGAGGTTCTCCATGCTTAAAGTTACAGCCCTTCGAGAAAATCTCCAAGGAGTGATTATTAAACATGCATCAATTGCTTAACTAGTCAACCAAAGGCTGGTAAGGCAGAGCATTCTTTCCCAGCCAATAGTCCAGTTTCCTGGTACCAGCTCCCATTACAGGCTTTATCTCTAGAGGCACAGAAGTGAATTGTTTCCCTTCTGGAAGGCAGCCTTCTCACATAGTCTTCTAACCTTCTTTCTAAGAAGGCAGGAAATCACTTGTGGCCCACATATAGGAACAACAGGCACAAAATATTGGGCTTCATTTTGAGGGGTACTGGTTAGAAAGAGCAGGTCTCTCTAGAAATAGTCTCTTCAATGCATAACAGAATGTCAGTGGAAGCTGGAATTATAAGCTCCATAATCACTTTATTCTGACTTTCCCTCATCTGACCCTCAACCAATCACATCTCCTCCACAACAAATATGGAATGCAATTAGTCACACAATGACAAAAGAAAAAAGGTGAGGGCTTCATAGACTCCCACTACAATCTTTTAAGACATATTTTGAGCTCTTGCCATCATGTCAAAATTCCCTCTTACCCAAGGTTTACTGAGCAAGAATCATGTGATCTTCTCTGTCTCCAAATGAACAAGCCCTAGCATCTGGCAGAGGGCATCTCAGGGGAAGAAAGGGGACAAAATTACTGGGACATAAAGCAAAATGCCCCAATCAGTTCTCCTCTGTGGAGTCTGAGCAAACAAGTAGATTTTCAAGGACAGCTTTATTTTATTTTAATTAAATAACAGACTCAACCCACTGCAAATAATTGTGTTGTTAATCTCGCTCCATTACTTTGAACTGAAAGTGAGGAAAAACTGGTCAATGTTAATCAATTGCCTTAGAGGAATAGAGAGCTCTTTTGACAGACTTGCATAATGGATGAAGCACAAAATGAGATAATTGGGAGATGTTTGTGCTAGAGGGTGCTAAGTTCCTAATTACAATTAAAAAGTTTTCTTCTACCCTGTCAGTACCCTTTGTAAATACACACACTCTATCTTTACAGCTAGCATCAATACCTTTTTGCAACCCAATAGCAGTCAACTGGATCTTAAACTAGCCATAGGATCAAAAACTCACCAGAAAATATGAGAATTCACTCTGGCCATTTCTGTACTGAGCAACACTGTATCAGTCATGGACAAATAAACTTTAGAAAGGAGGAGAACCCAGAAAAAGGGCACTAGACTAGAATGGCAAAAGTGAAGACTGCAAGATTAGTTGGAGCTCTAATGATAAGCGGCACGTGGTCCTGGGCAAGGTGCTCTCCCCATCAGCACCTTAGCCTTCTCTTTTATCAATGAGGTGCTAGTTTGAATGGCCTTCTGAGTCATCCATATGTTTAACAAATGAGGAATCTAGTCAATGACTTGAATCTTTCTTGGAAAGGTTCTAGAAAGAGAACTTAAAGTTGAGACTGAGGACTTGGGTCTGAATGTTGGTTCTGCTACTGATTTCCTCTTTATGACTCTGGCCTGCTGGTTTCTTCATGTGTGGTTGCCCTCTAGATGTTCTTACTGGTCCTTTCTACTGGTACCTCCTACTGTGGACATTGTCACTGTACTAAAGGATCCCACTGGCCAAAGCCTGAGGCTATCAGGAAGAAAGCAGCATCTTTACTTTTTCCTCCATTAACTCCCTTCGGGTGCCTAGGTATGAAGACAGTGGCATACATTAAAGCAAAGAGAAAAAAAGGGGATGGAGATGCTCTACATCAAGAAGGGAAATTCTAACAACCTGTTCCTTTAAAAATAATAGAATAGCTTTAATTTCTCTAAGTTTTGAAAGTTTCCAAATAGTTTTCTTCACATGGTCCATGTGGAAGGGGAGGGCAAGTTCAACTGTCATCTTATAATGAGTTGGAAGAAGTGAGACTAGAAAGTATAAAGCCCTTACTATGGCTACCTACATGCAAATGGGGGAGCAAAGACATACACAAATGATTTCTCAATCTATTACCCCAAGATTTCCCATTCCACCATACTCTCTCTTTAAAAAGTGAAGCCCAGAGTAGAAGCTAGACTGTATCATACACAATGAGAAAAGAATTTTTTGTAAAGTAAATGTTCCCAAAAAAAGAAGGGGAGAAGAGTGGAAGGCAGAGACCTGGTGGCTGTGTTGCTGGTGCCTCTACAAAGGCTCAGCTTCTTTGTCATATTACCTGACCTGGTGTCACAAGAAGCCTGTTAGATAGCAAACTCAAGGACAACAGGGATTCTCTTTGCGTAGCCTCAACTCCTACAATGACAAACTAACACCCCAAAATAAGGGAGAAAGCCCTATAAAACATTCTACAAAACAAAAAGGAATAATGGATCTGGATGAAGCGTCAGGAAATTGATCTACTTAAACGTTCGTAGACCATGAGGCAAATCAATGATTCAGAATTCTCAGTACTGTACCAACTGACCAACACTGTAAGGGGCCAGGCTACAGGAAAAAATTCTCATCCACTCCCTCCAGTCACCTTTTGTTGAAGACATATAACAGAGATGAAAGACAAGGTGCTCATGGTACTACCAGAGCTAGGAGAGACTTCCTTCAGTTAAAAATCTCTGCCTGTCCTGTAAAAGGATATGAAGAGTGAAAAGACATGAAATAAAAGACTGTATTTTCTTCTGCCATGTCCTCCCCTAATGTGAGCCTGGGATCAGACTATAAGGCACAAACCAGTCACACATGTTACTATAAGACCTGGCAGAGACATCCTTCAGCTGAACACTGTTGGATATCCCTGGAGAAAAGACATGAAGAGTAGTCAGATACTGGATAAAAATCCAGATTTCTTGATGCACTGCCCTGGCCTGCCCTCCTCTTCTGGTACTATTAGACCTAGGAGAGAGTTTCTGGAAAATGCCTTCTTCTTCCCTGATAAAGCAAATTAAGTAAACCCAAACATTCTAAGAAAAGATAATGATGGGGGGTGGAGCAAAGATGGTGAAGCAGAAAGACAGACCTGCTCTAGCTCTACCCTCATAGCCCATAAATTAACTGAAAAAAGACTCTAAACAAATTCTAGAGCCATAAAAGCCACAAAACAACAGAGTGAAAGATATTTCCAGCCCAAAACAGCCTGGAAGGCTGAAAGAAAAGGTCTATTGCACCACACTCAGAGTGGAGCGCAGATCAGCGTTGGCCATGGTACACAGCAGTGACAGAAATTGAGCAGGCTTCAGGGTGCAGAAACACGGGCAACAGCTGTGGTTCCCACAGTCTCAACCCATAAACATGAAAGACAGCTTCAAAGGTCAATTAGAAAGCTCTTTCACCTGGGTGAGAAGGGAGCTGGGTCTAGCCCTAACCCCAACCCCAGGGTAGCACCAGCCACTGCAACACCAGCATCCATTTTTAGAGCACCCCACCTAAAGATCCTGGGGGAATTGAGGAGCTGATCTAAGTCACAGTTCTGAGTGGTGGTCCTGGAGTGAGGAGGAGTGCTGGCTTGGTGGAGCTGGTGGTGACTGTGCAGAGGGAATCCTAGTTATAGATACTGGACAGAAAAGCTTGTGGTTGCTCCCAGACCACAGTGCAGTTACTCCTCTCCTTTGATTGTGCCACCTTGGAGAAACCGAGAACTTACAGGTCCCTAGAGTATACTATCCACCAGACAAAGGACTCAAAGTTAAGTAACTGGCTGAGAAAATGTCCAAAAGAAAAAGGAAAAAATTAAGTCAATAGAAGGGTACTTTCTGGCAGAAAAGGTATTTTTCTTCCATCCTTTTGGATGAGGAAATACAAAGCATACCATAAGAGGAAGACATAAACATCAAGGCTTCCACATGAAAAGCCTCTAAAAAATTATGCAATGGTCTCAGGCCATGGAAGAGTTCAAAACGTATTTTGAAGAACAAATAAGAGAGGTGGAGGAAGGAAGGAAAATGAGAGTGATGCAAGAAAATCATGAAAAGTGAGTCAACAACTTGCTAAAGGAGTCCCAAAAAAAGCTAAAGAAAATAACACCTTTAAAAATAGACTAACCCAAATGGCAAAAGAGCTCCAAAAAGCCAATGAGGAGAAGAATGCTTTAAAAAGTAGAATTAGTCGATTGGAAAAGGGGGCTCATAATAGATCACTGAGAAAAAAATAGTTCCTTAAAAATTAGAATGAAGTAGGTAGAAGCTAATGACATTACGAGAAATGAAGAAATTATAAAACAAAATCAAAAGAATGAAAAAAAATAGAAGGCAATGTGAAATATCTCACTGGAATAACAACTGACCTGGAAAATAGATCCAGGAGAAACAATGCAAAAATTATGGGGCTACCTGAAATCCATAATAAAAAAAAAGAGCCTAGACATCATCTGTCATGAAATTATCAAAGAAAGTACCCTGATATTCTAGAACCAGAGGGTAAAATAAATATTGAAAGAATCCACTGATCACCTCCTGAAACAGATCTGAAAAGAAAAACTCCTAATAATATTGTAGCCAAATTCCAGAGTTCCCAGGTCAAGGAGAAAATACTGCAAGCAGCCAGAAAAAAACAATTTGAGTATTGTAGAAACATAATCAGGATAATACAAGATCTAGCAGCTTCTACATTAAGGGATCACAGGGCTTGGAATATGAAACTCTAGAAGTCAAAGGAACGAGGATTAAAACCAAGAATCACCTACCCAGGAAAATATAGTCATTCAAAGAAATAGAAGATTTACAAGCATTCTTGATGAGAAGACCAGAGTTGAATAGAAAATTTGACTCTCAAATACAAGAATCAAGAGAAGCATGAAAAGGTAAACAGGAAAGAGAAATAATAAGGGACTTACTAAAGTTGAACTGTTTACATTCCTACATGGAAAAATAATATTTGTCAAGACTGGAGACTTTTCTCAGTATTTGGGTAGTTGGAGGGTTTATATACATATAGACAGAGGGGGCACAGGGTAAGTTGAATAGGAAGGGATGATAGCTAAAAAAATAAAATTAAGGGTGAGAGAGGAATATATTGGGAAGAGAAAGGGAGAAATGGAATGGGGCAAATTATCTTTCATAAAAGAGGCAAGAAAAAGTTTTTCAATGGAGGTGGAAAGGGGGTGAGATGAGAGGGGAAAAAGTGAAGCTTACTCTCATCACATTTGGCTTAAGGAAGGAATAATATGCACACTCAATTTGCTATGAAAGTCTATCTTACACTACAGGAAGGTAGGGGAGAAGGTAGTAAGTGAGGTGTGTGGGGGAATGATAGAAGGAAGGGCAAAGGGAGGAGGGAGTAATTAGAAGTAATCACTTTTAGGGAGGGACAAGATCAAAAGAGAATAAAATAAATGGGGGACAGGATAGGATGGAGGGAAATACAGTCAGTCTTTCACAACATGACTATTATGGAAGCCTTTTGTATGACTACACATGTATAGCCTATATAGAATTGTTTCCTTCTCAGTGGGGATAGGAAGGAAGGGAGAGAAGCTGGAACTCCAAGTTTTAGGAACAAATGTTGAGAACTGTTTTTGCATGCAACTGGGAAATAAGAAATACAGGAAATGGGGTATAGAAATCTATCTTACCCTACGAGAAAGAGAAGATGAAGATAAGGGGGAAAAGTGGTGTGATAGAAGGGAGGGGAGACTGGGGTAAGGGGTAACCAGAATTCATAGTGTCTTGGGGTGGGGGAAGGGGAGAGATGGGGAGAAAATTTGGAACTCAAAATCTTGTGGAAATGAATGTTGAAAACTAAAAATAAATAACTTTTAAAAAAGAAAAGATAATCATTTCCTCATGCCCCCCTTCTATGAACCTGAGATCAGACTGAAAAGGGAAAAACCAACTTCACATGGTACTACTACACAAAGACGGGACTTATATTTCATTGGAAATCACTATATTTCCAAGGAAGACGACACAAAGAGTGACCAAGTATTCAATAAAAGTTCTAATTTCCTCATGCCCTGTCCTCTTCTTCTGGTGGACCAAGGATCACACCATAACATACAAGCCACATACTCATAATACAAGCAGAGCTCAGAGACACATTCTTCAGTAAAAAATTCCTGCTTTTCCCTAGAAAATGAAATGAAGAGTGGCCAGACATTGGACAGAAATTCAGATTTCCTCATGCCCATTCCAGTAGCCAGACACTACATAAAAATCCTCACATTGTCCTGACTTGCCCATATCTTCAGGTGTGCCTAGAATCAGACAATAAGGAACAAGACAGACCTTAATGGGACAAGTAGGCCTGGGAGAGACATTCATCAGCTGAAAATCACTTCCTACCCTTAGAAAAGGATGAAGTACAGTCAGACATTGGACAAAAATTTAGATTTCCTCATACCCAATCCTTACCTGCTCTGCTCTTCTAGTATCATAGGATCAGACTAACAGAGCAAAAACTCAGGTTACTACTACACAAAGTTGAGACTTTCTTTCATTGAAAATCCCTTCCTCTCCTTGGAAAAAGAAAGCAAGCATGGACATTTGAAAAAATCCACATTTCCTCATGCCCTGCCCTGCACTAAGCATCTGTTCAGCTTAACATCAGAGTATAAGGCACACACTGACCCTTCATGGTACTACTGGATCTGGGAGACAATTCCTGCAGTTGAAAGTCCCTTCTTCTTTCACTGAAAAGGGACATGAAGAGTGGCCATACATTGGATAAAAATCCAGATTTCCTCATGCTCTTTCCTGGCCTGAATTCCTCTTCTAGTGAGCCTAGGATCACACTGGGAAGCACAAACCAGTCATTCAAGGTACCACTAGATCTAGGACAGACCTGGTTCAGATGAAAATCCCTTCCTCTTCTTTGAAAGGGACACCTAAGCATAGACAGACCTTAGATAGAAATTCAGATTTCCTCATGCCCAGTCCTTGCCTGCTCTCTCTCTTTTAGTGATCATCAGATCAGACTAAGATGACAAAAATTTACCTCTCGTGGTACTACTACAGCAAGCCAAGCCTTTCTTCAGTTGGACATCACTGTCTTTCCCTGGAAAAGGAAATGAAGTGTGGCCAGACATTGGATAGATACTCAGATTTCGTCATGCCCCATCCAAGCCTGCTCTCCTTTTCTAGTGATCCTAGAATCAGAATAAGGAAAAAACCCCACTCTCCACAGTATTACTATACTAAGCTGAGACTTTGTTCAGTTGAAAATCCCTTCCTCTCATTGAGAAAAGACAGCAATGTGACCAGACATTCAAAAAGTATATATTTTTTCATGTCCTGCTCTGCACTACCTTTATTTTCAGCCTATCATCAGAATATAAAGCACACACTAGTCTTTCATGGTACTACTGGACCTGGGAGAGATTTCCTTCATGAGAACATCCCTTCCTCTACTTGGAAAAGGACACAAAGTATGCCCAGACATTGGAGAAAAATTCAGATTTCCTTATGCCTAGTCCCTGCCAGTTCTTGCTCTTCTAGTGCTCGTAGGATCAGAATAATAGAGCAAAAACCCAACTCTCATGGTACTAGTACACTAAGTTGAAACTTTCTTCAGTTGAAAATCCCTTCCTCTCCTTGGAAAAAGACAGGAAGTACAGACAGACATTCATAAAAACACCATCATTTTCTCATGCCCTGTCCTTCACTACCCCTCTTGTTCAGCCTAACATCAGAATATAAAGCATACACTGACCCTTCATGGTACTACTGGACCCAGGACACACTTTTTTTCCACTTGAAAATCCCTTCCGCTCCTTGGAAAAGGACAGGAAGTGTGGCCAGACATTGGAGAAAAATTCAGATTTCTTCATGCCCAGCCCAAGTCTGCACTCTTCTTGTAGTGACCCTAGGATCAGTCTAATAAAGTAAAAACCCACCCTTCATGGTACTACTACACTAAGTTGACACTTTCTTCAGTTGAAAATCCCTTCCTCTACTTGGAAAAAGACAGAAAATGTGGACAGACATTAAAAAAAAATCCACATTTTCTCATGCCCTGAACCACTCTTCTGTTCAGCCTACATCAAAACATAAGGCCCACACAGATCCTTCAAGTTACTACATGACCTAGGAGACTCTTTCTTCAGTTGAAAGTCCCTTCGTCTTTCATTGGAAAAGGACATGAAGAGTGGGTACACATAGGATAAAAATCTAGATTACCTCACGCCCTGTCCTGAATTCCTCTCTAGTGAACCTAGGAGAAGACTTTGAAACACAAACCAACCATTCATGGTACTACTAGACCTAGGACAGCCCTTCTTCAGTTGAAAATCCCTTCCTCACCTTGGAAAAGGATAAGAAGTGTGGCCAGACATTGGATAGAAATTCAGATTTCCTTGTGCCCAATCCTTGCCTGCTCTCCCTCTTCTAGTGATCATAGGATCAGAGTTATAAGGGAAAACCCCACCACTCATGTACTACAACTACTAAACTGAGACTTTCCTCCATTGAAAATCCCTTCCTCTCCTTGGAAAAAGACAGCAAGTGTGGCCAAATAATCAAAAGAAATCCACATTTCCTCATGCGCTCCTCTGCACTACCCTTCTGTTCAGCCTAACACCAGAATATAAGGCATACAATGACCCCTCATGTTACTACATGACCTGAGAGACACTGCCTTCACTTGGAGGGGCCTTCTTCATTCATTGGAAAAGGACATGTAGAGTGGTCAGACATTGGATAAACATCCATATTTTCTCATGCCCTGTCTTGGCCTGAATTCCTCTTCCAGTGAGTCTAAGATGAGACTTGGAAGCACAAACAAAATTTATGGTACTACTAGACCTGGGAAAGACCTTGTTCAGTTGAAAATTTCTTCCTCCACTTGGAAAAAGACACAAAGTGTGGCCAGACACTGAAAAAAAATTCAGATTCTCATGCCTGGTCCAAGCCTACTCTGTTCTTCTACTGATCAAAGGTTCAGACTAATAAACCAAAAACCAGTCCCCCTATGGTACTACTACACAAAGCAGAGACTTTCTTCCATTGAAAATCTCTTTTTCTTCTTGGAAAAGGACAAAAAGTATAACCAGACATTGGAGAGAAATTCTGATTTCCTCATGCCCAGTTCTTGCCTGCTCTCCCTCTTCAAGTGATCACAGGATCAGACTAATAAGGGAAAAACTCACCTCTCATGGTAAGCTAAGATTTTCTTTAGTTGAAAATACCTAACTCTCCTT
The DNA here is from genome assembly GCA_028658325.1 of Potorous gilbertii. Lineage (NCBI taxonomy): Eukaryota > Metazoa > Chordata > Mammalia > Diprotodontia > Potoroidae > Potorous > Potorous gilbertii. The sequence goes on from CM053775.1 coordinate 30,674,476, forward strand.
GGAAAAAGACAGCAACACAGCCAGACAATTGAAAAAAAATCCACATTTCCTCATGCCCTCCCCTTCACTTCAGTGTAAAATCAGAATATAAGGCACACACTGACACTTCATGGTATTACATGACCCGGGAGACACTTCCTTCACTTTCAGATACCTTCTTTGTTCACTGGAAAAGGACATCTAGAGTGGCCAGACATAGGATAAACATTCAGATTTCCTCATGCCTAGTCCGAGACTTCTCTGCCCTTCTACTGATCAAAGGATCAGACTAATAAAACAAAAACCAGTCTCCTATGGAACTACAACAGAAATCTGAGACTTTCTTCCACCAAAAATTCCTTCCTCGAAGGTGGAGCCAAGATGGCAGAGTAGAAGGCAGACCTGTTCTAGCTCTATCCCCAAAGCCCATAAACTACCTGTAAAAAAATTGACTCCAAACAAATTCTAGAGCAGGAGAAGCCACAAAACAACAGAGTGAAAGATTTCCAGCTAAAGACAGGCTAGAAGGCCAACAGAAAAGATCTATCGCACCCAGCTCAAAGCATAATGCAGCCCAGCTTTGGCCATGTGGCACAGCAGGGACCAGACAGGAGCAGGCTTCAGACCACAAAATCACAGATAGCAGCTGTGGTTCCCAGGTTCCCAGATTTCTCAACCCAAAAAAGCCTAAGACTGTTTCAAAGGTCAGTGAGAAAGTTCTTTCACCTGGGTGAGAAAGGAATCCAGTTTGACCCTGGCCACACAGCAGCTGAGGTTGCTGAAAAATCAGCCTAAAGCCGCTGGGGGAATTAAGCAACAATCTAAATCTAAGCCATGAATGGTAGTCCTGGGGTGAGGAGGATCACTGGCTGGTGGAGCTGGTGGATCCAGGAGAGACAATGTAAAAATTATGGGGCTACCTGAAAGTTACGATAAAAAAGAGCCTAGAAATCATTTTTCAGGAAATTGTCAAGGAAAACTGCCCTGATATTCTGAAACCAGAGGGTAAAATATTGAAAGAATCTACTGCTTGCCTCCTGAAAGAGATCCCAAAAGAAAAACTCCTAGGAATATTGCAGACAAATTCCAGAGTTCCCAGGTCAAAGAGAAAATACTGCAAGCAGGCAGAAAGAAACAATTCAAGTAGTGTGGAAATACAATCAGGATAACACAAGATCTAGCAGCTTCTATATTAAGGGATCACGGGACTTGGGCTAAGATATTCCAGAAGTCAAAGGAACTAGGATAAAAACCAAGAATCACTTACCCAGCAAAACTGAGTATAATACTTCTGGGGGAAAATGGTCATTCAATGAAATAGAGGACTGTCAATTATTTTTGATGAAAAGACCAGAGTCGAATAGACAATCTGACTTTCAAACACAGGAATGAAGAGAAGCATGAAAAGGTAAACAGGAAAGAGAAATCATAAGGCACTTTCTCAAGTTGAACTGTTTACATTCTTATACAGAAAGATAATATTAGTAACTCTTGAGACTTTTCTCAGTATTTAGGTAGTTGGAAAGACTATATACATATAGACAGAGGGCACAGGGTGAGCTGAACAAGAAGGGATGAAATTTAATAAAATAAAATTAAGGGGGAGAGAGGAATATATTGGGAGTAGGAAAGGAAAAATGTAATGGGGCAAATTATCTCATAAAAGAGGTGAGAAAAAGATTTTACAATGGAGGGGAAAAGGGGGTAAGTGAGAGGGAAAAAGTGATGTTTACTCTCTTCACATCTGGCTTATGGAGGGAATAATATACACACTCAATTTGGTATGCAAATCCATCTTACACCACAAGAAAAGTAGGGGAGTAGGGGGTAAATAAGGTGTGGGGGGATGACAGAAGGGAGGGCAAATGGGAGGAGGGAATAATTAGAAATAAACACTGTTGGGGAGGGACAAGATCAAAAGAGAGAATAGAATAACTGAGGAGGCAGGATAGGATGGAGGGAAATATAGTTAGTCTTTTACAACATGACTTTTATGGAAGTCTTTTGTATAACTACATATGTGTAGCCTGTATGGAATTGCTTGCCTTCTCAGTGCAGATGGGTGGGGAGGGAGGAAGAGAGAAAAGTTCAAACTCAAAATTTTAGGAATGAATGTTGAAAACTCTTTCTGCATGCAACTGGGAAATAAGAAATACCGTGTAATGGAGTATAGAAATCCATCTTGCCCTAGAAGAAAATAGAGAGGATGGAGATAAGGGAAAGGATGAGTGTGACAGAAGGGAGGGAAGATTGAGGGAAGGAGTAATCAGAATCACTGTGTCCTGGGGTAGCAGAGAGGAGAGATGGGGAGAAAATTTGCAAATCACAATCCTGTGGAAATGAATGTTGAAAAGTAAAAGTAAATAAATAAAAGAAAATCCCATTCTCTCCTTGGAAAAAGAAAGCAAGTGTGACCAGACATTCAAAAAATCCAATTTCCCTATGCACTGCCCTTCTGTTCAGACAAACATCATAATACAAGACACACAGTGATCCTTCATGGTACTACTGGGCCTTCCAAAAGACTTCCTTGAGTTGAAAGTTCCTTCTGATTTCATTGGAAAAGGACATGGAGCATGGCACAACAATGGATAAAAATCCAGATTTTCTCATACCCTGACCTGGCATAAATTCCTCTTCTAAATGACTTCCAAGCCTAGGATCAGACTCTGAAATAGAAACCAGTCATTCATGATACTACTACCTGGGAGAGATCTTGCTTAAGCGAAAATTCCTTCCTCTACTTGGAAAAGAACATGAATCGTGGCCAAACACTGGATAAAAATTCTTATTTTCTCATGCCTATTCTTTGCCTGCTCTTTCTTCCAGTGGTCATAGGACCAGGCCAATAAAGCAAAAATTCACCTCTCATGGTACTACTACACCAAAATGAGACTTTCTTCAGTTGAACATCTCTGTCTTTCTCTGGAAAAGGATATGAAGAATGTCCAGATGCTCTAGGAAATACAGATTTCTCAATGACCTGCCCTGCCCATCTCTTCTGATTAGTCCAAGATCACACTAGCAGAGGCACAAACTATCCCATTGCAGGACTTCTAGACTAAGGGGACACATTCAGCAGTTGAAAATTTCCATCTCAACCTGGAAAAGTACACCAACTGTGGTGAGTCCATTCATGAAATTACTGATTTCCTCAGGCCCTGCCCTTGCCTTCACTGATTCTAGGGTCATACTATTAAGGCACAAACCAAACCCTCATCATACTACTAGACATAGGAGAGACTTTTCTTCAGATAAAAATCCCTTCCTCTCCTTGGAAAGGGTCACGAAGTGTGGCCAGATGCTGACAAAATTCTGGATTCCTCATTCCCTGTTTGCCCCTTCTCTGATCCAAGGGTCACACACACCAATGAGACACAAACCAAACACTCATGATACTATTAGACCTAGGAGAAACTTTCTTCAGTTGAAAATCCCTTCCTCTCCTTGGATAAAGACAGGAGGTATGGCTAGACATTTGGAAAAAATTTGCATTTCCTCATGTCCTACCCTGCAGTGCCCTTCTGCTCAGCCTAACATCAGAATATAAAGTACACATATAAAGTACCTTCATGGTACTAAATGGACCTAGGAGAGACTTTTCCAGTTCAAATTCCCTTCCTTTCATTAGAATAGTACAGGAAGTGTGGCCCAACATGGATAAAAATCCAGATTTCTTCATGCCTAATCCTCATCTGTCCTTCTCATCTGCTAAACTTAGGATCAAACTTTGAAGAATAAGGCAGCCTTTAACAGGACTGCAAGACCTAAGAGAGACTTTCTTCACTTGAAAATCCCCTTCTCTCCATGGAAATGGACACCAAGTCTAGTTAGTCCATCCGTGAAAATACTGATTTCCTCAGGCCCTGCCCCCTCCTCAACTGACTCTAGGGTCACACTAGTAAAGCACAAACCAAACACTCACGGTAATACTAGACCTAGGAGACACTTTCTTCAGATGAAACTCACTTTTTTTCCTTGGAAATGGTCACAGACTGTGACCAGACATTGGTAAAATTGTGGTTTGCTCATGCCCTGCTGGCTGCTTCTCTGATCCAAAGGCCACACACACTAATGATGCACAAACCAAACCCTCATATTACTACCAGACCTAAGAGACACTATCTTTAAATAAAAATTCCTTCCTCTCCTTGGATAAAAACAGCAAGTATAGCCAGATATTTGCAAAAAATACGCATTTCCTCATGCCATGATCTGCATTACCCTTCTGGCTCATCCTAACATCACAAGACATGGTACACATTGACCCTTCATAGTACTAACTGGACCTGGATGAAACTGTTTTCAGTTCAAATTCCCTTCCTTTTCCATTGGAATAGGACAAGAAGAGTTGCCCAACACTGGATAAAAATCCAGATTTCCTCATGCCCAGTCCTCATCTGTCCTCCTCATCTGCTCAACTTAGGGTCACACTTTCAAGCAGAAACCAGCCTTTCACAGCACTGCTAGACCTAAGAGATAAGGTCTTCAATTGAAAATCCCCTTCTCTCCATGGAAATGGACACCAAGTCTAGTTAGTCCATCCATGAAAATACTTATTTCCTCATGCCCTACCCCATCTTTCATTGATTCCAGGGTCATATGAATAAGGCACAAACCAAACCCTCAGGGTACTACTAGACCTAGGAGAGACATTTTTCAGCCAAAAATCCCTTTCTCTCCTTGGAAAAGGTCACGATCGATGGCCAGACATTGGTAAAATTCTGATTTCCTCATGCCCTGCTTTCCCCTTCTCTCATCAAAGGGCCATACATATTAATGAGGCACAAAGCAAACCCTCATATTACGGACTAGAGCTAAGAGACACTTTCTTCAGTTGAAAATCCCTTCCTCTCCTTGGATATAGACAGGAAGAATGGCCAGACATTTCCAAAAAATCTGCATTTCCTCATGTCCTGCCTTTCAATACCCTTCTGCTCAGCACAAGATCAGAATATAAGATACACACTGACCCTTCACGGTATGAAATGGACCTGGGGAAGACTTTTTTCAGTTCAAATTCCCTTACTTTTTCACTGGATTAGGACACGAGATGTGGCCCAACATTGGATAAAAATCCAGATTTCCTCATGCCAAATCTGCATCTGTCCTCTTCATCTGGTCAACTTAGGGTCAAACATAGGGTTAAACTTTGAAGCACAAAACCAGTCTTTTATGGTACTCTAAGACCTAAGAGAGACTTTCTTCAGTTGAAAATCCCCTTCTCTTGTTAGAAAGGGACATCAAGTATGGTTAATTCATCCATGAAATTACTGATTTCCTCAGGCCCTGCCTTGTCCTCAACTGACTCTAGGGTCACACTAATAAGGCACAAACCAAACCCTTAGGATACTACTAGACCTAGGAAACACTTTCTTAAGATGAAACTCACATCCTTTCCTTGGAAAAGGTCACAAAATGTGGCCAGACATGGGTAAAATTCTGGTTTCCTCATGCCCTGCTTTCCCCTTCTCTGATCGAAGGATCACACATACTAATGAGGCACAAATGAAACCCTAATATTACTAAGAGGAACTTTCTTCACTTAAAAATCCTTTCCTCTCCTTGGATAAAAACATCAAGTAGGGCCCAGACATTTAGAAAAAATCTGCATTTCCTCATGCCCTCCCCTGCACTAACCGTCTGGTTCACCCTAAAATCACAAGACATGGTACACATTGACCCTTCATGGTACCAACTGAACCTGGGTGAGACTGTTTTTAGTTCAAATTCCCGTCCTTTTTCACTGGAACAGGAAAGAAGAGTTGCCCAATATTGGATAAAAATACAGATTTCTTCATGCCCAGTCCTCATCTCTCCTCCTCATCTGCTCAACTTAGGGTCAAACTTTCAAGAACAAATCAGCCTTTCACGGTACTGTTAGACTTAAGAGAGAATGTCTTCAGTTGAAAATCTCCTTTTCTCCATGGAAATGGACACCAAGTCTGGTTAGTCCATCCATGAAAATACTTATTTCCTCATGCCCTGCCCCATCTTTTATTGATTCTAGGGTCACAGTAATAAGGCACAAACCAAACTCCCAGGGTACTACTAGACCTAGGAAAGAGTTTCTTCCTCTCCTTGGAAAAGGTCACAAAATGTGGCCAGATACTGGTAAAATTCTGGTTTCCTCATGCCCTGCTTTCCCCTTCTCTGATCAAAGGGCCATACACATTAATAAAGCATAAAACAAACCTTCATATTACTACTAGAGCTAAGAAATACTTTCTTTAGTTGCAAATCCCTTCATCTTCTTGGATAAAGACAGGAGGTATGGTTAGACATTTGGTAAAAATCTGCATTTCCTCATGTACTACCCTGCAGTGCCCTTCTGCTCAGCCTAACACCAGAATATAAAGTACACACTGACCCTTCATGGTACTAACTGGACCTGGGAGAGACTTTTTTCAGTTCAAATTCCCTTCCTTTTCCATTAGAATAGGACAGGAAGTATGGCCCAACACTGGATACAAATCCAGATTTCTTCATGCCTAATCCTCATCTGTCCTCATTTGCTCGACAGGATAAAACTTAGAAGCACAAGTCAGCCTTTCACGGTACGGCAAGACCTAAGAGAGACTTTTTCACTTGAAAATCCCCTTCTCTCCATGGAAATGAACACCAAGTCTGGTGAGTCCATCCATGAAATTACTGATTTCCTCAGGCCCTGCCCCCTCCTCAACTGACTCTAGGGTCACACTAATAAGTCACAAACCAAACACTCACGGTACTACTAGACCTAGGAGACACTTCCTTCAGATGAAAATTCCTTCCTCTCCTTGGAAAGGTCACAAAGTATGGCCATATATTGGTAAAATTCTAGTTTCCTCATGCCCTGCTGGTCCCTTCCCTGATCCAAGGGCCACATACGCTAATGAGGCACAAACCAAACCCTCATATTACTACTAGACCTAAGAGACACTATCTTCAATTAAAAATTCCTTCTTCTCCTTGGATAAAAACAACAAGTATAGCCAGATATTTGCAAAAAATCCGCATTTCCTCATGCCATGACCTGTATTACCCTTCTGGCTCACCCTAACATCACAAGACATGGTACACAATGACCCTTCATGGTACTAACTGGACCTGGGTGAGACTGTTTTCAGTTCAAATTCCCTTCCTTTTTCATTGGAATAGGACAAGAAGCATTTCCCAACACTGGATAAAAATCCAGATTTCCTCATGCCCAATCCTCATCTGTCCTCATCTGCTCAACTTAGGGTCAAACTTTGAAACACAAATCAGCCTTTCACAGTGCTGCAAGGACTAGGAGAGACTTTCTTCACTTAAAAATCCCCTTCTCTCCCTGGAAATGGACACCAAGTCTTGTTAGTCCATCTATGAAATTACTTATTTCCCCATGCCCTGCCCCATCTTTCATTGATTCTAGGTTCATACTAATAAGGCACGAACCAAACCCTTAGGACACTACTAGACGTAGGAGACACTTCCTTCAGATGAAAATCATTTCCTCTCCTTGGAAAAGGTCATGAAGTGTGACCAGACATTGTTAAATTCTGGTTTCTTCATGCCCTGCTTTCCCCTTCTCTGATCCAAGGGCCACATACATTAATGAGGCACACACCAAATCCTCATGGTACTAAAAGACCTAGGAGAAACTTTCTTCAGTTAAAAATCCCTTCCTCTCCTTGGATAAAAACAGCAAGTATAGCCAGACTTTTGGAAAAAATCTGCATTTCCTCATCCTCTCCCCTGCACTACCCTTCTGCTCAGCCTAACATCACAATATAAAGTATACGTTGACTCCTCGTCGTATTAACTGGACCTGGCAGAGACTTTTTTCAGTTCAAATTCCCTTCCTTTCTCATTGCAATAAGACAAAAAGTCTGGTTCAACTTTGGATAAAAATTCAGATTTCCTCATGCCCAATCCTCATCTGTCCTCATCTGCTCAACTTAGGGTCAAACTTTCAAGCACAAATCAGCCTTTCACGGTACTGCTACACCAAAGAGAGAGTGTCTTCAGTTGAAAATCCCCTTCTCGCCATGGAAATGGACACCAAGTCTGGTTAGTCCATCCATGAAAATGCTTATTTCCCCATGCCCTGCCCCATCCTTCATTGATTCCAGGATAACACTAATAAGGTACAAAACAAACCCTCATGGTACACCTGGAACTAAGAGAGATTTTCTTCAGATGAAAATTCCTTCCTCTCCTTGGAGAAGGTCACAATGTGTGGCCAGATATTGGTAAAATTCTAATTTCCTCCTGCCCTGCTTTCCCTGTCTCTGATTCAAGGGCCACACACACTGATGAGGCACAAACTAAATCCTCATGGTACTACTAGACTTGGAGAAACTTTTTTGAGTTGAAAATCCCTTCCTCTACTTGGATAAAAACAGCAAGTATGGCCAGACATTTAGAAAAAATCTACATTTTCTCATGCCCTGCCCTGCACTACCCTTTTGCTCAGCCTAACACCAGAATATAAGGTACACATTGACCCTTCATAGTACTAACTGAACCTGGGAGAGAATTTTTTCAGTTCAAATTCTCTTCCTTTTTCATTGGAGAAGGACACGAAGTGTGGCCCAACACTGCATACAAATCCAGATTTTCTCACACCCACTCCTCCTCTGGTCAACTTAGGGTCGAACTTTGAAGCACAAACCAGCCTTTCAAGCTACTGCTAGATTTAAGAGAGATTTTCTTCAGTTGAAAATCCTCTTCTCTTCCTGGAAATGGACACCAAGTCTGGTTCGTACATCCATGAAATTACTGATTTCCTCAGGCCCCACCCGCTCCTCAGCTGACTCTAGGGTCAGAGGTAATAAGGCACAAAGCAAACCCTCAGGGTGCTACTAGACCTAGGAGACAATTTCTTCAGATGAAACTCACATCCTTTCCTTGGAAAAGGTCATGGCCAGACATGGGTAAAATTCTGGTTTCCTTAAGCCCTATTTGCCCCTTCTCTGATCCAAGGGCCACACACACTAATGAGGCATACACCAAATCCTCATAGTACCACTAGACCTAGGAGAAACTATCTGCACTTCAAAATCCCTTCCTCTCCTTGGATAAAGGCAGGAAGTATGGTCCAACATTTGAAAAAAATCTGCATTTCCTCATGCCTTGCCCTGCACTACCCTTCTGCTCAGCCTAACATCAGAATATAAAGTACACATTGACCCATCACAGTACTAACTGGACCTGGGAGAGACTTTTTTCACTTCATATTCCCTTCTTTTTTCTTTGGAATAGGACCTGAAATGTGGCCCAACTTTGAATAAAAATCCAGATTTCTTCATGTCCAATCCTCATCTGTCCTCCTCATCTGGTCAACTTAGGATCAAACTTTGAAGCACAAACCAGTCTTTCATGGTACTGCAAGACCTAAGAGAGACTTTCTTCACTTGAAAATCCCCTTCTCTTCCTGGAAATGAACACCAAGTCTGGTTAGTCCATCCATGAAATTACTGATTTCCTCAGACTCTGCCACCTCCTCAACTGACTCTAAGGTCATACTAATAAGGCACAAACCAAACCCTCATTTTACTCCTTGACCTAGGAGACACTTTCCTCAGATGAAAATCCCTTCCTCTCCTTGGAAGAAATTCATGAAATGTGTTCAGACATTGGTAAAACTCTGGTTTCCTCATGCCCTGCTTGTCCCTTCTCTCATCCAAAGGCCACACACAGTAATGAGGCACACACCAAATTCTCATGGTACTACTAGAACTAGAAGAAACTTTTTTGAGTTGAAAATCCCTTCCTCTCCGTGGATAAAAATACCAGGCATGGCCAGACCTTTGGAAAAAATCTGCATTTCCTCATACTCTCCCTTGCACTACCCTTCTGGTTCACCCTAACATCACAAGACATGGTACACATTGACCTTTCATGGTACTAACTGGAGCTGGGTGAGACTGTTTTCAATTCAAATCCCCTTCCTTTTTCATTGGAACAGGCAAGAAGAGTTGCCCAACATTGGATAAAAATACAGATTTCTTCATGCACAATCTTCATCTGTCCTCCTCACCGGCTCAACTTAGGATCAAACTTTCAAGAACAAATCAGCCTTTCACGGTACTGTTAGACCTAAGAGAGAATGCCTTCAGTTGAAAATCCCTTTCTCTCTATGGAAATGGACACCAAGTCTGGTTAGTATATCCATGAAATTACTGATTTCCTCAGGCCCTGCCCGCTCCTCAACTGACTCTAGGGTCACTGTAATAAGGCACAAAGCAAACCCTTAGGATACTACTAGACCTAGGAGACAATTTCTTCAGATGAAACTCACATCCTTTCCTTGGAAAAGGTCATGAAGTGTGGCCAGACATGGGTAAAATTCTGGTTTCCTTAAGCCCTATTTGCCCCTTCTCTGATCC
>CM053775.1:30685306-30720450 GCA_028658325.1 Potorous gilbertii
GACATGGGTAAAATTCTGGTTTCCTTAAGCCCTATTTGCCCCTTCTCTGATCCAAGGGCCCCACACGCTAATGAGGCATACACCAAACCCTCATAGCACCACTAGACCTAGGAGAAACTATCTGCACTTCAAAATCCCTTCCTCTCCTTGGATAAAGGCAGAAAGCATGGCCAGACATTTGCAAAATATCTGCATTTCCTCATGTCCTGCCCCACTACCCTTCTGCTCAGCTTAACATCAGAATATCAAGTACACATTGACTCTTCGCAGTACTAATTGGACCTTGGGAAGACTTATTTCAGTTCCAATTCCCTTCCTTTTTCATTCTACTAGGACAGGAAGTGTGACCCAACACTGGATAAAAATCCAGATTTCCTCATGCCCAATCCTTATCTGTCCTCATCTGATCAACTAAGGGTCAAATTTTGAAGCACAAACCAGCCTTTCACGGTACTGCTAGACCTAAGAGAGAAGGTCTTCAGTTGAAAATCTCCTTCTCTCCCTGGAAATGCACACCAAGTCTGGTTAGTCCATCCATGAAGTTACTGATTTCCTCATGCCCTGCCCCAATTCCTGATTCTAGTGTCATATTAATAAGGCATAATCCAAACCCTCATTTTACTATTAGACCTAGGAGACACCTTTTTCAGATGAAAATCCCTTCCTCTCCTTGGAAAATGTCATGATGTGTGGCCAGACATTGATAAATTTGTGGTTTCCTCATGCCCCTGCTTGCCCCTTCTTTGATCCAAGGGCCACACACACTAAGAAGGCACTCACCAAACCCTCATGTTACTACTAGACTTAGGAGAGACTTTCTTCAGATGAAAACCCCTTCCTCTCCTTGGAAAAGGTCAGGAGATATAGATAGACTTTCAAAACAATCCCCCTTTCTTCATTCCCTGACCTACACTCACTCCCCTTCTCGTTGAGACTAGAATCAGAATATAAAGTACAAATCAGACCTACATGGTACATCTCAACATAGGAGAGACTTCTTCAGCTGAAAATTCCTGCCTTTCCCTGGAATAAGGTCAGGAAAGGTGGCTAGATATTACAGAAAAATCCTCATTTTCTTATGTCCTGCCCTGTGCTGTCCCCATCTTTTGGTGAGCCTGGGATCAGACAACAAGGCACAAAACATCCCTGTGTAGTACTACTAGATATAGGTGAGACTTACCTCCATTGAAATCCCTGCCTTTTGGACACGATGTCATTCAAAGTCTTCTGCTTGGTTAGCCACAATAAGGTATTCTTCCCAGGGTACTTCTCTAGGATACTGCATATTTATTTCATTCAGAAATTCAAAGTAGTTTGTTATGTTTGTGCTTGCTAGTAAGATCACACCATTCATGTGTCTTACCAGCTTCCCTTGACAATAGATATTTAACTAACCACTACTCAAGTTCTCATAGTCCTCTACAGATGGAATGAGCAGGTGTACTCAGATCTCATGGAGAAACTTTTATCACTGAAATCCTTCCCAAGGAATCATATTCAATCATATTGAAGGAAGCCACCATGAATTCATTGCTAAATTTGAGTCTGATGTTCTTGAAGTTCATGGTCCAGGTCCACTAGCTAGAGACATCCATCCAAGATGACTGCCCACAGGACAGACCAGATGCTACAATCTCCCCTTCAAATTTTCTCTACATCAGAATCACCTTTATGATCTCTCTCCTACTGCTGGCATGATATGGGCATCAACTGCTGCAACCTGGCAGACTTCCCCACTATTAATACCAAAAGTGAAGATGTGCATTCATGTGATTATGGGTGATTAGACCTTTCTCAGGACATTTAGGGAAAAAAATCCCTGCTGTTCCCTGGAAAAGAACATGAAGAGTGGCCTGACAATTGACAAAAAAAATCCCTATTTCCTCAAGTTTTGCCAGGCCCTCCTCTTCTGGTGACCCTAGAATTAAACTACAATTCACAAACCAGCCCTGTACGTGACTATTAGAAATAGGTGATACTTTCTTCATTTGAAAATTCTTTCCTGTCCTGGGAAAAGAATATAAAGAGTGTCCAGACATTCTGTAAAAGGACTGATTATCTCCTGACTTGCTCTCTTCTTTGCTGAGGTTAGGATCAGACTAATAAGGCATGAAACAAACTCTCATGGTATTACTTGACCTAAGAGAGTCTTTCTTTAGCTGATAAACACTACCTTTCCCAGTAAAAGGACAGGAAGGGAGGTCAGACATTCACTAGAAATTCCAATTTCCTCATGCCCTGTCCTGCCCTGTCCTCCTCTTCTGATGGACCTAGGATCAGATCTAGCCTGGTATTACTAGAACTAGGACAGACTTTCTTTAATTGAAACTCCCTCCTTATCCCTAGAAAAGGACAAGAGGAGTGACAACCACACATTCCATAAAAATCCTGATTTCTTTCTGACCTGCCCTAACCATCCCTTTTGGTGATCCTAGCATCATACTGTAAGGCACAACCCAAACCTCCATGGTACTGCTAGACCTAGGAGAGAATTCCTCCAGTGGAAAATCCTTTCCTCTCATTAGAAAAGGACATGATTTTGGAACCCCAAATCTTGTGAAAATGAATGTAAAAAGTTAAATAAATTTATTTAAAAAATAAAAAAAAGAAAATAAAAAGAAAAGGACATGAAATGTGGTCAGACATTTGAAAAAATACAGACTGACTGATGCCCTGCTTTACCCTTATCTTCTGGTGAGCCTAGAATCAAACTATATCCAAATGGTACCACTAGACCTAGCTGATACTTTCTTCAGTTGAAAATCCCTACCTTTCCCTGGAAAAGTTCATGAAGAGTGGGCAAGTCTTAAAGACAAATTCTTATTTCCTCCTGCCGGTACCCTCTTCTTCTGGTTGTTGCCAGAATCATACTATATAAGGCACAAACCAGCCCCTCATGGTATTTAGTACTAGACCTGGCTGAGACTTTCTTCATTTGAAAATCTCTGCCTTTCCCTGGAAAAGTTTTTCAAAAATAGCCAGATATTGTTTAAAAATTCCAATTACCTCCTATCCTATCCTGATCTGCCTTCCTCTTCTGGTAAGCCTAGGATCAAACTTTAAGGCACAAAGCAGCCCATCATGATACTACTTATCCTAGGCGACACTTTCTTCAGTTGAAAACTCATTCCCTTTCCCTGTAAAAGGACATGGAAAGTGGTCAGATATTCCAAAAAGATCCTGATTTCCTCCTGCATGCCTTTCTCTTCTGGTGAGCCTAGGATCAGACAATAGGGTACAAACCAGACTCTCATCATACCAGTAAACCTAAGAGAGACTTTTTTCTTCAGTTGAACATCCCTGCCTTTCCCTGGGAAAAGACATGAAGAGTGGCCAGAAACTGGATAAAAATTCAGATTTCCTCATGCCCTATCCTACCCTGCCCTTCTCTTTTCTTGAGCCTCGGGTCAGATTATAAGGCCAGTCTCACAGGGTACTACTAGACCTAGAAGAGATTTTCTTCAATTCAAATTCCTCCCACTTTCTGGAAAGGGACATGAATTGTGAACAGATACTTGAAAACATCCAGAATTCCTCATGCCCTTCCTTCCCCTTTACTTCTGTTGAGCCTAGGATCAGACTATAAGGTACAAACCAACCCAACTTGGTACTACTACACCTAAAAGAGACTTTCTTCACTTTAAAATCCTTCTCTCTCCCTGGAAAAAGACATGAAGACTGGCAAGACATTGGAATAAAATCTCAATTTCCTCATTCCTTGCCCTGTCTTCCCCTTCTGGTTGAGGCTAGGATCAGACTTTGAGATACAAACCAGCTCCTCATGGAATTGCTAGACCTAAGAAAGACTTCCTTCAGTTGAAAATCCCTTCCTCTCCCTGGAAAACAAAGACATGAGGAGTAGCCAGACATTCCATAAAAAATTCTTGTTTTCTCATTTCCTGCCTTGGACTGCCCTCCCATTCTGGTGAGGCTAGAATTAAACTCTAAAGCACAAACCAACCCAGCATGATACTACTAGACATAGCAAAGATTTTTTTCAGTTGAAAATCAGTTCTTTTTCCTTGGGACACTAAAGAAAGTCACTAAAAGTGGCCGGGGATTCTAGGAATATATCTATCTTCTTATCTTTTCTTTTCTCTGAGTCTAAGATCAGACTACAAGGGCAGAAACCAGACTCTCGTGGTACTTCTTCAATGGGAGAGTTGCTTTTGGGCAAACCCTCCCACTTTTCCTTCCATTCACAGCAATCCCAAGATGAGACCATCACCTTGGACAAAAGTCTGAAAGAATTCTTTACTACGTTGGCCACCTCTTTCTTTCCTACTTTGACATTCTTTGATGCTGCGATGCTTCAAACAGCCTCTACATGAAACAATGTAAAAAGGCTATTAAGTCAAGCAGTCTACAAATGAAACAACATTCAGAAGAGATATGGTCACCAATGAGGTATGGGCAACAATGGTGCCCAACCTGTCCTGTCAGTTGTCTTCTTCTCCCTCCACTCCCATCTTTAGCCTAAAAACACTATAATATCTTTATTTTTTCTTAGTAAAAAAGTCATGCCAGACTAGCGTGATTTCTTTTTAGGACTGGGTTACTAAACTAATAGATCAAGAGAACATTGTATTGTAAGGATAGATTTCAGTAACACAGGTGATAAGGTCCTTCTTCCTAGCCCTGTCACAGTTAAGTTACCAGTCATGTTTCAAAGGCGTGAGAGTTTTAGTGGATTGTGATCTCAGTCTTCAAATGTCCCTAACTAGCCTAGATCTATTTTATCCAAGATGCCACAGTCATTCAATAAGTTCATGTAGTCTTAAGTTGCAGTATTTAAAGGGAAGTGTTCATAACAATGTTACATTCAAATACTTTATGCTGTCTTCAAGCCAAAGTGGAGAACCATTATGTTCATTTGTGTATGCCACATATTAGCAAGGACTCTGATAAACTAGAGAGTGTGGTAAGCAAAGTGTCCTAAAAGGCTTGGCAAGCTCAAACCCCACACCCTGGCTAAGTCAGTTCAGTTCTCTGATCCTCAACTCCCTCGTATCTAAAATGAGAGCCTTGAACCAACTGGTCTTGAAGGTCACTTCCAGCTCTAAACCTATGACCTTCTGACCAGGCTACTGAGGACACTAGACCCATGCCAAATGCAGCTCAATAGACAGGAGAAGAGACAGCTCAGGGAGACCAAGAGAGTTGTTTCCTAATATATGAAAGGCTGTCCTGTGGAAGAAGGATTAGATGTTTTTCTGCTTGGCCATAGAGGGAAGAGCTAGGAGCAATGGCTAGAAGTTGGAAAAAGCCAATTTAGCCTTAATAGCAAAAAAAAAATACAAAAAAAAAAAAAACAAAACAAAAACTAGCAAACAAAAAAAAAACTTCCTAGCAATCAAGGCTACCACAAGTCCAAGTAGCTGCCTTGGGTGGTTCTTCCTCAATAGGGACATCAAAGCAGAGAATGGATGATCACATGCAGAGTGTATCACAGAAAGGATCTGGTTCAGGGCTAAATGGTCTCTGAGGTTCCTTCCAAAGTTGAGATTCTGCAATTCTATGAACTGAAGAGGGGGAATTAACATGGCATGGAGATGAACAATACTGAAGCCAACGTACCTTGTAAACCTAAAAGCAAAGTACAACTGTGGACCAATAAGAAAAGGAGGATATGTTCTTCTGGACATCACTCCATGCTCTAGACGAACTAGATTCAGTCCAATCACAAAGGATGCCTCAATGAATCAGTTGTACATTTTTCTCTCTCTCATTGTACCCTTACCCCAGAGTTTCTCCTAGAAACTTCAGAATAAAGGTAGCTTGCATCTTTAAATATAATTTGTGTCTCAGTCAATAAAAACAAACATTTAATAAGCATTAACACTGTGTCAGGCACTGTGCAAAGCACTAGGGATGAAATAAAATAAAATGTCTAAGCTGTCCTGGTGACCATGCAGACATCAAGTACAAGATAGTCTTTTATTTCACTCCTCAGAAAACCCACCAAGAACTCAAGGTAACCCGTAGGCAACTGATAGACTCATTTTCCCCCTTGCCTCCAGGCCCCTGTACGGCTGCCAGACTCCCTTTGAAAGAGAAGCCAAGCTAGAGCTACCCAGGAACTAGCTCCACCCCTTTCCATCATCCAGGAAGCAGCCCCACAACCCTACGTCTCTCCAGATTGGAATTTCAGGAACTTTCCTGACTCAACCACATGGCACCCCGCTTGGACGCCCATATCCAGATGAAAGATTACAACACTTCCTCTGTGAGTCAAGGCCTAGGAACTCCAAGCCCAAGAATTCTTCTCTTCAGTCATACTATTGAGAGCCACTGCACAAAGTAGTAATCGTGGCTGTTCAGACCTTTCAATCATGTCCCACTCCAGGACCACATATGGGGCTTTTGTGGCAAAGATACTGGAGTAATTTGCCATTTTCTTGTACAGCTCTTTTACAGATGAGGAAATTGAAGCAAACAGGGTGAAGTGATTTGTCCAGAGTCACACAACTATTAAGTGTCTAAGGCCAGATTTCAGCTCAGGAAGATGAGTCTTCCTCGGTCTAGACCCATCAGTTTCACCTATTGCCACTGTCCTAAGTAGTAATTACCAGCTCCCAAGTTGAAAAACAGGGTGATTCTGAGCATACACAGGCTTTTATTCTGCTTTCTGGATGTCTCAAAAAAAATAAATAATAAGGCAAAAAGGACAAAAAAGGCAAGTGTGCCACGAAGAACACCCTCATTTACCGGCCCAGCACGAAAGGGCGGCTCTGATTTAGAATGTACTAGATCAAGCCAATCAATTCACCCTCAATCCTCTCCAACAAATTGGTAAAGAGACATCTAACTCCCCAACAAGGGTTTAGCATCTCTTAAGTTCTCTTGATTATTGCTACTACAATTTGTATCATTTCCTTCGCCTCACGTCTCCCAGTGGTATGTTACCTAAATGCTTTCTTCCATGCTTTTCCCCAAATCTTTCTATCCATGCAATTTCTAGCCGATGGAATTGTGCTGAGTTAAACACTGGCTAGGAAGGAGAGTACAATCCTCAATAAAAGCTCCCTAGGACTCCTCCAAAATGCTCCTTCCTGGCTATACACTTTCTCTTCTACATTCAAACATTTGTGCTCATTTAAAAGTAGTTTATTCTAACCTCTTCCTTCCAAATCTCCCACCCATGTCTCCTCATCTTGGTAAGGATCAGACCTTGGAGTCTTAAGAACTGTGCTAGTAGAAAGAAAAATCAGATGAGTCCAGCCCAGACTGAAAGGCTTTAAGTACTTCTGATAAGAGACTGTGTCTACCATCTGAGCAGCAAGCACCTGCATGGCGGGGGAGGGGGGGAGAGAATGGACCAGGAGGGACTTAGCTATGCTTGAAGAGGTATATTACAAGGGGACCAAGTGTGTGATGGTTTTTTTAACCACAGCAACTCACAAAGACCATCTACCAAGGCTAGAGGAAGATATATCCATAAGATGAAATGATCACCTACTGAAGTATTCCAGCGTAGGTAGTTAGTTGTCCCTGATGACCACTTCGAGAAGATTTCACTGTAGCTAACTAGTGATCACTGGATGAGGGGGCCGCCATCTGAACAATCAGTACAGAAACAAAGATTTTACAGAACAATAATGGTGAGGGCAGTTGTTTGTATTAAAGCCAAAATGCCATTTAAAACTCAGAGGAATCACAAAGAAGTTTGTTTAAAGGAGAAAAAAAAACCCAACATATTTCAGGCAAAGATCAGGGGTCAGAAAATATCATAGAATTCATAGGCTGGATGAGATGGCATCTAAAATTCCAAGTGCTTCTGAGATTCTATAATGTCAGGGCCAGAATGGACTTTGGAAATCTTTTTTTTTTTTCCAGAAATAAAGGAAATGAGGAAATGAAATTTAAGGTCAAATGCTTGTTGGTGCACCATCAGGTCTAGAACTTTTAGTCTCCTGACTTCTAGTTCCCCAAATGAAAAAAGGGGAGGGAGGAGAAGAGCTAACTAATAAAAATTCCTTTTTACATTAGAGTGTCAATGGCTGTGTAGACATTAGCTTCTAATTAGAATGCTCTTTTGCATCTCATCTACAATTATAAGATAATTCAAAATAGCATTTTTTCTAATAAAAAGAATAACAGCACTTGGGACTTGCACATTGCATGATTAGGCTTCCTGCTTCCCCATCACTGTCTAGGTTACAATCCTAATTTCTGAGATGCATAGCCTCATTTTAAATATTTGTGACGATCAGAACATTTGCTGGTAACCTGTTACTCAGTAATTACCTCGTAATAGCTGCCTCCTGAATATATGACTCATTAAGAACTTAACATCAAAGCTATTTTCTGATCTGCAACCCAGGCTCCACAAGAAACTTTAGGTTTGGATGGGGCCAGGACAAGGTTATCCTTTGCTCAGAGCAGTCACACACACACACAATTCATCTTGTCTAAAGTCTCATCATAAGCTTTGTTTTGTGGAGCTCAACAGGATGAAAAAGAAAGGCAAGAGTTGACATTAGGATGTGTGAAAATTAAATTGACCATTCTGTGCTAGATCTCTTCATGACCTATAAAACCCCAGGGCTTTCCAGAACGTTCTAGGAAAGGGCAGCAGACCAAACTGCTATAAACTTGACTTCCCTTGTCTCTTACCCTGCTTTATTAATAGCTGCCTACGTGGTCTCTGGACCTTTACTCCTTCCACAATCTAACAGAACATCCACACAGTGCCAGCTTTATCTTCATCAAACCCTGTCTTACTAAAGCTCTTCCCTGACTCTTCAATGCTTGCATCCCTTCCTCTCTTCTCCCCCAGCCACCACCCTGGTTCAGGCCCTCATGCCCTTTCACTGGAACTGTTTCAAGAGCTTCCTAATAGGTCTCTCCTCTCCACAAGCTCCCCTGCTCACAGCTGCCAAGCTGATCATTCTAAAGCCCAGGTCTGACCATGTCACTTTCTTGTTGAAAAAGCTTCAGAAGCTCCATACTACCTTTAAAAGCAAATCCAAAGTACTCTCTTTGCCATTTTAACCCCATTAACAGTAGGGCTCTAACCCTTGTTTTCCCAGAGCTCTCCCATTACCCTGACTAGCACATGGCCACACAAGCTCACCTGGCTCATCACTGCTTCCAACATTCCATCTCCCATCTTTTGGAATCCACAGCTCCACTATCTCCTGCCTTCTCAATGACAGTGCCATCCTCCCCTACCCCCTCCACTCTTTAGTGGTTTCCATTTCCCCCAGTAGCAAATAAGCTTCTCAGGGCAGTTAGGCAGTGCAGTGAATAGAGCACTGGCTCTGGAGTCAGAAGGAACTGCGTTCAAATAAAGTCTGAGACATTTGACACTTACTAACTGTGTGACCTTGGGCAAGTCACTTAACCCCATTTACTTTGCATTCTCCCTTCAAAAAATAGAAAAATAAAAAATAAGCTCCTCAAGGCACAGAAATGGATCCCTTTTTTGGCCTTGTTTCATCAGTACTAGCACATAGTGCTTAATCACTTCTGAAATCATTTCTGAAATGCAACAGTCACCAACTAAGTATATAAAGATTATAGACTTAAGACTAGCAGGGATTTGTCCCCCAAGGCCTAGAAGGAGTAAGGGACTTGTCCAAGGACGAGAGGGCAACATACATTAAATAGAGGGTTTGACCTCAGGGCTTCTGCCTTCAAATGCACTGTTTTTCCTACAATATGGCAACCTCCCATTGGATGTGGGGAACAGTCAGGGAGTGCCTTTTATCACTTTCAGTTTGAGACCAAGAAAAGAGACTGTCTGAAGGCCAGGACATGTCTGAGGGCCAGAAGGGCTCTGTTTATCCAATGAGACAATAGGCTGTGTATCAATCCAGGTCAAGGCTGTCTCCAAGTATGAGGCATGGCCTTCCAGTGAACCAAGACTCTGGCTAGGTAATCGGAAAACTAATTATCACACACACATTATTCTCAAAAACTAGCATTTGTTAAATGTCCTCTAGTTACTGCAAACATGGTAGGATGCCCTGGCCCATGAATTTCAAGGGTGTAGAAAGCACCTATAATCCCTCCACAGAAAAACTGACAGAATCCTGAAGACTGAGTTCAAGGAAGAAGGTACCAGATGCCTTGCTTCCACCTCCTACCCCAGGGTAGTTCCATGTTAGTCCAGTTCCATCCTACTTCTCCCACTTCCCACCTCTTTTCTACCTTCCCAGTAGCCTCTCTAGGTCCACCAACTGCCTGGGGTGAGGGAGGGGGGGTGCTTTGGGCTTTTCCCTTGGAAGTAGTTAAGAGACAAGGATCCTCTATTTCACACTACTATTATGAGGAAAGCCCTTTGTGGACCTCCAAGTGTGACAGAAAGAAGAGTTACCATTACTGAAATTGAACTGACAAATGGCCCCACAGTATTCACACAAGGAAATGGATGCGGGGCCTGGCCCATCTGGGACCACATTTTCGTGATGAATATTTGATATTTCAGATAACACACTTAATGAGTTCCAGGATGTTTCGAATAAGCTGAGCCATTTATTCATTTGTTTCTGGCTTTCACTCCCAATAGCAAACCCCAAAGTTCTCCCTCCTCCCACCCCTTCCTTTTCTGCCCTTTTCCCTCCACTTTGGCTGCCTTTTAGTGAAGGGACACATCTGCTGTCATCACCACACAAATGGGCACATCAATGCTTCTGATGAAAATAAAAAATGTCACTGCAATAAGGGAATGTTTTGAAAGCCAGCCAGTTTGTCAGTAAATTATAAGCTTCATTACCATAAAACTCGACCAAATAGAAGCCACATCTCATTAACTGAAAGCGCAATATGACTCTAGCGATATTCATGTCCCCTAAGAGTGCTTATCCATTGGGAAAAGAGATCAAAGTTTTGTTGAGAGCTGCCACTAATGACAATGCTCTAAGTTTCTTTATTAAAAAATATCTCAGCAGTTAGCCAAACACCCAGGTCCCCCCTCCTCCATCTGGTTGGGTACTTGGGGCATCTCTGGCTGTTCTAGTAGGTTTTTCTGATTAAGGAGAGTGGCATATCCTCTCATCAGGGTTATACGAGGCCCAAATAATCACCACTCCAACAGTCCTTGAACACGGTTTTCCTGAGGGGAGCTGACCCCAGTTTTCTATTGCTGCCACCTCTTCCCCCATATATCTTAGTTGAAACAACACTTGATTTGGAGTCAAGGGAGCCAGTTACCATCCAGATCATACTACTTACTAGCTATGAGGCTCTGGTGAAGACCTTTCCCTTGTCTAGGATTCAGTTACCTCCCCTTTCAAATGAGATATGCAAACTCCACTCAATGGCTGTTTTTGGATCCTCCTGGCTTAGAGTGAGTATCAATAGTAACAGTTTCTCTTCAAAACAACAACCCTGAAGCTCCTGCCCCACTCATCATGTTTTCTCTATTTATTTATTCTTCTTTTCTATTAAAGGGGCCATCCTCCTGACTACTTTTTAAAGAGGGCTATTCATTGAATGGGAATTTCCTCACTGTAGATAATTTACCTGAAAAGGCCTTAGCCTAAAAGGCCAAGGTCTCCCATTGCATCCTGGGCCATCTCTAGTCATCCTGATGAATATCTGGTCACTGGATCCAGATGGTTCCAGAGGGGAAAGTAAGGCTGGTGACCTTGCATAGCCCTCCCTCACTCAAAACAAAGTCAAATGCAAGTCATGGCATCATTTCTCTGATGGCATGGTCTTCTTAGGCAACAAAGAAACAAACTCTCAAAGTGGCAAAGTGGATTTCTGGCTTAACTGCAGAAACAAGCTGACTCAAAGTAGCAGTAGGAAGGATGAATGTCATCTAGTACTACAGGATTTAGGCCTAGAAGGAAACTCAGAAGCCAACTCATCCACCCTCTTCCCCATTTTACAGGGGAGGAAACTGAGGAAAGTGTTTTGCCCAAGGTCACACAGAGGATCCTAGAGCTGTACAGGGAAGGGTCCTCAAAAGCCATCTGCTCCAACCCAGTCATTATACAGAAGAGAAAACTGAGGCCCAGGGAGGGGGAAGAACTTGTCCAAGGTCACACACAGGATTATAGCTAAAGCTAAAAGAGTGATCAAAGGCCATCTAATCCAAGCCCCTTATTTTACAGAAGAGGAATCTACAAGGCCCAAGATGTTCAGTGGGTTGTGAAGAGGTTACTGACACAAGGAGGCCTGGAGATGGGGCATGGACCCAAGTCGTCCAGCCTCAAAGTCAGTGCTCCTTCCACTGTCTCATAAGCCGCTGAAGCCTATTTCGCATCAGCTTGGACATTGAGTTTTCATGAGTAATTTGGCAGCTCAACAGTTATTGGGACATAACTTATCTGGGCACAATATGGAAGAAGTCCTACTGTCTAAGCATACAGCTAGTCCCAAGTTCAGCTAAGTGTGCTACGTTCAAATACACAGGTCACTGTGAAGCCATGCATTGTAGGGGGCAGGAATGCAAAGGTAGGAGAGATTGAGACAGGCACCAGGAAAAAAAATAAAACTTTAGGTATGAAGCCAGAAGGCCAGAATTCAGCTTCAAACTCTGCCACTTATAAGGCGAGACAATCTCTGTATTTCCCTTTTCCTTGTCTATAATTGTCTATAAATTGGACTAGATCGTAAAAAAAAAATTCAGAAGCATTCTTCAATTATTTTCCCCTACTTTTCTTAGTTTTATGTTCAAAAGGATGGGCTCACATAGTAATAGATAAAGGAAGGGTATCTTCAGAAATGAAATAGTTCAAGATGATGCAGTAGCAGGAAGCAGTACAGCAAGCTCCCCATCAAAACTGCAGGAAACAAATCTAGAAAATGCATGAGATTCAATTCTGATAGGAAAAAAATCCAAGAAAAAGGCAGAGTGAGTCATTTTTCCAGTCTAGGTCAGCAAAGAGACAGAGAAGTCTTTGGACACTAGGGATAGGGTCTGGCAGGAGTGTGCCTCAAGGGACACTTCAGAGCAGGGAGAAGTTAAGCACCCAGGCAACAAGAGCCCGCAGACTCACGCAGGAACCAGTGCCATGGGATAGCTTTGGGCATCACTACCCAAACTTGGGTCACATATCCAGTGTGGCCAAAGGGAGACCTGCACTCCAGGAAGCCCTTCTGAATTAAGGAAATCATTAATCAGGGACCATCAGGGATCCTGGACTGCGGATCAAAAAAGAGTAAGACTGGAAGCAAACAGCGGTGCTGTGGCAGAGACCAAAAGTGTGGATCAGGGTCTCAGTTCCAACTTCAAGTCCAGTCTGAAGCCTACAGAAGAATATCCAGAGCAGAAATCAAAGCCCAAAGGGACGCCTGCGTTTCTTTCCCTCTGAAGCAGCAGCTCCTCTCAGCTGGCTGATCCGCTGCACAGATCCAGTCACCCACATACAGATCACTGGGCAACAAGTTTCAGTTTCAGAAGACCATTTTCTTAAGTTAGCCCTGTAGGGTACACAGTATCAGAATGATTATCTTCACGTAACAGATAAGGAAATTAAGGTTCAGAAGAAGAGGGGCAAATTGCCTATGGTCAAACTGTGAGTTCTCCTCCAACTTTTGTGAAAATCACTATACATAACACATTTGATGCTTTTGACAACCCTGTGAGGAAAGGGTTACAAACATACCTTTGGGACAGGGCTGATATTTGAACTCAGGTCCCTTAACCACAAAGCCAGGGCTCTTCCCACTAAGACTGAACTACTTCTCAGTCACCTTGGATTACTATGAAAGTTTGGAAGACTTTAACAACTGTTCCTCAGCATTTGGGGCAATCATGGGGATTAAATTCAAATGCCTGTACAAAGTATATGTAAGTTTATTTAGAATCCATACACCCTCTAGAAATAAAACCACCACCCAGTGCCCTTTTCTTTCCATTTCAGGTGATGCTTGTCTGTGGCATTCTCTTTGCTCTCTATAGCTTTCATGTGATGCTTTGTCTCACAAGGAGATGTTCCTAGAGAGTTCATATGTTATACTTTCTTTATAAAAACTGCACCAAATATCCCATGTTCAAAGTTCTTTGAAGAGCAACCAATATGTGATAAACAAATGAGAAAAAGCTTCATGAGTCTTTCCCACTGTGTCTGATTTTGCACTCAAGAGGGCTGCAGGTCAAGGACAAAGGTTTTCTTAAAATGTTTGCCTCCCTTCAAGAGTACACATTTTCACACCAACGAATTTTTGAAGAAGGCCACTTTTCTCAACTTTCCCAGTGGACTGCCTCCACAAGCCCTACTTCCCAGCATGTACTAAAGTCATCTGCTGACATCTGCTCACCTCTGCCGTCTGTTTCCCACTTCTTGATGTAGGCCAGTTGCCTGATGTACCACCTGCTTGTGTGGTTCATGCATTAAGCCTTGTCATTCATTACCAACACTCTCTGGCACCTTTGGGACCTAGAGGATGACAGAAGGCAGTCTTAGTATTTTGGAGAAATTACATTTGAATATATTTTTGGCATCTTTCCTTCTTTCAGAAGTTTTCTTTTATACTTTCTATGTCCCAGGGTCCAAACTAAAATATTTAGCAATATTGATTAATAAATGCTAAAGTAAAGAACATTAATTATAATAAAAACAAAGATGATTATACATATGTGTGCCTTTATATGCAAATATAACCAAGAAAAGAGTCTGTCAGTTATTCTAACTCTTCCTGAAGTGAGAATGAGTTTACACTGAATCCTATATGCTCTTTTCCTCAGGCACTAAAGCTAAGAACTGGGAGCAAACTGCATGATTTTCATAGCTTCCTAACAGTGTGATTATAGGGAAATTTCTTGCCCTCTCTGAGCTTGTTTTCTCATCTGGAAAACCAAGGAAATAATGTCTGTAGTACTTAACTCACAGGTTTGTTGAAAGGATCAAATGAGATCATATATTTACAGAGATTTAAAGAAAATCCAGGAAGAACTCACTGTTTGACAAAAATTGCCGAGAAAACTGGAAAGCAGTTTGACAGAAATTAGGTACAGACCAAAATCTCAGAGTATATACCAAGATAAGGTCAAAATGGTACAGATTTAGACATAAAGAGCAATATCATAAGCAAATTAAGGGGGCATGTTGATTTTACCAGTCAGATCTATGGATAATGGAGGAATTTATTATCAAACAAGACAAAAAAGAAATCACAAGATGTAAAATGGGTATTTTTGATTACATTAAATATAAAAAGTTTTTTGCATAAACAAAATCAATGCAACTAAGATTGAAAGCAAAGCAGGAAGCTGGGGAGAGGGGGACTTCACAGCAAGTTTTGTTTTTTTTCTGATAAAGGCCTGTTTTCTCAAATACATATAGAACTGAGTCAAATTCATAAGAATACTCATTCCCCAGTTGGTAAATAGTTAAAGGATATGAACAGGCAGCTTTCAGAAGAAGAAATCAAAATATATATAGTCACATGGACAAAAGGCTCTAAGTTGCTACTGATTAGAAAAATGCAAATTAAAACAACTCTGAGGTACCACTTTAAACTTAAGAGATTAACTAACATGACAGAAAAGGAAAATGGCAAATATTGAAGGGAATGCAGAAATATTGGGAAACTAATGCTCTGCTGGTGGAATAGCAGGATGGAACCAATCATTCTGGAAAGAAAATTGGCAATATGCCCAAAAGGCTACAAAACTGTGTACACCATTTGACCCAGCAAAACCACTACTAGGTGTGTATACCAAAGAGATCATAAAAAAGGGAAAATAGACCTATATATAAAAATGTTTATAGTGGTTCTTTTTGTGGTAGCAAAAATTGGAAATTGAGGGGAAGCCTATCAATTAGGGAATGATTGAACAAACTATAGTAAATGATTGTGAAGGAATACAATGCAGTAGTGCTATAAGAAATGATGAGCAGGATGGTTTCAGAAAAACCTGGGAAAACTTTTATGTACTGATTTGAAATGATAAGAACTAGGAAAATATTGTGCAGAGTAACAGCAATATTATACATGTCAATTCAATCATGCCAAACTGAGGGTGGAAAGAGTAAGAGGAAGGCATCCCACTGTAAAAAGCTGATTAACTGGTAATGAACCCATTTAATTCACTAGATTGTAGTACAAGAATGACAAAAGCCAGTCCAGACACAATTAACGATAACAATAAGCACTTTCTGAACACCTATGGCATACAGAACAATGTGCTAAGCACTAAGAGAGATAGTCAATTTAGAAGAGATCTAGAGGAGCCCACAGGCTTCAGCTTTAACTTGAAACCTTCAGGAGAAATGGTGAGCCACTTGGATCCTCTTATTTACCTCACTCAAAGAACTTATTTGGCAGACTCTGTACTTTTCATCCATTTGATTCTGGCCAAGGCATTAGTCACATTTCATTACTTTTCATTCAGCAAATGATGCATCTTGGGATGATCACTGCCCTTGCCACAGCACTTGTAAGTTTTGAGGTAGGCCTCAAATCCAGGTTTCCCTGACTCCAGGTCCAGTGCTCTGTCCACTAAAAATGGAGCCACCAAGACTCATGGTTGTCTTCTTCACAGAAAGAAGCAAACAATGAGTGAGCCTGCCAAAGTGCATGTTTGCAGCATGGTGTCAAAGAAGACTGATCCCAGAGTTGGGAAGGCACTTCCTAGCTGGATGAGCACAAACAAGTCAATTCAGTTTTCTGGGCTACAGTTTTCTTCACCTATAGAACAGAGACTATGATAGTAGTCACTTAACAGGATTAAGGCTCCAGGCTCAAAACAAATCATAGACATAAAACAGAAATGTCAGCTATTTATAATAGAATACACTGCCTCTCAGGCAAACCTATCTACATACCTATGTGCAGATTTAGTACTAGAAGCAATCTCTGGGACCATCTAGTCTGAGGAGGGAGTGATCTGCCCACACTCACAAGATCTGTGCTCATGTCCCCTGCTTCCACAGCCAGGGTTGCTACCAATACACCAGATCCACTCCAGCAACTCCAGTAACACATTTTTGATCCTTTGAAATATTTTGCAGCCTTACATGAAACATGGAGCTTATGTTTCTAGAGATGATGAAGTCTGATTTTCCATCACTTGGATGTCTTTTACCACTTAAAAGTTTTAAAGGCACTGGCATACTAAGTTTACATTGCAGCATCTTTATTTAAGTGATTACACGAACAGATAACTATCAAAAGGGAATTCAGATGTAAGGCACCTAATGTTCCCAGGAATTTTGGAATTATTCTTCTGCTGAACTTGACCTTTTTTTTTTTTCTAAACACCATCCCAGCAAGCTGAACTGGCTCACCTGTGAATTTCCCTAAGCCATAGAAAGAATGACTGAACAGATACAGCTCAGTCTAGTTTGGCTTTAGCAGGCAGAGGGAGCAAGAATGGAGCCTCTATTATCCAATAACAGCGCATGGGATATAATGAATACAGAGCACTTGATACTAGCAGTTCCAAACATCTTTCCTGTGAGTGATCCAAAGCACCAGGCTAAACAAATATAATTAGGTTTTGCTCTGTAAAGTTATTATTTGTTTAAATGTTGTAATCCTCTTACTAAATATAAACTGAAATTTAATTTGGTGACAAGCAGTAAATACTGCAAAGCAGTCTGAGCTTACATCAAAGTTACCCGATGGTTTGTTTTTTCCTCTCTGGATGAC
Organism: Potorous gilbertii; assembly: GCA_028658325.1. Classification (NCBI taxonomy): domain Eukaryota; kingdom Metazoa; phylum Chordata; class Mammalia; order Diprotodontia; family Potoroidae; genus Potorous; species Potorous gilbertii. The sequence continues at coordinate 30,702,860 of CM053775.1, forward strand.
AATTTTATATTTGCATAATTAAACCCCACCCTCCACCCATCCCCATTTGTCAAGTAGTTAAAAGCTGAGAGCTTCTTGGAACAGAAGGTGGGGTAGAAAACCCTATTTTTTTCTTTTATATTTCCCCCTTTTCTAAATCCTCCACAAACCACACAAGATCCAAAGAAATTGGTTGAGCTGCTGAAAGCCACAGAGCCAGCAGGTAAGAGTCCAAATTCAAACTAAGGTCATCTGACTGCAAAACCAGTGCTCTTTCCACCTCTTCTCTCATCTTAAAGTCAATGTTTTTGCCCTTTTTGGGGGTGGGGCACAGCAGAAGGGAGCAGGAGAACATTTCTGCCTTGTGGACACCTCCTCAACATTTCTGCCTTGTGGACATGTCCTCAGGAATTATTCTTTTTCCTCCTGATCCTGGGCTACATTAATTCCACCTAGTCCTCAAGGCCTCAGGCTCTTCCAGGAAATCCTCTCCATTTACTTCAGCCCACATATCTTTTGCTTATCCCATAGTGGGGTACCAGATTATTTAAGGGAAATGCTGAGAACAGGTAGACAACTTGGAGTTGAGCCTGTCCCAAGTTTTCCTTCTGATCTTGAGGCAATGTGTTTGATTCCATGTTACTTGAAGCACTTTACAGTTACATTGAGGGGAAGAGAGTCTATAGACATAAAGGTCAATTTATTTCATAAGATACAAGTCCCGCTACACAACACGCAGAGCTTGATGGGAAAGAGGAGGAACTCAAGACAAGGCATCCAGTCAGTACAATTACATCATCAAGCTCTCCCGAGTAATGATGTTAACATCAGGGGAGAGTTGCAAAGGTCTTCTCATCAGAGTTCTAAAAGACCATGGGATTGGGAGGAGTATCCATGGGCATGGATTGTTATTTCTCCTTTCGTCTCCTGGACAAGATTACTTTCAAACCCAAAGGGTGAATGCTGAGGTGAGGCCTGCATGGATTTCATGGGTTCCGAGTTCCAACAGCCTTGCCAGGGGTCAGGTGAGATGCCTCCAAAAATGCTTTACCTGAAGATTTAGAAGCAAAAATCAACCATCTCACAAATGAGGCCCCTCCTCTTACCCTGTACATATAAACTTGCAAACACACTTGCATTTACAAACATATTATTTAAATGGAACTGAACTGAGGCATAATCAAGTTAAAGTGAACTCAAGTTGTCAATGGGGTAGCCATGCTCAGTTAGCCAGGTGGAGATGTGGGTGTCCCAACTACTGGATGGAAAGTTCTTAAGCTTTGAAAAATGAACGAAAATTAATCAACTCCCTTCACCTGAACAGCGATTCCTCCAGACATTCTGAGCAAAAGTAAATTCAATCACTTCAGTCGAAAGAAGGCAGGCAGTTAGGAACTGAGTGTGTGCACTACTGTCTTACTATTTCCCTTTCTGGATCAAATGAAATCATGGGGTCACAGTGTGAGTGTGTCTGTGTGTATGTGTACGTGTGCACGTGTGCGTGTGCATGTACGTGTGTATGTTTGTGTGCATGTGTGTCTGTGTGTGCATGTGTGTCTGTGTGTGCATGCGTGTGCGTGTGCATGAGTGTGTGTTTATTTAAATCAACAAATCATTCACCAAATCAATGAATCCAGATATTCACTATCAGGCTATCCAGCCTCCCTCTTGGTTCCAGGATTTCTTCTTTAGTCATTACCATAGCTTTCAAAGGCTCCTGCTGTGAAACACAGTTAAACATGTGTGTGGTCAGAGACAAAAGAATGCATCAGACTAATGTAGCCCCAGCCCAGAGAAGGGATTCAATATGTCAGGTACAAAGGCAAGACACAGAGCACTAGTTAGAGACTTGAAAGTATTTTGTAACTTTAGGGGTTTAAAAAGAGTCTAGTTCATCCTCTACAGCCTTAAGCCATAAATATTAGGAAGAGCTTGACATGCAAATAAAGCAAGGTGACCACCTAAGGTTTTGAGTAAAGGGGCATTCCAAGCCCCCAGTTCTCTGCACCCTTTCCACCACATGCAGTCCCAGTGACCTGATCTGGGGTCTGAAATGCACAGTGAGTTCTGCAGGATGAAAGCCCACGTGAGGTACCTTTTACGATCAGGCCAAAGGGGATTCAAGGACAGATGTTACATGATGAGATCTGTATGAATTCAATCACTCTACAACTGCTGGTCTTCTTGATTGGCAGGGTGGAAGGGAGAAGATGTGGAGGGCTGAGGCTGCAACAAGAAGAAGAAGTGATTGGAAGCAGTTGAGCCATATCCAAGCTGAAGGAAGTTCTGGGAGACAGCAGGGCAGCACCACATCTAGGAGCAGAACTTCCCCTACCTGCCTGCCAGCTGCTCAATCTACTCAGGTCATTTTATGATGGGCTAGCTGAAGGCAGCAACAAGGCTGCTTAGCAAGATTTCAATTCACCAGGATTTCCTCTTACCACCCCCACCACCACCACTGCCCCATCTTGAATCCCAGGGTCCAAGCTCCACCATAAGTGCATGCGTTTTTGCATAGGAGTACTAAATCACTGCCCCTTTGCCTGCTTCATGAAGGGGGGCGGGAAGGATGGGGCAGCAGGCTGAGTGGCAAACAGATGAGGGTGGCATCACCATTTGCCCTCCTCTTAGTATGTTAAGACCTGCTCCAGAATCTCCTGAGCTGAAAACAGAGGAGCTAGAGAATGGCAGCAAGTCCACTGGGGGTCCAGGGAAAAAGGTTGCAGATGCCAAAGGCAAAATGGGAGGGTCAGCCAAAGGGCTCCTTAAGGAATCCCCTCCAGCTACATTCCACCCTTCCTATGGGGAAGTGCCACTGACCTAGCAGCTCTCAAGGCTATCATACCAGGAGGCCTGTGGGCTGCTACCGACAACTAGGTCCAACCCGTCCCATCAGCAGCCTGGGCTCCACAATGCTGCACATCCACTGCCCATGCTTCTTTCAATCCATAACTGTCTTCGTCCTATGTGTCAATTCCTTTCTCCTTTGTCACCTCCCCAGCCTTTGTCCTTACTCTGCCTGCCTAGATTATCCTCCAACTCTCCTCTCAATCCCCTATCTTTCAATGTTCCCTCCTATCAAAACAGAAAAAGTTATTGAGTCCTCAAAGACTGGGAGTATAGGGGAGCCAAAGTACAACTTTCTTTGGTTTTTATGTTTACATTCGGGAAAATTCTCCCCTCAAATGCTATAAAAGCAGCTACTCTCATGTGAAATGGAAACTCAATAAATGTTCTAACACTTGAAAGATTGACAATTATTGCTCAAAAAACTTTTTTGAGATCTAGACATCTTTCATTATTTTCCCATGGGGAGATCACATATGAATTTCAGTGATATTTTCCAAGTAGATTCATTAATCTTAGGCCTATCTAGCAAAAACAATGGGCAATTATGGGTAGAGTTCGGGATCTGGAAAGCCATCAACAACAACCAAAAAAACACCAATCTGATTTCTCCGCTCTCCTCCTATATGCAAAGTATACAGGATTTAGAATTGGAAAGGACCTTCAGAAGGAACAAATCTAGGGACTGAAAGTAATGACCAAGGTCACATGACCTCAGAACACAGCAAAGATTCGAACCCAGGCCCCCCCAATACCAAACCATAAAGGAAACAAAATCTGATCTCATATGTGCAGCCAAGTTCACCAAGCCCCCAGTCTCAGGTACTGGAGTCCACTGGGAATTTAAGAAACCATTATAATCCACAAACCCTTAGTTTTCGATGTCCAACCAACTAAACCTACACTGCCCTAGAGACAAATTACATTTTCTCAATTCAATCCAACTGTAATCCTTGTTTCAAATTAATTTGATATAGATTGGGGGAGGGGGGAGGGTGACAGAGATAACTGGTACAGCACTACATACTCAGGGGATAAGGCAGATTGTTGAACATGCAGGAATATTAGACTCAAATTATCATCAAGCTCTAACAGCTTTGCAGAATGGATGCCTCCAAACTGGAAATATATTCTAAGAGCACAGGATAACAGGATTTAGAACTTTGAGAGACCTGAGAGATCAATGAGAACAAGGGCTTCATTTTAAGGAGAAATAAAGGGTTTGGCCAAGGTCTCAGAGGACATCAGTGGCAGGTACTCCCCTCCAGGAAAGTTAGAACGCTCTAGAGTATGCCCCACTGCTTCCTCCGCAGAGCATGAACTCAAAGGATGAGAGGCCTAAGGGCCAGAACAGACCTGTGTGTGTAGGTGAGGAAATAGTACCGAAGAAATGGGAACTTGCACAAGATCACACAGGGAGCAAACACAAAGCTGGAATTTGAACATGGGGCTTTTGATCCGAGAAGTCATATCCAATTATGCCATTGATTCAAAAGCATTTATTAAGTGTCCTCTCTATGCCAGGCACTGGGGATACCATGCTATATGGGAACAATTTTCTGAATGATGGCTTTTTCCTGTCCCTTGCCAATGATGTATCAGATTTAACTCAATAGGCCAGCAATCTGAGAGAGAGAAAATCTCTCAAAGCTCCTTGGGCACATGTTTCATGTCCACTTGCCTGTGGAGCTTCTCAAGCAAGGAGGATGCTGGAATCCTCCCCAAAGCTTCCTTTCTGGTTCTTCATCTCCAATTGCATTAAATTGGCTTGTTCCAGACTCAGAGGTGGGAGCACAAGGCTTTGGAGGAGCAGCTGGGTGGTGTCAGATGAATTTCCCCTCACATTGAGCATGTCCTGAAGCTGGCACCATTCCACCAATTCACTGTGGATTGGACAGAAGGATTCAGCAAATCATTCAACAGCTGCTCACTAGGAGATAGCTTCATCCCAGTGTACCAAATAGTTACCACATTTCCACCCTTAATGAATGAATGAATGAGCCAGGCCTGCTGATAGGCATCACCAAGACCTCCCCAGCCAGATGTTAAAAGATATATTGAGAAGAAACCTAGCCTGCATAGCAATGGCATTGCCACATGTCTGGAGTGTAGCACAAAGGAACATTGACCACCACCAGGGCAGGATGTGTTCCTCTTCTCACTCAAAGAGTGTCAACAAAGGCTCCCAGTATCTCAGTCCACAACTTCATCTAGACAAGAAAATACCAGCAAAGCAATCTGTTAACCATCACTTTTCATGTAATTCTATTCAATAAACCATTAGTGAGTACCTTCTATATTCCCTGCTAAGTTATAAGGGAGATGGCCAGATTGAATGAGAGACAGTCCCTGGGCCTACACTGGGGAGAAGATACAAACACAAACAACTAAAACACAAAGCAAAACATAATTGCAGGGCTGAGGTACAAAGAAAGCCTCATCAGAGATTCAAGGGAAAACTCTGCCATCAAGGGAGATCAGCTAAGGTTTCATGGATGAAGTAACATTGGAATGGAATCTCCATTTACTAAGTATAAAGTACATGCTATATGCTCAGCATTGTGCTACATACTAAGAGCAGAAAGGAAAAAAACAAACTCTGCCCCTCGAATCACTACTATTCATTCTACTGGCAGGTGTTGGGGAAGAGAACATGTCCAGAGATAAACTGAAATCTCTACCAAGTCAACACAAAGTAATCTGTGGGGAAGGGGAGGTGCGAGCTGAGCTGAGTCTTGAATCCTCCTCTACACAATCTTAGTGGAGGCTGAGTGGGGAGTATTTGACACAGAGTGGCTTCCACAAGGGCTTGGAGGGAAGAAAAGGCAAGATTGGCTGCAGTGGTGGGTGTGCAGAGGATGGGAAAATGAAGTTAGAAAGGAGAGCAGGGAGCAGATTAGGCAATACCTTGAATTGTAGGCTAGCAAGTGCAGGTCTCTATGGGCAGGCAACAGAAAGGCAATGAAGGAACCTGAGCAAAGGAGCAAGACAAGGCAGTGAAGGATGAACTGGAAGGTAGAGGTAGGAAGAAATCAAGAATCAAGAAAGCTGCTTCAGCAGTTTAAAGGAGAGGGAATTAGCAGTGGGAGTGGAAAGGAAAGGGACTGATGAGAGAGAGGCTGTAGAGCAGAGGTGCCCATCTGTAGGCATTGTGGCCTACAACACTTGCAAAGGACACCTCTGAACCTGATTCAAATATAACTGGGAAATATTTCACAAAATCAAGAAAAATGCCATAAAACATAGGTGATGTTAATATGTGATTTTCCAAGTCAAAATGAAGTCAGCAAGAATCCCTTTGTAGGATTTAGTGACCCTGTTTCTATTTACCACTGCTGTATAGGTTCCAAATGATTGAACTTTGTAAATGGCTGGGGGTGATGCAGAGGAAAGAAGAGTAAAAGGTGACCTTAAGATTTCAGGAATGGATTACTGGGTGACACCAGTGGTAGAAGCAGGCAAGCCTGGAAGGTAAGTCCATTTACAGGAAAAAGGAAGCTCAGACAGGCTGATTTTTAAAAATGTATACAGAACTTTCAGGTATTGCTGTCCAGCAGGAAGTTGAAACCATGGTTCTAAAATCTTGAGAGAGAGAATCAGAGCTGAAGACAGAGTGGATCATCACCACAGCACCAGTAACTAAAGACAAGGGAGGGAATAAGAAGGCCAATGAAGGGAGCAGTTGTCTTCAAACGTTTCAGATCGTTTAGTAAAATATATTTGAACATTCACCTCCAATATATGCCCATCTACTTATTTATAAATTACATATGTGTATACCAACACTAATGATTATGCCATATGATAAAACAGAATAGAAATTAAAAATAAAGAAAATATTTTTTAAAGTAATTCTTTACTTATCAATGCTACAAAATGCTTTGTGCTCTCTCCAAAAGCACTAGTAAGATTTTTATCAAGTGAAATGTTGATTGAACATTTTGTTATTTTTTTTTAAATCTCTATTTAATTTTGTGACACAGTGGTGAAAAGGTCTGTTTCTGAGTCCAATTTACACCTGTACTTGGTTTTAATGACTATCCCAGCTAAAAAAGAGACTTTGAAATGAGAGATTCAAGTATAAGAAGTACATCATTGCCTTTGATCAACTCCAAGCATGTTATATATTTTGGTTTTTGTTTGTCTTTAAATATGCCAACTTCCATCATCCATGTCCATCAGCTATTCTGATAAACTAATCAGAAGGCAGTACATTTTTATATTTTAATAAATATGTTTGAAACTCACTCAAACACTTGGTTTCAAAATTTTTTAAGTATTAGAAAGTTTTGCTGCCAAGGTCAAGTGTGCATCAGACCTGAGAGTTCTGCTAGGTGATACACATAGAGCATTTCCAGTACCTGCAGGGGGCAGAGAGAGAAGAGATAGTGATCAACAGTGCCAATAAATGAACAGAGATCAACAAGGATGAGGAGTTAGAAAAGGCAACTATGACTATTGGTCAGTTTAAGGAGAGCAATTTTAGTTTAGCAAGGAGTCAAGTCTGGGAGAGCAGGAGCCCTATAGTGCCATTGACAGAAATGGGAAGTTCAGAAAATGTATTGAGTTTGGGGGGCAGATAAAGGCCACATTCATGTGTGGCATGTGCTGTTCTACTGCGGGCCCTTTATTCCAGAACAGAATGCAGAACTCAGCCCTTGTGGTTTCTATCATATCAAGGAAGTATTCTGAAAAGTAAGGGATATGTACTCTTTGGGGGGTGGGGTAATGGAGAGAAGACTGCCTACATATCAACCTGTATAGGGGACCAACTCCTTGTCAAAATATCATCACAGTAACGGGGGAAGAAAAAAATCCAATCCAGTCAAAGTCAAATAAACTAAGTGTTCTTCCTTATTTAAAACAAGAGAAAACAGTCAGATCATTCTGAATATCACTCTCTATTCCACATGTCACAGCTTTACAATTTTATATGTTTAAAGAAGTGATTAAAGTAATCATAAGAAATAGTCAAGAATGTCAAAACATTTTGAGACAGAGTCAAATCTACAAGTATTTATTAAGCCCCTACTACGTGCCAGGCACTATGCTAAGCACTAGTCATACAAAGAAAGGCAAAAGCAGTCCCCAACTTGCAGGAGTTCACAGTCTAATAGGGGAGATAACATGCAAACAATTCTGAATGTGCAAAATGTATACAGGGTAAATTGGAGGTGACATCAGTGGGAAAGCACTATCAACCCCTAGAGGGGTTAATGTAGCCAGGCTGGCTCGAAAGTTGACTCAAAAAGTACTAGCTATGGCAGAAAAGAACATAGAGAATAGAAGGTAGCAGGGGACAGAAACTTGCAAAGTACTAATATTAAGATTGGGCTAAAGAAGAACTAGCGAATTCTAGGTCTGTATGCCAAAGAGATCGCACAAATGGGAAAAGGATGCATATGTACAAAAATATTTATAGCAGCTCTCTTTGTGGTGTCCAAGAACTGGAAATCGTGGGGATGCCCACCACTGGGAAATGGCTGAACAAGTTGTAGTATATCAATGTAACGGAATACTATTGTGCTATAAGAAATGATGAACAGGAAGACTTCACAGTAGCCTGGAAGGACTTACGTGAACTGATACTGAGTGAAAGGAGCAGAACCAGGAGAACTTTGTGCACAGCAACAACCACAGTGTGCGAGTAGTTTTTTTGATACAGTTAGTCCTTCACAGCAATGCAAGGACCTAAAACAATTCCAAAGGACACATGATGGAAAATGTGATTCACATCCAGAGAAAAAAAACTATGGAGTTTGAGTGCAGAGAGAAGCACAATATTTTCTTTTTTGTTTTGTTTTGTTTTTTTCTTTCTCATGGTTCCTCCCATTCATTCTAATTCTTCTATACAACAAGAGTAACGTGAAAATATGTTGAACAGGAATGTATATGTAGAGCCTGTATTGGATTGTATGCACTCTTGGGGGAGAAAATTTAAAACTTATGGGAGTGAATGCCAAAAACTAAATAACTTTAAAAAGGAAGAAGAAAAAACTCACCAGTGAACAAGACGGAAAAAGAACAGAGAGAAAGAAGAATCAAAGAATCTGAGATTTCCAGCTGGTCAGTCAGTTCTACTACTCCTGTTGACTCAGATAAGGAACACAGGCCCACAGAGGTTAAATAAACTTGAGCAGGTGGTAACAGAGCTGGAATGTGAATACGGATCCTCCAACTCCCCTGTTCAGCATACTTCCCTCCAAACCAACCTGCCTCTAAGCGAACAAGGAAAATGTTGTCAACTTGCCTCCTGCATCTCCACCTCTTGGAATCTTTCTTTTCCTTCAAGGTTTAACTGAAGTGGCACCTTTGACAGGAGTCCTGGCCAGATCTCTCCATGTGCTGGTACCTCCACACTACAAATTACCTTGTATTTACTTGGGATGTATTTGGTATACACCTACCCATGTACAGCTTATCTTTGGCAAAGTCTTACTTATTTCACTTCTGTCTGTATCTTCAGTAGCTAGAACACAGTAGGTACTTAATGAGGTCATGATGAATGATTGGACTCACAGAAAACATGCTTGTCCTCCTTGCTTTTATTCCTAATGCCATATCTAAAGATGGAATATTAATGGCAAGCAACAGAGAGCAATCAACCAAGCAAAGAATCAAACTTGTGTTTGCCCTTCTATTATGAAGTATATTCATTTATGTTTCAATCAATACCTTAAACAGCAAATTAAAAATAATGAGCCAATGGGCCTGGGTCCCTGCTATGAAATTCAAATATATTTGTGAAAATACTTTTTTTCATTTTATTCACTCACAGAATGTTAGGGGTAGATGTAGGTAAGTCTGGGTTCTTGAAAGCTGTATCATCAGCACATCTAAGGTCTGGCAGATCCTCCGAACCTGAAAACGTCACAGGCCAGGTCAAGCCCAGACACAAACCATGCCTGTGATCCAAGGCTAGCTATTTTCAGAGAGGTTCATCATCAAAAAGTTGGTCAACAGGTCACAAATGTTTTGGGGCACAGCAAATGAAAAAGACTACCTACTGTTAAGGGCTGGACAGTCATCACTTGTTTTGACAGAGGGAGCCATGCAGAAAAGAAGCCAGCCATTAAACACTGTCCCATTTATAGGTACTGATGACTCAAAGGAGAAAACAGCACATGGCTTAAACAAAATACTGATCTTCACAAAGAGATGTTAAGAAGAGAGAAGTGTAAGTGGGAGCCCCATTCATGGACTTGGAATTCATTCACTGTGGCAAAATGGTCATTCAGACTTCAAAAGCATGACATTTAATTCAATTCAGCAAATATTCATTATGGACCTACTATGCACACACTATGTTAGACTGAAGAAGTTCTTTCCTTTTTTGAGTAAATAAGTTCAGAAAATTATTGGCAAACAGTCTCTTTTTATGACAGCAATGGGAATGGGTTAAGTATTTCCTGTTCTAGTTACGATCATTGTCCCAAGGAGATTCATGTTATACTGTTTATTATTTATAGTTCTCATTATATTCTTTGTCACAAGACTGTGGCATCAGAATTTTAATGTCCTATATATTCTCTAGAAGATAATAGTAAACTGTACAACTTTGACCTTTTCAGTGTCCCAAAGTATGATTCATTAGCCATTCCTATTCTCCTTTGTTTACAACTCCAGAAGTCTGGAAGGAAGAGGTGGGATAAGCAACCAATCAAAACACAGGACAATGAATAGGTTAAAGGTCAAAGTTATGAATATCTTTTAAGTTTATAGTCTTCCATAAACCAGACATGGCATTAAAATTATACCTCATTCTCCGGAAAATAATTATAACGAAAACACTAAACAGTATCAAATAATTTATTTTCTTTGGAGTCTTAGGGTTGAGATCATAGGCTTGTCTTCATCCACCACAGAACATCAAATTTATTTTGTAACAGTCCCTAAATTACTAAGTAGCACATCTATAAAAGGAGAGAAATATCATTTTCCAACTAGTACGTTGGCCCTAACAATGACCTTGTATTAAAAGTGTGACTGAAGTGTCCATTTTTTTCGAAGCCCTTATTAAGGGTCTACATGAAATGACCCAATTTTAAGATCAATGGGCCAAATCTAGAAAGAAACAAACTTTTACTTGTAGGAAGAGACCACAATCACATGATGACACAGGTTAATTCTACAGCTATCAAAAAATCTCAAATGACTTCCTTATAATGAGCTGTAATGAGTGATACTCCCACAGAGAGAACAGGTGATGGGCCTAAATTAAGTGAAATTACAGCTGTTTCTCTGTGGCTCTAGCCCTTTCTTTTCCCAATAATGGACATGTGGAATAGTTCTGCTCAGGAATCGGTATGCTTTCAGTATTGAGAAGTCAGAGGAATGGTGCCTCGCCACGTACCATTTTTCTTCACTTCTTGAGAAGGTGGCACTGTTGTTGAACGTAGATTAAATACAAACTGAATGTCTCAAGTCCACTTTAGGACCTTTATTACCATTCAAAAGGATTTTTCATAGAGTCTCAGGCCCCCAACAAGAACAGGCTTGTCATTTCAATTCACTGGAGTAATGGTGACTTTATGTTGCAGAAATGGATCTAGGCCCATCTTGCACAATAGGACAAGGGTCTGCTTTCCAATTCATCAGTCTGTTTTTTTCTGTACTCTTCTATCCGTGAACCCCAGCACTGACCATTTTCCCCATCCAACTCCTTTACCTCCTATGCATCAGTTTTAGGACAAAGATTCCCCATCAAATTCCTTTTACTACATACTTCACCAACATAGTTCAAGAGGTAAAGGAAAGCCAGGACAAGTAGTATGATGGTGACTAAGAGACATAAAATAAGTCACAATCATCAGAGCCAAAAGAATGCTGGGGGAATGTGGGGGTGGGACGGGGTGACTAGGAAGACTAGGAGAGGGAAAAGGAGTTGATGGGCAGGAGAGGAGAGAGAACAGGAATGAATAATCACCAGCTCAAAAGGAGGAGGTAAATACATGAAAAATTAATTATTGCATGCTCACTATGCATCAGGCACCGTGCCTGTTCTTGAGGTAAGTGATGAGATGCCCTGGTACTTGAACAGAATGAAAACAATCAATCTCAATCATGGGACTTAGTTTCAATCAAGCATAGGCTCCAGATGAAGTGTAAAAAGTCCTTGGAACCAGAGAGATGCTATACAAGAAGAGTATTCAGGTATGTTGAGTAAACTTGGTCACATAGTAGGGGTCATCTATAAACTATCAAACAAGCTAAGAAGGAAGTCATTCTAGAGACTGGAGCAATTGTGATACTCGAGTAAAACCCCCGACAACGAACTGCCTGGAGAGGAAGGAGAGGCCTTGGCCTAGGTCACAGCCAAAGAGCTTCAAAGGTGACTTCAAAGGAATTCTTCCCACTCGTGTCCTAGTGACATGCTGAGATCAGGTGACAGTAGTATCTGTGATGGAAGCCAAGGACAGACTGAAAATAGACTCAAGGAGCCCAGCAATGAAACTATAGGTACATAAGGCAAACTTTCAGAGTACCCCATGAATGGAAAACAAGGACTTCCATTAAGGAGCCATTTTCCATTAAAAAAGCACCACATGTGCTTTCTAAGTTTAAGTCAGGTTTCCCCCGGTCTCTGAATGTACTGAAGAGTGTATTACAGAATTTGGGGGATGTTTTGTACCAACCATTTTTATTGTAAATGCCACTTTCTAAAAGTTATTTAAGGCTGGCTGATTAAAATCATTCTCAACTTATAATCTTAGGGGAAAATACATGAGTGAGGTCTGAGCCAATAGCATTAAAGAATCACTGCCCCTCTCTCCAGGGATACCCCAAGATTCTGAGGAAATATACTCTTGCTTCAAGACCCAAAAATTTTCTAAGAGAGTCAGAGCTGTGCTAGGAATCCTTAGCTTACATGGACTACAGTGGGGATATGGAGGGGCTCTCACCAACCAGGGGAGTTCAGTCTCAGGGTGAGTTCAGCCATCACTAAAGGGCCTAGCTTCTTTAGGGCATGGTCTCTAGTTGTGAAGGAATAAATGGGTGAATTCTGGAGCTGTTATTAAGGAGGACCATTTGGTAAAAGAGCTTTTCAAGTAACAAGTGTTTTACTGAAAGAGAAGGTTGCATACAGCAAACTGAGACACATGAGTGTGTGCACTGGGAAGGCAAGGATGAGGTGGTCGGGGAAATCGCAGCAAAACTTTCTTAAAAATGAAACCTTAGCCACTGCTTCATTACTTCCTAGTGATATCATCTATTCCCCAAACAGATCACTTCATACTCTCCACATGAACCAAGCATTTTCTTATTTGGGTTTCATCCATTCCTCAAAAAAGTCCTTACAACCAGACACGTCACAGTCAAGATTAACTTCATTAGTGAATCAAGCAGGCAGCGAGTTAGGCTGAAAAACGGGCACATACTCTCTCTAGTCCTCAAACATAGGAGACCATTGATGAGTTTTAAACAAAGAAAGTTTCAAGTCCAGACAGTTTTACTCCAGCGAAGTCATCTGATCATTTTCAATTTTTGCATTTTCATTCTTCCCAGCAAATCATCATTTTCTGAGGTGGCATTTTTAGCTTTATTCAATCCAGTTCTCATCAAGAAGCCAATCAATGGGCTGTTACTTTTTCCAAGGGGCTTATTATCACCTCCCTGAGGTATAAAGGTTCATGTACTGCAAGCCCTTATTGGCACTTAAAGGTAAATCAGTTAGAAATGCTTTGAAGAGAGTGTTTAATAGCCAAGCTAGAACGCTGATCACACCAAATACGTAAATAAATGAATCTGTCACTTGAGTCTTGCACTGAAGCTTCAATGTGGCCTAGAGACAAGTGTGCCTATAGTAAGGCCATACGAGCTCTTGCAGGCAGGCCCTACCAGGCCAGAAAGGCTTTGAACACAGGCTGAGTGCCGAACTGTACTCATGATCTAGGGATCAGACTAATTAGGGGAACAGGGCCTCACCAGCAGAAGGCAAGTCACTGCATGACTTGTTTTTTCAACCACAGCAACTGACAGAGACATACTAATTCAGAGAAGGGTGGAAATCCATGTCTGCTTCCATCAAGCCCTCACCACCTCTCACCTGGATTATTGCAATAGCCTCTGACTTGACTTCCCTGCCTAAAGTCTCTCTCTATTCCAATCCATTCTACTCAGCTGTCACAGTGATTTTCCTAAAGCATCATCTGACCACATCATTACCCCTACTCAATAAACACTGGGAGGTCCCTACTACCTCCAAAGTGTAATGGAAGATTCTCTGGCACTGAAGATCCTTCACAACCTGATCCCAACCTCTTTGTCCATCCTCCCCTTTCCCACACTGTCTCATCCAGCCATACTGGCCATCTGCTGTCCCTCACATACTATATGTCATATCCCATCTCCATGACCATTTCCCTCATACTAGAAATTCCCTCCCTCCTCACCTCAGTCTCCCATCATCCCTGGCTTCCTTGAGGCTTTCCCATCCAGATCTCCTCAGCTATGAAAGTCTTCCCCTCCTTCCCTAAATTACTTGCATTTTTTATCTATAATATGCATATACAGATTACATCTTATCTGTCTCAACAGAACGGAAGCTCCAGGAGGACTAAAGACCCCTTCCTTTTGATATTCATATCACCATCCCTTAGCACAGGGCTGGCCCAGAGGAGGGGGAGAGGGGCTCAATAATGCTTCTGAACTTAGTGCAGAGAGCTAAGACATCAATGAAGTACAAGATTCCCTAAAGTCTTAAAATGACAACTGGTCCCCTGAGGACAAAAATAATTACCTCTGTAAATGCGGACAATCTGACAGTCTGAAAGAAATATCATATGCAATCCATTCTTTAATGGGAGGACCTGGTCCATGCACCAAAAGAAAAAGGCCAATGGTTTGCTCTGGCTCAACATCCAGTACAAAAGCACTGCCAACATGCCAATCATCAACTCCTGGAACCTGCTACTGCCCTGGTACAGAAAAATACTCTCCTGGACAGGGAAATCAAAGTCTAAACAGCCAGAAAAGCATGCCATGGGGCACAGCGTCTGCTCAGCTGACTTGACTGCATTACTATTCCACTACAACCAACAGTTCCAGGCAGAGAAGACTTCCAGAGCCTTCTATTCATTTCTTTTCTGAGGCTAGCAGAATTTCCTATTTCATGGAAAATCTGTGGAGTCATGAGAAGCATCTGTTAGGCATTTGGTATGCGTTTATTAAGACTCACCAGAGTAGGATATTAAATACTATGCAGGATACAAAGTCGAGCTATGATACAGTCCTTTTCCTTAAGGAGCTTAAAGCATAGCTGGGAAGAACAACATCCCAAACAGTGTATGACTGGGAAAAGATTACTGTCTCAGTAATGAGGACTCAGTCACCAAATATCTTGGTGACCTTGGACAAATCACTTTCCTTCTGTCCCTCAGGGTCAGCAGGTGGAAAACCATAGGCTTAGGAATTATGGGAGGACCTAGACTAGGAGGAGCCAGTCCTTCACCAACCTCCCAGGGAAGCTCAAAAAATGTTTCCCAAAGAAAAAGCCAAAAGAAGGCCAATGGATAATTAACTCCACCAGGCTGGTCAGAATTGCACAAAAGGGAGACAGCCAGAAACATGCAGAAGTCCCAAGTGCATGGAGCTTAAACAAGAGCCAGGGAGAGCCAGGGAAGACAGGCAGAGACAGAAACAGGCCAAGTCAAGTAAGAAAAGTAAAAGACAGGGCTGGGCAAGGCAGGGTGGCAACAAGCATGCACTGTGCTAAGCACTAAAGAAACGCAAGAAGAAAGACAATCCCTGCTCTCAAGGAGCTCACAGTCCAATGGGAAAGACAATGTGCAAACAGCTACGTACAAACTCCGGCCAGGATAAGCTGGAAATGATCCACAGAGGGAAAGCACTGACCAGCATTAAAAGGCACTAGGAGAGGCTTCCTGTAGAAGGTGGGATTTTAGCTAAGGCTTGAAGTTAACCAGGGAAGCCAGGGGATGGACATGGGGAGGGAGAGTTTTCCAGGGTTGGAGACTGCCAGTCAAAATGGTTGGAGTGGGCATATGATGTTCCACGAACAGCAAGGAGGCCGGGCTCACTGGACTACTGAATAAAGAGGCAGGGCTCACTGGATTACCGAGTATATGTTCAAAGGAAGGCCAGAGATTGGTAGATGTAAGAATAGAAAAGATAAGGGGGCAAGATCTGAAGAGTTTTCAATGCCTAACAGAGAATTTTACTTTTGATCCTGGAGGCAAAGTACCCAGGCAACAGAATACTCACAGTGCTCACATAATCACTGTGTGGAAAACCCCAATTCCAGGCTCAGCAGGACCCAAAGACAGAGCAGCACCTAAGGAGGGCACTCTCCAGTGCCCACACAGCACAACATCAAAGCGACCAATACTCAAGCCATAGCAAGAAGAAAGGATGAGGAAAGAATCTGGTAGCAAAAGCGCCAGTGTTATTCTGGAACAATCCACAGCCTCTGGGTGGAACCTGGAGATGGCGATCCAAGGCAGAGTCAACTGTAGAGTTAAAGGAAGAGTAAGGCCAGGCCAAAACCCAAGGGAAGCTAACAGGAGACTAGGTCCAAACTTAATCATTCCTATAGAAAGCAGGGCCTAGCATCTAGGTCCAAACAGTACTTGCTCATACCATCCAAAACTAAGGGAAAACAGTGTTACCCAAATACAAAATTGTAGTCAAGAAAGTGACGCTGGAGACATGAACAGATGAAAAAGTCAAACACAGGGAAGAAAGAATCAGTTTATGAGAGCCCAAGATGGAAACCCAGAAGGAGAAGTTTATAACCCAACTGTAGGGTGTATGTGTGTGTGTGTGTGTGTCTGTGTGTGTGTGTGTGTGTGTGTGCGTATCTAACTTTCTATTTCTCCAAGATGCAGATTTGTCTGTGTCCTTGTTGCGTCCCCCACCCTGACTGTAAGCTCCTTGTGAGGTGGGATTTCATTCTTTGTAGTCCCTTGAGTCCCTGGCACTATCTGGCACAGAGGTGGTCCTCAATGAATGCTTGTCAACTGACAAGCTGGATGTAATCTCCCATGTGTTCAAGATGCCAAAGAGGAGCATTTTCTTCCTTTACCCTAGATGGGGTGGAGTAATTTGACGATCTACTCAGTCAACTCCATCATGAAGAACATAATGACTCTAACAATGCACATGATGACAACACTGAGAGACAATAAATCTTGGGTCAAGTACAACACCTTATGTTGGGTCTATCCTATAAAAGTTAAAGCACACATACATCTCCATATCCAGTCAGTCATAACCACACTCCTGGGCAGTTTTGCTTAACCGTTTTGAGGAGACCGTACTTTGTAAAGGCATTTATTTGGCTATTTGGGGGAAAGTATATTTGTAAAAACTAAATACAATAATTTCTTTTTTTCTGTTTTTGAAAGAAAGATCTCAGGAATTCTCTGCTTCCTTGGACAATTCACTCTGTCCGTCTATTAGGGGAAAAAAAGGAATTTACCCCACAGACAAATGGCTGGGGTTTATCAGGGTGGACTGGTCTCTTTCCCAACTGGAAAGTAACTTTTCAGCTCCTCTTTCAACGTACCCAGTAAGAGATCAAAAACCAAGAGGTTCCCAACTTCTCCTGTACCTGATGAAAAGCTACCTTTGACGCTGAAAATAAGGTTAATATAGACAAGCGAAAATTAGAAAGAAGAGTGCTGCAAATCATTGTTTTAAAAGGATTCTCATAACAGAAAAAATCCAATGACGCACCCCACTCCCATAAAGCCTCTGAATTGAATCCGATGCAGAAATTCAGCCAGCATTTTGTAACACAACAC
>CM053775.1:30720950-30744826 GCA_028658325.1 Potorous gilbertii
CCAAGGAATGCAGAGTCAGCCCTAGCTGGCTTTGCTGATATAGGAAGAGGCACTCTCTGAGTTTGCTTCAGAGAGAACAAAGAGATTATTCCAAAATTTTATATTAAACATTATCAGGCCAGCAGTTCTTAACCTGGAGGCGCTGCAAACTTAGGTGAGGAGAAGAAATTACATCTTTATGTCCACTAAACTCAGATTTAGTATTTCCTTCAAACATGAAATTCAAAAAGAAAAAAAAAATTCTAAGAAGAGTCCCTAGTGTGAGAGTTTCCCAGCTAGGGTTCCTTGAGAGCCCAGGGAGAATCTTGACCATTTTTATATCTCAAACTGGGGGAGTCAAAAAAGTATGTAACTATAGTAAACCGAAAATAAATTTATTAATACACTATGGAAGACTACTCAGATTAGTAACAGTCTCACCCTCCTGGGCTAGAGATAGAGTTTCTAAAACTTGTTAGGTTTGCTTAGAGGACACAGCTGATCAGGACATTTCTAGACCAAAAGGAAACAGAAAGGATCTAGCAAGCCTTTGGTGGAGGGAGAGGTCAACAGAGATGCCAAAGATCAGGTTTATTCTTATGCTGATTTCAGCACTTCTCTGTAGACAGCCTCAGGAGGATTACCGGTATTGTCAGGAAATTTCGGATGTGATAGAACCCCCTTCTAAAATGGAATCATTTTTGTTCACCTCATCATCCTCAAGGATAGAAGGGGAATGAAGTTCGGAGTGCATAGTTCTCTTTCCTTGGTCTCAGATGTTACTTTATCTGGGGAGCAGATGTTTCTACCAAATTGACCACTTCAGTTTATCCATCTCCTACACAGCCCCATACGCCTCACCACATTTTGATAATGGTGAATGGAAGGAAACTGAGACCCATGAAAGGGAAGTGCCTTCCCTAGGTTTTAGGATGGTAGCTCCAAGCTGGAAAGGACTCACAGGCCATCTAGTTCAGAAGTTCTTAACTTGTGGTCCATGAACTTAAAAAAATTATAGCTCCATTTAACTATGATTTTACTTTGTAATCTATGCATTGTATATATGTATAATATATTTTTGCATTTTTTGTAAAAATATGAAAAATGTAAATGCAAATTTACATTTTAAAAATGTTATTTAAAACCTCACAAAGTATATCCAATGTGCAAGGGAAAGTGGGCACAAGCTTAGAAAGCTTGTGTGATGGTAAAGGGTTGGATACAAGTTAATTTCTCCTGATGTGGAGTTCTCGCATGAATCTCCTTGGATATAGGCCTCTGCTAAGATGGTTGGTGCCATTGTCGAGTTCAGAACTGTAAGACACCATGATTCATACTAGTCATAATACATTTATGTAGCACTTATGTGCCAGGCACTGTGCTAAGTGCTTTAAAAATTATCTCATTTGACCCTCGAAACAACCTTGGCATGTCTGTGTTATCCTCATTTTATAGACGAAGGAACTGAGGCAAAGTCCGGTTTCCCTGACTCTGGGCGTGGTGCTCTGTGCACTGGACCACCTAACTGCCTTTTTAGTAGGAAGATGTCTTTGTGCACTTTGTCCTCAGGCCAATCCTGTTTAGACAACACTGTTCTGATACCAGCAGCAAACCCAAATCTTCAAATCTTTCAAAATTCACATGATCATTTCCTGGAAAGAAAAGTGAAGACAGAGATTTAATCCATTCACCCACCTTGTGATACACTAGTTACAGATGAATTGGTCTACCTCTTCAAAAGGCTACTTACTTGATAAGCATAACAATGCCAGAATGCTTTTTTCCCTTTCTGCATTGGCTTATAGTTCTGTTAAATCCTTTCAGCCAATCCCTAGTGTGTCATCATTTGATTTCATG
Source organism: Potorous gilbertii (assembly GCA_028658325.1). Taxonomy (NCBI): domain Eukaryota; kingdom Metazoa; phylum Chordata; class Mammalia; order Diprotodontia; family Potoroidae; genus Potorous; species Potorous gilbertii. The sequence goes on from CM053775.1 coordinate 30,722,787, forward strand.
GACTAACTCTAAGCACTTTACCATTCCCAAATAAATTAAGGACTTGTTCACAGATATATTACAATTTTACATCATTATAAAAACATTATTCTGAGAAAGGGGCTATGTCAGACTGTCATAGGGGTCTGTGATACACAAATAATTAAAAGTCTCTGATCTGGTCCAACCTGAGGCCAAGAGAAGAGGAAGTGAATTCCTGAGGTCACACAAACAGTAAATAGAAGAGCAAGATTTGAACCCAGGGTCTCTAATCCACATTTCAAATCCTGTGTGACTTGCTCTCTCAGAGCTTGTTTCCCAGTCTTTCAAACAATAGGGGTTAACCTAGGTGATCACAAAGGTCCTTTTACCACTTAGGCATTCTATGACCATATGAGAGTCTTCGGAACATTGTGAGTTTATATTCCTTTAACTAGGACTTTTACTAACCAGTGTCTTCCCTCTTCCCAACTTGAAAAAGCTTTGCTGAAGCACTATGATTAGAAACAACTGCATTTAGACAGTCATTTTATTAATTAAGAGGTACCATGGCCTAGTTTAGGAGTGGGGAACCTTCACCCTTAAGGCCACATGTAACCTTCTAGGCCCTCAAGTGAAGCCTTTTAACTGAATCCAAATTTTACAGAACTCAAAAATTAGAATTCTCCAAAGGACACACTTAAGGACCTAGAAGCCCACATGTAGCCTTAAGGCTGCAGGTTTCCAATCCCTGGCCTAATGGGTAGAAAGCTGACCTCCAAGCCAGGAAGCTCTGGGTTCAAGTGTTGCCTCCACACCAAACTAGCTTTATGACTCTGGGCAAGTCTCTAAGACTAAGCTGCAGAGAAGGCATGTACCTACGTTGGGAGAAATTCCAGACTACTCTTTCTTCCCCATGAATGAAACAGCTTCAGAAGGGAGGAATGGCCTAGTGGGTAGAGAGCTGGCTTCTCAGGCAGGCAGATCTGGATTCAAGGTCAGGCCCCTAAACAGGGGCAGCTGTGTGACCAAATCACTTATCCTTCTCAGTGCTCTGGGTATCCTTATAAGACTGCCAGCTGCAGAGACAACACTGCTCTGTGATGGGTGGGGGTAGTGTCCTCACATAGGGTCTTTTACAGCTGTGAGGTCACAAGCTCAGTGTGAGTCCCTTCGAAGGGTTAAAATATCCCCAATCCTCAAGGATTCTGCAGTTGGTCCATTCAGCATGACAGATTCTGTCAGAGCAGGTTTCCAGTTTCATTAGCCCTGACTAGGCTGCCCTACGAAATTTAACAATGCCACATTGGAAAGAAACCATTGGGAAAACTCCTCTTCCTGAGTTCAAATCCGGCCTCAGATACTTACTAGCTGTATGATCCTGGGAAAGTCTCTTAACCCTTTTTGCCTCAGTTTCCTCATCTATAAAATGAGCTGAAGAGGGAAATGGCAAAACCACTCCAGTACCTTTGCCAAAAAAAAACCCAAATGGCATCACGGAGAGTTGGACCCAACTGGAGAACGACTGAACAAAACCAGAAAAGCACAATGATCTATGAAACAGTTCTCTAATTGTTCAATGTGCCACGTATGTCTTGTCCTTGAAGGCTGTAGTTTTTTTCAGAGCAGGAACTTGCCCCTCTATGACCTTTGTAGTCTCCATGAATTTGAAGTTGAACTTGAACTCAAGCCTTGGCTTTAGCGTTAAGTAGATGTATTTGGCCAAGTGACTGATTGGTCCTCATCTCATGAGTGGCTTCATAGATACTAAAATCTAAAAACAATATAAAAATGTGGATTATTACCCTTCTAGACAGATGGACTTTCTGTGTTCTTACAAGAAGAGGTATAATATGAAGGAAAGATTCCTGGATCTGGAATCAAATGATCAAGATCCTGGCTCTGCCGCTGACTACCTATATGACCCTGGACAGGCCCCTCCCCCAGTCTTACTTCCTCATCTGCAAAATGAGAGCATTGGACCAGAGGACATCTGAGGACCCCCATAGCTCTAGAATCTATTTTGGGTGGGGGGTGGCTTAGATTAGAGTAGGGGTGGGAAACCTGTGGCCTTAAGGCCACATGGCTTCCTCTAAGTACTCAAGTGTGGCTCTCTGAATCCAAACTTCACCTAACAAATCCTCTTAAAAGGATTTATTCTATCAAACTTGGACTCAGTCAAAAGGTCACACCTGAGGACCTAAAAGGCCACTTCTGATCTAGAGCTACAATCTTAGGGAGATAGTTTGTGAAGTCTCCAGAACATTTATGGTCATTCCTCTGAAGTCATTGAACAGTCACAGAATAATATCAGTGCTCTCTTGAGATCTCCTTCCAGGGAAAACTGGAAAGTTTTATAATTCCATTTTTGATCCTTAGATAATCCAATGTTTACAAAGAACCTATTTGATTTCCTGTGACCTATTTGTTATACCATTTAGCACCAGAAACTTTAAAAATAGGATTGTGTCCATGTTAAATATTTCTTGATAAGATCAAAACCAAATACTAGGAATACTAGGCTTGATCTCAGTCACAGAAGAAGTTTCAGAAAGCAGAGTAAAGGCCTGGTCAGGAACTGGACATCAGCTGGATTACACAGGTCGGGGACTGATTGGTCTGCTCATATCTCTAACAGCCTTCCCTCAGACAGTGACCACAGGTCCAAGATCGTATCTGTAGACTTCAGTAAGTATAATTTAAGTATTTTTCTAGGCCCTGGAGGTACAGACACCAGGGCAGAATTTCCCTTGCCCCCATGGAACTTAACTTACACTTGTAACATACAAGATGTGGAGGGAGGAAACACAAGCACCTGGGAATGAGAAAAGACATCCTGGAAAAAATCCCATGCCCCTGAGGTGAGCTGTGGAAGGAAGCCTTGGATTTTAAGAGGCTGCAGGAAAGAAGGGAGGCCTTCCAAGTAGGAATGACAGCTTGAGTGAAGGCTTGGAGTTGGAGGATGGAGAGTGCATAAAGGGGATTATGTGAAATAAGTGTGGGAAGGGTACTTATAGTCATACTTTCAAGGGCTTGAACTGTCAAACTGAGGTACTTTATCCTTGATGCAGAATCAAACTATTGGAGGTACTTTTAAAAATAATTCAATTAAAAAAAAATAACAAAAATCTATTTTCTCTCCAGTCCTCCCTTATTTGAAAAAAATTTTAAAAAACTCCAAACCCTTGTAACAGATGTATAGTCAAAACCAATTCCTGCATTGACCATGTCCAAGAAAAATGTCCTTTTCTGCACCGCAGTTCATCATCACCTTTCTCTCAGGAGGTGGGTAACATACTTCTTCATTGGTCATTGCATTGATCAGTTTGAATGCCTTTCAAAATTGTTTATCGTCACAGTAGTTCTCATATGAGTTATCATATGAGAACCATTTCTTGGTTCTGCTTCCTTAACTCTGTCCATTTATGCTATCTTCCAACTTTTTTTCTGAAACTCCCCTTTTCCTCATTTCCTACATTAACAATAATATTCCATTACATTTGATATACCACAATTGGTTCGGTTATTTCCCTCATCGATGGCTACCCATTTAAGTTTCCAATTCTTTGCTACTCCAAAAGGTTTTGCTATCAATAGTATCATGTATATGGGTCCTTTTCCTCTTTCTTTGATCTCTTTGGGATTTAGCCTGGTCATATTAGGCCAAAAATCAGTCACCAATCTGATGACTTTTATTGGGAGGAGTTACTGATTTTGTTCCACAACAGCTGAATTAAGCAAGTGATAGGTTAAAGATTCTTAAAAAGAGGAGTAACATGGTCTTATTTGTGCCTCTGGGAAGATTAATTCAGTAGCCATGTGGAAGATGGATTAGAGAAAGGGACAGACTGAAAACAGAGAGAGTGATTAGGAGGCTGTTGCTGTTGTCCAGGCAAGAAGTGATGGGGGCCTGGAACTAGGCTAGTGGCCATGATGAATGGAGAGAATGGAATGGCTGCTCAGGTTGTTGCAGAAGTAAAATTAACCAGACTAGGCAACTGATTGGATTTAGAGACAGAAGAGTCTGGGAGGACTTCACAGTTGTGAAGCCTGGTGATTGGAGACTTGACGGTATTCTCTCTAGGCTAGAAAATGATCCAGTTGTTTGAAGGAAGAAAACATTGAGACCAGGATAGGAACCTCATTTGTATTTGCCTCAGGCAAAGGTGCATGGGACAGGAACCAGGGTTATGAACCAAGTATCTCATGGCGGATGTGGTTTGGTTGACTTTGTATTTTATCTAAATTTGGTTGAGGGAATGAAAAATATGTTTGTGAGGCAGCTTTTAGAAGACGAAATCAAAACTATAGATAGTCATGTAAAAAAACTAAATCACCACTGATTAGAAAACTACAAACTAATACAACTCTTGAAATATACCACCTCACACCTGTCAGGTTGGCTAAAAATGATAAATTTTGGAGGGGTTGTGGAAAAATTGGGATATGAATGTGCTGTTGGTACATTCTGGAGAAGTTTCAACTATACACAAAGGCTGTAAAACTATGCATATCCTCTGACCCAGCAATGCCGCTGCTAGGTCTGTATCTCAAAGAGATTAAAGAAAAGGGAGAAAGTCCTATTTGTAGAAAAAAAATATAGCAGCTCTTTTTGTGGTGGCAAAAATTGGAAATTGAGGGGATGCCCATCCATTGGGGAACAGCTAAACAAGTTGTGGTATGTGATTGCAATGGAATACTATTGTTCGACAAGAAATGACGAGTAGGACAGTTTCAGAAACACCTAGAAAGACTGAGTGAACTGATGATACAAAGTGAAGTTAGCAGAACCAGGAGAACATCATAGGCAGTAACAGCCATATTGTATGGTGATCAACTGTGAATAACTTAGGTACTCTGATCAGAACAGTGATCTAAGTTACCTATCAAGAATAATGCCATGTATCTCCAAGAGAACTGATGAACTCTGACTATAGATTGAAGCATACTTTTAAAAAAACAGAATTTATTTTTGTTGTTTTATTTTGTTTTCTTTTGCAATGTGGCCAATATAGAAATGTTTTGCTTGATTTCACATGCATAATTGATATCAAATTGCTTACCTTCACAAGGAGGTAGGAAGGATGTGAAGGAGGGAGAAAATTTGGAACTCAGTTTAAAAACATGATTGTTAAAATTATTTTTACGTGTAATTGGGAAACATTTAATGAAATAAGTAAAACTAATTTGTTTTTTAAAAAAAAGTACACTAACGAAATACATTGTCTAATGTATGAGTTTATATTTCACCCCCCTTGTGTAAATTAGCCATCAAAACCTGAAAAAGTTTACAGCTCACTCTTCTCTCTGGAGGCTGCTGTGGAGTAAAATCAATGAAGTCCATTTTCTTGACTGTATACCTGGCAGCAATTGACATTCAGGCCCAGGCAAATAGCTCTTTGAAAGACTACCCACCTCCACCAACTCTCCTTTCTCCTTCAGTATTTTCAGATTCTCTTTTGTTTATTTTTGGCAAGACCCCTAATATCCATTATATGCAAAAACCATCAAGGTTTCCTTTGAAAAATATGGTTCTTCCATTGTTATTTATAATGTTAATAATAACAGCAGCAAAAAACATATGTCATTTATGGTACCTTATGTTTTACCAAACTTGGGGTGACATGTGGGTTATCCTGTTCATAGCTGGTTTTAATTTCTTCTACTAGGTCTCCATATTTTGAAAATTTGTCATTCTGTGTCATTTGGAGTATATGAATATTTAGTATGGTAGCATTATTTAAAATGCCATTCTTTAGTTTTGATGGTTCAATGTTAATTCCCCATAGATATGGGCAACAGTTCTGTTTGTTATGATGCTCTGGATTCTGTGCAGTTCATGTATTGAATTCTCAAGTATATTTTGATGGTTGTATTTGTAGTAAAGGGATTTGTTGTGTTAGTCTGTGAAACTAGTGACTTCATGGTGTGTCACTCTAGTACTTGGTTGGATCTTTCTAGGTATCTGGTAGGCCCTGATTTTTGTACCCCTCTGCTTATGATATGTTGGGAAGTTTCCATTTGATTTCATTAATCAGTCAATCAGTGAACATTTGTTAAGTGCCCACACTCCCAGGCACTGTGGTAATCCTTGGGGATACAAAAAAAAAAATCCCTGCCCTCAAGGAGCTCAAAATCTATTGGGAGAGACAAAATGCAAAGGAATATATACAGACAAGCCATATACAGGATAAATAGGAAATCATCAATAGAGGGAAGACGTTAGAATTAAGAGGAGTTGGGAAAGGCTTCCTGTAGAAGAAGGGATTTTGTCAGGGACTTAAAGGAAGCCTGGGAAGCCAGTAGATGGAGGTGAGGGGGAACTTTCCACACATGGGGGACATTACAATTTTAATTTCACCCTTTGTAGTCAGAATCAACAATCCCTCCAAGTATGTGTATTCCTTTTAGAGCCAAAATAGAATGAAGTAATATATGGCCAAAGTATCTGGATGGAATTTGCATACCAGTCTTGGTAGAGACTATAACTATTTTTCCTGGTGGCAAATCCAAAGGTGTGAGAGTATGTAAATCATACCCAGCTGAGCCTGCCATTCCCAGAATGGAGCCTGGGCATGTGGATTCACAACCCACCATTTCAAAGTAACATTTATTGGCCTCTGGGCCCTGATTTGTAGATTAGGTGTCATTATTCAGTTTGGGGGAGGTGTTAACCTGTCCTTTAAGGGTCTGTTATTATTTTTTTAATATATAATTTATTTTCATTTCTTAACATTCACTTCCACAAGAATTTCAAATCAGAATTTACTCCCCATCTCTCCCCACCCTAGGACAGTATGCATCCCATCCACCCCTTCCTTCAGTCTGTCTTCCCTTCTATTACCCACCCTTCTTCCATCCCCCTTCCCCTCTATTTTCCTGTAGGGCAAAATGGATTTCTGTACTCCATTGCTTGTATAACTTAATTTCCAGTAGCATAATAAAATAATTTTCAACGTTCATTCCCAAAACTTTGAGTTCCATACTTTTTCCCTCCCTCCCCACCTACCCTCATAGAGAAAACAAGCAATTCAATATAGGTCATACATGTGCAACACTACAAAGCACTTTCATAATATGTATGTTGTAAAAGACAAACCATACTTCCCTCTGTCCTATCCTGCCCTTCATTTATTCCATTCTCTCCCTTGACCTGTCCTGGCACAATAGTGTTTCCTTCTGATTATCCCTTTCCCCAATTTGCTGTCCCTTCTATTATCTCCCTCTCTTATGCCCTTCCCCCTTGCCTTCCTGCAGGGTAAAATAGATTTCCTTATCCAATTGAGTATGTGTTATTCCCTCCTTAAGCCAAATCCCATGAGAGTAAGGCTCATTTATTTCCTTTCATCTCCCCCATCTTCTTCTCTTCCACTGTAAAAGCTCTCTTTCCTCTTTTATGTGAAATGATTTACTACTTTGTGTGCCTCCCTTTCTCTTATTCTTATTCTTGGTACATTCCATTTAACAGTAAATTTTATTTTTTTAGGTATTCTCCCTTCATATTCAGCTCACCTTGTGGCCTCTGTCTATATATACATATATATGTGCACACACATGTACACACATGTATACATATGTACATATATGTGTACATATACCCACACACATACATGCATGTGTATAATATACACATACATACCCATACACCTACATACATACATGCGTGTGTATACATACATATTTATTTATATTTCCTCTAACTACCCTAATACTGAAAAAAGTCTCCTGAGTTACAAATGAGATCTTTCTTGTAGGCATGTAAGCAGTTCAACTTTAATGAGTTCCTTAAGGCTTCTCTTTCCTATTTACCTTTTCATGTTTCTTTTGATTCTTGTATTTGAAAATCAAATTTTCTATTCAGCTCTGGTCTTTTCATCAAGAATGCTTGAAAGTCCTCTATTTCAGTGAATGAACATTTTCCTCCTGAAGTATTATATTCAGTTTTGCTGGGTGGGTGATTCTTGGTTTAATCCTGCCTGCTTTGATGGCTAAAATACCATATTCTAAGCCCTTCAGTCCCTTAGTGTAGAAGCTGCTAAATCCTGTGTTATCCTGATTGTGTTTTCACAGTACTTGAATTGTTTCTTTCTGGCTGCTTGCAATATTTTCACCTTGACCTGGGAACTCTGGAATTTGGCCACAATGTTTCTAGAAGTTTCTCTTTTTGGATCTCTTTTGGGCAGTGATTGGTGGATTCTTTCAATATTTATTTTGCCCTCTGGTTCTAGAATATCAGGGCAGTTTTCCTTGATAATTTCATGAAAGATGATGTCTAGGCTCTTTATTGGTCATGGCTTTCAGGTAGTCCCATAATTTTTAAATTGTCTCTCCTGAATCTATTTTCCAGGTCATTTGTTTTTCCAATGAGATATTTCACAGTCTTTTATTTTTTCGTTCTTTTGGTTTTGTTTTATAATTTCTTGGTTTCTTATAAAGTCATCAGCTTCCTTATGCTCTGTTCTAATTTTTAAAGAACTGTTTTCTTTAGTGAGCTTTTGAACCTCCTTTTCCATTTGGAAAATTCTGCTTTTGAAAATATTCTTGTCCTCTTTGGCTTTTTGGACCTGTTTTGCCATTTGGGTTAGTCTATTTTTAAAGGTGTTATTTTCTTCAGCATTTTTTTTTGGGTCTCTCAGCAAGCGGTTGACTTGCTTTTCATGATTTTTCTTGCATCACTCTCATTTCTTTTCCCAATTTTTCCTCCACCTCTCTTACTTGGTTTTCCAAATCCTTTTTGAGCTCTTCCATGACCTGAGACCATTGCATATTTTTTTTGGAGGTTTTGGATGTAGAAACCTTGACTTTTATGGCTTCCTCTGATGGTATACTTTGTTCTTCCTCATCCAAAAGGATGGAAGAAAGTACCTTTTCATCAAGAAAGTAACCTTCTATAGTCTTTCTTTTTTTCCCTTTTTTGGGCATTTTTCCAGTCAGTTACTTAACTTTTGAGTCCTTTGTCAAGTGCAGGGTATACTCTAGGGACATGTAAGTTCTCAGTAACTCCAATATGGCACAATCAAGGGAGAGGAGTTTACTCCTCTTCTGGCCTGTGCTCTGTTCTGTGAGCAACCACGAGCATTCTTTTCTGTCCAGGATCTTTGAGTAGGGTTCCCTCTCCATAGCCACAACCAGCTATGCCACAACCAGTTTGATCATGCCAGCACTACTCACCCCAGAATAGCCACTCGAAACTGAGACCCAGATCAGTTGCTTGATACCTCCAGGTTCTTTAGGCAGAGGGCTCCAAAAGTGGATGCTTCTGCTTCAGTGGCTGCTGCTGCCCCCTCACACAGGTGAAAGAGCTTTTTTTACTGACCTTTGAAACTGTCTTTGGCATTTGTGGGTTGAGAAATCTGGGAACCACATCTCCTACCCATGTTTCTGGGCCCTGAAGCCTACTCCAGTCTTTCCCGCGTCATGCTATGTGCTAAAGGTGGGCTATGTTCCAGTCTGAGCCTGGTATGATAGATCTTGCCTGTTGGCCTTTCAGGCAGTCTTGGGATGGAAATCTCTTTTACTCTGTTTTGTGGCTTCTGCTGCTCTAAAATTTGTTTAGAGTCATTTTTACAGGTATTTTATAGACTATGGGAGGAGAGCTAGAGCAGGTCTGTGCGTCTACTCTGCCATCTTGACTCTGCCATCTTGGCTCCGCCAAAGTGAACCATTTCTAAAGGAAAGGCAGGGCGTTTTCAGCACCCTGAGAGTAGGCCCATATATCCTGGGCAGCTAAGGTCCTTGGTGCACTTTCAGTAGGCAAAAGGATTTCAGGCAGCCCAGCAATAAATGTAGAGGAAATTCTTTGACCTGCTACAAGTGGTCTGAGGGCCTTAAGCAACCTGCAGGCCGAGGTCAGAGCATAGAGAAAGTTGGACAAGTGGTCAATGGTCCTAACCTGTGTCCCTCATTTCAATGATGTCCACAAGCTAGGAGCAGGAAACTAGGTCACAGAACGGTGAAACTGATCAGGAGGATATTGTGGCAGGGGACCTTGTGTTTGGACTATGGTGGAGATCAGCTTCCATGGAGCATCCTCAGAGCCTAGCTAGTGGTCCATGTGTCCTCAGTAGCAGGTTAGGGGTGGGGTGGGAGAGGGTATGTGTGCCATCTCTCAGCGTTGGTATAGCTAAGTCATTAGAGGAGGCAAGTTCACTACAAAAGGGCAGTGAGGAGTTAAAATCCTGTTGGGGCATTTACCATTCCTCAGAGAGTGGTAGAGATTTGCATGATACCAGAGAACTTTTAGGGATAAAGAATCTGCCTGTTGTTAGATTATCTGAAGATGAAAGGAGCCAACATGTGGAAGTGTTAAAGGTATGCTACTATTCTTAGAATTCATGAGCTGTATCTATGACATAGAAACAGCTGGTTGAAAAATGAAACAGCCAACTGAGTGCTTTGCCTACATGTTACCATGAACTGGTTCCTACTAAATTTTGGATTGAATTCACTGCCTTATTTTGACATTGGTGAAATATAGATTCAATAATTGCCTTCAAGAATTTAAAGAACTTTTTCTCTGAAGGTTGAGGGGAGTGGCTGTTCTCCATCACCATGGAAGACTGAACAAGAAGAGAACAGACTAAGCTCTAGCAAAAGAAACCCAAGATAATTAGAAAGAAACCCTTCCTAACAAAGGGATTTGTTGGTTGCCATTGGTAACTGAAAGAGCTCATAGAACTGCGTTTTGCTTTTAATTGAGATTCTCAATGAGGAAAGTACAAACCATTTTCTCTTCTGAGATTGTGTTTGACCAATCTCCAGGTAGCAGTAGGATGGAGAACATGATCTTCTATGAAGCTGAATAATTTATATTAACTTGATTTATGAGTGTTGGTGTTGAGTTAGTTGCTTATGGTGTCACCTGTGGAATCTCCTCTAGACCCTTGACTGCTTCAAGGAAGAAAAGGAAGTATTCAAAAAAAAGCCCTTGTTTTCTTGCCATAGATATCTCATCACACAAACCAGCCAAAAGATGTTCGTTGAGAGCCATTTGAATGAATAGCACAGTTCTGGGTGTGATGAATGTCCTCTAGCCTGTCCAGAATGACCCACAGGTTCTGTAATGCTTTGCCCAGTGAGCAGGACCTTGTGAGGGCTGTTTGTTTCACAGTTTCAGGAGTGATGGAGGATGTAACAATAGCAACAACTCCCATTTCTCTGGTACTTTAAGGTTTACAAGGTGCTTCTTCACAGTAGTGCTGAGTAGGAAGCACCTTGTAAACCTTTACCTCTTCCATCACTCCTGAAACTGTGAAACCAATAGTGTCCACTAGACATCGTGAGAAATCTTGGTCTTTTTGATATATCCTTCGCTTCTTGCTTGAGGTAGTCAGGGGCCTAAAGGAGATTCTGCAGTGCAAATGCTAGTTCAGGACTCCCAAAAATTCATGGATGAAGACTAATGGAACATTTTTGATACTTGGTCATCATGTGACATTGGAGCTGAAAGAGACCTTAAAGGCCATCATTTGGCAAAAGAAGAGTCTGAGGGTCAGAGAGGGGAAGGGATTTTCTGAAGATCATCCAGCTATTTTATGACAGCTACTTGATATTATGACTTCCACCCATGTCCTTAGATTTGGTGTACACACATGAATATATATGTGTTTATGTATGTATATACACATACATCCATGCATACATGCAGCCATATGCACAGCAGTGCATATGTATGTATATATGCACACATATCTATATATATATCAATTCATACACACAGATACATGTGTGTACATATAAACATGTATAGAAGTAATACTTGCAATGTGTGCATGTGTGAATGCACACACATGTGTATGTATATGTATATATGTTTGAAGGAGGAAGAACGTTTCTAGAATCTTACTTTATCCAGAATGATTATTCAGCTCTCCCATTGGTGAAATGCTGAACCATCTGGCACATAAGTGTAATACATGATGGCATTTTTCTGTTCGTTGTTCTACCATTCCAACTCTGTGCTTCAGCAGATGAACAATATAAGATGCATTGTTTTGTGTATTTGGTTTTATGATTAATAGATGAAACACATATGGTGGCTTAGAAATTTCTTCAAAGAGGGAATGATTGTAATGGCAGTGTTTTTACAGTCTTAATTGGTAATAAATTGAGTAATATGTTACCTCCGAGCAGGACAAAATTTTTTTTGACTTTTCACATTTGTTCAGCTTGATACATGCACCAATATGAACACATCAACATTCTTTCTTAGGTCAGTATTTGAAAATATTCCCCATATAATTTTGTGTGATGTTCAATGTGGTTGCTTTTTCTGCCTTAATATAGTCAAAGTCTAAGAGAAGGATAATGCAAAATTGACATTAGAAGAAAATGTAATTAACATAAAATGAAGAAGTCATTTCATTCTACATATTAAGAATGCTGAAGATTTCAGGGTGTATGGCCTGATGCAGTCATGTAGTATATAAAATGAAAAATATTACAGGAAGGAAAACTGTTCTTTCCAAAATTAAAAAAAAAGTCTAGAAAACCTTGATTTCCAGCTCATTGAAATTCAATTACAGCACTTGTCTGAGGAGAAATTTCAGTTCAAGATCCTTGAAAAGTTCAAGTTGTCCTTGAGATTCTGTGCTATGCCGCTCCCACATCTCATCCACCAGCTGAGCCAGCTGATGGGTTAATTAATCACATCAGCCCAACTGGAAGGTGCCAGTTTCAAGGAGTTCAACTGAATCAACATTGTTACTGCCAAAGATGCCTTATTCCCTACCTTGATGAAGAAGGGTGAAAGTCCCATTAATGACCAAGAAGACTGAAAAGCTTTGGTTAATAGCTCTGGAAGTACCATCCAAATACTATCAGTTCTTTCCCAGGTCCCCTGTGACTTCCTTCATTGTGGTGTGGAAGCAGAAATCACTTTTGGCCAGTGGTAAAAAGAACTAGAAATGTGCAGAAGTTCAGTTTTCATCATATCTTTAAAGTGAAATTATCCAGATTACAAAAACCATAATGAACTCTATTTTCAATTTTATGTAATATTAATGTTTCTTCCCTTTATATATTGATAAGCATTTTTATATCACTGATATTTCATCAGATATATTTTTTTAATTTGGCTTTCTTGAGCTCTCTTTTTAATGGAATATAATATGTATCATTGTATTATTTTGTCATCCCTTTATCCTCAATCGGGCATTGCAAGTTCAGTGTGCCTCTGTTATTAAGCAAACATTGAAAACACATTTAGGTATCTTAATAAACTAATTTGAGGGAATAATCTAGCCTTTTTTTTAGTGTTTACCACAATGTTCAGGTAGTATAGATGCGACTTTAAAATACCCAATTCAATTGATACAGTTAAAAACCCTCAGTTTAACTGGTTGTCACTGCATACGCTTTCCATCCAGTTCTGCTCTATATAGGTCCAAATGAGTCATTTGGCATGATATAGATGTTGCTGGATTTTTTTCTAGCTTTCAGTCAGTTGTGTTGGCATCATGTAGATAAAATCCTAAATCTCTGATTTTTCTGGGCCTCTTTTTGCCTTTTGCTTAAAGCTTTAACAAAATTGGGAACAGGTAGAGTTGGAAGGAACTTTGTGTGAAGCCAGCCAGCTGTCTTGTGCAGGAATTGCCACTGCTTTTGTAAGTGAAGGTTACCTAGCTTCCCTACTTTCTTTATTGGTCTCATATATATCCCTCTTCTTCTATTAGTGATTTTTATTGGGAGTGGGGAGGAGGGCATCTGATCCCATCTTAGCAGTAGCTTTTGGGAACTGAGAGAAAGCTAGATACAGAGGCACACTTGTCACATCAGAGCTCCAGTCTCATTCTGTTCTCTAATCACAACCCCTTAGCCTCCCATCTATTTGTTTTCAACTCTCTGATGTTATCTCTTTGATTTAAATTCTCTGTGACATCCCTCCTTTTCTTTCCTTCCTTTCCCCCATGGCTCTGCCTAAAGGCTGCACTCTTGATAACGAGTCTTTTGCAAAGAGGAAAACATTTAGGTATATACTGAAAAATAATTACACAAAATTCGGGGTTTCTTGCCATTATGTAGATAGCAACTGAGAATGTGGGGCATACTGGATGTCGACTATCACTGCGTGACTGGCTTGTTTCCTTTTCTAGTCATACAACGCTGACAATGTCCATGATACTTCTGTTGAACAAGTCTTATTGATAGAATGTCACAGTGTTCTCATGATTTGACCGTGTACCTATCCATTGGCATTTGCTTGATTTGCCACACCTATTCTTTGGATACTATGATGTTCCATTACTCAGTGCTGCACAATATCACTAGATAGATATTGATATTAAAAAGACTGAGCATTTGTTTTTTGTTTTGCTGAGAAACTTGGAATCACAAAAAGTATTTCCCAAAGGCAGTGCAGCCTGTTCTTTTCCTCTGCTTCAGTCCATTGTTTACCATTTCTGTCCAAGATAGATGTACTGATCTACCAGCTTTAAAGGTTGTTCAAACAACGATAGGCATCCTAGGCGTGCTGTGTTGCTGCTATGTGGATAGTTAAGTGACACTGTTTTGAGTGATTATGGATCTCATTTAGGAAGATCTGCAGCATTCCAGGCTTAATACAATCAACATGGTGTCATCTGCAAACAGGAGGATGTGGAGGGCTTCGCTCAATTTGATCACTTCTCCTGTGCATGCATCCTCTATGGCTCTGGGAGCACCTTTAATGAAGAAATATCTCCCAATTTTATACCTTATTTGATAGGACTAAACAGAGGGTCTTGGTGGATTCTCAAATGTATCAGCCTAGGATGGAAATCTAGTGGAACTGAGTGAGAGAGAACTGTAGAACGCCAGGTAACAGCAGCAGCCACTCCTGAGACTATCAGTCCACATAACAAATGTCTGTAAGTCACCCACTTGAACTTCCGGGAGCCAAGAAGGCAGTGATCTGTAAATGCTCTTCTCCTCCCCTTGTTGACCTTGAGTTTATTTTTTGAGGGAGAGCGAGGCCAGACCTTTGATTTCCTTTGGGTGCAACTCTATCCACTCTGCTGAAATTCCCTCTCATTTTGATTAATACAGCATTTTAATTAGTTTTTTACATTTGACTTTGTTTTTTTGGGTTTAGTTGCATTGAGATGATCATTCAGAATTTAGGGTTGAGGATACCCTACAAATGAGAAACCCTTTGTGTATAACAAGCATCAGATATGCCAAAAGGGGAGAGTACATAACAGGAATGTGGAAGTCTTGAGGGCATGTAATCTCTAAGGAACATAAAAGTTGGGAAGACCAGTGACATGAGACTTTAGGAAGGCATTTCCTTAAATGGGACTCTTTCTGCTCATAAGCCTGATGAATGTCGAATGAGGTGAATGGATGAAGGGCAAGCCTCCTTTACCTCCTGGGGAAAGATGGTGATAGAATCATTGTACACTCCCATTTGGAACTTTAGATAATGGAGCTTCTATGTGCTCTTGCTGTCTTGAAAGGATTAGTGTTAAATGAAGACTAATGTACAGACCAAGACTAAACAAAAAACATTTTTTTCAGGAATGCCAGCTAGCTAGTGAGATGGAAACGGTTGAAATTAGGAATGACAGCAGCTGTTAGAAACACAATTTGTAACAAGTTCTTGTAGACATGATAATATGTCATGGTAGTGCACAAAGGTTAAAGCCATATGATGGGTGGTTTTAAATAGAATCTGTGTAATTCTTAATAAACAAACACATCAAAAAATTCCATTATTTATACTGTAGACTGAGATAGCTGTTTTGAAATTCATATCAATTCCCTTTTTATTTTTTAAGAAAGCTGTTGTTAATGATTACTTTGGGTCTTATGGGATTTGTTGGCTTTTAGTGTTTATGCATGTTTATTTTTTCGCCTTTTCATCTTTCTTTTTTTCTATCTTTTACCTCAGTCAAATAATTCATATGGAAAAGAGTTGGTAGGGTAAATCTGAAATGTGTAGGCAACTAGCAAAAATTAATTTAAACCTAATTGAACTTTTAAGTCATCACAATATCTCTTTAAAGTTGTTGCAAAGGGAAAGAAGCTTGATACGGTGGGCATGCTATATAAACAAACTCGATAAAGGGAATACAAATGTGTCTGTAGGGAAAAATTAAGTGAAAGCAGAGTAGACTTATCAAACCAGTTCTTCTCCCCTGCATTGATATGACAGTGGTGTTTCTTTCTCTGCCATAACCCAGCAGGATCAAGCATTGGATCAATGTTTATTGTATTGAAACATTAGAGATTTGGGGTTGCAGGCCTTCTTGGGAGCTACAGGGACTTGCCTTCGGGCAGTACTTCCCCTAACCCAATTCAGATGGATGAGGATCGTAAAGTTAATGATTGCCAAGGAAATAGATCCCATGCCCTAACTCTGTAATCCATTTCACTGCTGAAATAATCTCAGTGCTACAATTTAATTAACTGTAGGGTTGAGTTTTCAATGATTTAATCACTGTTATTGCATTCCTGTGAAGTCTCCAAGTCCTGTAGCTCTCAACTCATGAAAAAGGCTAAGTAATCTTGAGCACAGTAAGAACAAGGAGTCTTCAATTTTGTGTGAAGGGAACTACCCTCTGCATTGGTGTGCAAATTAACTGGGACAAAATGAAATAAATTGATTTCTACATTTTTTCTATCTTTAAAAAATTTTTTATTATATAATATGATCTTGTGCTGTAGTTACTTGTTTTAAATGACTTGGAATTTAGTTCACGAGATTTTGACATGTCCTTTAACTTATCATGAAAGCACACTGGATATTAAGCATACATTTGAAAAGTTCACTTTTTCAAGTTTATTCTCAATAATAGCCCATCCCTTTTAAAATAAATTTATTTTCTTAGTTTCAGTGTCATTTATGATCTCTCCCTCCCACTGTGCTATTCCCCTTCCCTTTGAGGAAGAAAAAAAGAAAACCCTCATTTCTGACAAACATAATCCAGTGACACAGATTCTGATATTGTCCATGCCCAGACATATATGTCTCTTTCTTTGTGCATTTAAAAGTTCACTTTTCCTGCAAGTAACACCCCTTGTATTTCTAATTTTGATTGCCACTTAAAAAGCTGTGATAAATATATTTTGTAAGTATAGATCCTCCTTTTCCTTTTTATTTGATGTCTTTGGGCATTTATAGGCCTAGCAGGGATATCTTTGAGTCAAATGGAATTTACAGTTTAGTAACTTTTGATGCTTGGTTCCACGTTGCTTTCTAGAATGGCTAGACTAATTCATATCTCCACCAACAATAAACTAGCATGGATTCCAATATGCAATTTTCCTCTTTTGTCATTTTTGCCATTCTGAAGGGTGTGATTTGAAGCTCCAAAATTGCTGTAAGTTTCGTTTTTCTAATTATTATGATTTAGAGCATTTTTAATGCTGTGGTTGATCTCTTGAGTTTCTTCCTTTGAAAATTGACTATTTATATTCTCTGGACTTTTATTTTTTGGGAAATGACTTATTCTTGTACAGTTGAATCAATTATAAATATATACACACATGCATATATGTAGATATATATGTACACACACATATAATACATATACATATAACATGAGATCTTTATTAGAGCAACTTGTTCTTCCTAATTTTAACTTTTAGATTTGTTTATACATATCCTTTTAAATTTTATGTTATCAGACTGTTCATTTTATCTTGTATAATTTTCTCTTTCACTTGTTTAGTCTTCCCTATCCATAGGTCAAAAAGTAATTTCTCCTTTGCTCCTCTGATTTGTTTATGATGTTACCTTTTGCAACTAGGTCACATATCCATTTGGAACTTTTGGCATATGACGTGAGATGCATGGTGTGAAATATTGATATAACCCTAATTTTTTCTAGACTCTTGTCCAGTTTACTCAGCAGTTTTTGTTAAGCAAACATTTCCTCTTAATAACTGGAGTTAGGGGTTTGTTGAAGATTATACTGCATATTTGTTTCCTTTTATATATTGTATATATAATCTATTCCAGCAGCACATGTCTGACCATGTCACCCCCTTCTTCAAAAAAATTCCAGCACTTCTCCATTATTTCCAGTATCAAATATAAAATCTTCTGTTTGTCTTTGAAGCCCTTCACATGGTCCCTTCTCAGTCTTTCCAGTTCCTTTTCACATGCTCTGTGATCTAACAACACATAATACTCCACTTTCTGACTCCGTATTTTCATTTGCTGTTCTCCCCTGCCTGCAGTTCTCTTTCTTACCTGTACTTGTTGGTTTCTTTTAAGTCTTAAGTTAATATCCCACCGTCAGCAAGATTCCTTTCCTACCTCCTTAATCACAATGTTATGTTTTGTGTGTACATTGTAGTTTGCATGTTGTCTTCTCCTCCTTCCTCCTCTTCTTCCTCCATCTATCAGGCATGATTTCTTTCTTTGTGTCCCTACTGCTTAGTTTAGTGCCTGGCACATAGCAAGTTTTTAACACTGGAAGGACCAGATGCTCCAACTAATGTAAAAGAAATTATTATTTTACTTTGAAATAAAAAAAAATTCACCCCTTTATTTTCTTTGCCTTATGGATAAAAAAAAGTACTGTGACAATCAACTCAGTTTGATCCTTTGAGTGATCTTAAATTATCATTCTTCTGGTGTTAAATACTTTTTGATTTGATTTCCATGGGTAGATCTTGATTTTTTTGAACAGTAGCAAATCATGTTAATAATTACTTCTTTCTAGTACAGTTGAAGATCTCACATTCATATATCCCTTTGACTCTGTTCTTTCCATTGGTACCTTTGAGATTCTTGACTTTTTGTTCTTCCATATGAATTTTATTATTACTTTTTGGCTTTGTAAAATACTACTTTTGTACATTGGTATGATACTGAATAAGTAAAGTAATTTAGATAATATTGTTATTTTTACTATAATGGCTCCTCCTAAGGTTAGAGGGTTTTCCAGTGAGATCAGGGGTAAAACAAGGATGGTCAAAGTCACTCCTACAATTTAACAACATCTTGCTAATCTTGCTGCAGATGCTACATATAGCAGTAGCAGAGGGAAGGGAAGCATGTTTATGTCCACATCTTGAAAACCTTTTGTGACAAAGTGGCATGGTATATAATGTCATATTGTAGTATTCCATTTCATTTGGAAATTTCTGTATTTTCAGAGCAATTCTGGTTCTTAGTCTATTAATAGTTCATTCCCTCTGAAAATAAAAATCCCCAGTGCATTTATGGGTAGATTTTTTATACTCTGATGAAGATCTCTAAATCTTGGACTACTTCTGACAAATTTTTTTATACTTAGAATGAAAACATGAGTTTGGAAGTTATACTTTTCTGAATCTTCAGGACTCCAATCTTCGTATTATCTTCACCATGGAAACTGTTTTGCAGTCATCCAAATGATTAGTAGCCTCTTTGTTGTGCGGTGATTATTTTTTTTACTGACCTTATTAATTTTCCAACTTGAGTCTTAAGTCTGAAGGACCTTGTTTTCTCAGGCTTCATTAGGCCATTTCACAGTAAGAGTTCAATAAGGGTATTTTTTTCTTGGTAAACACACTTTCCTTTTAACATGACTGGTTGTGTTTCATTGTTGAGTTCCTTGACATCCCTATGCCAAAAACTCACAATATCCCAAATAGTCACAGAAGTATGCTGTTTGAGAACTACAACTCATAATAGTCTCCTGATAGTATTACCCATTCTTCAAAACCACAGAATTCAAAACCTGAAAGAGAAACATGAACGAACAGGACATGAAATCTAGCACTTAACTAACAGAATTAGCTAGCTGTGCAAACAAATTCAGTCTGTTTTTATTTGGCCAAGATTAGATGTTTCGGGTCAGCCTGATGTCATTAGAAGCACTTATGCATGACCATTGTGGCCACAAAACAAAAATATTTCAAAACTATTTCTTATGCCAAGTACTACATATATACTATATGTACATGCATAAAACCTTGGAATTAATCTCCAAAGAGGATTGGAAGCAGCAGCCAGTGTGCAGATCTACCTGGTAAGACCTGGTAAGGGTTCAAGACATAGTATAGCAGGATTTGGAGTCAAGGATGTGGATTCAAATGCTGGCTCTGCTACTTCTTACTTGTGTGTCCCTGGGCAAGTCACTTAGCTTTTCTGAGCCCCTTTCCTCATCTTTGAAATATTTGGTAGGTAGTTGGAAATGAGGCTGTGGATATTCAGTCCAGGAGCCATCTCCATAGAGAGGACTATTAAATGCATGAGTGTTGATGAGGTCACCAAGTGAGAGTATAGAGAAAGAAGAAAAAAATGATCTAGGATAGCATCTTGGAGAACAGGGTATAAATGTTGATGATGAACTGGTGAAGGAGCATGTAAGGTAGGAGGAGAACTGATAGAGAGTGTCATTAAAACACAAAGAGAAAGAGATTCCAGGAAGAAGATGGTAAGTGATGTCAAATGCAGCTGATAGATAAGCAAGATGTGGACTGAAAAAAAATCATCTGGTCTGGCAAATGAGAGCTTTGGTAACTGTGGAGAAAGGAGTTTCAGTTCGTTAGTGATTGAGGAAACCAAATTGTGTAAGTTAAAGAAATGTGAGGGGAAAAGCTGAGGCAGTGATTAGAGACAGCTTTCTTTTTTTTTTCTGGGAATTTGACTGAGAAAGGGAAGAGAGAAATAGGAATTATGGGAATATTAGGGCCTAGAGAAAATGGTTGTTCATCCTTTGTTCTTAGAGCAGATGACAGCATGATGTCTTCATTTTTGAGTGACCTTAAGTGAAGCAGAGCTGTACAAAGTCCTCAGCCTCACTCTCTTCCAGTCATCCAAGTCCAGTGGCAAGACAGAAGTCAAGTTGACTGAAAGTGGCCTAGGGTGTCGTGGAGGATGTTGGCCTTTCTAAATTAAGGTCTTTCCCAGGCCTCAGTTTGTCTCAGGCAATTCCTCTTCAGTGACTAAAGGCTAGGTAAGAATTGACACCAGTACTCAATTGAGACATTAAGGGAAGATGTGTCAACACAGATGTCATATGTATACTAACTACTCCAGGAAGAAAGGATAAAGGTTATGCCTTTCATGAATGGTACTTACCCTCCAGAATAAAATCCACTGACAAGCAAAATCTAAACCTTACAGCAATCACATTGACATCTCCACCAGGAAGTACTGTCAGCACCTCATACTCAGTAGGTCGCAAACTGGAACTTATCTTGTTTTCCTTTAAACCCTTCCACTCCTCCTTCCCTTCACTCAGGTTCATCCTTCCTTCTGATTCTTCTTTGCTCCCAGTTTCCCCTTTCCCCCTCACTACTCTTCCTGGTCTGATCAGTGGTCAAATCTTGTTGATTTCACTTTCATGACATCTTTGACACAGGTTTCTGCATTTAGTGGATTTCTTTTTTATTGTTATTTATTTGAAGATACTTGCCTTTGGGGTGAATTCCAAGTGATAGAATTGTGAGATGAGGCCAAAGAG
The DNA here is from genome assembly GCA_028658325.1 of Potorous gilbertii. Classification (NCBI taxonomy): domain Eukaryota; kingdom Metazoa; phylum Chordata; class Mammalia; order Diprotodontia; family Potoroidae; genus Potorous; species Potorous gilbertii. The sequence goes on from CM053775.1 coordinate 30,744,128, forward strand.
AAAGGATTCTACTTCTGATCCAGTTTGAAATCATTCTCTGTTTACCTGTTACAGAAGGAGGATCAAGGAGATTAAGTTGACTCTGAACCAACACAAAAGTAATTAGATGTGATTGGGAAAATATAATCTGTCCTTTTATAATAACATGTTGAAGACTTGCTTCATTATATACTCATTTGGCTAACATAGCATGGAGATATCTGGTTTGGCGCCGTCAGGTTAACATGACATTTGTGCCTGAGAGTCTCTAAATATGTTTTAATTTATGACCTTGTATGAAAATATTGGAAAATCTTTTCTGAAATCCTGAATGTACAGAAGAGTTCCAGTGTGCTGCAGTTCAGCTTAACCCATGATGTGCTCCCATCCTCTGTTGCTTCTGTTCCAATTCAGAAAAATTGATGATATAAGATAGAGAAGTTAAATTTTGCTCAGCTCAGTCAAGTTTCTTAAAATTTGGGAAACTCAGGAAGACAAAATAGTTTTACAGTTTAGTCCCAGGGTACATATATTCAGAGAGGAGCACTCAGGCTCCTAAGTATGCAAGTGTATATGTTAATGCATGTCAGTGGCATGGCATGACTACTCTTATTTTAGAGAGTTTAGAGTCTAGAAGCTTGCTGAAAGGTGCTCTCTTTGGAGCCCTTTTCCTGCCAGGAGGTGGGGGTAGGAGAAAAACTCATTAGTAAGAGTATTATC
>CM053775.1:30761681-30778885 GCA_028658325.1 Potorous gilbertii
GAGAATATAGACCATGATTTTGATATCACTCTAAGAAACCAGGAAACTCCATCCCATAATCACTTTAAAGATCTAATCACCACCTCTATGGCTCTAAAAAGATTCTGCAGTTGGAAGAGGAAAAATTGCAAGTAGCCATTATTTTGAAACCCTGTTGTTTCTCACTAAGGTAATGACGATAATGTCATATATTAGATTCAGGATTACTGTTAGGGACTTCAAAAATATTTCCCATAATTTTAAAATTCAGGACTTTTCCATTTTGAAGTAAATATCCTCACGCAATGGCCGAGGCCTCAAGCTCTGTTTTCTCTGGAGTTATCCAAACGGCTATTGGCAATTCACATGTCTTATTATTCAAGTAAGGGGGTGTTGTGAACAGTGCTAAGGTCTATTTATGGATGGTCTGTGCTGAATAGTTTATCGCAAGCTTTCAATGAATTATTTTATTGTACTGAATTTATCGTAACAAGTTATTTATTACATGTACTGTTATTCGTGTTCCTGCTCAGTGAAAAATAATTTCTATTTCCATGACATTTACTTGTTGATAGTATTTTTTTTATAACCTTGCATTTTGGCTCTACTATTCATTTTTAGCCATGATGAGCAATGATTTAGAGATTTTACAACGGTTTCCTAAGGTTTATGCACAGTGAATCATAATACTGGCAACTGTCTGCTCATACATAAGGTCAACAGGAAAATGAAAAGGGTTTACATTATTACAAATTTTGGAGTTAAACATAAATGGCAAAAAAAAAAAAATAAACAAGTTTGTCCAAGCTTTAAAACAGTAAGACATAGACACATACTCATTCATTTGAACAAAAATGAAATTTTCATTGGCTTCTATCTACCAGGGAAAGATAAATCCAATCCCCAGACAGCAGGCTACAGTGGATGATAACCAGTGTCTCCTACTTCTGTTCATTTAGCTATGCCTGCCTTGTCATTCAAGTAGAGTGTTCTACAGAAAGTAATCTGTACCTCATTTCTATCTCTCTTTATCAAAATGGTTGACTACCTAGAACTTCTCATTGCCCTACGTCAATTACCAGAACCCAGACTTACCTAGACCAGTTTTTCTTTAACTGTGGCTTGCGACCCCACAGTTTAAGTGCTGAAGGGGTGACAAGAGGAAAAAGCTTAAGAAGCCCTGACCTAGACCACTCCCAATGATGCTTCTGATTTATCCTTGAGAATAACATTCAACATAGTACCATCACTCACTTTTAAGGTAATAGGGTTTGGAAACCTGTATAAAATAGGATCATGAGTTTGAAACCCCTGTTCTTCTAGACCTGGGACACAAAAATATACAAAAGTATGCATGTATGCATATATACATATATATGCATGTATATATAGCATACCTATATTTTAGTATAATTGATTTCCTTTGTAATCTTATTTTATTTTATATACTTAAAAACATCATTTTAACAAGAGGTCCATAGGCTTCCCCCCACTGCCCAAGGGGTTCGTGACACAAAACAGTTAGGAATCTCTGATTGAGACTGTGGATAAAGAAGATAGGGACAAACGGTAGCAAGGATACAATGGAAGAGTAGGGAGAAAGACCCCAAAAGCTGGGAGAAGAAGAAGTAGGAGGGTACCATGGACACTTGCACTTTGGTCTAGAAACTTGTCAACAGAAATTACTCTGTGCTACTGAAAATCAATTCTCACATGTATTTGTACATGGATTGGCCTGCCACTAAGTAGCTGTTATAGCAAGAAGATGACATTCCCAAACTTGTGGGGCTGTAAGGGGAAGTATATAATTTGACTTCAGAAATTGCAATTTCACTTCCTAGGAAATCCAGGTGTCCCAATGGAATGATGGATGAAGGAGTACTTTAAAAACTATATAGGGCTGCATATTTTTCAGCAATTGAAATCATTAACTGGATGTTTCTCAATTTTGCAATTCCCTCTTGAAACAGAGAATACTGAACATTAAGTTTACGAAGAAAAATTATTCTTAGTCACACAATTAGTCAACAAGCAAATCAATAAATATTCATTAGTTATCTAGTGGATTTAGAGCCCTGTAAGAGGTTCTGGGAGGAAGGACAAATTTTAGAGGAGATACAATGACCAGAAGATACAAGCCAAAAAAACATAAGAAAAATGCGCCATTCCATAGAATGCCACAATTTTGAGTAGTACGAATATTACTTATTTGAAACAATGGGAACTTTTACAAAGTCAAATGATGCTCTCACCAAAAGCTTGCATACGTGAAACTCATTAAATTGTTGTCCTTGCTATATAATAGTGCTATGCAACTTAATGAAATCTAACAAACTCTAGGTCCTTACTATGTGTGAGATACTATACCAGTAACTGGGGATTCAGAGACCAAAACCAGTCCATGCTCTTATGGAGTTACATTCTTGGAGGTGAGGGGGGAAAGAGAAGAAAATATTATACAGGTAAGTGGACAGAAGGTGAGAGAGACAGAGATAGACACACCATTAAAGACAAAGACTGACAGAGACATACAGAAAGACAGAGAAACTGACAACAAAGGGGATTAATAAAGATTTCTCAGAGCGGGGCTGACCCCTGGGTTGAGCCTTGAAGGAAGCTAAAGATTCTAGGAAGTAGTGGTGAGGAGGAAAGGTTCTCGCTATAAACCCTAAGATACTCTTTTCCATGTAGACATCCTCAGAAAAGATACCCTTAGCTTGGAGTACTTCTGGGTCAACATCTGCTTGAAACCTACAGTGCCCATTCCCAAGCCAGAGGACATTTTCTTTCAAATGAAAGCTATTTCATCAAATAACAGAGCCAACAAAATAAAAAGAGAACATTTTCTCTCCTAACCATGGGAGAGCACACATGCAGAAAGGATATACAACCAGAGAAAATGTATGGAGAGCCCATACACAAGATACATGGGCAGCCAGAGAACATGCATGAAAGGGCCTATGCCAGGAATGTGGGTAGCTTGGTCAAACTCAAGGTATGCATGAAGGAGACACATTGCCAAAGCACACATAGACAGGACATCTTACACCTCTGATTTTTCTGGGTTTCTGTTTTCCTCTGGCAATGTTAGCACAAACTTTCTATTGCTCTCTGTTGGCTCTAGCTTCTCCGCTGCTTTTGTGGATGTTGCTATATGCATATAATTCCAGATAATAGCAGCTTCTCCTCTTCATCTTCATTTTCAGAGTCCTCTCCTGGCAATGTTGACTATTTTCTGGTTTAGTATAATGCCTAGAAAGTCTCTCACTGACACAGAAAAACAGAATTCTTTAGAATAAGTCATCTTACATAGCTAAGGAATCTTCTGAACAAAAGCAAGGAAGAGTTCCCATTGACCTACCAAGTTGGAAAAGTTTTGGATACAGGTTCCATGAGGGATTGTGTACCTGTTCTCTGAGGATGAAACTAACCAATAAGGTTGTTCACAGGGTGAGGAATCTCTCTAGTCATAAAATCTCTTGAAAAATCACCTAGGGTTGAGATATGTGTTGGTGGAAGGAATACTCACAACAGTGAAATAACAGATTTTTTAAAATACTGAAGTACAGTAAATCATATTTGGTAGTTGTTATAGTGAGATTCCAGTATATAAAATAAATTGAAGGCTATATCCTTTAACCATAAATATTTGGTTTTGATCCCAAATTAAATCATAATATATTTTCTAGACCAGAGGCTATCAATCTGGCATCCATGAACTTAAAAAAGTGACTGATAATTGTATTTCAATATAATTAGTTTCCTTTTTAATCCTATATATTTTATCTTATACATTTAAAATAATATTCTGTCCATTTAAAATAATGTCAGACAATATAAAATATCTGAAACTCTATCTTCCAAAACAAACCCAGGAACTACATGAACACAATTACAAAATACTTTTCACACAAATAAAGTCAGATCAAAACAATTGGAGACTGAGTCAATATAATACAATGATAATTCTACCTAAATTAATCTAGTTATTCAGTGGCATACCAATCAAACTACCAAAAACATATAGAGCTAGAAAAATATTAAAATGCATCTGGAAGAACAAAAGTTCAAAGATCAAGGGAATCAATGAAAAAAAGTATGAGGGAAGGTGGTTTAGCTGTATCAGATCTCAAAATATATTATAAAGCAGTAATTTTATTAACAATTTGGTACTCACTAAGAAATAGAATGGTGGATCAGTGGAATATATTAGATGCACAATACGTTATAGTAAATGACCACAGTAATCTAATATATGATAAACCATGAAATCCAAGCTTTGGAACAAAAACTCATTATTTGATAAAAACTTCTGGGAAAACTAGAAAGCAGTGTAGCAGAAATGAGGTATAGAACAACATGTCACACCATATACCAACATAAGGTCAAAATGGGTACATGATCTACACATAAAGGGTGATACCATAAGCAAATTAGGAGAGCATGAAGTAGTTTATTTGACAGATCTATGAATAAGGGAAGAATTTAGGACCAAATAAGATATAGAGAGCATTATATAAAATATTTTGCAAACAAAACCAATGTAAACAAAATTAAAAAGAAAGAAAAAGAAAACTGTGAGAAAATTTTTGTGAAAAGTATACGACAAAGTTTTCATTACTCAACTATAAAGAGAAATTAGTCAAATTTATAAGAATACAAGTCATGCTCCAACTGATAAATGGTCAGGAGGCAGCTAAGTGGTACAGTGGACAGAGCACTGGCACTGGAGTCATGAGAAACTGAGTTCAAATCTGGTCTCAGACACTTACTAGCTGTATGAGCTCCACAAGTCACTTAACTCTAATTGCCTCAAAACAAAGGGAATATAAAAGGTCAAAGGATATGAACAAGCATCTTTCAGAAAAAGAAATCAATGCATCTACAGTCATATGAAAAAATTCTCTAAATCCCTACTGACTAAAGAAATGAAAGTTAAAATAACTTTGAGGTACCACCTCACACCTACCAAATCAACTAATATGACAAAAAAGGAAAATGATAAATGTTGGAGGGGGTGTAGGAAAACTGTGCACTAATACATTTTTGGTGGAATTATAAACCAATATAACCAATCTTAAGAGCAATTTGGAATTATACCCAAAGGGCTACCAAATGATGCACATCCTTTGATCCATTGCTAGGACTATAACCCAAATAAATCTTTAAAAGGGAAAAGGATCTATCTATACAAAAATATTTATAGTAGCTCTTTTTGTGATGGCTAAGAAATGAAAATTGAGGGAATGTCCATCAATTGGGGAAAGATTGAACAAGAGGTGGTATACGATTATTATGGAATCTTATTGTGCTATAAGAAATGACGAACAAGATAATTTCAGAAAAACTTGGAAAGACTTATATGAACTGATACAAAGTAAAGTGAGCAGAACCAGGAGAATATTGTACATAGTAACCGCAATAATGTATGACGAAGAACTGTGAATGACTTAACTATTCTCAGTAAAACAATGATCCAAGCTAATTCCAAAGGACTCAGGATGAAGCCTGCTACTTGGCCTCCAGAGAAAGAACTGATATTGCCTGAATACAAATTGAGGCATGAGATTTTTTACTTCCTACCTTTCATTCATTCTTTTTTTGTTGAAGTCTTCTTGTACAAAATGACTAATATCAAAATAATTTACATGATTGCACATGTATAATCTATACTGAATGCTTGTCTCAGGGAGGGGGGAAGGGAAGAAGAAAGAGATAGAATCTGGAACTCAAAATTTAAAAAAAAATAAATGTTAAAAATTGTTTTAATATGCAACTGGGGGAAAATAAAATACTATCAAAATAATATTCTGAAAAAAATCAGTAGGCTACACCAAATTACCAGAGGAATACATGACACTGAAAAGAGTAGGAAACATATTGTTATAGAATACAAGCGAGATGAAGGCAGAGGCTCTATTTTATCTAATCTTTTTAACTCCTCTAGCATTAAGCACAGGGTTCTGCACATAATAGGCTATCTATCTAAGTGGTTCTTGAATTTCATTCTGACCCATAACTGCTCAAAACTGTACTCTATATGACTGAAAACAACTTTTACATTGGCTAAAAGACTTCATGAAACACATGATGCCTCTGTCTGTTTGTACTGTCTCCCCAGAATTAAAGAAATTATCAGCACAATCATGCTGGAAACAATAATAGCCATCATGACAACCCAATCAACCTTGGTGATAAATAAATTCGTACAGTGCTCCTGTCATTGCTACTAGAAATGACTAGATGCTTCTCAAATGAAAAACCATGCTGAAAAAAATACATTCCTCTCCACCACCACCACCACCACCAAACACATACGTACAAACTTAGAAATATATGTGTATACATACATACACGTAAATATATATGAAAACACATGTACGTATGTATACATATATGTATGTATCTTTTAAGCTCCAAATGATTTTCAATATACATTAAAAACTCCACTGAGCTGAAATTGTCAGGGAATGAGGTCTTCCACATAAAAGAATTTTCTAGGCAAATAACATTAAAATTAATGATGGAAATCTCAAATATATCTTCCTAACTTTTTTAAAAGAGCTTAATAAGCATAATTGAATGCTTTACAGATAAGCAAGGGACATACTATCAGTGTCACCTACCGTGCTGTAATATCATTGTATTGTCACTGTAATACCTCTGGGGATGACATAGGTCTGGAAGCAATGACCTCAGACTGCTTTACAGTAGGTGATTATACTATGTCTTTCTTCACTGTACTGAACATTTCTTGGTGTCAGCTTCTCTGAACTGCTGTTTCTAATATGCTGCCTAGTTACAACAAAGAGGAAAAGAAAGCCTGCTGAATCATTTATATTTTATGTACATTTCTATATCAACAGGCTTTGAAATCCAGAGAGAAGCACTACTTTTCTATACCAACAAAAAGTGCATGAGCTTTATGATAGTCATTTTCCCTGCTCAGGAGCCTTTTTCACTTGTTTCACACTTCTCATGGTTAAGTTGAGACAGCTGAATGTCATACAAATGGGAATGTTATTGTACTGTACTTATCAAATGTGGCTCATTAAAGTAATGTCAATTGCAAAATCTAAAATCGATTAGGCAAATATTTATTGTGTGTCTAATATAGGCATAATTGGTTGCTTTGGGGGAGATAAAAAAGAATAAGATGTTTGAATTATCTAGATTACTTACAAATCACTAGTTATTTAATGAGTTGTGCAGTTGGGTAGATAGAAGTGTAACTGCAGCCTAAGTCCTATGTTCAAATCTCATAAGCAGCCAATTAATTTTTGTATTCCCTGGCCACATCATTGATCAGGCTGGATCTCTAAACCCTAACACAGGATTTTGGCAACACATAATTTTTTGTCACATGGTGAATGAAGCATAGGGCAAGAATGGTTCCCAACAACTCATCCAATAATTTTTGGAAAAAACAACTCAAATTGCAAAAAGTGCAACAGAAAATAACTGCATTTCTTTGATATGAACAGTACAGACCTTTTATCATTATTTAAGAATAAGAGATGAGAAATCTAAAAGGCTTTTGTTCACCCTTGGGTTCCTCACTATATATTCAGCATGCTTCCACCAGATAGTAGAGAGAAGTTTTGATTTTCAGGGAGAGATTAATCAAACATAAAGCAATTCTTGTTATTAATGCTCTGAAACAATGGTTTAAGATTCAATCACGTTTGGATCAGTATGAAGATTATCATATCATGTATTGCATAAATTAAAAATAGAGTTCTGCTGAGAATTAGATTCTATGAAGATCAAAATGGTGAATTCAGCAATTTGATTAATCATTAAAAAAATAAACTTCCCTTTTCTGTTTATTTAGATTTGGAGTCAACTCCAAACCATTTGTAAAGCATAAGAAATAAGCACTCTTGCAGCCGTTAATTCTAGCATACTCTAGATTTAGGTATTTCTACACTATCCATTGTATGGAAAATACCAAATATCCAAGCTCTTTCAAAAGCAGCTCCACTATCAATATATCCTAACCTGAAAATTATAATGAGTCTAGGTCCAATTTAATGCAGGAGGGGGAATTAAGCAACATGAACACAACAATCAAATATTTCTCCCCACTAGTCATAAAATGAGCAATGAAAACCAATTCAATCCTTTCAGTACTAGAGTTTCAGTGTATGTTCTTAGAAAAACACAAAAAAAGAAACAAAAATTTTAAATAGATTACTCACCATGTAGTTAAGTGAATCGCTCATTTAAAAATATTTTCGGAAACCATTCTCATTGTCATGCGCTAACTAGAGAAATAACCTGTCCTGATTTCGTCATAGAGCTATTCCTTCCACCTTCTGCAAATGAGAATGTAGTCTTTTCTTTCCTTTAGAACAATAAGATCAACACCTTGTCTTCTCGCAGAGTCAAATGCTTTGGAACACACAAACACAATTTTAATAACACTATGATTTAACATGACCCACTGAACCACTATAGTGTTCTTTACACTTCTTAGTACAGTATGTTAATTAATGCACTAAAATCTATTGAGAGATTTTAGGGAGGATCCACAAAAAGGCCTGTGGGGGAATTACACCAAGTAATTTACAATTAAGACAATCAATCTTATTCTATGTAGAAGACTGGTCTTGATCACCTCCCTACAAACTCATGAAATTGATCTAGGAACTACCCTAATAAATAACCATACATATAACAATATAGTCCTAGATTGACAGATAGCCTTTGTTTCTATTAACTCAAAGGACGTTCACCCATCCACCCTCTTATTCATTGAACTTTTACTAAGTACCTACACTTTGCATTTCCTCCACCAAAGTCCTCTTGGGCTTTTTCAAAGTAGAGAAATGACCTTGGATTCTCGAAGGCAATGTCAACAGAGTGTGAGTTGTGGCAGGGCCCAACAAATTGGAAAGGCTTTAAGCTTGGGCCCAGCAAAGAATATTTATATTTTTCCTATGGGGACCAATCTAAATATAGATAAAAAGGCTCATCACGACCAGAAAATTGGTGTCAGAGTGAGGGAATTTTCAGTCACAACAGCTAAAATTATTTACCAAATCATATACTGGCCATAATCTGCATCAGGGATTAAAGATACAGAGTAAAGAAACCATAGTGCTGGAAGTGTTGAATTAAGTCTCCACAAGTTAATGTGCAAGGTACTAGTGAATCAGTAGTGCTGACAATCAGATCCATGATTTCATTGATGTGGACATGTCCTCGATGCTATGGCTCGTAACCTGACCACACTGTCTCATCTTGTACAGGTTTTGTAAGTGTTCTCCAACAAACCTCCATACTGAATCCAACTAGTCACTGAAGCCTATTCTCCAGTTCTTTTAATGCTTTGTGAGCACAATGCAATACTTAGGATATTAATCTGTCCACCTAACTCTTCTGGTGACATTTTTTACCCTACTCCTGGCATCCAAGTCACTGCTGGTGATAATACTGCAGCCCCACCATACAGCTATCTTTGGGTACCAACAATTTTGAGACTACGGTAGTCTATGATTTCACAGACAACTGTGAAAAATACTAGGGTTGAAAGACAGGATTTTGTGTCAGGGAGCACCCTGGAATCATTGAAAGCACTGGACAATTTCCCAAATGCCAATTCAGTCTCCTCTTTTCTTCCAATTCAATTTTGTGCCCAGTTCTTTGTCAATTTGTAGAATCTGTTTAGTGCATATGGATTAACTCAATGGTCTGTCCAACCAATTGTATAGCATAGTCTTGGCAAATGACATTCTTCAAAAGATTTTTCCTTTGTGGAATGTTAGCCTGATCTCTTCTCAATGGCTGGAGATCTCATTAGGGAGGCTTAAGAAACGATGTGGTGATCACAAAGAGCCAGCAGGGTTTTCTTAAGAACAATTTATGCCAGACAAACCTTGTTTTCTTTTTATAACGGGTTATCACACTGAAAGGTCAAGGAAATCATGTCCATACTGCTACCTAGATTTTAGTCAAGCAGTTGGCAAAGGTTCTCTTGCTATTCTGTGGAAAAGATACAGGGACATTTGTCAACCTGAAAGTAATTAGAGAGATATGTTGTCTTCTTGAGGCATGCATCCAAGACATAAGAGGAAATATACCCGGACTTATCAAAATGGATCATAAGTACCCACTTCTGGTGACTCATGTAGGCACAAATGGTACTTCCAAAAAGCATCTACAAAGCATTCTCAGTAATTAAAAAAATTAAGGAAACATTAAAAAAAGGGGGCACAAATTGTATTTTCCTCACTATTGTTAATAACAGCAATTAATAATAAGTTCTAGGATTTATATAGTACTTTAATCTGAAGAATACTTTACCCATGTTATCCCATGTAACCCCGTAACAATCCTGCAAGGTGGGTGCTATAATTATATCCCCATTTTATAGATGAGGAAACTGAAACTATGAGGGTGACATTCCAGGGTCACATAATTAGTAAGTGTCTAAAGCAAGATTCAAACTCAGGTCTTCTTGACTGTGCAGTTAAGAATAATTCATTTGAAGAGTCAATAGGAGGGTAAGAATGTCTGTGCGCAAAAGGCATTTGATTCTGGCCAGGGCTAGGATACAATTCACAAAGGCTGATAGGAATGTACCTGCCTGGAGCCTTGCAAATCTAATCAAAAGGGTTTTGAATAAAAAAAGGACTGGGAAAGTACAAGACTATATCATTCAGGCCAGATGTCAGAGAGAGTACCTACAATGAAGGAAGACAAATAGAATTTAGAACAACCAGAAGTTTACAGCTGACAAGAAAGTAGCCTGTAGCAAAATCTATGGCCTCAAATGTCTACATAAAAAGGTCTAAAGTAGGCAATAAACAAGAGGTGCTACACAGTCTTTCTGCAAGGAGGCAACCTTCAGTTGATCCATATCATTGGGATTTAGTGTGATGAAACTCAAAACTAGACCCTGCCTATAGACTAGAGTATAGGAAGGTTAAAGAGGGAGTAGGGGGGGTTGTTGTTGTTGTTCAGTTGTGTCCAGCTCTTCAGACTATAGCCCATCAATACTGTGCAAGGAAATTTCTTGGCAAAGTTGATGGACTGGTTTACCATTTCCTGCTCCAGGGGATTGAGACAAGCAGAGGTTAAATGACTTGTCCAGGGTCACACAGCTAGTAAGTATCTGAGATCAGATTTGAACTCAGGTACTCCTGACCCCAGGCCCAGTGCTCTATCCACTGAGCTACCTAGCTGCCTCCTGAGCAGAGGGATAGCAATTCTATTAAGGCATACTGATGTAAAGAAATGTAGGAATCAGATAAGGCAAACAGGATAGGAGACTATTTGGGTGAAGGTAAATGGAGGGAGAAACAAATTACTGTCATTGGAGTAGGGCATAAACCATTGGACAAAAAGAGGAAACAGATGAACAATTTGGGGGAAATATCACAAGTCTGGCAAATAGGCATGATAGAGTAGTGGCAGCTGGGTGGTATAAGGTCTGAGTTCCAATCCTGGCTCAGACAATTACTAGCTATCTGAAACTAGACAAGTCATTTAAAGCACTCTCAGCCTCAGTTTTCTCATCTATAAAACAGGGATAAAAGCAGCACTTACTTCACAGGATTGTTGTGAGAAGCATATATGATTTTATATATAGATACATACATATGTATATGTATGTATCTCTATATATAAACAATGTAAACTTTCAAGCATTATATATACATATTAGTTTATTTTAAAAAACTTTCCTCTTAATAACGTTGATGATGATGGTGGTGGTGGTGGTGGTGGTGGTGATGGTGATGGAGGAGGAACTCAGTGAACCATAAATCTGCTAGAGCTCTCTGCCAAAAACAAAGCAGCTAAAAATTTCTTTATTTGCATCAGTTAAAATGCTATCTTTCCCGAAAGGTAAAGGAACCAATAAGATAGTATCCTATTCTTTGTCTGATTCTCATTAAAAAGTTGCTTAGATAGAAATGATGGGTAGTCTCTGGTGAATGGACCATTCTCAGACAGAGTTTGTGATACCTGAGAGGAAATTTTGGCATAGTATGGTGTATACCCTAGATTTTGAAAAAATCAATTTCAAAGGGTTTAAAGGAAATATAGGTCAAATATAGGCACTAAAATGCTATAGAAAATGTCAGCTCAAAAGGGATGGGAGATGTTAAATGAAATTCTGAAGGCACAAAGGGAAAAAAAGTACTGCAGAATAAATATGAGATTTGTCTAAGAGAATGATGAGGATGCACAGGGAACTCATGAACCAAATTAAGTTTTAAAAGGAAATTGATAGAAAATGAACACAAACCCAGATAAAAGAAGCTGAACGTAAGAGTGAGTTACAGTATCATAAAACAATTGTCAGGAATGCTAAGACTTGAAATGAAGTTGGCAAGAGAAGGAAAGGACAACTAAAAACCCTTGGTTTTTGCCATATTGCCAGAAAAAGAGTATGAAAGGTAAGATGAGACAAGACCTTGCTTGGGAGGAACTAGACAATGGTAACTGCCAACTGAGAGAAGGTAGAACTTCTCAACACTTATTCTGCTTGCTTTTTCCTAGAAAGAGGTGACATTGAAAATAAAAGAACAAAAATGATTAACAAAGAGTTGACACCTAAGGTAAGTATGGAAATACTAGGAAATCTAAATTCCTTTGATGAATTCAAATCACCCAACCCACATGAACTAAATCCTTGAGTCCTAAAAAAAATCTGGTGAATGTGATCACTTAGCCATTGGCAGTGATATCAGAAATGTCCTAGAGAAGGGGCAATTTCCCAATTCTCAAAGAAGGAAGAGGACGATCAACAAACAACGGGCCAGTGAGCTTGACTTCAATTCCAGGGAAAATTATAGCATGGATCATTAAAGCAAACATCTACAAAGATCCAGAATGGCTCCATCAGGAGGCAGTCATGGCAGACTAATCATCTTGGCTTTTGGGCCAGAATTACCAGACTAATACAGGGGGAAATGCTATGTCTATAATCTGCCCAGATTTTAGCAAAGCTTTTGATAAATCATCTCCTACTATCTTATAGAGAATATGAAAAGATGTGAACTAGACAATAATATAATCCGATGGATTCACAACCTATCTGGTTAGATAGTCAGATTCAGAGAGGAGTTATTAATGATTCAGAGCCAACATGGCAAGAGGTCTCCAGTGAAGTAACTCATGGATATATGGTTGGTCTTATAATGTTTAACATTTTTATTGGGGTTTTGGATAAAGATATAGATGGCATACTTGTAAAATTTGTAGATCAAACAAAACTGTGGTAGAGGTTGAGTGGGGCAAAGGTAGCTAGCATACTGGACAATAGAGTCACAATCCAAAAACATATTAACAGGCTACAGTATTGAACTGAAGCTAATAAAGTGAAATTCAATAGGAATAAATGTAAAATTGTTTGCTTGAGTTAAAAACAAAACCAACCTCACAAGTATAAGTTGGTGAAGGGATAGGTAGACAAAATATCTGAAAAAAAAGTTTGGGGTAACATTTTCAGTAACAGGGAGATGATAGTTCCCATTAAACTTCATTTGATATGCTACATTCAGCTCTAGAGGTCATAGTTTAAGGACACTGATAAGGTAAATAATAGCCAGATAAAAGCAACCAAGATGGGACCTAAGTCCGTGACATATGAACAATTGAAAGAGTAGGTAATGTTTAGCCTGGAGAAGCAAGGACTAAGGGTAAGGGAACGGTGGATATGATTAACAGTTATCAAGCATCTGAAGGACAGTCATATGGAGGAGTGGTCCTATATGGCCCCAGACAGCAGAACCAGAAATAATGGATAGAAAATGTAAGGGGCTAAATTTAGGCTGGATGGCAGAAGAACTTCCTAAAAATTAGTTATCCAAAGGGAATGGATGTTCAAAGTTCAAGGAATGGGCCTCCTTAAGAGGTGACAGATTGCCCCCTCTTTGAAGTTCTCAAAAGTATAGGCTAGATGACCACTTGTTGGATATATTACAGAGGGGATTACTATCATGTATGAGTTGTATTAGATGGCTTCTAAAGTTCCTTAGACTCTTCAAAGCGTATAGACATCAATATAAGAGCTACAAAATTGACATCAATGTATCTGAAAAAAAATCTTGGGGCTAGGTGTAAAGTTGACTGTAAGCTCAGCTGTCGGGTCAACTGAATCATGTCAGACTCTCCATGACCACATTTGGGGTTTCTCAGCAGAGATACTGAAATGGTTTGCCATTTACTTCTCCAGCTCATTTTACAGATGAAGAAACTGAAGCATAGGGCTAAGTCATTTTACCAGGGTCACCTAGTTAGTAAGGATCTGAGGCCAGATTTGAACTCCCTAAGATGAATCTTCCTGACTCTAGGCCCAGGGCTCTATCCACTGCACCACCCAGTTGCTCTTAAGCTCAATTAGTCAACAGTATAATATAACAGCAAAGAAAAGTCATGTAACTAAGAAAGATATTAATATCCAGGGTTAAGCCAATTATAATCCCACCCTACCCTGGTCACAACAAATCAGAAAGCAACATGCTCAGTTGTAGGTGCCACATTTTTGGAAGGACCTAAACTGGAATTTCTAGAGGAGAGTGACCAGAATGGTCCTCTCATATGAATGGAGGCTGAAGGAACTGATGTTACTTAGCCAGGAAAAAAAATGGAGATCTGCCTTCAAGTGTTTAAGAGCTTCCATCTTGAAGAAAAGCTTGTCCTTAATTGGCCCTGAGGATGGACAGAAGAGCAATAGGTAAAAGCTGCAAAGAAGAAAATACAGATTTGGTATAAGGAAAAACTAACCAATAATTAGAGTTCTGCAGAAGATGAATGAGCTATTTCATCTTCTTTGCATCATTGGAGGTTGTCAAGGAAAATATGAATGACCACTTCTTGGGTATCTCAGAGAGTAAACTCTTCTTCTAGTATGAGCTGGATTACAAGGAATCTGAGGTCATTTCCAATTCTGAAATTCTAAAGATAACTCTGAGAAATTAAAATAAATAAGATTCAGACTTGGTTCTTTTGAAGGTTGCAACAAAACTGGAGGAGATAAAATACAGATACAGGACACTATGACTTTGAAGTAAGTATCTAAAAGGAAGGCACACTGCTACGAGCTCAAGTGAAAAAGAAATCACTTCATACTGGTGGAATCAAGGAAAGTCTTGTGGATGAGTGGGGCATTTAAATTAGGGCTCTGATGATGGAAATTTTGTCAATGACCAAAAATGGGGAGACAGCATTCAAGAGACCAGACAGTATGAGCAAAGGAGTGGAGTTAGGGCAGCGTGAGCTTCGTTCCTCATGTGGGTAATCAGTACAATCTGCAAAAACAAGTTCTTATTTGATAGAGATGGGATGTATTTTCTTTTTAGTCATTCTTTTTAAGATTCGCAGCATTTTGAATTAAATAGGGTGAGATTATTTTTTCTCTGTTTCCTATGGATCTCTTCTGCACTTGCAACATCCTATTAAGTTAATATGGTCTCAGTGCATGTAGCAGATATGGGGGGTTAATGCAAAAATGAGAATTTGACCCATGGTGATTAATAATAGTAACCACATTTCTCACCGTCCCTCTCCCAGGGGAACTCAGAATGCTGCATAATTAAACTGCAATATCAAATAGGCACGATGAAAGCATTAAAATATAAACTATTCTGGATACTTCAGAAGGGCTCAACTAAATATTACCTTTTTCTCCCTCTCCCACCTTTTTCTGAAAACACATGCTACTAATATATTATAATTTTAAATTACCTATATTTTTTACTACAACCCTTCACCTCCTACTCCCTGAGAGCCATTCTCATAATAAAGGATAAAAAGAGAGAGGGAGAAATGCCAGTTCTTCAAAACTAGCCAGCACATCCAAAAAAAAACATCTGACAAGATAGCTATTCCATAGCCAGAGTCCCCCACCTCTGCAAAGAAGGAAAGCAAAGGGTAAAGGGGAGACATTTTATCTCTCCTTTGGGGACAAAGCATTCAATTTCAATGGTTTTTCAGTTGTTCTTTCTATTTATATTATATAATTATTGCATATATTGGTTTCCTGAATCTGCTTACTCCAATTTGCATCAGTTCATCTAAGGCTTTCCATGTATCTGCATTCATCATATACATAGTTTCTAACAACACATTAAACATACCATTATATTCACATACCACAAATTCTTTAATCATTCCATTGTTGGTTTTTATTTTTTTAAATATATAATTCATTTATTTTTGAGTTCTCCACATTCACTTCCACAAGAATTTGAATTCAAAATTTTCTCCCCATCTCTCCCTACCCACCCAGGACAACATGCACCCCATCCACTCCTTCCTCCAGTCTGTCCTCCCTTCTATTACCTACTCTTCTTCCATCCCCCTTCCCCTCTATTTTCCTGTAGGGCAAAATAGATTGCTATACCCCATTGCCTGTATAGCTTAATTTCCAGTTGCATGTTAAAACAATTTTTAACATTCATTCTTAAAGCTTTGATTTCCATATTCTCTCCCTCCCTGCCCACTCAGCTTCACTGAGAAAACAAGCAATTCAATATAGGTCATACATGTGTAACAATGCAAAGTACTTCCATAATAGTTACGTTGTAAAAGACTAACCACATTTCCTTCTGTCTTATACTGTCCTTCATTTATACCATTCTCTCCCTTGGCCTCTCACAATACTGTTTGCTTCTGATCATCCCTTTCCCCAATTTGCTGTCCCTCCTGTTATCTTCCCTCTCTTATGCCCTTCCCCCTTGCCTTCCTGCAGGGTAAAACAGATTTCCATATCCAATTGAGAGTGTGTCATTCCTCCTTAAGTCAAATCCCATGAGAGTTAGGCTCACTTATTTCCTTTCATCTCCCCACTCTTCCCCTCCATTGCAAAAGCTCTTTCTTCCCTCTTCTGGTGAGATGATTTGCTGCATTCTACCTCTCCCTTTCTCTTACTTCTAGTGCATTCCATTCAACACTAAATTTTACTTTTTTAGGTATTCTCCCTTAATACACAGACCTACACATACATAATATACACATACATAAAAATACATACCTACATATATGTGTGTGTGTGTATATATCTCATGCATATATACATATACACACATATGTTTGGTTCAGTTGTCCTTCATTCTCGTAGAGGACCAAAAGGACATCACCATGATAAAGTGAAGTGTCAGTATGTCCAACTATGGCTGATCAGACTAATATGAGCTTGAAATGCCCTACCAGAGATTGGGCACAGATAGTCTGTGTGGATATTTGGAATGGATACTCCAAATTTGTACATC
>CM053775.1:30795665-30811839 GCA_028658325.1 Potorous gilbertii
GCTCTTTTTTTGATCATGGCTTTCAGGTAGTCCTATAATTTTTCAATTGTCTCCTCTGGATCTGTTTTCCAGGTCAGTTGTTTTTCCAATGAGATATTTCCCATTCTCTTCTATTTTTTCATTCTTTTGGTTTTGTTTTGTGATTTTTTGGTTTGTCCTAAAGTCATTAGCCTCCATCTGTTCCATTCTAATTTTGAGAGAACTAGTTTCTTCAGTGAGCTTTTGAACCTCTTTTTCCATTTGGCTAATTCTGGTTTTGAAAGCATTCTTCTCCTCATTGGCTTTTTGAACTTCTTTTGCCAATTGTGTTAGCCTATTTTTCAAGGTGTTATTTTCTTCAACATTTTTTTGGGTCTCCTTTAGCAAGGTATTGACCCCTTTTTCATGCTTTTCTTGTATCTCTCTCATTTCTTTTCCCAGTTATTACTCTACCTGTCTAACTTGATTTTCAAAATCCTTTTTGAGCTCTTCCATGGCCTGAGGCCATTGAATCCCTATTTTGGGTTTTTGCGATACAGAAGCCTTGACTTCTGTGTCTTTGCCTGATGGCAAGCATTGTTCTTCCTCATCAGAAAGGAAGGTAGGAAACATGTGGTCACAAAGAAAGTAACCTTCTATGGTCTTATTTTTTTTCCCTTTTCTGAGCATTTTCCCAGGCAGTTAGTTGACTTCTGAGATTCCTTTCCACACCCAACTCACCTCCAGGTCCACCCAGCTAGTGCTTGGGGTCTGAGATTCAAATGCTGCTCCTCAGCCTCTGGGCTTTCGGTGGGGTGTGGGGCTGCTATTCAATGTGAGATTAAGTTCTGGTGCTCAGGTGGGGGCAAGGCCGCCTTACAAGGGCTCAGTTCCCTTAGGGGGTTTATGTGGACCCCTTCAGTAATGGATATGAGTTCCTACCTGCTTTGGGAACCCTGGTCTGCTGCTGCCTCTGCCACTGCCTCCCAAGAGGATCTAAGTTATGGAGACACCCTGCTCCCCTCTCAACCAGCCTAAAAGTCTCTCTCACTGACCTGTAGCACCTGTGGGTGGAGGGACCTTCATGGCCCCTGAAGATTCCATCCCTGAAGCCTGCTCAGATCTGCTCCTCTCAGGGCCACATGGCCAAGGCAGGGCTGGGCTCTGCTCCAGGTCCAGTGCATTATGGACCTTTGGTAATCGTTTTTCACGGCTCTCTGGAAGAGAAATCTCCTCCACTCCGTTGTTGTGCAGCTTCCACTGCTCCAGAATTTGTTGGGAGTTCCTTTTTACAGGTAATTTAAGGGCTGTGGGTTTGGAACTAGCATATGTGAACCTTTCTACTCTGCCATCTTGGCTCCTCCCCGCTTGTTGATTCATTCTTAACCCCACTTTACCCTTAGGCACTTCCAGTGTTTCTTACTTAACCGAATTGAGCTTTGGCCCGTAAATATCATATCCCTTGCCACCTTCTCTAGGGCTTTCCATTTTTCTTTACTCCTTTGGCCCTCCTCCTTTCCCCACCTCACATAATCTAGTGGTAAATTTGGCATTCTCCTTGCTACCTGCTACCATTTCCAAACTCTCCTTTTGTTACCATCTTAAAAATCACTTCTCTTCTTTGTAAGTTCATAAAATTGAATCATGCTGTCCAGATCATTTTCACTGCCATCTGCACACCTCCAGGATAGTCATCTACCTTCTTTAGTGACTTCAACACATCTGGCTTTATAATCTTTTTCTCCATCCCCAGTGCTGCCATTGTCCTTCGCAGTATCTTTTTTCAGCATTATAAAATAATAAATTTATTTTGGTGACTTATTATCACTTGTGCCTGCTTATTCATCTATTTGTTTGAATATCCTTAAATATTTTTTCTTCTTTTAATCAAATTGACATATTTTGTTTTTTATGTTGTGTTCATTTTCAGAAATACTATTTTCCCTCTCATCACCCCCCACACTCACCTACTGAGCCCTTGCTTATTTCACTATTTGCATCTGCAGTTCTTCAATCTTCTTAATTCCTACAACTTAGGTCTGTAATCAGGCAACTGTAGGGATGATCACAACCTATACCTTAAGTTCGCCTAAGTAAACCATTCTATTCCAGAGATCCAGAAATCTCAGATCCTCTTCTATGACCACAACTTCCTGTGCTTCCACAGCACACCACTGCTATGCTTCTTCTGAGCCTTCTTATTGACTTTTCCTCCCTTGATCCCTCCCTCAGTCTATCATTGTTTCATTTCATTTTGACATTCATTTGTTAAATACCTGCTGTGTTGTTGGCACTTGGGATATAAAAGTCAAAATGTAACAGTTCCTGCCTTCAAGGACATTATCTTCTGTTGGGGGGGGCAGGGGGTTATAACCAGAATATTGCTAAATTAACACAAGATAATGTCAAGAGGGAAAGATTTATTTAAGTTAATTTGTTTATTTTTGGCTTTCAACATTCACCTCCATAAGTTTTAAATTTTCACTCTCTCCTTCCCCTTCCTCCTTTCCAAGAAGGCATGCAATCTTGTTTTATATATACATTCCTATTAAACACATTTTCACATTAGTTGTGTTGTATAGAATTAGAACAAATGGAAGGAACCATGAGAGAGAAACGACAATGACAAAAAAATAGTCTGCTGTGTTCTGCATTCAGACTCCATAGTTCTTTTTCTGGATGTGGGTGGTATTTTGTATCATGAGTCTTTTGGAATTGTTTTAGGTCTTTGCATTGTTGAGAAGAGCTATGTCTATCAAAGTCAGCCCTCGCACACTGTGGCTGTTACTGTGTACAATGTTCTCCTGGTTCTGCTCACTTATAGCATCAGTTCATATAAGTCTTTCCAGTTTTTTTTGACGTCTTCCTCTTCATCATTTCTTATAGCACAATAGTATTGCATTACATTCTTATATTACATCTTTTTCAACCTTTCCCCAATTGATGGTCATCCCCTTGATTTCCAGTTCTCGGCCACCACCAAAAGAGCTGCTACAAATATTTTTGTATGTGTGGATCCTTTTCCCATTTGTATGATTTCTTTGGGATATTGCTGTAGAAGTGGTATTGCTGGGTCAATGTCCATTTTTACAGCCTTTTGGGCATAGTTCCAAATTGCTCTGCAGAATGGCTGGATCAGCTCACAACTCTACCAACAATGAATTAGTGTTCCAACTTTTCTATATCTTCTCCAACATTTATAATTTCCTTGTTTTGTCATGTTAACCAGTCTGGTAGATATGATGGGGTACTTTAGAGGTGTTTTTGATTTGCATCTCTCTAATCAATAGTGCTTTAGAATTTTTTTAATATAACTATAGATAGCTTTAATTTTTTTCCTCTGAAAACTTCCTGTTCATATTCTTTGACCATGTATCAATTAGGGAATGACTTGTATTCTTGTAAATTTGACTCAGTTCTCTATGTATTTTAGAAATGAGGCCTTTATCAGAGACACTAGTTATAAAAATTCTTTCCCAGTTGTCTGCAAGAGGGAAAGAATTCTAACCAGAAATGTTTCACATAGGACTTGGCATCTGACATTAACTTTAAAGGCAAGGAGAGATTCTGAGAGGCAGTTATGAGGAGAGAATACATTCCTGATATGGAAGACTTCCTGTGCAAAGAGGTGGAAATGGGAGATAGTATTTGGAATTTAACAAATGTCTAGTATGCCAGTTTGGGTACAATGTAGAGTGTGAAGAGGATTAATTGGAAATTTATTTGTCAGACTTCCAAATGATACAGAGTTGTGAGTGATAGAATAGAATATGAATAGAATAGAATGACAGTCAGGATGCACAGAGATCTTGACAGACTAGAGCACTGGGCTGAATCTAATAAGGTAAAACACAATAAAGATCGATGTAAAGTAATATACATGGGTTCAAAAAGTCAGTTTCTTAAATAAAAGATGTGGAAGACTTAATTAGACAATGGTTTTTCTGAGAGCAGTTTTAGACCATTAGTAGACAGTAACTTCAGTATACGTCAGCAGTATGATGTGACAACCAAAGAGCTAATGTAATCTTAGGCCACATTAAGAGATGCATAGCTTTCTAGAATAAGGAGGTCATGGTGATCTCATTAGATTCTGTCCTGGTCAGACTACACCTGGAGTAATACTTTTAATTCTGGTACCCTGGTTTTGGAAGGATATTTATAAACTGGTGAAATCCCAGAAAAAGGAAACCAGGTTGGTAAGGTGCTTCAAGCTTGTGTCATATAAAGATCAGTTGAAGGAATTAAGGATATTTAACCTGAATAAAAACTGGAATAGGAGGGCGAAGATTACATCTGTTTTTAAGTGTTTGAAGGACCGTCATGTAGAAATGGTTTAGACTTCATAGCATCGTTGGATTGTATTTTTAACTCTCATATAGTCAAAGCACTTTATTTTGTAAGTGGGAAAACATGCTCAGAGAGGTTATGTGACTTGACCAGGGACATGAGGCTAATGAATCTCAGAAGCAGAATTTGAACTTACTTTTGCGCCAAGCATTATCTCCACTATACCTTTCCTAGACTTAGTTGTTCTTTTTGGACCTGGAGGATATAATGAGTGAAATTGCAAAGAAGCAAATTCAGGCTTGAGGTCAGGAAAAAAATCCCCCAAATTCAAATTAAAGCTATTCATAAATGAAATGAACTGTCTCAGGAGATCATGCCTTCTCGCTCACTTAAGGTCTTTCAGCACAGGCAGCATATCTATTTGTCCACCATGGCTTTTTCTTTGGCGGGGGGAAGAACAGAAGAAGGTGGCTACTCAAGTACCTTCCAACCTTAAGATTCTGGAATTCTGTGAAATCAGTATGGAAAAGTAGGCAGGCACCAAATCATGGAAAGCTTTAAATGACAGGGTGTGAAGTTTGAGTTTTAACCTGGAGATAATAGCAAGCCAACATAGACCTTAGAGAAGATGAATAACATGGTTATACCTGTGTCTTAGGAATTTTAAATTGACAGTTTCTGGAGAGTGTATTAGAGCAGCGAGAGACTAGAAGCAAGGATACCTCTGAGGAAGCTGGAGTTATGTCCAGGAGAGAAAATTGATGAAGGTCTGATCTAGGATAGTAGCTGTGTGAGTGGTGTAAAAGACATGAAAACAAAAGATGTTCTGGAAATGTATTTGCTAAGACCTCTCATATGATTGGATATGAGTGGGGGGAGAGAGAAAGGCTAAGTATAAGTTTTTGCTTGCAAACCAAAGTAACTAGAAGTATGGTGGGTCCCTCAATAGAAGTCCGGAAGTTAGAAGGAAGGTCAAGTTTGAAATTGGGGAGGGGGAGATGAGGAATTTATTTTCACCATGTTATATTTGAGATACTAATGTAATATCCAGGTGGGCAGTTGGCAATATAGAACCAATATAGTTGGTAATATCTAGCAGACAGTTAGCAATATAGAACTGAAATTCAAGAGAGAAACTAGGGCTAGAAATAAAAATTGGGGAGTAATTTGTGTGGAGATGATAGATGAACCCCTTGGAGCTGTGAGGATACCCAGTAGTGTAGAGGTTAAAGAGATAAGGGCAAAACATTGGTCTGATAGAAGAAGAACCAAAGTAAGGAACTGTGTAATAGAAATCAAGAGAGAAAAGTTAAGACTGAGATGGTCAGCAGTGACAAAAGCTGTATGTAATTCAAGTAGAATAAGAACTTAGAAAAGACTACCAGACTTAGCAGTTAAAACACCATAGGCAACTTTGGAAGTTTTAATTAAGTGGAGCTGAAAGCCCTATTACAAGGGACCAAGGGTGAGTGGGAGATGAGGAAATGGAGACAGCAAATGTAGAATGGCTCTTTCTAGGGATTTGTCTGTGAAAAGCGGAACACATATCTACTTAAGACAATGGTGGGGTCAGTTGAAAGATTTTTTTTTTTTAGTTTAAGTTTTATTGATTCATTTTGTTTCGTTCAGCAGTCATTTTCTTATATACAGCACCAATTGTCCACTCTCCTTAGTGAACTTTCTCTTATGACAAAGAAAACCAGTTAAGAAAAAAAAATTATCAACAAAATGACCATGTCTCACAGTGAATGTATTATTATTCCTAGACATAGTACATTGCAAGTGAATTTTTTAAAAGAATGGAGAGATGGGAAATGAATCAATGATTAGAGAGAGAAAGAGTGAAAAAAGAAGAGGGATGATTAAGGGGATAAACTTTTGGAGAAGACAGGAGGGATAGTATCGAGGCTGCAAGTAGAAGTTTTTTCCTTCATTAAGGGAAAAGGTGCCCTTTGTCAGAGACTGGAGCAAAGGAAGAAAGAAGAATTATGTGGAAAGGTTTTGAGATGTAGAGTAAAAAGGGAAATCTCATGGTAAATGATGCAGATTTCTTTAGTAAAGTTGGAGATGAGATCCTCTTTGGAGGGAAAAAAAGAGTGAGTAATGTAGAGAGACTAGAGAGAGAAGAGAGGGTTTGGAATTGCTCACGTAAAGAGTCTGAAAAGAGTAAAAACAGTGTGGTTCAGGAGCAGGGGCCAGCTGAGATTAGGGACAACACATTGGTAGGGGATTTAACCCGCAAGGTAATGTGACTTTCTCTAATAGCATTCAGCAGCATGTGTAGGTATGAAGAAGGCAAATAACACGGACATCCTAGGCTTGGAGTTTTGTGAACAGTGATCGGCCAAGGGACCTGGGGATTTGAGGTTAGAAGATGGCATTTATTTTAACTGCTTAACCATAGAGATGTGACTGGGGAGAGAGCCAGCGATCTCAAATTCTTGTTGATAGACTGGTGTGAGAGAGAGGAATGGATAGAATGATGAGAATGAAGCACAGGTTTAGGAAAATCAAGGCCAAGAGCAATACTGTTAGGAAGTCATGATCAGAGAGGAATTTCAACATTTCTAATTGTGGAGGTAGCACCATTATGGATTTTGGTGAAATCTAAGATGTGATTATCCTTTTCGGTTGCTGAGGTGAAGGTGTGGGTTATAGAGTTGAGATTGATGAGCTGGTTGACCAGGATGTCCAAGGGATATCAGTGTTTATGTATGGAAGTCCCCCATGCTTAGAGAAGGGTTTGGGGTATGGAAGAAGACTTTGAGTCAGCTACCGAATTCACTGAAAAAAAGACAATCACTTGGAGACCAACAAATGTGTCTGTGACAAGGATTTTGACTCTGATATAAACAGATGCAGCAAATCTTAAAGCAGAGTCTCTGAGTGATGTTGTCAAAGGGACAGTTTGGAAATGGCACTGAGGTGAAGGGACTATACCTTTTCCTTTTCCTGAACCAGTATTTCCTGACCTGATTAAAAGATCACACAATAGTGGGGATGTAAACTGTGGAGGGGTATGAATCAGGTGAATGGAGATGAGAGTAGAGAAAGAGGTGAAAATATAAGAGAAAAGAACTCTCCTTAGCAAACATTAATTTTCAAACAGAGATGATAAGGAAAATGGAAAGTATGAGTTTGTCAGCCATAGGATGGAGGATGAATCAATTGGTTGGTACCCCCGCCATCCAGGGTCTTGAGATAAATGGGTATAACAGAGATATTGAAGCATTGGCTTCACTGTTCTGACTCTGATCCTATATTTAGCCATTTTAATACTGTTTCATCCATATTCAAATTCTGTGACTATCTTGCTAATTTCAGAATCATGGATTAGCCCCCAATATAGCCTTTCTGCTCCTACTTCCTAATCATTAAGTATTTCTGGAAGGGAGATATGGGAATGTGCTCACTCCTTCCCGTTGCTAGGACCCTGCTCCTCATTCATTTCTCACTGACTCCATATCATCCTCTGATGAGATTTTTGAAAACCTTCTCTCTCTTCAAGTCACCAATTTCTTGTTCCACCTCTACCAGCATGTGACCTCATCTATTTTCCTAGTGAGATTGCGGCTTTCCCTGTTGAGCTTCCTTTCTCTTAGTTTCATCCTGCTAATGATAAACACTGAATGTTATGTCTTAGATTCCAAATCTTCCAATCTCCATGAATTGTCTTCCTTAACTATGCTCCCTCCATCTTTAAAGTATTTATTTCTGTAATCTTCCTTCGCTGTATGCTAGCATGTTCAGAAAGACATTGTCTCAAGAAACAAAAACAACAGATGCACTCACATACACAGACCCAAAACCAACAACTAAGCAGCCCTTCTTTTGAGCCTACCACTGCTGAAGCTTTTGTCCTATCACTCTCCTCTTCATCATTTCTGGACTTTTAGAAAAAGTAGACTATACTTGCTGCCTAACTTCCTAACCACCCATTCACACCCCAAAGTCTAGTGATCTGACTGTTGTCTCTACTGCTCATCTCAACTGCCTGCTTCCAAACCTTGTAGTTGTCATACCCCATAGCATTTTCTCAGTCTTTATCCTCCCTAACCTCTCTGTTGCAGGGCATACTGATCCTTCTTTCTTCTTGTTACTCTGTCCCCTTGCTGTCCATGACCCTATTCTCTGCTGGTGTGCTTCCTATCTTTGTGAGCACTCTTGGTCTCCCTTGCTGGCTCCTCTTCCTCCTTCTGCACCCTCCTCATCTCCAAGGCTTTGCTCTCAGCCCTCTTTATTTTCTCCACTTGCTGTCCATTTATGTCCTCATTCATCCCCATTGTGAATGATCATCTTCTGTGTCAATGACCACCAGATCTGCACACATGTACATCGAGTTCCAGTGTCCCCTTTGCTCCAATCCCACATCTCCAACTGTCTATTAGACATTTCTACCTTGACGGCCTGCCACCATCTCAGATTCAGCATGGTGAACGCTGAACTCTTCATCTTCTCTCTAGACTTTCCTTTTCCAACCTCCCCTTTATTTTCTTTGATAGTACCACTGTTGTCACAGTCGCCCAGGCTCGAACTCTCAGAATTGTGCGTGATTCTTCTCCCTCTTACACCCATCCAACAGTTGCCAAGTACCATTGATGCTGCTTTTGAAACATTTCTTGCAGTTGATCCCTATTGCTCATGCACTTACAACTCTCATTAATAGTTCAGGCTCTCATTCATTACCTCTTACCTGGTAAGAGCCCCCTAATTGTTCTTTTTTCCTCCACTTTCCCCTTTGCAATCCATCCTTAATAATCATCTAAGAAGTAGGGTTGACCACATTATTATCTTGCTTAAAAATTGTCTGTGGCTCCATATTCTGTACAAAATAAAATCTAAACTCCTTATTCTGGCATTCACAACTCTTCATAACCTGATTCTCACCTATGTTTTTAACTTCATTTCTGATGATTTTTTTTCCATATATTTTATATTCCAACCAGACTGGACTCCGTGCTGTTATTGAAATTAGTTTTGCTGTCTCCCATCTGTGAACATTTATACAGGTTGTTTCCTCCTCCCTATGCCCCCTCCCTATGCCAGATACATTTTCTTTTAGTCTTTGCTGGTTGAAATGGTTCTCTTTTTCAAGGTATACCTCACGTGCCATCTCCTCCATGAAGCCTTTCCTCATTCTTCAACATTACAGGTGTCATACTCGAGCCTCCGCCCTCCACAATGTTGTATATAAAGAGTAGCAAATAGGCCATATTGGAAGTCTGAAAAGCTTCCTAACTCTAAATATTCTATAAAACTCTGTTTTGGATCTTCTCTTTTTTCTCTAGACTATTTTTCTTGGTGGTATCATTAGCTCTCATGATTCAATTATGGTCTCTATGCTTATGATTCCCAGATCTCGATATTTAGCCCTAAGTTTTCTCTGACCTCCAGTCTTGCATCTCCAATTGCCTGTTTGAAATCTTGAATTGGATGGCCCATAGACATCTTAAACTCAATATATCCAAAACCAAACTCATCTTTCCTCTTGAGTTCTCCCCCTTACTAAATTTCCTATTGTTGTCAAGGGCACCAGCCATCCTCTCAGTTACTCAGGCTTGCAACATAGGTGCCATCCTTCATTGTTGTCAAGGGCACCAGCCATCCTCTCAGTTACCCAGGCTTGCAACATAGGTGCCATCCTTCATTTTTTATTGTCTCTCCACCCCCATGTTCAATTTGTTTCCAATTCCAATAGATTCTTCCTTTGTGACATCTCTCATGTATTTCCCCTTCTTTCCTCTGCCACTGCCACCATCTTTATCTCCTACCTAGATTTTTGCTGTAGCCTTCTGGTTGCTTTCCCTGCTTTGCTCTCCTAGATCTTCTGAAAGTGCATGTCTATTCACTCCACTCCAGTGGGCCACTTTGCCCTCTAGGATACAATAATCTAATGCCACTGGCCTTTCTCTCTCTGGGCATTTTTCACCAGTTGTTTCCCATGCTTGGAGTTCTCTCCCT
This sequence comes from Potorous gilbertii, assembly GCA_028658325.1. NCBI lineage: Eukaryota > Metazoa > Chordata > Mammalia > Diprotodontia > Potoroidae > Potorous > Potorous gilbertii. Next base: position 30,805,875 of record CM053775.1, read on the forward strand.
TTCCATCTTCTTCTCCTGGCCTCCTTGACTTCCTTCAAGTCCCAGTTAAAATCCTACCTTCCACGGAAGCCTGAGATTACCTCCAAATTAATTAGTATATACTGTACATGTGTGAGTGTGTTTAATCTTGTAAATACATAGTGGTTTGCATATTGTCTCTCCCATCAGAATGTGAGCTCCTTGAGAACTGGGGTCTTGTTTTGGTTTTGGGTTTTGCCTTTCTTTGTATCACTAATGTTTAACACAGGTCCTGGCATGTAGGAAGAACTTAATACAGGCTTCTTCCCATTGTTGTTGAATTGAAATTGATTTGAATTAACTTGCTCGTTTCATCCTCTCAACCTTCTGAATCATCAGTCAGGTGTTGTTATCCCCATTTGGCAGATGAGAAAACTGATGCACAGAGACAAGAAGCAATCTGTCCGAGGTCACACAACTAGTTGGTGGCAGAGCTTGCCCCAGAACTCCAGCCTCCTGATTACTAGCCCTGTGTTGTTTCCACTAGAATTCTCTGCTTCTTGTGAAGAATCTGAGCATACTGCCTTGGAAAGACATTTCCTCAGTTGTGAGAAAAATGTGGAGAGAAAGCAAAGGTGTGCCTCCTCGTTTTAATACTGAGCTGATCCTGAAAACCTTCTCCCCTTTGTCTCATTGCCCAGCCCTACTGGGTGAACATGCTCACTCCCTTTTGCTGGTCTCCAAGCCCCTTACCATCTCCATGTGCTGCTGTACTCAAACTATCCTGTGAGCTAATTAAGATTGGTTACTTCTGCTATTGTCATTGTGATGTGATTATTCATTAGTCTCTTTTATATCATACTCAGATTCTGAGTTTTAATAAGCTCTATCAATTTCCTGAGGCCTTCAGAATAATTATGATTGTATTGTGAGTTCTTTAAATTGATAGCAGAACATTTGTTGCCATGGGTTCATAAAACAGCCAGAGTAGTTGCCCCCAGCCTTCCTCTCTCCCTCCTTTGTTCATGCTCATTCCTAGTTCTTTTCAGTATTGACCTTCACTATCAGGCTGTATTGGGAGATAGCTTAAGATGAATGAAAGACAGTATGGTTCAGGGGGAGGCAGGAGACAAGGGTTCTAGTTCTGTCTTTTATGCTTAATTGATGGGTGACCTTGGATAAGACATTCCCCTCTCTGGGCCTGAGTTCTCTCTCTTCTCTAGGCTTGAGGTTCCCTCCTGTGTATAATGAGGGGATTGGACTAGAGGATCTCGACAGTCCTTTCAGCTCTAATGTTCTATGTTCTGATGCCAAATGTGGTTAAAGTGAGTGAAGCAAAAATGCTACTAATCCCCTTAGAAGCTTTCCAGTCCCCTAGAGGAATTGTATAGTAGGTGTTGTTGGCATGTACTTTCTCCAGCCTGTGTTGGCATTATTCTAGGTTCAGAAATGTCAAGGTCGAACTGCTACCCCCATTATAGGGCTTCTAAGTTAAGAAAATCTGGGAAGAGGTGTATTTCTAGATTTCATCAATATTTTCTTTTGTGAGTCTTTGAAAGATGGCTTTGGGTTTATGTCCCAGTTTTTCTTAAATGCCATTTTCTACAGAGTTGTTGTAAGGTTTCAGCAGGTGAAGGAAAGGTGAATGCCATCTGCCTCTCATGTTATGCCCTTCTAGTGTCTGTCTGATTCTAGATCATTTGTTTACTTCTTGGTGGCATTTTAGACGCCACTCCCAAAGGCAGTATTTCCCACATGGGATTAATCATTTTGTTTCCTGCAACTGGGTCAGCTACCTTTTGGAAATGACTGTGTTTTCCAAGGTTTGGGAAGGGTTCTAGAAGTTTTATTTTCCTGGCATGGGCTATAGGAAGGTAAGAGTGGATGAACCTAACAGGAGATTTCCTTTTTTGTTCAAATATAACTAAGGACTAGCTAAAGAGTAAGAAGGTAGAACAAACTTTGACCTCATTGATTTCCTGGGGAACTGTCCTTAATCAGAGAGCAACAGATGTTTGAAAACAAAGTTGGAAAAAGGAGATTCTATACGTTAACAGTAATAACACCTCAACTTGTATTTTCATACTATGATACTGTTTCCAAAGCACTTTGTTAACAACTACTCAATGAGATTAATATTCTCTGTTTTACAGATAAGGACATCAAGGCACAGTGAGGTTGTGACTCTTGCCCAGGGTATATAGCTAATAAGCACCAGATCTGGGATTTGAACCCAAATCTCATTATTCCAAGTCCATCCTCTATATCAAGCTATTCATGTTTTTAAGTGACCCTTATTAGTGTATTAAGATATAAAATATAAATATATAAAATATACTATTCTTGAGGGCATGGCTTGTGATTGTTTTCATCTTTGTATTTTTAGCACCAATCATAATTGATTACAGGCAGTTGGTGTTTATAAGAAGGTTGTTGATTTTTGTTAAAGTTGAGCTACTGAAATAACTTGTTTCCATATAAGAAGAGTCTAGTTCCATAAAACTGTACTTTGTAAAGATCTTTGGTAAACTGTACTTCTGTCCATCTCTCTATTATACTTCTGTGCATCTCATTAAATATCTTTATTTGCCTTCCTTGAAGGATTATTCTGTCATGGCAAACTTGTCCTTCTTATGGAAAGAAAACTCTAGGAAGATATTCAACTAAGCCAACCAAAATATGATCCTAGGATTTATTTCTGGGCCTTTAAAATTAGGAATTTGTCCCATTCTTTCTAAGTAGATAAAGTAAACTTTGGGGTCTTGAGTTGCCATTTTTCTAAATGCGAACAAGGCATATTCGGTAGTGTACCTGTAGTCCAGAACAAAACCAAATTCAAGTCATGTCCATTCTGTGTGGGTTGCTATCACATGTGGTAAAGACATCCGATATACCACAAGATGACTGTGAAACAGTTGACTTGCTTCAAAGCGTGGAGAACTGAGGAGTTCTCATCGTATCAACCTTAGTGCAATCTAACAGAAGTTCTCCAAATGGGATTGGAAGTGAGCTTTGAAGAAATACTCCCAGTTTATGTATCTCAGGAGAGGCACAGCTTTCAAAGGTCAGTGAGCTAGAGAGGGAGGGTCAGCTCCTTGGTTTGACTTCTCATCTGTGCCACAATCATCATTTTAGTGTGGCGTCATTTGTCATGAAGGTGAGAGAAATTGCCATGTAGTGGTCATCAAAGTGAGCCAGAGTGTGTTGTACGGGAACTTGGGTCAGGAAAAGCCTGGCATTGTGTCTAAAGCAAATAGCAGACTGTGGCAGTAGTTAGTGATCATAACACCACTTGTATATGGCTCTGAATACCCACCCAGGGCCTGCTACTTCAGTAGACTTTGTAAGTGAACCAAATACTGACTTAGTAAACCTGCACTACTTTCAGTGATAGAGATGTGACTTCAGACTCAGCAGCAAGATGCCACTATGCAAATGGAAACAATCCATTTGGTCTTACACAGTGGTAAGTCATCTCCTGGAAGAATTTTCCCATGATTGAATTGGGGGGTTGATTACCAGATAGCAATGATTAAAAATGACTAGTTATAACACTTCGTAGGCATGTGCTACTCGATGCCCTCTAAGTTCCTATCCAGCTTGGAACTTGTATGAATTTAGTTGGGTTAGGATAGCTTGCCCATGGTGAGCCTACCCCTGGAGGACTTAGACCCTGCACTCTCCCGGAGATGTCATTGGTCATTTGACTACAATTCCATTCCTCTGTGGTGATGGGAGTATGACACCTCTTAACTTTCTTGCAATCATCTATTACTCTGGAACATGCAGCTTCATAAAGCCACGAATTAATCTTCAGGGAGAGGAATGCCTAATAAAGAACACAATAACGTGTAGCAGCTCTGGCAATAAAGTTGATGAAAGGTTTCCTGAAAGCCTCCGCAAAAGGTGATATGAGTCCACTTCCTGGCTCAGTGTCGACATTATTTATGTTCTCTGGCCATCAGGGAGATGACAGACTTGATTTTGCTTCCTGAACCTCCTACCACACTGGAACATTTGTGTTGTTTTGGGACCTGGCTTTGGGCACTAATGAGTTTTTTATGTGGGCGAATTTGTTTCTTTCATGGGGAAAGACAGTGGCAAAATATTTCTGTCTCTGAGATCTGTGATCAGGGTGGGGTACATCCCATTGACCCTCCAAAGAGTTGTAGGACAAAAGGTGAAGAGTCCAAGGGTCTCATACCTACCTTTGGCAAAGTATTTTGTGGGCAGAAGATACCTGAGAAAGAGTGACCTAAAAGGTAGGAAACATAGACATTGCCATGGCCTATGAAGTCTCACTTTAATTCACTAGTTTCTGAGAACATATATTCCTATTGGTTTGCAAGGTGAACTAGTTCACTGAAATTTTAAAGTGTGTGTGTCTGTATGTGTACATACACAATACACTTACACACATGCACATATATAAAGAGAAAGACAAAGAGACAGCAACAGACACAGGGACAGAGGCAGAGAGAGAGATATCTGAACCTTCTCTAAAACTTATAGAGAGCTGTCTGAGACACTGACATTTATCATATGTAACCCTGGAGCTGGAAAGAATCTGAGTCTGTGTAATCTAACCTTCTTTATTTTATAGATAGTAAACTGAGGCTCAGGGGGATCAAGTAATTTGTCCTGTTCACACAATCATATACCTAAGTCTTTTGGCTCCTCTTTAGCTGTGGCTTTAGCAAATTCATATTGTTCCTTCTGAATGGGTATTCATGACCTGGTTCATTTCAGTTCAAGCTCTTTTGGGGATCGAGTGCAGATTGGTGGGAGAACTCTATTTCTCAAGATCTAGAATCTATATGTCCTTTGTGGAATTGCGATTTGTACATTCATTTATTCAACAACCATTTTATTAAACACTGAGTGTAGAGATCTGTGTTGGGAACTAGAGATTTTAGATAAGTTTAGATAAGACATAGGCCCTGCCCTCATGAAGTTCATGGTCTAGTAAAGGGAAAAAGATGCAGATACTGATGATTAGAAGGCACAATAGTATTATACCATGCCAGTATTATTACAGAGAAATGTGTTAGAGACATGACTGTATAAGACAATGATTCTGTTATTGTAGGATTTAGAATAGAAAGGCACTCTCGACATCATCTAGTCATACTCCATCAGGCTAAAGAAGAAACTGAGGCCCATAGAGAAGAGGGGATGTTCCAAAGGCAACTTGTGCCAGTTTGTGGCAGAACCAGGATTTATAATATCCAAATCCAGCATAAGGCTCACCAGGGAAGGTTAAGGTTCTTACCACTGGTAAAATGTTTTCCCTTTTGCTTTCGAACTCTCAGTGATTAAAGGGACATAATGATAATTTTGTCTGTACTCCTCTTTTAAAAAATTATTGTCAGCCCACTATTGAAGAGAGAGAGAGAAAAGAGGTGATGTTTGGTCGGGTTCTTGAGTAACCAGAACAGCTTTTATTTTATGCTTTAATTATTTAATATCTGTACTACGTAAACTGTTCTTAAAAATTGAGAAGGAAAGCACACTACTAAACACTTTTTGAGACAAATATAACTACATAAAACTATAGATATACACACATATATAGATATACTAGAGAATAAAGCAAAGAAACATATCTATAGGCCCATGTTATTAATGAATATCAGTTCAAGTATTGTAAAAACAAAACAAAACTCCCATAAAATAGACTATAGCAATCTACCTACAAAATATTTTACTAGGATCAAGTTAGATTTATCCCAGGGATGTAAGGATGGATGGTTCAGCTTTAGAAATGCAGTTAATATAACAACATTAAAAATGAATCATAAACAGATGTAGAAAATACCTTAACAAAATATAATACTCCTTTATGCTAAAATCCCTACAAAACATAATCATAGAAAAAGCCTTTTGCAATATAATAAAATACCTATCTAAATCCAAATCATAGTGTAATATGAAATGAGGAAATACAAGCTTTCTCAATAAACACAGGAGTAAAGAAGGATGCCCTCTTTCCCCACTGTTATATGGC
>CM053775.1:30812339-30828651 GCA_028658325.1 Potorous gilbertii
GAAATCAACTTACTAAAGTTGATAACTTACTAAAATTCTTGAGAATGGAATGTGCTCAAACCCATAAACTCAGAACTTGTTCCTCTGTTAAAGTAAGCCTTTATTCCCATACTTTTTGGTGCCATGTAAATTATAATAAATATCCCAATGTGAGAAACCAAGTCCTAATTCCTTGAATATTACCATGGCAAAATTTGTGTATAACTAATCTGGGGAGTAAAGTAGTAGTTTTATCCTATGACAGCTTGGTATGACACCTAGAGATGTGGCTTCAAAGCCAGGAAGATTTGAGTTTAAGTCCTATATCTGACATATACTGGCTGTGCGACCCTGGACAAGTCACTTGACCTCTCAGTATCCTAGACAGCTTCCTACAACTGTAATTTATTGAATAGATGGGGCCATCACCAGTCATCCTCACTTTTGTCTTGCCACAGGACCCTGGAGGAGAGAATGAGGCTGATGGCTTTGCATGTCTCTGCTGCATTTAAATCCAATTCACTGGCAAGACCAGAAATCACCCTCATGATGTCAATGATCCTGGAGAACAGAGGACTCACAGGAACAACAAATTGCAGCAAAGACCTTGAGGACATTTCCTCATCTGGAAGATCATAGATCCTGCTCCTACCCTCTTTGATGGCATATAAAACGACAAGATAGTTCAGCACCTCAAGCTTCCATTTTAACAAAGAATGCTTTGCCACCTAAACACTAGAAATTAAGCAATGACTGACAAAGAGATACATTCCCAGAGTTTTCCCCTTTACTATCACTGCCCAGTATCAAGACCTGTTTGTTATTCTATTTTTAAGACCCCTTAAAGACAAAGGCCAAGCTAAAAATAGGTGCTGTGTTCGTTTAAAGGTCCTGCACAATAGGATCATTCAGTGTAATTTACTGTTATTTGTCTCAGCTTAAACACCAGGTATTTGAACGGGAAGAAGGAAAAAAAAAACCTTAAACATTAAATGGGGAAGAAAATGCAAGTAAACAAAGGAATGATTGATTACTTTTTCCTTCATAACCAAACCTCCCCTGATTTACGATGCTTTCCTCTCCTGCTTACTACTCCAGTGCCTTCCTCCCCATGAGTTTAAACCATTTACAAAGGTTACTTCATTCATCTTTCTAATATCTCTCTAAGGTAACTAGTAAGCTAGTATTATCTCCATGTAAAGATGGAGGTGTTTTCAAAAGAAAAAAGGGGTTGAGGGAACTAGATGAATTCCAACAGCTCCTCTGAACTCCAATCTCAACCTTCATTACTTATTGCTTTGCAATGTTTGTTTCCAGTGTGTTTGTTTGATCTTTGCAGCAAATGGCTACGCTCCTGGCGGAAGAGGGCACAGGAACACATCTGGATATTGTAAGGTGCTGAGGGTACAAAGAATCACGTTTGCTGAAGCATGTGACAGCCAACTAATACACCATCTGGATTACAGAGGAATTGTTAAAAGAGTTAAAGGGTGAAACATTTTTTCCTATTTTGCCAACCAGGTATAGGAGGACTTGACATAGTTTCCTCTTTTCTCTAGATGATTTTGATATTGAAAGGATGTTTGGAAACACATTACTTCCAAGTTCTTTGGATGTAGTAGGTAGGTGGCCTAATTAATAAGCAGCTACATGGAATAGTGGGTATGGTACTATACCTGGAGTCACGAAGACCTGAATTCAAATCAAGCCTCTAACACTTCTTAGCTATGTGATCTTGGGCAAGTCACTTAACGTCAATTTCCTCATCTGTATAATGTGGGCAACAATAGCACCTACTTCTCAGGACTGTTGTAAGGATCGAACATGTAGTACTTATAAAGTGTGTAGCATAGTATCTGGCACATAGTAGGCACTATATAAAGGTTAATCATCATCACCACCTCCTTCCCAGGGAAGGACCTCACAGTAGCATGTCACAGAAAAGGATGGAGGAAAATTTGTCAAGATCCCATTGCTTTGGATTTCTTGTGTCTTTACCCTAATAATACTTTCCTGCTATAGTTCCATCAACCAGAACTCCTTTGGCATGATTTCAATGCCTGTTATAATTATGTTCACCATTCAATTTTTCAATGTCTGTTTAAAACATGGCAATCACAACTGAACACTATACTCCAGAGTTTTAGACACTAAGCCTTTGTTAAAGTGGCCCAAGATTTCATAAGCTTTTTTGATAATGTTATATCAGATTGAGTTTGTTTTTTTTTTTTATTTCATAAGCTTTTTTGATAATGTTATATCAGATTGAGTTTGGTTTTTTTTTGATGTTGACTATGTCATCCAGTGTGGAGGTTATACCTCTAAGCTTTGTGCCACTTGATAAGCATGTCAAGTCAAGGTCAGGAGCTGATATTTTCCAAACTTCACGTAAAAAAAATCACAAAAAATAGGACACTAGGCAAGTAACTTAACATCCATTTGCTTCAGTTTCCTCAACAACAAAATCGAGAGAGTAATAGCACGTAATTCCCAGGGGTAGTTGTGAGGACTGAAAGAGATAATATTTGTAAAGCACTTAGCCCACCACTTGGAACATAGCAGGTACTCAAATCCTTCCTTCAAAGAGGACTAAGAGGCCATCTAGTCTAAATTATACCTCTTCTCTCCTTTTTGCAGGGAGAGGGGATCGATAAGAACATTTGCTACAATATGGAAGCATCGGTATATTTAATTTTTTTATTTACCTTTCCCCTAACCCAAGTTCCATGGTGATAAAAAAAGACATAGAACAAACTAGATTAGCTGCTACACTACTACAACAGGGTGCAAGTACATTGGGTGGAGGCAAAAATTGTAGAGGAAGCAATATCTCATAAGGGTGAAAACAACCACAAGGCCATAAGCTGTTGGCAGTAATTTGCCATGTCAGCTTAACCTTTCTCTCCCATCGGAGGATCATATAGGACAGAAGCATATAGATCACATCGTCAACACGCAAACATCATCCTAAATGTATAAGGGGGAGAGGATGGGGGAGACGGGTTGGGAAAAATAAGCATCTTGTCTTGAATCAAAAATCATCAGCTTCTCAAGATATTAAATACAAAGGAAAAGTAGAAAGAGGTGGAAAATAAGTTAGCATCACAAATAATGGACAAATCAAAGAAAAGGTCTGATTTGATAAAGAAATTCTAGAATATAACAGAGGCAAAAGATAAAGCTAATATAGAATTTCTAACTAGATCTGAATTTAAAGTGATGGACGAAATGTTAAAAGGGAAAATGAACTCTATAATAGGGGTATTAGTGAAATTAAAGGAAGATTCCAATTTTTTTAAAAAAGAAAGATATATGGGATTATAAATTTAGAGGTAGGAGGGTTTTTAGAACGTAGGCATTCTTAACCTTCTTTATGTGATGGACCCCTTTGGCAGTCTGGTCAAGCCTATGGACACCTTCTCAGAAATGTATTTTTTTTAAAATTCCTGATTGAAGGAAATGTGAAAAATTTAAAGGTTGATGAAAATAAAACATAATTTTTATCCATCCAAGTTCAAATACCTTCCTGAAATTTATCCATAGACCCTTTAAGGGTCCATGGACCCCAAATAAAAAATCCCTGATCACAAACAAACCCTCCCTTTTTCAGTCCAGGAAACTATGTGCCAGAAAGAAAAAGTCATTAGCTAAGCTCTCACAAGATAACAGTGGCAATGGCAGAATTTCAGGCCAAATACTATGACTCCAAATCTATATTTACATTCTACAATGACTTCTCTCTGAAAACTTTCAAAAATACAAAACAATATGGAATATTTTAAATCACAATAGAAGAAATCAAAAGCAACATAAATGTAATTGAGTCAAGATCACTGGGCAAGATAAAAAATATAAAAGCCTACAGTTATGAAAAAAATGAAAAAACAGACAAAGTAACAGGCACTGAAGATGTTTTTGCAAATTGTTTTTGAAGATTAAGAAGTTTAAACATTAATTTGAATCACAGATGGCATAGGAAATATTTTAAAGAAAATGAAAAAAATTTGGAGATAATTTCCCAAAATAAATCAAAGTAGGTTGATTCTCCAAGCTGAAAGAATTCATAGGACTCTAGCATGGACAGAATCCAAAATTCACATCTCTAAAAAACACAATTATTAAATTTGAATATGAAGATAACCCCCCTCAAAAAACCCAAAAAGATGAAAAAGAAATTATGTAATATAAAGTACCAGTCAGAATCTTCCTAGGTTTTCTAGTGAAAGAGTGGATTTTATTGATTTTTCCAATTGAGTCATTCTACCTCCACTTAAAATAAGTGATAAGATGCCTTGATACCATAACTAAATGAAAAATTATTAATCAATATATCATTGCCTTCAGATGAAGAGTGAAAATTATTTGCAATTGGAATGATATCACATAGACTGTAATTGTATATGACACAGTGATACACAGATACACAATGGAGTGATATTACACAGGTTCAACAAATTGAGGAAACTTAGTCTAGGGGCTCATCCATAAATTATCAAGGGACTTAAGAAGGGAGTGATTCATATAAGTAGAAGCAAGGAAGAAAGAAAATGTTATCAAAATATACACACATTTTGAATCCGAAAGTGATATCTTCAATCAAAATGTTCGTTCTGAGGGCAGAAAGACATTCAACAAAGACTTCCAAGAATTTGCTATTAAAAAAAAGTTTCCCATGAGGGATGGAAAGGAACCTCAGACTATTCAGGTAAGAAATTCTCAATGAACATGGTAAAATGATATAAGCCTGTTATGAATTGCATTTAGTTCAGATTTGTGATTACACTGTTGTAAAGACATTCCAGTCAGGAAGTACCCTACAACAATGCAGAGAGCAATTGTTTTCCAATTGGGTTTGGTGAGTTTGCACTCACTCATTTATTTGCTCACTTACCCATAATGATAGTTTAGCCTCCAGGAACACTAACAAAGCAGAAAAGGCAGAAAGAAAGTAAGTGTAGTATTCCTATTTTCACTCTCTCATTCCTTATCATCCTTCTATCCAACCTAGGCAGTGGTCCTAACCCCTGACTCAATCTTTTTCATTTCCATGCTGTTCTTACAGACTCTATGTTATTATATTGATCTAAAAACCTCTCAAACCCTGTTTTGTTTTCCTTTGTGTCCTTCCTTATCTTCAGCTCATCCTGAGATTTAGTAACACCTGTCATTACTCTTGGAGGACCATGACAAACTTTATACTCATCCAACATTACCTACCCTTACTTCCATTTGCTGTACATACCACCAGTCTCCTTAGACAACGTTGCCTTTTTCCCCTCCTTGGTACAGGTTTTCTTTGTGCTTTTGTAATTTCATTCTTGAGAGTTTCCCATCCCCCCTGGTCTCTCTTACTCTATATAGTAGCTTAGCCCATGGCATCCTATCTATCTCTCCTCTCTGTAAACTATTTTCCCCAAACCTAGGATTCCTGTCAGACTATGCCTGGATTTTCTCTCTTTTAACATCAGTAACTAGGAGGAAATGGACACCTCCCCCTAGAGTTCCCATCATTTCTACCAAAGCCACTAGCTTCTTCCTGTTGCTCAGAATTAGTTCCAAAAGGTTCCTCTTGCAATTCTTTCCACTTTTAGAAATAATAAATTACAAGGCAACCAAGAAATGAGTAGATGTTCTGCTTTTTGGCAGACATAGAGTTACAGTAGATGCCTGGATAACTGAGTTCTTAAATGTTAATATAGTACTCTTTCCAGGCAAGACACTTTATCTCTTTCCACAGCTCCTCATATTACTCTTTCTATCCAAGTGGTCAGTGATATATACAAACGACAAAAATTAGCTACTTTCCTACTTTTATTGATCTTTACCCTCAATATTCTCCACCATGTCTCTCCCTCTCTGCTTCTTTTACTTCTTTATGTAAATATATTTTCTTCATGTGTGTGCAATGCTAGTGTCCCCTCTCCTAACACATCTAACCCTTTTATTTAATCTCTCCTTTCGGTCAGAGATATAATTCCACCAAGGCTTAGTGGTCATTAAGAACATAAATTTAATTTCCACTCTCCTTCATTAGAATGTTAAGATAATGTTACATTTTACCCATACTTTGTGCATTTGAACATAAATGTAGAGTTTAGTGGTTTTCTCCTGAATTTTGTTTTATATATCTACCTGCTATTTTTTCTACATTTTAGTTATTTTACAGTATCTGGCTTGTAAACTATACATAGACAGATTTTTCTTCCCTTATTCCTTTTCAATTTAAATCCCTTTTGACTAGATTTTCATAATTCCAGAGAAGGGAAAAAAAAATATTCTTGTCACCAACATTCATGTGGACAACAGCCCTGGTCAAAAAGCCATCATTTCTATTATTTTAAGCTGTAGTGCACAAATCCAAACCCACTTTTAAATGTCACTTTAGTAATGAGCTCTTCAATCCTGAAAACTACCTTTTGAACCTGAAACTCTCATGTCAAAGCAGCAGCAGAGACAAACATGCATGGCATATCTCTACTGCCTTGCAGTTCTGGCTCAGGGCTTCATAAGATTTAGCAATACTTTCTAGATTCATTCCAGACATATCATTTAGATTCAAATGAAACAGCCGAAGTGGGCAGTTTGATAAGGTTTCACAAGTCTTCAGAGGTTCTCTGTCAGGCACTGAATACGTGCCCCAGGAAGATATCGGACCTCTTATTACTAAAGTCAGAGAGACAAATTTTTGCCTCAATACCCCTTAGCAGAAAGTCCCAAACCAGTGGAACTCTACCACTTCTGACCCTTAGTAGATCTATCCTGATGGTATTTATGGATTCACATCTTCATGCCCTAGAGAACAAAGAGGTGTCTCCTTCTCAGAAGGGCTGTCTTTCTTCACGTTTTCATCTACTTTTAAGAGGTTTGTAGTCCTTTCCCTTTCTCCACTGCATCACACTCTTCGATCCTTCAGTCTTTTGACACAGGTCAGGATTCCCTTATTGCAAGTTTCTTCTTAAAACAAAATATGTTTTTCACAATATGTGAAGATGCCTTCACATTGAAGACCTTCCATTTTTTTAATGAGCACTTAATTCGCCTTGGGAACCTGGAGAGTGAAGAGTATTTTTCGAGGCTTTTTGCCTTCTCTTTTGGGAAGGAGATCACCCCACACTTCAAGAACAAGGACCCTGATAGAAAGACAAAAGTCATATACTCTAATTATATCATTGAAAAACTTTTCTTATAATACTCTTCATATTTGTTGGAAGTTCTAGGTAAGTCTCACTAGTATCTCATGTGAGCAACAAAACTGAAACTGAATTAAATGTTGTTCAGAATAAATAAAATGAAGAAATTTCTTTTTACAAAAATACCAGAGAAATTTAAAAACAAACGACTAGACAAGGTAATAATTTAAGGAAAGGAGAAAAACTATGGGCTAGTCTTAATAATAAATATGAATGCCATGGTACACAAAATCTATGGTTTTTTGGAGGGACTGGTCTTTCTCTGACAGACCACCTTTCTTCACCTCTTCACGTGGCTTGTGCCCCTGCCATGAATATTCTCTCAAAACCTGCACATCAAGAATGTTCCCTTCTGCAGATTTCTATCTCCTATGCTTTCTCTCTAACTGGAGGCCCCTGCCTGGCACATTGAAGTAGGAAACCAGTACACTGCCACTGAGACTCCATTTCTAGTTATATAATATGCAATAAGAGACAGCCAAGTTCTGCTATAGGAAGAATTGGAGGAGTTCTTGAGAGCCTGACTTGACCTACAGGTACCTATTCCCTGAATCACTCCCTCTCCCACTTCCTGACATATCTGAAGATCACTTCATTCAAGGACCACACCTTCTAAACATCAGACTAAAGCCTGACATTTCTTCAGGTAGCTACGGCCCCTGCTACATTTGCTCTATCTTCTCTTTCCCCGCTTTCTCACAGCTTCTCCTTGGCACTTGTGGGTTAATATGTACTCAAAACAAAAGGCCTACATCTTCGGACATCATTGGTTAGAGTTCTTCTTTGAAAACCTGGAAGACCCATAAAAGCATCTGTAATAAACTGGGACAAATGTAAAAACATGCTGGACAAAGAAACACTAGCAAAGAGAAAACAAGCAGATATTTTTAGAAATCACTAACACCCAAGTAAACCAATCAAGCAGGATGAAGATAAGGAGTGTAAAAACAATTCAATAACAGGAAAATAAATATGCAAGAAAAAAACTATATCATCCATAAATACAGAAAAGTACTTCAATAAATTTAGCACCCATTCAGGATTCTGAAAAATACTAAAAGGAAGAGGAATAGAGAAATTTTTCTTCAATGCAGTATATTTTTGCTTTGTGAAACATAGGGACAATATCATTTTAAAAGGAGAAACAGAATTTTGTATGTTTTTCTCCCAATCAAATCAAATCAAACAAGGGTACCAATTAATACCACTTTTTTTGATAGTATTGAGAATGGCAAGAATCACAGCAAGGAAAAGAAGTTAAAGAGATTAATATACAAATGACAAAAACAATTATTTCTAAATGACATGATTGTTTACCTAGAGAATTTATGATCTTAAATTGAAACATAAAAGGTTTGACAATAATAAAAAGTTTCAGTCGTAGCCCACAGAAAACATTTATATTCATATATATGAGTCATGAAGATCAAGAAACATTACAAAAAAGAAAATCTATTTATGACAAGGAAAAACTCACAGTTATAACCTTTATAAAGATTAGAAAAAGGAATAGGGACCCAATATGTAATTCCACTGATAAAAAGATTTTCAAGGAGGAAAGACTCCCTTTACTAACACGAGTCAGTATTTTACCTGCAAATTAGAGTTTCCCAGAGTGCTGAGAAGTTAAAAAGCTAAGGCCTGCAGCCAGTATGGGCTACAAGCAATATTAGAACCTAAGTCTTCCTGGCTGTCTCTTTTCCTAGCTCTCTATCCACTATGTTATGTAATGGAAAAAATACATTTGTGACAGAAATTAAGGAAGAATTAAGTAATCTGAAGGAAAGTCAAAGTTCATGAACAATTCAGATCAATATATGAAAAAAGTACACTACTAGGCAGATTATTTTATAGATTTAATGCCTTAGCAATCAAACTATCCATGAGCTTCCTACATAAATAAAAAAAAGTTATGCAGGAAAATAAGAAATAATGCCAATAGTTAATTTTTAAAAATACTGAAAAGCAAATGAAGATGGACTTGTCTTCAGTGTCCTTAAAATATATATCTTAGGCAGTTCTCATACAAACTCTATTAATTGGCATAAAAAAGTAAAAGAAATGTAGAATAATTTACATAACATAAAGGAATGGTATATGATAAAACTATGAGCAATACAAATTAGGAAAAGGATTTTTCCCAAAATCAAATTGATGGTTTTAGAAGTAAACAGACAGTAAGGTAAAAATAAATTAGATCACATCACAGTATATAAATTGCTGATGGCTCGCAACATTAAACAAAATTAAATAAACAATATTTAAGCTAAAAGAAAGGAAATCATCTTTGCCTGTTAACTGAGTAGAGTACTTTTCTTTTGCCAACCAATCCGAGGGGCTGGCCAGTGAAAACTCAGGCTTTCCAGCATGTGCACTCACCACATGAAGGCCAGTGAGCTGCTCCTGGACATGGGTGATGGAGACCACTTTCCCTTTCAGCTTCAGAGCAGCTGCAGATGCTCCCCATTGCCTTACTTTAAGTTGACTAAAAGCTTTGGAAAAGGACTAGTTTCATCAAATAATGCATCAATTTTCTTATAATCTTATTTAAAAGTAAAGATGTCCATATTTTATTTTCTTTGCCTTATAAATAAAAAAAAATATACTGTGCCAGTTGATGCAGCTTTGTCCTTCTAGACCTTCTTAAGTTCTAATTCTTCTAGTATTAATGGCTGTTGATCTGGAACTGGATATGCATAAAAAGTGCTTAAGCAAATGAATTCTCTCCCTCTCTCTTCCTGGTCAGCTTTTATGTAAGAAAGAGAACGCAGTGTTCTGGGTTGGTGGGTATGGGGAAAGAGTGATAGTGGGGCAGTGGCAGCCTGCTACCTGTTGCCTTAGTTTTCTCACCTGAATACCATGTGACAACAGAGAGATGGTACTTCTGTTTCTACTGTCTCTGACATGTTTATTCTTCTTTTTTATGAAGAAGTGTTGGGAGAAGTTAGAATTTTGAGAGCTTCAAAAGGGCTGAAGAGCTATCAAGGGTCTCCCTAGAACCAGAGCAGCAGCAGCAGTAGCCTAGGAGCTGGTACAAATGTAAATGGACCTAACACCTCCTACAAACAAGGGAGCAGTTCATCCACTGGCTATGGCACACCCAGAAGTAAACTTGGTGGGGGCTCTTTGAAGGGAAAAAAGGACTCCCAAGAGGCAATGTTTATAGCAACATCTTTAAGTTTTATTCCACTCTCGCAAAGAAGTGAGGTGAAAAGAAAGAAGAGCATGTTCCCAGAATGGGAATTTATTGTACTTCTGTATACATTATCCTTTCTCAGTAAATATCCTTTTATAAAAGTTAATAGAATTTCATTTGTTACTTGACAGTAGAGTGATGTTAACTGGTTGACTAATAGTTAAGGGACACACACCAAGTAGTAGCAAGTGATCAGCAGTATTAGAGAGCCTCCAAAAAGCAGGGAGAAGTAAAGTAGGAGATAAAATAATAATGAAAGAAGGAAAAGGAAAAAGAAAGAGGAGGAAGAGGAAAAGCATTTTTGTAGTGCTTTAAAGTTTTTAAAACACTTTGCAAATATCACCGCACTTGTTTCTCAGAAAAAATTCTGGGAGATAAGGATTATTGCCACCTTCACTTTAGAGATGAGGAAACTAAGGAGACAGAGGTCAAATGACTTGCCCAGGGTCACACAGCTAGGAAGTATATATAACAAGATTTAAACCCCAGTCTTCTTCCTGTCTTCAGGAAGTGATGCTGCACTACCTAGCTATCTTCAACCTGATAGTACATTCTGTCAGAATACTCAGGACTTTATCACAGATATACAGAAAGACAGACAGATCGATAGACAGACAGATAGATAGAAAGATAGATAAACAGACAGACATAGATATATAAAAGGAAGAAAATCTGAGAGACAAAGTAGATTGATTTGATCACATAATATTAAATTCTGTACAACAAAAACCAGTAACATCAAGGTAAGAAAGGAGAATTAAAAAATCTCCAGAAAACAGATTTTAAATTTTAAAATTTATAATCTCACATATTTAACCTTAAAAATAATTTAATTAAAATGAAAATATGTTTACATATGTAAAACATTTTTAGAGAAAACATTGAAGGGTTCATTCACAATACACATTGTATATATGGACAAAAGATATGTACAACGTAAACCAAAAAAAAAGACTCGAAAAATGTTCACTCTTTCACCAACGATCAGAAAAATGCACAATGAAATTGTTTTATACACATCAGTGTCCAAAATAACGACAACTGACAAAATTCAGTGCTGATATAGTTGTAGAAAAAAGTGTATGCATACATTTCTGATACAATTGCAAATCTTTTTGGAGGGCCATCTGGAAAAATAGCAAGAATTATGAATGATCATTGTCTTTGACCTAATTTAACAGCAAGGCTCCTAGCATACACAGGAAGTCCTACTATACAAGTTCTTAGATCTGTTTTTCTAAAATGAAAGCCACTTTTGAGGGGTCAACAATCTACTTTCAAGCACATATATCATTCACGTAGTTCAGGGGAAAAAATTAGCACCCTGAACTTCATGGAAAATACAGAGCAATGAAAATCAACAGACAGGATTTCCAACTGTCTGACCACAAGCAATACATACATAGTTACCTGAGAGAGAAGCAACAACATCTGAGTTTCCAAAGCTGGGGGGGGGGGGTGCGAGGCCCTTAGTGGCTACTCAGAGTCTCATCTGGCACATATATCTTCTTCCAAAAACTAAGCGCCAAAGTAAAATCTCACCTGAGAATATTTATACATTTTTCAGAGCTGGAGGACAGGACCTTCTGACCTAGTGACTCAACAGAAATTAACAGAAGGTACTGAGGCCTATTAATGGGCTGGGAGATCTTTAACTCTTTCCCCCACCCACGATTAACCTTAAATTACCATTACACCTAATAATCCTATTACTGGGACTTTATCCTAAGAATGTAAAAGGGGAAAGACAAGATCTATATGTGTACATACACATACACCAACATAAGAAGAAATTTCAAAGAACTAGGAACATCCTACAGGTCAACGCAGTAAATGACTAAATAGAGTATGTTATATTATGACCATTTAAACAGGAAGTATGAGGAATATAAAAAAATTTAGAAAGACATATAAAGTAATACAAAGAAGAAGCAGGTTATGTGCATATATAGTGACTACTACTATAAAAGGAAAAAAATGAATACATAAATATGGAAAATAGGAGAGGTTTCAGGAGAAACTACTAAGCTGTTATAGGCAAGCTGCACATATAAATACACTTTAAAAATGTAAATAATTTGAAACACAGATTTCATTGGATCTTTGTTGAAATTTAAGTACATAAGATTAACAGAGCAGTCAAGACTGTCTCATTTTACAGGGGAGGTAACTGAGTCCCAGGAAAAGGAAGGGACTTGCCCAAGGTCACACAGATATTAAGTAACAGAGTTAGGATTCAAATTCTGGTGCTGTGACTCTAAATCCAGTGGTCTCTCCACTGCCCCTAGTGAGTTCTTGGTCAATAGTATTGCTTCAGGATCAATAAGATGACAGTTGTCAGAGACATTCAGCAAGTGGTAGGTCTTACTAGGTAGGGAGGTGTTTCATCCAGAAGATCTTTAAGTTCCCTCCATGGCTGCCAGGGTAGTGATATGGGAAGAAAACTCCTAAGGTGTGAGTACAAATCCTGGCACTGCAACTTATATTTCTGGGGCATTGGGCAATTAGTTTCCCTTCTCTGAACTACAGTTTCAATCTAAAATCAAAGACAGACTTGATGGTATCTAAAGTGTCTTCCAGTTCGAACACTCTACAAGCTGATGACTCTATTTGTATTCAACCCTGCAGGTCACTTTGGGTACTCTCAGCATCTCATTATTCCAAATGTGACACATTTTAATCTTGAAGAGAACTGAACTTCTCAGTCAGAAGTCCAATCACCACCTAACTAGATGAGTACTAAATAATGAAAGGTACCAGTCAGGGCATAGTAAGAATTGCAAATAAGGGCAGCTAGGTGGCAAAGTGAATAGAGCACTGGCCCTGGAGTCAGGAGGACCTGAGTGCAAATCCTGCCTCAGACACTTGATACTTACTAGCTGTGTGACCTCGGGTAAGTCACTTAACCCCAATTGCCTTGCTTTACCCCCTTCATAAAAAGTTTAAAAAAGGAACTACAAGTTAATTTTGAATACTTAAAAGAATTCTCCTTGACCACTGGCCATACTTCCATGCTACAATGATCCTCACTGCCTGCTCCTCACACCCAAGGCCTATCACTAAATCCCAACTTTATAGTTGACAGAATATTTCAACATCACCACTCATTAAACACATAACTTATTTTGTAACTGTGATGAGATTATAATAGAGGAAATTTTGCAAAAATCACTGGGAATAGGAAAGTCACTGAAGAGTTCAAACTAGAAATGTCTCACAAGGATCACTAGAGGACTAGAACTGAGTTAGTGGTGAAACCACCTATGATGGATACCTTGACTCCCTGGAAGTGTGAGCTCTAATCACAAGTCTTTCCTGTTAGTTAAAGTAAATTACATGCTTGGTTTAGTCTCTTGTCAGATCATAGCCTGAAAAGTAATATTTCATTTTCTTAAGTTGATTTTCATTGATATTTCAGTTTCCATACCACCTTCATTTTCCATTATACCCCCTTCCCCTTCCCAGAAAACGCCACTCACAAAAAAGAATATAAAAAAGGAAAAATCCATGTATTACCCATATGTTTCTACAAAATGAGAGTGATACAAAACTAATGATGTACCCCAGGCTGACACTATTTAACAATATCCCTCTATCAACCTTACTGACCCCTAACCCTCACAGCCTATTCAGGTTCAGATCCCCTCTAGTCTTTTCATATCTGAATTATGTCACAAAGCAAAGAGTCTATAATCACAGCATATGAATCTCCAGTAATGAAAAAAACATTTTCAAAGGTAATTCTACAACCACTGATGCATTTTTAAATATGAGCTCAAAATACGCATATTTAGATATGTATATTATATATATGTATATATACATATATACATAGATGCACATACATATACAATAATTACATTGCCACTCACTATATACAATTTCTTTCAATTAGATGACACAGAATAAAATATTAAACTAGTCTCTTTGATTTTGGCCAATGTCTTGCAGATTTTGTCGACTTGGGCCTACCACCAGCTTTCAATGAATAAATAACAATGATGAAAGATATGAATAAAAATGATGAATTACACTGCAAATGTTAGCACAATGACTCCTGACTAAAATAATAATAGAACCAGGATGTGGAGTTTATAAAAAGTCATCTATTTTTTCAGCAGCTTCATTACCCAATATTAATATCATTTCAAGTCGGTGATTAATCCTCCTTGCTGAAAAAATAAAATTCTAATAATTGCTTTTCAATACAAATGCACCGCATTAGTTTCAAAGGAGGCCAGTTTATTGAAGAACTCTTGTTCACCCTGCATCCAAATACAGACTCATTTCTTAGATTTATGAGCACTAGCACCATGGCAAGCACCCATTATAAAGCTATTGCTGCTAAAGCAGCATTGTCGCTTCTTTTTTTTTGGGGGGGGGGGTGTCATTTTAGATCTTCATCTGGGTGTCCTATGAATTGAAATCTTTTTCCTACTGATGTGACTCTGCTTTCCAAGCACTTTGCCTTTTATATTGTATGACCTTTGCATGAGTCTAAGGCCAAAAGTGACACAGCTTGTGCCCTGGGATTGGTAATCAGTGAATTCCAATTTCATTTAGAGACAAGTAGAGAAGTGTTACGTCAAACAGATCATCACTTACATGATCAACGCCTCTTACTGACACAAATTCATTTGAGATTTTTCTCCCAGCATTTTCTTGGCACTAAAACTGCCTTCCTTAGATCACAGGTCATTTTTTAGGTCACTAAAGAAAACTACTATCCATGTAACATCAGAAGTAAGTCTTTTTCAGAGGACAGAAATCATTTCCCATCATGTCTTTGTATTCGTGCTTTTCTGTGAAACCTTAAAAAGTATCTTACAGATATGCTAAATACTTCTGAGATGGTAAATCAGTTGATCTTACCTGTTTTATAAAAAGAAACTGGAAAATCTGGAGACATGTCCAGGATCACATTGACCCATAGGACAAAAGAGAATCAATCAAAGTGTCCAATTAAAAGGAGCCATTAGACAAGTCATTTGCTTTCCCTGTCTGCTTCTTCTTACATAAAATGAGAATGAGGATAGTGGTACTACCTCCATCACAGGGTAAGAGTGAGAAATACAGGGGGAGGAGCCAAGATGGTGGAGTAGAAAGATACACATATGCTAGCTCTGAACCCACAGTCCATGGATTTCCTGTAAAAAGAACTCCCAACAAATTCTGAAGCAGTGGAAGCCACGCAGCAACTGAATGGAGGAGATTTCTGCTCCAGAGAGCCCTGAAAAACTGACACCAAAAGTCCGTCACGCACTGAACCCAGGGCAGAGCCCAGCCCTGCCCTGGCCATGCGGCCCCAAGAGGAGCAGATCTGAGCAGGCTTCAGGGACGGAATCTCTGGTGGCTGCGAAGGTCCCTCCACCCACAGGCACACAGGTCAGTGAGAGAGACTTCTGGACTGGCTGAGAGGGGAGCAGGGTGTCTCCATAACTCAGGTCCCTCGGGAGCCAGAGGCAGAGGCAGCGGGTGGCCAAAGACTCCTGGAGAAGGGAGGAGCTTGGCAGGAGCTCCATTACTGAAGGTCTCTGCATAAACCCCCTGAGGGAACTGAGCCTGGGAGGTGGCCCTGCACCCACCTGGGTACCAGCACTTAAGCTCACATTGAATAGCAGCTGGGCCTGCCACTGAAAGCCCTGAGGCTGGGGAACAGCATTTGAATCTCAGACCCCAACCACTAGCTGGGCAGACCTAGGCCGGGGATGGAGAGGACTCTCAGAAGTCAAGTAACTGGCTGGGAAAATGCCCAGAAGAGGGAAAAAAAATAAGACCATAGAAGGTTACTTTCTTGGTGAACAGATGCTTCCTTCTATCCTTTCTGATGAGGAAGAACAATGCTTACCATCAGGTAAAGACATAGAAGTCAAGGCCTCTGTTTCCCAAACATCCGAAATAGATATTCAATAGGCTCAGGTCATGGAAGAGCTCAAAAAGGATTTTG
>CM053775.1:30829151-30865311 GCA_028658325.1 Potorous gilbertii
TTGATATGACTATTGACAGCTTTGATTTCTTCTTCTGAAAGCTACCCCTTGCCTTAGTTTTTACCTCTAAGGTAAAATCTGTTCCCTGAGAGTAGCCATCTCCCAGTGCTTTATCCCAAACCCTCTTCTCTTCTTTTTCGATACTGTCTCCCTTGGTGCCATCTATTCCTGTTTGAGGTCACGATATTGGTGGAAATGGTGAACTGTAAGTTAACCCTCCATACTATTATACTGCCTGCTCAAGCCATTAGAAGTATAAATATTGCGGTGCAGTCCTTGGGCAGTTAATTGTTAACTTGCCCCTAAGTTGGATTGATTTGGGACCCATCTGGGGGTCTTTGGGCAAGAATATAAAGTGAGTTTTAGAACATTGATAGCGATCTCTTGATATTCCAAGGAATCTCATTGGCACCTGTTTTAAATCTCCCTGGTAATGACTTTTATTTGTTTCTAAGTTCTTCTCCTTTTTAATTGCCTTGGGAATAGCTTTTACTGGGGGAGAATTTATCACATGGACTATTTAAACATTCAGGCTGTGAGTGTACCATTGCACCAGATACGGAGTAGTGACTTGGACAATTCTCATGGGCTTGATTTTCTTTTCTATGTAAACAGCTCCCAGATTCAACCCTAACTGCTTTCTTGAGCTCTAATCTAAAACCACCAACTGCATGTTTGACATCTCTACCTGTGTATACCATTAGCATCTGAAACTCAACTTATTTAAAATAGGATTCAGCTTCTTCCCTCATATCTAAAACGTGTCCCTTATAAAGACTTCTCTATTTCTGTTTAGGGCATTTCCATCTTCCCTCTTTGCTAGCATCAGAATCTTGAGTAGATCATGCCTTTTACTGTATGCTAAGTCCCTTGAGTTGTTACTCCATTGCTAAGTCTTCTCAGTTCTTTACACCTGTTCCTTTCTCTGTACTCATATAAACTCTAGTTCAGACCTTTTATCACTTTGGGGTTAGACTACTCTAATGACTCCATAATTGGTTTCCTTTCTTTCAGTATCTCCCCTTTCTAATGTATCATCTGTGAAGCTATCAAAATATCTTTCCAAGGAGACAATATGACCATGCCACCTTGATGCTCAACAATCTACCTCAAGCCTCTCCCTGCTCTAGACCATTTTCCATGCAGCTACAAAAGTGATTTTCCTAAAATGCACCTTTGTCTTTTCCACTACATTACTTAGTAAATCCTACTGGCTTCCTCTTATCCCTTAGAGCTCACATGACAAAAATTTGAAGATGGATTTTTTTTGTTTGCTTTGAAAATAATATAGCCTTTATTAGTATTAGCTATGACTACATTCTGTATTTTAAAGTTGTGATTAGCAAATATTCAGATTGATTTCCTAACTCTATCAAGAATTATTAATGCTAACTTTTACAACATTTGTTAGAGTTACTGGAAGCATAGACTGGTGAAGTCACAAGAGAGGGAAGTCATTTCTAGTTCCATAGGATCATGAGGAATGACTTGTGGCCAATTTTAATCAAGCTCTATTAAGATCAATGACTGTGATTTCAGACATGTTAATTTGTATTTAACTGAAATAAACTTATTGATTCTGGTCATCTTCAATTAAAAAACATATATAATTATATAAACAAACTGTAAATACAGATTTTTCCTTTTAGAAATTTATTTCGGTTATGAGGGTAAAATGCATTTTTAAAATCCAGATTAAGCTTAATACTTCATCCAAAAATACATTAAAAGTTTATATTATTAGGGTATATAGCTAACTCAGTCTTCATTCATGTTTTCTTGTTTGCTCATAGTAATGTGTGGAAGCAGGACTCTGACCTGGAAGACTTCACAAGTGCTTATTCAGGTCTGTTATTCCGTAGTTGTTCTGATTGTGTTCTTTTAAGATGCTCACATCCTAGAAGGACTCAAGACGCTAAGTTGCCACTTATGTTAATTAGGACAACTTTATTTTCTCTCACATAGAGTATCAGCTTTTCAGGTACTGGAGATGTTAAAAACAAACATGGTATTTCTAGCTTTATGGATTGTGACATAGGGACTGATGATGAACTACCAGAGCAAATTTGACCCTTTTGAAAGTGATGGCTAAAGTTTAAATTGACTTGGGGGTCGTTGTAAGAAAACAAAAAACAAAAAACAACCAACTATTTAGGGAAAGCAAAAGAAACTGAAATCGTCTAGAAAATGACATTTCATAAATAATTTTGCGTGATAGCTTTTCATAGTGATATCATATTCTTTCTTTAGGTCACAAAGAACAATACATTCCCTCACTGATTTTGTCCATTATTTGTAGGATAGGCTCTAGTGACCATTTCAAAAAAAATCTGCGTTTTGAATAGAGGGCTAATTTCCCATGACTATTTTTTGTTAGTGTTAAAATGTGCTGATTTTATACTTTGACCTAAAAGTGCTGATGATTCTGAATGAGTGAATGAGGAGAATATCAAAATAGATGACTTTCCAACTAAAACGTGTAAATGATGAAATGTTTAAGAGGCAGGTAGGTCTTGTGATGAAGTAGTGGTGGTCTAGTAAAGCTCATGTTTGACATTAGTAAAATCCTTTGTACAATTTTTTTTTTGTAATCCACAAGGGTATGCTTTTTAACATTATGTATACGTTATGAGTATATAAGCACCAGGTTGATATGTGAAGATATTATTAGTACCATAAGTCACCAGTGATAATATCATCTCTTCAAAAACTGGGCCACGTACAGCGAATGTGTGATGTGAGCTTTGTATCCTTATAAGCTTTCGGGCATATATGTGGAAAAGTGGGAGCTAGTCTATTGAGAAAATAATTTCTACCAATGAACTTAGTAATGGAGCATGCTGGAGTTATGGCTTATTTTACAGGTCCACTTGGAAAAGTTAATAGGACAATACCACTTTATATATATAGTGATTTTATTCTAGTGTTAAGTGATTTGTCTTATATTTATTTTTCTCTTCCCTTAAGTTTCAGATATCTTTGCTTTTTTTCCTTTTATTGTTGTGTTCTGGGATTAGACTGGAATAGTCTTTCACATTCTAAATGTTTTTTATCGTTAACAAGATACATGGATCCCACAATATTGATTTTACATTTTATTATTTCCCTCTTAGCTCTACTGCCAGTAAAGTAGTATGGAAAAGAGACATAACACAGGGAAAAATAGCATCAAAGTAATTGCCTTACTCTCATTTACCATCTCTTTTTTTTCTGTATCTTAATTGATTGATCATTTTCACTTTAATTGTCTTTATATCTCATTTCTACATGATGACATGTATTTATAAGGGAGTAAAATATAGGGTTAAATTATCTGAAAGTCTGCATATTGACAGAGGTGGAGGAAATGGTAAAATGTAAAATAGATCCGCATTTGTTGTTTTGCCTTTCTCATAATCAATATAAAGACTGTCAATACCGTTTGAAAAGTTATATGACTCTAAAGCAAGACTGGGCAAAAGAGATAATGTAATTGGCCATTTCTGTGTGGAGTCTCTTCCTGTGATCCAAGGTGAGAATAAACATAGTCAAATACACAACTGCAAAAGATTTTTCTGTAGTTTCAGGTTTAATCCTATTTCTTTGTAAAACTGCTTCTTTTGTCCACCTTGATAACAGGTCCCTTTATTGTGGTTGATGATTTTTCTTCCCAATTGCTACATTAATTTTGAAATAACAAATGTACCAAAATAAGTACTCAACCACACCCTTACAGTATATTCTATGAGAATAGGTAAGCAAAACTACCTTGTACTATAATTTTTTTAATGATAGTACATGCCATTTTCTATTTCTATAGTCTACCAATAGCTTTTCATTAGAAAAGACCTATCTTTTAAACTTCAATTGTATGGTACAATGCTGTCAGTTATTATTTCACAGTATCATTTGAGGTCAGTAATACCAAGGCCATTCCTTTCTTTCCTTTTTCATAATTTCCCCTGATATTCCTCCATATTAATTTCATTATTACTTTAATTTTAAAGAGTTTATCCTTAGTAATTATATTTGTGTAACAGTAAGCACCCCAACATACACAGGGGCCTGCCATCACAGGTTTTAGATTTGCATTCATAAAAAGACAGGGAACTTTTGAGGGGTTAACAATCACTTTAATCAAGTACATGTATCATTTCTTTAAGCAAGTACATATATCATTCAGTTAGTTCAGGGAGTCAGCACCTTGAATTTCAAAGAAAATACAGAGAAATTAAAAGATCAACAGACATGGCTTCCTCTGCCTGAATTCAATAGACAATTGGACCCCAATTGTCTGACCATAGTTACCAGAGAGGGAAGCATGACATCTGGGTTCTCAAAGCCAGGAGGCTCCTTAGTGTCTTCCCAGAGTCCTTATCTGGCACTCAATCCTTCTTCAAAATCTAAGCCCTAAAGTAAAACCTTATCTCATAGTATTTATATGTTGGGGCCAGAGGGTATCCCAACCCTTGAGAACCAGTACCTCATTAACAAAAGCTGAGGGTGTTCCTACAAATCTTCCCTAATCAAACTCCCCTTAATGGGCAGGGCCATTAATGGATGGGGAAGATCTTAAATCACATTAACAATATAAATACATATACTGTTTCTAGTTAAAGAAACTCTTGTTTCTGTACTTTACTCCTAGTAAAGACTCTTGATTGATAAAGCCAAGCCTCAATCAGATACTTGATTATACTAAAACAAAAACAGCAAAAGATTCTATTTTGATTGCTATCACAATTGGTAAAACAGTGAAGAGTAGAATAATAGTATCATCATTTTCCATATTGGCACATACCAGCCATGAACATTGAATAGCTTTCTAATAATTGAATTCTTTATTTGTGCAAAAAACTATAGTATTATTTAGGTAAGTCCTTTGTTTATTTTGATAGTGTAAGTGCCAGATATGTGTTTCAAATGAAATTTTATTTACAATCTTTTCCTCCTGGTCTTTGTTAGTAATGTACAGAACTGGTAATTTTTGCATACTTTTTTTTTACCTGCTTCTCTTTTACTGAAACTATTGTCTTGATTAATACATTCATTGATTCTCTAGGGTTCTCTAATTAAACATCCTATGATTTGCAATAGAATAGTCTTGTATTCTGTTGCATATGTGTATTTCCTTAATTCTTTTTCCTTTTCTTGTGGCTACAGCCAGTATTTCTAACTTTGTCAAAGACAGTGTAACATTCTGAGTGCCTGCATCCTTGAGACTCTCCCGAATTTGAAAAGGACTTCGTCCTTTACTCTTTTTGGTGCTATTGGCCATTGTGTCTCTTCATTCCTTTGACTGCAAAATAAGTTCATTAGTTCTTCCCTTTGACATCGGCACCCATAGCTAAGATGAGGATTCATGGAGGACCAAAGAATGGATTCTATATTACTGACAACCAAGGACCATCAGGAATTAGTGAGGTTCAAGGATGTGGCTGTACACTTCACCCAGAGGGAGTGGAAATTCTTAGACCCTACTAAAAATGTGCCAATTGATGCTGGACAATTTTAGGAATTTAGTCTCCCTGAAACTTGAAGAGTATGACTCAAATGTGCTTGAAGTTTTAGAGCGAGGGAAAATTACTTGGGTACCCGAGAGAGAAGCATTGTATAAAGGCCTTGTGTGAAAAGTAATTTTCCTCATTGTTAGAGTTTTAATACTAGAAAGATATCTTATCCATGTAATTGATGTACAAAGTAATTTTTTTTTCCCCAGAAAGATTACTTTATTCAACATGAAAGAATTCACAGTGGAGAGTAAACTCAGTCATGTCATGAATGTTGTAACCTTTTTTTCTGGAAAGCTGACCTTATTAAACATCAGATAATTCACACCAAAGAGAAACCTTTTGAGTGTAGTGAGTGTGAAAAGGCATTTAGCTGGATACCTGACCTTATTAAACACAATGAAGTCACACTGGAGTGAAATCTCATAAATATGAAGAATGTGGAAAGGCCTTTCCAATCTGAGGTAACCTTACTCACCATGAGAGAATTCACACTGGAGAGAAACCTCATAAAGGTAATGAAAGTTTAAGTGTTTTTTGCTGGAAAGATGAGTTAGTTAACAATGAGAGAATTCACACTGGAAAGAGACCTTATGTGTGTAATCAATGGGGAAGGGTTTTTAGAGCAAACTAACCTTATTCAACATAAGAAAATTCATAATGGAGAGAAACCTTATGAAAGTAATCATTGTCAAAAGGGCTTCTTCCAGAGAATTCTACTAATTTTTCATAAGAAATATCATGTTGTATAGGAAGTTTTTGAATTTGGTGAGTAAGGAATTTTTTTTTTACATTGCCAATACATGTAATAATTTTGGGCTCACCTATAATAACATTGATGCATCTTATTTTTAACTACAGATGGTTTTTTTCCTTTTGCAATTTCCATTTTTATTATGAAATAATCATTGAAAATAAATCTTAAAAATTAATGTAGAAATTAGTGCCCTTGTATGAACTTAAATGCTCTTGAGAAAGATTCTATTTTTTTCCATCATGAATAATACTAGCTCTTCTTTTTAAATAAGCATTTCTAATCATGTTAAGGAAAATTCCTTTCATTACTAAATAAATATATTTAGCATTTTAAATATACATGAATATTGTATTTCATTTAAGACTTTTTATATATTTATTTATATGTCCATTTATGTGTCAGTTTTTTGTCATTAATTAACTATGGTATTATTTTTATTAAGACAGACCCATCCTTTCATGCATGTTATTGATTCAACTGGGTTGTAAGGATTATTTAAGAAATATATTGCTGTAGCTCTTTTGCTATTATTTTCTTTACCTTATTTATATTCATATGCATGAATAATACCATATTGTCCTATAGTTCTCTTTTGCTTTATCATTTCTTGGTTATACATTAAAACTATATTTGTTTCAGGGAAGGAATTTAGTAAGGCATATTTTCTTATTTTTGAAAAAAGTGTATATTGTATGAGGATTACATATGCTCTCAATGTTTAATAGAGCTCTTTTATTAATCTATCTAGATTAGGAATTTTTATTGTGAATTTATTTAGGGCATTCTCAATATATATTTGTGAAATTGGGATGTTACAATATCTATGTCTTATTTTATTTTTTCCCCAAATTTATTAATTTATTTCTTTTCAGTTTTCAACATTTATGTTTATAAGTTTTAAGTTTTCTTCCTCTCTCTTCCCTCTCCCTCCCCAAGATGGCATGCATTCTTATATGGTCTCTACACATATTTTCCTATTAAATACATTTACACACCTGTCATGTTGCATAGAAGAATTATAATGAATGGGAGGAACCATAAAATAAGTAAAACAAAACACAATGAAACAACAAAAAAGAAAATAGTCTACTTTATTCTGCATTCTGACTCGATAGTTCTTACTCTGGATGTGGATGGCATTTTGGACCATGAGTACTTTGGAAATATTTTAGGTCCTTGCATTGCTGTGAAGGGGCAAGTCTTATCAAAATCAGTTCTCGCACACCGTAGATGTTGCTGTATATAATGTTCTCGGGGTTCTGCTCACTTCACCCAGCATCTGTTTATATACATCGTTTCAGGTTTTTCTGAAGTCCACCTGTTCCTCATTGCTTATAACATAATAGTATTCCATTACATTCATATGCCACAACTTGTTCATCCATTCCCTAACTGATGGGCATTCTTTTGATTTCCAATTCTTGGCCACCACAAAAAGAGCTGCTATAAATACTTTTGTGCATGTGGGTCCTTTTCCCATCATTATGATCTCTTTGGGAGACAGTCCTAGAAGTGATATTGTTGGATCAAAGGGTATGCACATTTTTATAACTCTTTTGGCACAGTTACAAATTGCTCTCCAAAATGGTTGCAACTGCTCACAGTTCTACCAACAATGAATTAGTGTTCCAACTTTCCAATATTTTCTCCAATGTTTATCATTTTCTTGTTTTGTCATGTGAGCCAGTCTGTTAGGTGTGATGTGGTACTTCAGATTTGTTTTCATTGGCATCTCTCTAATTAATAGTGACTTACAGTATTTTTTCATATGACTATAAATAGCTTTAATTTCTTCCTCTGAAAACTGCTTGTTCAAATCCTTTGACAATTTATGAGTTGGGGAATGACTTGTATTCCTGTAAATTGAATTGTGTTCTTTATATATTCTAGAAATGAAGCCTTTATTATTAGAGACTTTACTTGTAAAAATTTTTTCCCTGTTTTCTGCTTCCCTCCTAATCTTGGTTGCATTGGCTTTGTGCAAAAATTTAATGTAATCTAAGTTATGCATTTTACATCATTAATGTTCTCTCTCTTCCTTGTTTGGTCACACATTCTTCCATTCTCTATAAATCTGACATAAGAACTATTCCATGTTCTCATAATTTGTTTATAGTATCAGCCTTTATACTTAGGTCATGTATCCATTTGGAATTTATTCTGGTATACAGTATCACATGTTGGTCTATCCCCAGTTTCTGCCACACTATTTTCCAGTTTTGCCAGCAGCCTTTTTTTAAAAAATTCTTATCCCAGAAGCTGTGGTCCTTGGGTTTATTAAACAGTAAATTGCTATCATAATTGACTACTCTGTCTTGTGTACCTAACCTGTTCCACTGACCTACTGCTCTATTTCTTAGCCATTACCAAGTGGTTTTGATGATAGCTGCTTTATAATACAATTTGAGATCTGGTATGGCTAGCTGACCTTCCCTAGCATGTCCTTTCATTAATTCCCTTGATATCCTGGACCTTTTATTCTTCCTGATGAATTTGACATTATTTTTTGTAGCTCTATAAAATAATTTTTGGTAGTTTAGTGTGGCAATGAATAAGTAAATTAATTTAGGTAGAATTGTCTTTTTGATTATATTAGCTCGGCCTACCCATGAGCAACTGATATTTTTCCACTTACTTAGATCTGACATTTTTTGCGCCAAGTGTTTTATAATTGTGTTCATATAGTTCCTGGTGCTGTTTTGGCAGGCAGACTCCAAAATATTTTATAGTGTGTACATTAACTTTAAATGGAATTTCTCTTTCTATCTCTTGCTGTTGATCTTTGTCAGTAATATATAGAAATGCAGATGATTTATATGGGTTTATTTTATATCCTGCAACTTTGCCAAAGTTATTATTTCAAGTAGTTTTTTGCTTGATTCTCTAGCATTTTCTAATTATATCATCATAATATCTGCAAAGGGGATAACTTAGTTCCTTCTTTGCTTAGTCTAATTCCTTCTAATTCTTTTTCTTCTCTTATTGCTAAGGCTAACATTTCTAGCATCATATGGAATAACAGTGGTGATAATGGACATCCTTGTTTCACCTCTGATCTTATTGGAAATGCATATAGCTTATCCCCATTACATATAATGCTTGCTAATAATTTTAAGTAGATAGTACTTGTCATTTTAAAGACATCTCCATTTATTCCTAAACTCTCTAGTCTTTTAAATAGGAATGAGTGTTGTTCTTCATCAAAAGTTTTTCCTGTATCTATTGAGGTAATCATTTTGTTTCTGTTAGTTTTGTTATTGATATGGTTAATAATTCTGATAGTTTTCCTGATATTGAAGCAGCTCTGCTTTCTTAGTATAAATCCTACCTGATCAAAGTATATTATTCTCATGATAATTTGCAGTATTGTTTTTGCCAATATGTTATTTAAAATATTTGCATTTTTTATTCATTATGGAAATTGGTCTATAATTTTCTTTCCCTGTTTTGGCTCTTCCTGGTTTAGGTATCAGCACCATATTTGTCTAATAAAAAAAAAGTAGGACTCCACCCATATTCTTAAATAGTTTATATAGTATTGGAATTAATTGTTCTTGAAATGTTTGGTAGAATTCACTTGTAAATCCATCTGGCCTTGGAGGTTCCTTGCTATGGAGTTCATTGATGACTTGTTCAATTGCTTTTTCTGAGACGGAGTTTTTACGATATTTTACTTTCTCTTCTGTTAATCTGGGCAATTTATATTTTTGTAAATATCCATCCATTTCACTGAGATTGTCAAATTTATGGGCATGTAATTGGGCAAAATAATTCCTAACTATTGTTGTAATTTCTACTTAATTGGTAGTGAATTCACCCTTTTCCTTTTTGATACTGGTAATTTGGTTTTCTTCTTTCTTTTTTCAATATCTGATTAACCACAAGTTTTTTTTCATAAAACCTGCACTTAGTTTTATTTATTAGTTCAATATTTTTAATTTCAGTTTTATTAATCTCTCCTTTGGTTTTTAGTATTTCTAATTTGGTGATTAATTGGGTATTTTCAATTAGTTCTTTAACAAACTTTTTCAGTTGCATGACCAATTTATTGATCTCCTCTTTCTCTATTTTATTCATGTAAGCATTCAGTGATACAAATATTCCTCTAAAAACTGCTTTCATTGTGTCCCATAAGTTTTGGTATGTTGTCTCATTGTTGGTATTCTCTCAAATGAAGTTATTAATTGTTTCTATGATTTCTTGTTTGACTCACTTATTCTTTAGGATTAGATTATTTAGTTTCCAGTTAATTTTTAGCATATCTTCACATGGCCCTTTATTACATATAATTTTTATTGTGTCATGATCTGAAAAGGATGCATTTAATATTTCTGCTTTTCTGCACTGGATTGTGAGATTTTTATGCCCTAATACAAGGTCAGTTTTTGTGTATGTGCCATATTCCACTGAGAAAAAGTTATATTCCTTTCTATCCTCATTCACTTTTCTCCAGAGGTCTATCACATCTACATTTTCTAAAATTCTATTCAACTCCTTAACTTTTTCTTGTTTATTTTTATTTCAGATTTATCAAGTTCAGAGAGGGGGAGGTTGAGGTCCCCTACTAGTACAATTTTGCTGTCAATTTTTTCCTATAATTCCCTTGACTTCTCTTTTAAGAATTTGGATGCTATACCACCCAGTGCATATATGTTTAATAATGGTATTACTTCATTGTCTAGTTGTGCCTTTTAGCAGGATATAGTTTCCTTGCTTATCTCTTTTGATTAGCTGTTTTTGCTTTTGCTTTGTTTGAGATTAGTATTGCTACCCCTACTTTTTTTTTTTTACTTCAGCTGAAGCATAATATATTATACTCTAGTCTTTTTACCTTTACCTTATGTGTATCCCCTTGTTTCAAATGTGGTTTTGTAAACAACACATTGTAGGATTATGGTTTTTAATCCATTCTGCTATCTACCTCTATTTTATGAGACAGTTCATCCCATTCACATTCATGGTGATGATTACTATCTATCTTTCCCTCCATCCTAATTCCCCATTTATGCTTTTATTTTTCCCTTCCCTTCCTCAAAAGAGCTTTGCTGTTGACAACTGCCTCCCTCAATTTTCCCTCCCTTCTATCATTCCCTTCCTTTTCTTTCCCTTACTACTTCTTCTTTCCCTTCTAACCACTCCCCCTTTTCTTTCCTCTTTCCCCTCTTGCTGTCTGTAGGGCAGGTTATATTTTCTATACTTAACAGAGTATGTTATTCCAACCCTGAACCAAATATGAGAAGAGGAAAGCTCAATGCTCATCTCCCTCCCTTATTTCTCTCTACTATAATATGCTTTTGTGCCTCTTCTTGTGATGTAATTTACCCTTTTCTGCCTCCTTCTTTCCTCTTCTCCCATTACAATCCCTTTGTACCCCTTAATTAGGTTTTTTATCATCACACCTGACAATTTATAACCACACCCTTTGTCTATGTATATTCCTTTTATAATAAATATACAGTTCTCATGGTTAACAGGTATCATCCTGCCATATAGGGATATAAAGAGTTTGCCATTATTGAATAACAAGTCTTTACTTCCTGTTTACCTTTTTTGCCTCTCTTGAGTCTTGTATTTGAAGATAAGATTTTCCATTGAGCTCTGGCCTTTTCATCAGCAAGGTCTGGAAGTCCCTTATTTCATTGAATTTCCATCTCTTTGCCTGAAAGATTATGTTCAGTTTTGCTGGAGAATTGATCTTTGGTTGTAGTCCAAACTCCTTTGCCTTATGGAATATCATATTTCAATCCCTCCCAATCTTTTAATGTAGAAGCTGCAAGGTCCTGTGTGATCCTGACTGTAGTTTCACAATATTTTTACTGTTCCTTTCTAGCTGCGTACAGTATTTTCTCCTTGACCTAATAATG
The DNA here is from genome assembly GCA_028658325.1 of Potorous gilbertii. NCBI lineage: Eukaryota > Metazoa > Chordata > Mammalia > Diprotodontia > Potoroidae > Potorous > Potorous gilbertii. The sequence goes on from CM053775.1 coordinate 30,841,262, forward strand.
CTGTAATATGGCTACAATATCTCACTATCTCTTGGTGTTTTCAATTTGGGATCTCTTTCATGAGTTGATCGGGGGATTTTTTCAATGATTATTTTACCCTCTGGTTCTATGACCTTTGGGCAATTTTCCTTGATGATATCTTGGAATATACTGTCCAGGCTTTTTTTTTCATCATGACTTTCCCATAGACCAATAATTCTTAGATGATCTCTCCTTGATCTCTTTTCCAGTCCTTGCTTTTTCCAATGGTGTATTTCATATTTTCTTCTATTTTTTCATTGTTTCAGTTTTGTTTGACTGATTCTTGATACCTCCTAGAGTCATTAGCTTCTACTTGTCCAATTCTAATTTTTAATAAGTCATTTTCTTCAATTAGCATTTGTATCTCCTCATTCATTTGGTCAATTTTAATTTTCAAGGAATTATTTTCTCTAGTTAGGTTTCCTATTTCTGCATCCATTTGACCAATTTTACTGTTTAAAGATTAGTTTTCTTCAATGAATTTTCTTCCCATTTTTCCCATTTTATTTTTAAAATAATTGATCTGTTTTTCTTCTATCTTTCTTGTTTGGCTTTATAATTCTCCTTGAGTTCTTCTAAGAATGCTTTTTGGGATTGAAACCAGTTATTATTGCCTTTTGAAGTTTCAGATGTGGGCATAGTGTCAATGCTGTCCTCTTCTGAATTTGTATTTTTGTTCTTCCCTTTCCCCGTAGTAAGATTCTATGGTTTTCACTTTTCTAGTTTGCTTCATGTTCATTGTGATTCCCTTTTTCTTGGCTTTTAAAGTGGATCTCTGCTTTTAGGGCCCGGCAGCTCTGTCCCACTCTTCTTGTGCTTATGGCTATGGGTCTGTTTACTGTGTGTTGTGGCCTCTGGTTCTGTAAGCTAGAAGCTTTATAGTGCTACAGCTCACCTAATGCTGAGATGGTGCTTGCTGGTGTGTGCCAAGGTCAAAGTCAGGTGAAATCTTTCTGAGTTTCCCCAGGATTACACTGAAGTTTTCAGCCTGAGATGTAGTGGAGGGGTAGTCTAGCTGCTTGAGGTCTCTTCCCCTAGGGCTGTCCTAGCACAGCCACTGGTGGACAGGGATCCATACTTGTTTCTGCCAATTCCTCTGGTTGTGTGAAGACATCTTGGGTCCTAGCATTGGTGCTTACCAGTTCCACCCCTCTGGGGCTCATAAACTCCTTCTGGTCCACTGAGGTGGGGCTTGCTGTATGTCTCCAGCCTGCCTTCGTCCCCTTCAGTCATAGCAGGAGGGAACCTTTCCTGTCAATCTCCCCAGCCTCCTGAGCTAGAAGACTGCTGTACCCTTTCTGCTGTGTTCACTATTCCAAGATTTTTCCTTGGGTAATACTCTCTGGGTGTTTCGAGGTCAATAAGGGAGGAAGAGAACATTTATGGCTTATTCTGCCATTTTGGCTCCTTGAAGTTCAAGTAGGTGATTTTCAGACATTTAGTCTGTAAACTTATAGCTCCAGGACTAGCTGCTGCAGCTGCTGTGGGCCCTGTTACCTAACTCTGCCAGAATCCTCTCCTATGTTGAGAGGTTTGGGAATCCTCACTGCACTGTGATTCAGTCTACCAGGACCAGCTCCTACTCTGCTATTGTTGGGTATAGACCCATGCACTCTACACTCTCCCACATGGTGGAACAGATCCTTGCTGTCCATCATTCAGATTATCTTAGTCTGGAAATCTTCCCCACTCTGTCTCCTAGTGGATTCTGCCACCCTAACACTTGTTTAGATTCACTTTTTTAGAGGTGTCTAAAGGAATTTGTGAGAGAGCTCAGGTGAGTCCCTGCTTTCACTCTGCCTTCTTGTCTCCAACCCCCATCTTGTTTTATTAATTTAGGTATGTTATATACTTTTGTAGGTCATTATGCACTCTACCATAAGGGTTATGTTTTGATGTCATGGAAAGCAGTATTTTGGGTTTTTTAAAATAATTTTCCTTTTTTATTCATCATGAATTCCTCCTTCTCATTTTAGATCATGGCAGTTTGATTTCTCTCCCTCCTCCACTTCCTGTCTCCCCTTCCTCCTTCTCTCTCTCTTTCTCTTAAATTAGGTAAAGGTTTCACAGTTTTGTTGATCAGTTAAAGAAAACAGCATATTTTGTTGATCTCTTCAGCATTCTTTAAAGAAATTATATATCTCCTTTGAATTTCAAAATTGCTATTTGTTTTCTCACTGGGGATAATTAATTTGGTATTTTACCATTTTATTTTTTTAGTTGGTGCTTTATTTCATTAGTCTTCTCTTTTTCTTTTGTTTTTAATATAAATGTTCAGAGATACAGACTTTGTTCTAATGACTACATTAGTGGAATCACATAAGCTTTGATATATTATCTAATTGATTTTATTCTCTTTAATGTAAGTATAATTTCTGTGATATATTTTTATCTACTCTATTATTTATGTCAGAATTTACTCTCTAGTTTGACATATTTTTATTTCCTCTCTTTAATGCAGTTTTCTTGCTTTTAAAAGGTATTCAGTAGTTCTGCATTTATTTATGACTTTGTCATGCCCCAGATCAATATCACAAATGTCCTTGATGATATTGAAAAATAAGTGTATGCCCTAAAATTCCTATTCAATCTTCACCAAAGGTCAATTATCCTTTACTTTTTTTGGCATTCAGTTTAGATTCAGAGTTCTTGCTAATCTTTCTGTTAGATTTGTCAAAATATGAAAAAGGCATTTTGAAGTTTTCTCTAGCTATTGTATTATTGTAGGTGTTTTCCCTAATAGATACCTTTTGTCTTTAAATATTTAAAAGCTTTTACATTCTGTGCTTATATAACTAATTTGTTGTTCTTTGATCCAGGACATCTTTAAGTATTTGACAGTATTAACTTTTACTAAGAGCATGCCTGGAGTCCTATTTTTCTTGAGTTAGCTAACCAAAAAAAATCTTTATTCTATCTTGTTATTTTAACTCTTACTGAATTTTTATGTTTTAATTGTACATCTTCTATGCAGCAAGTTTTAGGATCTGAATTATAATCCTGTTTGTCAGCCTCTTCTGTTTTTGAGGTGAGTTTGACCCATTAGTACTCAAGAATGCAATTGGTAGCTTTATTTTTTCCCCTCTATCAAATCCGTTTCTATTTTATTTTATTTCAAGAATAATCTATTAATTTGTTTGTTTTCAGTTTTCAACAATCATTTCCATAAGTCTTGGATTTTCTCCCCCTCCCTCTCATTTCCCTCCTCAGGAGAGCATGCAATCTTAGATGGTTTCTATACATACATTCTTATTAAGCACATTTTCACATTAGTCATGTTGCATAAAGAAATTAAAATTAATGAGGTAAACCATGAGAACAACAAAACAAAACATAATTCAAGAGAAAATATTCTGATTCATTCCACATTCCAATTCCTAAGTTCTTTCTATGGATGTGGATGTTATTTTGTCTCAGAGTCCTTTGGGAATGTTTTAGGTGCTTGCATTGTGGTGAAGGACTAAGTCTACCAAAAAAATTCCTCACACACTGTGACTGTTACTGTGGAAAATATCATCCTAGTTCTGCTCATTTCACTCAACATCAGTTCATATAAGTCCTTCCAGGTCTCTCTGTAGTCTTTCTGTTCATCATTTCTTAGAGTACAATAATATTCCATTACATTCATATACCACAATTTGTTCAGCCATTTCACAATTGATGGGCAACCCCTCAATTTCCTGTTCTTGTCCACCACAAAGAGAGCTGCTATAAATATTTTTGTACATGTGGGGCCTTTTCCAATGTTTATCATCTCTTTGGGATATAGTTCTAGAAGTGATACTGCTATGTCAAAGGGTGTGTACATTTTTGTAGCCCTTTGGACAGAGTTCCAAATTGCTCTCCAGAATTGTTGGATTAGCTCACATCTCCACTAACAATATATTAGTGTTCCAACTCTCCCACAACTTCTCTAGCATTTATCAGGAAAATGATACTTATAACTCTTGAGAACTGAATCTCCATTATGGCAGTTAAAAGGAATATACATAGACAGAGGGTATGAGTATTAATTGACTTTGATGTGATGATATAAAAAAAATGAGGGGTGAAAAAAGGATTGTACTAGAAGATGAGATCTGATTTTCTATACCTCTAATCTTTTGGGCAGGAATGCTTGAGGTTCTCTATTTCATTGAATATCTATTTTTTCCCCAGAAGGATTATTGAAGGCTTTGGATGGAGGACATTTGACTGTTGCATGTTTTGGTCTTCCTTTTTACCAAAGTAAGATTCTATATTCTGATTCTTTTTTTGGTTTTTGCTCATTTTTCCAGCCATTTACTTGACTTCTGAGCTCTATGAAGAAGTAGATCTCTACCTCCAGTGGAGGTAGGTGGTGTACTGTCAGCCACTCAATTCCCCCACAATCTGTTGGCCTAGAGCTCCAGAAACAGTCACTGTCCCTTGCCCCTGCTGCTGCTGTGGGTTCCTCCACCCCCTCCCCCAGCTGCCACCTTGGTGCTGGTTCCAGACCACTCCACTCTCCCACACTGTTCACACAGGCTTTTTCCACTGACCTTCCAATTTGTCTTTAGAATTTTGGGGTTCCAAAGTCTGGAAACTGCCACAGGTGTGAGAGACTCAGTCTTCCTAAGGCCTAGTCAGGTCCTGTCTGTGCTCCTGCAGCCCATGCTGGACTGTGCCCTGCGCCCTGTGTGGTGTGACTGACACTTTCCAGCAACCTTACAGGCTGTCTTGGGCTGAAGATTTGCTTCGCTCTGTCCTTCTGTGGGTTCTGCAGCTCCAGAATTTTTTTAGAGCTTTTTTTTTAACAGGTATTTGGTTGGACTTGGGGGCAGTGCTCTAGAAAGTGCATGCTGTTACTTTGCCTTCTTGGTTCCACACCCGGGCATCTCTTTCAGGAGGTGATTGGTGGATTCTTTCAATGTCTATTTAACCCTTTCATTCTAGAATATCAAGAAAATTTTCCTTGATAATTTCTTTAAAGATTATCTCTAGGCTCTTTAAAAAAAAAACACCATGGCTTTCTGATCACCCAGTAATCTTAAATTTTCTCTCCTGGATCTATTTTCTAGGTCTGTTATTTTTCCAGTCATATATTTCACATTTTCTTATTTTTTTCTATTCTTTTTACTTTGTTTTGTTTCCTAATATCTCATGGAATCATTGGCTTCCACTTGCTAATTCAAACTTTTAAGGAATTATATTCTTCAGTGAGCATTTCTACCTTTTTTTTCCATTTGGTCAGTTCTGTTTTTTCCACTTCACTTACCTTTTTTTCAACTTTTATTTAGTATTTTACTTTTCCCCAGTAACATGTAAAAACAATTTTTAACATTCAGTTTTGAAACTGCAAGTTCTAAATTCTCTCCCTTCCTCCTTCTGTAACGCCACCCCCACCCCCATTGAGAAGGCAAGTAATTCGTTGTAGGTTATCCATGTATAGTCATATAAAACATTCATAATAGTCATGTGAAAGAAAACATAGACAAGGAAAAAAACCTCAAGAAAAATAAAGTTTAAAAAAGTACGCTTCCGTCTGTATTCAGACTTCAGCAGTTCTTTCTCTGGGGATCAATAGCATTTTTCATCAAGACTCCTTCCAAGTTGTCTTGGATTGTTGTACTTTTGAGAATATCTGTCATTCACAGCTGATTTTTACAATATTGCTGTTATGTTGTACACAGTACATTTCACTTTGCGTCACCCTTTGCAAAGTTTTACAGGTTTTTATGAGGACCTACTCTGTTTTTTAAAGGTGTTATTTTCTTCAGTATTTTTTATACCTCTCTACCAAGTTGTTGACTTCTTTCGTGATTTGTTGTATCACTGTCATTTTGTTTCTCAATTTTTCCTCTGTCTCTCCCTCTCCCTCTCCCTCTCCCTCTCCCTCTCTCTCATTGGGACTTGGCCTATACTGGTGCAGCTTATGTTGGATTGTACTCTTATTACCCCTGTATGACAGACATTTCCTGCTTCCTTTCTAAGTTGTCGTGGGTTGGAAAATTGTTTCACCCTATTCTTTGGTGGATTCTGCTCCTCCAGAATTCATTTTAGGCATTATTTAAAATTGTTTAGAGGGAAATTTCAGATAGTTCAGGTGAATCCCTGCCTTTTCTCGCCATCTTAGCTCTGCCTGCATGGCCTCTTTTTTTCCCTCCTAGGGTCACTTCATTTTCATTCATGAAAAAAATTCATTTTCGCATTTTCCAAGCAGTTACAATGAATTCTTTTATCTTGAATTTATATTTGTTGGAACAATGAGATACACTGATGTCCCAGAGACAACTTGATAACCATCCCAAAGTAATGTATAATTACTTCAAAATGTGTTGCCATTGTTCAAGACCTTATAAAGATTGTAATCATAATTTCATTTTATATTTGGTTTTGCAGGGGATAACTTGTCTTTAATTATAAATATTTGTCCTTTCCCTCATTTCTTTGACATTAAGCATTTTGTCTTTAGATGGATAGTTCCAAGGGGATGAGGGGCAACTAGGTGATGCAGTGGATAGAGCACCAGTGCAGGAGTCAGGAGGACCTGAGTTCAAATCTTGCCTCAGACAATTGATACTTACTAGCTGTGTGACTTTGGGCAAGTCACTTAACTCCAATTGCCTCATCTTGGGTCATCTCCAGTCACCCTGATGAATATGTGATCACCAGATTCAGAAAGCTCTGGAGGAGAAGTGAAGCTGGTGACCTGCACAGCCCTCCCTCTCTCAAAACAAAGTCAAGTGCAAGTCATGCCATTATTTCTCTGATGGCATGGTCTTTTTCAGATGAAGGACGAACGCTCGCACACACACACACACACACACACACACACACATACACATACACATACACATATACGCACGGGAATGCATAATAGGATATAGCTTTTCAGTAAATACTTTTGAGAGCACTGTGGGAGTAATTTTACATTTTACATTGTACATTTTAACAGTAGTTGTTTCTGCAAAGAATGAGATCTTGAACTTCCACATTAAAATATCCGTGAAAGACTATTAATTATCTTTAATTGGAACCACAAATATTGAGTATCTACAAAGTAACATAAGTTTAAAGATTTGCATGTGCTCTAGAGGACAGTGCACTTTGATTTTAGACATGTAACAAGTTGAGATAGAATGAATGAATGAGTGAATCCCAAAATAAATATATTACCTTTTCATAATGGCTTAAATGTCTGTGAAATCTCACAGTTGTACATGCTAAATTATTTAGTTGAAGCAGAACAAACATACACTTTTTCCACAGTCAAAGGAAAATAGTCTGAGAAGTGTTTCTTTAATTTTGGTGGTTTAGAATAAATTTTTGGTGGCCCACTTAAACCCACATGTAACCTAGAACTCTTTACCACCTTTAATGATCACCTTGGTTGGTGGTACCCACTGTACTCTTAGCTGTTTTATTGTTGACATTTGACTTATAAACATTGGCATAGGACCCTGTGGCAGGTGAGGGCTTGAGTGTGCTTACAATTTAGTTATAGCAAGGTAGGGAAGGTGGTGGTTTTGGAGATAAATATATATACAGTTGCAAGGGCGAGAGAATGCAAATAATGTTTTGCATTATACTCTTAAGGACATTAAAAAGTTATTTTCTTGACAGATAGTACCTCCTCCTTTCCACCCCCCCACCTTACTTTCCTCCCCACTCTCCAACCTACCCCTCTACTTCCTATGGGAATGACTCCCAGTCTGTGATGAATATAAGAATGGTGGTACTTTGATAGAAACATTGAAGTTAAGAGGAGGAGGGGATTTTTTTTTGGGGGGGGAGAGGGAATAACAAACTTTGTTTCAGACAAATCATGTTTGAGATGCCTATGCGATATCCAGACTCTTGGAAAAGATCATATCTTTGCCTCTACATTTTGGATGAAGTAGTGGCCCTAGGCTTTCCCAGAGACATTTAGGTACCTCCTGTGTTCTGGTAAGGACCCTTGGAGAGTCACTGAATGAGACAATCTTTTGCTTTACTTGGAGTGATTGCATGGTATGCGCTTATGGAGAATTGAAATATGTTTTTTATTCCATCCAAAGTAAGTTGACATTTTCTTTATTTTGCTTTTGGCATGCATGATCACATATCACCACACGACTAATTCATCAAACTAGGTCACACATTGGGTTATTAACCAGAGGAGGCGGTAAATATCACACGATTCCTCAATGTGTAATTGAGTAGGCATTTTGAAATAAATAACATGAAGGATGCCCTTTAGGTAAAGTTTAATTATCTGTAAAACAGCCACAATTCCAATCACCAAAAGTTTTCAGAAAAGCAGAAAAACAACTTCATATTAATATTCCATGAGTCTCTCAAGTCCCAGCCTAGTTTTGGAACATGGTTTTATATCAACATCAACATGAATGCCAAGAAGTGATCTTCTTAGCTGTGTTTCTGTCTGGATTACAAAAACATGCTGTTTTTACATTTTTGTTTTGATTTTTTAAAAAAACTGCCTATACATGACTTTGGTAGGAAGTCCTGACATCCCCAAAGTGATATGGGCTTGTGTGGACAAGTAAGGGCACAATCACAGCCTTGAAAATCATATTTTTTCTTTCCTTGGCTGGGATGATTTCCTAGAACATGTTGCAAATTAGCTGCCATTGATGGAAATGATTTCAATATTAATGAATTCCCTTCTGTCATTCTTTTATTAATTATCTTTTCCCCTGAGAGTTCAAGGTTATAATTTGTCCTATCTTTTACAAATACTGTATTCAGCTCAACTGAAGTCTACTCTACAACCTAGCCAGACACAATGCCGAAAATTTAGCTTTAAATTTGGTTTTGGTGAAGTTGGATGCTAGATTATTAGCTTCAGAAGAACTTGAGTGTTCAGTCTCCTGATCTGTAAAGTGAGGTTCTCGGTTCATGCAATATCTCTCCATTGGTGTCGTGAGCTTCAAATGAGTTAAAGCTCTTTGGCAGCCTTAGAATGTCAAATATCAACTGTTATTGTAACTATCATTTTCATCATCCCCATCATCTACATGTTTCAATTCACTTTAAGTCCCAGCATTACCCATACTGAGGCAGGTATGGGGTAACGGAAGGAATATTAGCTTTAGAGTGGAACAACGTAGATTGAAGTCACATTCCTCCCACTTATTAATTTTGTTTTCTCGAGAGGTCGGTTGTTGTTTCAGAGGCTCAGTTTGTCCATCTTTATAATGGGAGATAATATTCCTTGGAGTAAGTACTCCACAAAGCTGTTTTGAAGACCAAAGAAGAGAGCATATATAAAACAGTTTGTAAACTAAAATTGCCATCCTATGAAAATTTTAAGTATTGTTGCTTCCTTTTCTTTTCTTAACACAAACTAATTTTGTTCAAAGTACTGTTCAAAACAGGAAATGAGAGAGATTCGAAAATAAGTAGAATTTCCCCACCTATCAGCTAGCCATGGATCGTTTGCACAAAATGACCTACTCCAGATTTTAAGCCAGTTGCAGGTGGAATATGGTGTCCAACTGGGAAAGCAAGACTTGACATGTTTTCTTCATTGAGACTTTTACAAGAATGAGAAGTGTAGAGAGAGGAAGTGGACACTGGGCCCAGGTGCTGGGAACCTTTTAGGGTTTCAGGTTATGAGAATGATCTCATGGGCCCAGATGGTAATAAGTGTGCTGCCAGAACTATGGGAAGCAGCAGAATGCTTTGGTCCAGAGGTCCTCATTAGCATAGGCCCTGAGGTTAAGAAGATGCTGTCTTCCTTTTTCCTTGCCCAATGGCCGCAGTTGGGCCCAGTTCTGGACTAGCTGCCAAAAGTGGCCTCTGTGGTATCAGAAGATTCTTCAAAGAATATGCTGTCTCCAGTATGCAAAGGTGGAGGATAGCTACCTGTTTCAAGTGGCCTAGGTGCTGCTGGGATGTGGCCCTGACATGGATTGAGCTTGGGGCTACAGGGCCTGCTGGTCTCCATATAGGTATGAAAGCCAGTCACTTTGCTGGTTCAGGTTTGCTGGTGGGTAATGCCTCTGTTTTCTGTCATCAGTCCCCTAACGCACAAGCTTTTCTGTCTAGTCCATATGGAACCACAAGATCTGACCTTTCTTTCACCATGTGACCAGGCCAGGTGTTGACCAGCCAAGTGTTCAGGTACGAGTATGGCTGGGGGAGATGCTCTGGTTCTTCTCATTTAGTTTTCAGGTTGCTAGTCTTCTGGTCAGAAGAATGAAAGTTATGGGGGGCGGGGCCCACTGCAATGGACCTCTCATTTCCTTGATGTCTCTAGGGGTTAGTGGAGGGTGGTAAGGGACTTAGTTGCTTGGTCCTGGTGGTAGGAAAAGTTTGTCTTTAGCTTCTGAAGCTCTGGGAATTATATGTTAGTTTGGCTGAGGTCTTCAGATTTTCAAGCCCAGAAAGACGCTGTTTAATATGAACCGAACTGAACGTGAGATTGGGACAGTAGCATGAGACAGAGAACTGGGATGTGCCACCCTAAAGCAGCAGAGATGCTGTTCTAGGGTTCTTTCTACCCAAGCCTAATCCATTTTTTTTCTCTACCATAGACCCATCAATTTGGAGAGGACTCTGACAGGCTCAACAATGTCCCCATCCTTTTGCTTGATATTCAGCTTAGGCAAAAAACTGCAAGAGTGTGGGAGAGGTGGAGAGGTGGGGGTATGGTAAAGAGGCCTTTTCTCCTCTCGCTGGACTCCTGAGAGTGAAGGCTTCAGGCTAAAATCTTCATTCCTGCAAGGAGGCTCTTATACCTGGAACATGATCAGAAATTTGGATATACTGTGAATGTATTTGTGAGGTATTGCATATACTTGGTGTGTATAGGAGATGGTCTAATTCTAGCCTGTGAACTCACTTTCCCCCTTGTCCACACTTGCTGTGGGGTTGCAGCTCAGCCTGGCCCATTGACCAGGAAGGCAAACTTCCCTATAGAAAAAAAGCCCTATCTCTTTACCCCAAAGCTGGGAACATTGGACACTTGTCTTTTTACTTTCCTGAGCTTCAAAGTGTTTTCCTGCCTGATAATATGACAACTCCAAGCATACTTCAGTGTTTTTATTCTGTTTCTTCCTTCCTTCTAGTTCTCAGCAGTGTTTGGCACAGAATAGATACTTTCCAAATGTTGGCCTCCTTCCTTCCTCTCTGATCCAGAATGCCGAAGTTTCCCTATCTTTTCCTAGGCCCCTATCCATCCATCCCTCTCTATGACTCATTCTTCCTATAGTACTTTTTCACTCTCACCATGACCGTTGATTGTTCTGTGCCTAACTACTTCCCTAATCCATCATCTCTGTTCTGACCTCACTTTCTTCCATTTGGCATCTTGACCCTATCGTTAGCCAGTTCCATTTTGTACTGGCCTCTACTCCTAGGCCCCTCTTCCTCATATGCCATTGCCAACCATCCCTTTCTGAGTCTTAATCTTAGCTCATTCCTAGAACCCCTTTTCTCCACTCCTATGCATATGCTACTGCAGACCCCTGAAAGACCTTACACCACCATGCCAGCTATGGCCACTACAAATTTGTTTTATCCAAAATCGACTGGGCTCCTACAACTACCCTCTCCATCATATCTGTTTCAGTTCTCCTATTCTCATTTCGAGTCACCTATACCCACATCTCCCCCTTCTGTGTCACCAAACAACCTTTATTTTGTTGAGAAAATTGATTTTATTCCTCCTGGGTTCTTCCTTCTTAGTTTTTCAACTAAAATCTCCTCAACATGAACCTGTATTATCTTACTATTTTGCTCCAATACCTTAGTAAGAGGCAGTCATCACCTGTGCCATCTCCTCCATTTGTGCCCCTGATGCCCTCTGCCATTTCCTTTGACAGCTTGCCCCTTTAATCATCTTCTCTCTTTTTAATCTTCAATTTTCCTTTATTGTTTTTTATCATGCTGCCTCCAAAAATGTGGAGATTTCCTCCTTCCTTAAAAAATTTCACTTGAGCTTACCACATCCTGAAACTATTGCCACATATCGCTCCTCCATTTTACAGCCAAGCTCCTAGAAAAAGCCATCTGTACTTGTGGCATCTATTTCCTCGTCTCCTGCTCACTTCTACACCCTTTCCAATCTGATTTTCAGACACGCACTTAACTGAAACTGCTCTTTCTGAGGTTGCCAAAGATCTCTTTATTGTTAAAATCAGTTGCCTTTGCTATCTTTATTGAGAATATCCTTTGCTAACGTTTCTTTTTTATAATTAATTTACTTGTTTTCAGTTTTCTACAATCATTTCTATGTATCTTAGATTTATTTTCTTCCTCCTTCCCCTCTTTTCTCCCCCCTTCCCTCCCCGAGATGATGTGCAATCTATATCAGTTCAACACATACATTCTTATTAAATACATTTTTACCTTAGTCATGTTGCATAGAAGAATTAAAATGAATGGGAGAAATGATAAAAAAAAAAAACAAAACATAACACAAGAGAAAGTGGTCTGCTTCATTCTGCAATCCAATTCCATAGTACTTTACCTGGATGTGGAGGGCATTTTGCCTTAAGAGTCCATTGGGAATTTTTTTAGGTACTTGCATTGTTGTGAAAGGCCTGAGGCGACCAGAAAATTCCTCTCACACTTTGTTGTTTCAGTGTACAAAGTTCTCCTGGTTCTGTTCCTTTCCCTCAACATCAGTTCATATAAGTCCTTCCAGGTCTCCTGTTCATCATTTTTTATAGCATAATAGTATCCCATTGCATTCATATACCACAACTTGCTCAGCCATTCCCCAATAGATGGGCATCCCCTTGATTTCCAGTTCTTGGCCAACACAAAGAGAGCTGCTGTAAATGTTTTTGTACATGTGGAAACCTTTCCCATTTTTATGATCTCTTTGAGATAGAGTCCCAGAAGCAATATTTCTGGGTCAAAGGGTATGCACATTTTTGTATCCCTTTGGGCTTAGTTCCAAATTAATCTGCAGAATGGCTGCATTAGCTCACAGCTACACCAACAATAATTTAGGATTCCAACTTTCCCACATCTTCTCCAGTATTTATCATCTGCCTGTTTTGTCGTGTTAGCCAATCTGACAGATGTGATGTAGTACCTCAGAGGTGTTTTGATTTGCATCTCTCTAATCAATAGTGAATTAGACCATTTTTTCATATGATTATAGACAGCTTTGATTTCTTCCTCTGGAAAATGCCTATTCATATTGTTTGACCATTTATCAAGTGGGGAATGACTTGTATTCTGTACATTTGACACAGTTCTCTATGTATTTTAGAAATGAAGCCTTTATCACAGATGCTAGTTGCAAAAATGCTTTCCCAGTTTTCTGCTTCCCTCCTAATCTTGGTTGCATTGGGTTTGTTTGTGCAAAACCTTTTCATTTGAATATAATCAAAATTATCAGTTTTGCACTTCATAATGCTCTCTATCTCTTGTTTGGACAAAAATTTCTCCATTTTCGATATATCTGACAAACGCTGTTCCTTGCTCCCGTAATTTATTTATACAATCAGTTTTTATACCTAGATCATGTATATATTTGGACTTTATTCTTATGTACAGTGTCAGACATTAGTCTATGCCCAGTTTTGCCACACTGTTACCCAGTTTTCCCAGCAAATTTTGTCAGATAGTGAGTTCTTATCCCAGCAGTAGATTGCTACACTGACTACTGTGTCTTGAGTACCTAACCTCTCCCACTGGTCTACCCCTCTATTTTTTAACCAATACCAAGTGGTTTCAATGATTGCTGCTTTATAATACAATTTGAGATCTGGTTGGGCTAGACCACCTTCCCTAGCGTTTCTTTCCATTAGTTTCCTTGATATTCTGGACCTTTTTTCTTCCAGATCAAATTTGATATTATTTTTTCTAGCTCTAGAAAATAATTATCTGGTAGGTTTATTGGTATGGCTCTGAATAAGTAAATTAATTTAAGTGGAGTTGTCATTTTTATTATAATAGCTCAGTCTACCCACGAGTAACTGATGTTTTTCCACTTACTTAGATCTGACTTTTATTTGTGAGAAAAGTGTTTTGAAATTGTGTTCATATACTCCCTGGGTTTCTTTTGGCAGATAGACTCCCAGATATTTTATAGTGTCTACGGTAGCTTTACATGAAATTTCTCTTTCTATCTCTTGTTGCGGGGCTTTGTTAGTAATATGTAGAAATGCAGAAGATTTCTGTGGGGTTTTTTGTAACCTGCAGCATTGTCGAAGTTGTTTATTCTTTGAAATGGTTTTTTACTTGATTCTCTGGGAATCTCTAAGTATATCATCATATTATCTGCATAGAGTGATAACTTAGTTTCTTCTTTGCCTATTTTAATTACTTCAATTTCTTTTTTCTTTCTTATTTCTAAAGCTAACACTTCTAGTACCATGTTGAATAACAATGGTGATAATGGACATTCTTTTTTCACCCTGATCTTATTGGAAATACATCTAGGTTATCCCCATTACATATAATACTTGCTGATGGTTTTGGGTAGATACTGCCTATTATTTCATGGAAGACTCTGTTTATTCCTATGCTGTCCAGTGTTTTCAAAGAAAAAGATGTTGTATATTCTCAAAAATTTTTCTGCATCTATTGAGATAATCATATGATTTCTGTTAGTTTTGTTGTTGATATGATCAATAATGGTGGTAGTTTTCCTAATATTGGACCAGCCTTGCATTCCTGGTATAAATCCTACCTGATCATAATGTGTTATTCTCTTGATAAGTTGCTGTATTCTTTTTGCTAATATCTCATTTAAAATTTTTGTGTCCATATTCATTAGAGAACTTGGTCTACATTTTTCTTTCTCTATTTTGCATCTTCCTGGTTGGGGTGTCAGAATGATATTTGTATTATAAAAAGAATTTGGTAGGACTCCTTCTTCTCCAATTTTCCCAAATAGTCTATATAGTATTGGAATTAACCATTCTTTAAATGTTTGATAGAATTCACTTCTAAATTCATCTGGCCGTGAAGAATTTTTTCCTAGGGAGTTTATTGATGGCTTGTTCAATTTCTTTTTCTGAGATGGGGCTATTTTAAATATTCAACTTCCTCTTCTGTTAATCTGGGCAATTTATATTTTTTTAAAATACAAATCCATCTCATTTAGATTGTCCAATTTATGGGCATACATTTGGGCAAAATAATTGCTAATTACAGTTTTAATTTCCTCCTCATTGGAGATGAGTTCACCCTTTCTATTTTTGATATTGGTAATTTGCTTTTCTTTCCTTCTTTTTTTAAAATCAAATTGACCAAAGGGTTGTCAATTTTATTGATTTTTCCATAAAACCAACTCTTAGTTTTATTTTTTAGTTGAATAGTTTTCTTACTTTCAATTTTATTAATCTCTCCTTAGGTTTTCCATATTTCTAATTTGGTATTTACTTGGGGATTTTCAATTTGGTCTTTTTCTAGCTTTTTTAGCTGAATGTCCAATGATGGATCTCCTCTTTCTCAATTTTATTCACGTAGGCATCCAAAGATATGAAACTTCCCCTAAGAACTGCTTTTGCAGTATCCCATAAGATCTGACAGATTGTCTCATTATTGTCTTTCTCTTGAATGAAGTTGTTGTTTCTTTGATTTGTTGTTTAACCTCTTCATTCTTTAAGATTAGATTATTTAGTTTCCAATTAATTTTTGGTTTATCTTTTCATGGCCTTTTATTACATATAATTTTTATTGCATTATGATCTGAGATGGATGCATTGCCTTAATGCACTCGATTGTGAGGATTTTGTGCCCTAGTACATGGTCAATTTCTCTATATATGCCATGTACCACTAAGGAAAAATTAATATTCCCTGCTATTCCCATTCAATTTTCTCCGGAGATCTGTGTCATGTACTTTATCCAGAGTTTTATTTACCTCCTAACTTCTTTCTTGTTTTTTTTGAGGTTAGAGTTATCAAGTTCAGAAAGTGGGAGGTTGAGGTCCCCCACTAGTATAGTTTTGCTGTCTATTTCTTCCTGAACTCCCTTAACTTCTCCTCTGAGTATTTGGATGCTATACCACTTGAAGCATATATGTTTATTAATGATATTGCTTTATTATCTATGGTGCCTTTTAGGAGAAGATTGTTAACTTTGCTATCTCTTTTGATTAGCTCTATTTCTGCTTTTGCTTTGTCTGAGATTAGGTTTGCTACCACCGATTTTTTACATCAACTTTAGCACAATACATTCCACTCCAACTTTTACCTTTACCCTATGTGTAGCCCCCTGTTTCATATGTATTTCTTGTAAATAACAAATTGTTAGATGATGATTTTTAATCCATTCTGCTATCTGCCTCCTTTTTATGTGAGAGTTCATCCTATTCACACTCATAGTTATGATTACCATCTGAATCTTTCCCTCCATCCTCTTTTCCCCCATTTATGCTTTTACTTCCCCCTTCTCTCTTCCCCTCCACAATAGTTTTAATTTTTGACCACCACCTCCCGCAGTCTTCCCTCCTTTCTTTCACCCCTCTCCCATTTACTCCCTTTTTCCCTTATGACTTTTTCCCTCCTTTTTAGCTTCCTCTCCCTTTTCTTTCTTCTTTTCCCTCCCACTGCCTATAGAACTACTTAGATTTCTGTACTTAACTGAGTTTTTTATTCCCTCTTTGAAACAAATCAGGTGAGAGTATATCTCAAAGGATGCTCTTCTCCCTCCCCTCTTTCCCTCTACTTTCATATAATTTTGTGCATCTTTCTGTGATGTAATTTAGCTTTCTCTGCCTTCTACTTTTCACATCTCCTTTGCACCCTTACATCACAGTTTTATCATCACATCATTTAATTTATACCCACTCACACTATCTCTGTATAACTTTTTTAAATATTATAATAAATACACAATTTTTAAGATTAACAAGTATCATCTTCCCTTATAGGGATGTAAATTGTTTGTCCTTATTGAGTAACAAGTTATTTTTTTTCCTTATTTACCTTTTTATGCTGTCTTGATACTTTTGTTTGAAAGTTGATTTTCCTATTGAGCTCTGGCCTTTTTCATCTGGAAGGTCTGGAAATCCGTATTTCACTGAATGTCCATCTCCTTGCCAGAAATATTAAACTCAATTTTGCTGGGTAATTGATCCTTGGTTTGGTCCCAGCTCCTTTGCCTTGTGGTATATCATATTCCAGTACCTGTGACCTTTTTATGTAGAAGCTACAAGGTCCTGTGTTATGCTGACTGTAGCTCCTCATTATTTGAATTGTTTCTTTCTAGCTGCCTGAAATATTTTCTTTTTCACTTGGCAGTTCTAGAATTTGGCAATAATATTCCTTAGTGTTTTTAGTTTGGGGTCCCTTTCAGGAGGTGATTAGTGGATTCTTTCAATGACTATTTTGCCCTGTGGATGTAGGGTATGTGGATAGTTTTCCTTGATGATTTGTTTCAAGATATTGTCCAGGGTCTTGTTTTATCATGGCTTTCTGGTAGATCAATAATTCTTTGATTTTTCTCTCCTGGAACTCTTTTCCAGGTCAGGTGTTTTTCAATGAGATATTTTACATTTTCTTCTATTTTTTCATTCTTTAGATTCTGTTTGATTCTTTATGTCTCATAGAGTCATTAGCTTCTACTTGCCCAATTCTAATGTTTAATAAATTGTTTTCTTCAGTTAATTTTTGCGTCTCCTTTTTCATCTGTATGATTGTTCCTTTTAAAGGGTTATTTTCTCCAGTTGGTTTTTGTACTTCCCTTTTCCTTTGTCCAATTTTCTCAGTTAGGTTTTGTACTTCCTTTTCCATTTTTCCCATTTTCCTTTTAAATTCTTCTGATTTCTTTTTTCATAGTTTTAAAACCATTGACTCATTTTTCTTCTACTTCTCTAATTTTGTTTTTAAAATCCTTCTTGTACTCTTCCAAGAGTGCTCTTTGGGCTTGAGATCAGTTCACATTCCCTTCTGAAGTTTCAAATGGGTGTACAGTCTCAATGCTGACCTATTTGGTATTTGTGTTTTGTTCCTTGTCCCCATATAAATATTCTATGGTCTTTTCTGGTTTGCTTCTTGCTCATGATGATTACCTTTTTTCTGGCTTTTAAAGTGAATCTCTGTTTCTAGGGCACAGAGGGCTCTCTTTCATGGTTCTTGTGTTTAGAACTTGTGGTTTTGTGTATTGTGGCCCCTAGTTCTTTCATCTAGAAACTAAAATACTGTAGCTTACCTGGTGCTGAGCTGACTGGTGTACCAAAGCAGAGACTAGGTGAAGTCTTTCTGAGTTTCTCTGAAATTACCCTGTAACTGGATGGGTTAACTGTGGAGGAGGGGTGGTCTGGTCTCATGAAGTCTAGTCTCCTGAGCTACAGCATTGTCAAGCTCTGTGGTTGGTAAACCCTGTCTGTGCTAGTGTCTTCCCAATTCCCACGGCTGTGCGGAGGCATGCCTCGGGTCTTGGTATTGGCAGTTACGGGCTCCACCCCACCCCCACCCCCCTCGGTGCTCAGGTCCTCCTCCAGGTTCACTGAGATGGGGCTATTTCGGACAGCTCTTGTTCTGTACTGGTCTCCTTCAGATATAGCAAGATGGGGACCCCCTTTTGTATTTTTCCTCGTCTTACAGACTAGGAGACTCTTTATCCCCTTGGCTGATCCCATTCTAGGATTTTTCCTGGGAAAATATTCTCTGGGTTTTGCAAGGTCAATAAAGAGATGGGGAGAGCATTTACTGATCACTCCACCATCTTGACTCCTGGAAGTTCAAGTAGGTGACTTTCGGACATTTAATTTGTGGGCTGATAGTCTCAGGAGTGGTTGTTACTGTTACCTGAGGTGTTATGCTTCTCTCCTGTTCACTTCCACTGGACTCCAGTCGTCTGCTGATATGATTGAGAATCCACAGTGCTGTTGCTTCTACAGACAACCCAGGGCTTCCTGCTTGGCTTTGCTCTGCCTGCACTGATATAGCTTATGTGCTGTGAGAGCCTTCAGCCCCCGTGCAACAGATCCTTCCCTTTGACCTTCCAGGCTATCCTGGGTTGGAATCTGTCATATTCTTCTCCTGTTGGATTCTGCCACTCTAAAATTTGTTCAGCTCTCTTTCTAGAGATATCTGAAGGAGTTTGTCTTAGAGCTTAGGTGAGTACTTGCTCTCATTCTGCCATCTCATTCTAATGTGTCTTATATGTTCTCCCCATATGAAGGGGAAAAGGATTATAGAAGCAAAGCCTAATGAAGTTTCTCAACAATCTCTTACTCTGAAAGTTTTGTTGAGATGGAATTTTTGTCATGCCATGCTGAAAACTGGAATCTCTGATCTTTTCCACAGTTGGAAAATCCATTGTTCAGTAGTAAAAGACTCAGATGACAAAGACTGAACAGCTTAGTCTACCTTCAAGTAAATGTCCCACAATAGGATTGGTTATTTGCAGTTAACGTGCTTCTTCTTAATTAACTGGGGAATAAAATAATCTTAACTATATTGAAATAAAAGACAGATAATATAGATTGAATATTTTTTTTGAATCTTAGTGTAAACACCACAGTGAACACTAAATTTTGGAAATATTGAACCCCCTGTCATCCATTTGATTTTGTAGTTAGCAGTGATTAATTTGAGAAAGCTTACAAGTTGATCTGTTGTGTTATAGTGATTTAAAATGTTCTCACACTGATGTGGAGGTTTGTCAATAATCTGACAGCGCAAGCACAGCTCGAGAAAAAAAAAACATTTCAAGCCTTTGATAGTTTTACAAAACAATATTGTAGTGAACTTGTCGGATGGCACAAAAATTGATTCCTTGAGTAGCTCTTTAATTCTTACCTTTCCTTACATTACTTCTCTTCAAATGGCACTTGTTCCCTTGGGTATTAAGGAATCCTTCGTGTCTAGTCTTCTATGACTACAGTTTGCAAGACTCCATTGACCATCAATTAGTATATTCTAAGCTTTTTTTCCCCTCTAACTGTAGCTACAAAAATTTCCCCTTAAGCCTAGGGCACACTCTCCTACAAGTTCAGCGCCTGCAGGAAGAGTGGGCACAAACTTAGAGCACATCCGTAGTGTCGAACCTGTGTAGAGCGTATGTGTTACTAATACTTCTCCACTTTCCTCTAGTACTTTTGGACCTCAAACTCTTTAGAGTCCTCACACTCAGATTGTCATTATTAGTTATCTCTTTTTTTCTTAAAGAGCTTTCTTCTCAGGTAGCAGAGGTTCTCTTCCTGGAATCTCCTTCCTCCTCAAGCGACTGACTCTTTGTAATGTGTGTCTGGAAGGAAAGTCTCTGTTCCTTCTCCTTGTTGCCAGTAGGTGGCACTGCAGTAGATAGAATTCAGGGCCTGGAGTCAGGAAGACTCATCTTCCTGAGTTCCACTCTGGCCTCAGACACTTATTCACTGTGTGATCTGGGTTTGTTATTGAATCGTTGTAGTTCTGAACAACTTTTCATGATCCCATGTAGGATTTTCTTGGAAGGGATACTGGAGTGGTTTGCCGTTTTCTTCTCCAGCCCATTTTACAGATGAGGAAACTGAAGCAAACAGGTTTTAGTGACTTGCCTAAGGTCACACAACTAGTGTCTGAGGCCATATTTGAACTCAGCTCCTCTTGACTGCAGGGCAAAGACTCTATCTACTACACCACCTAGTTGCCCATGTGACCCTGGCCAAGCCACTAAAGCTTTTTTGTCTCAGTTTCCTTATCTGTAAAATGAGCTGGAGAAAGAAATGGCACACCATTCCAGTATTCATGCCAAGTAAATCCCGTATGGATCCACAAAGAGTTGAACATGACTGCAAAATGACTGAACAACAAAAGTTCTCTCTCAGTTTTATCTTGAACTCTCTCACACTGACCGTAGCTTTTGGACAGAGTGTCTCCCTTTCAGCCTGTAACTTCATTACTAGACAACATGGTCCATCTTGGGGTGGGGGAAATGAAGAGAAAAATGCCCCACTTCCCTCAAAGAGGTGAAGAGTCAGGTACTTGCCCAACTGCTGGCTCTTTTTTGAATCTCTTGGACTCTTGACTCAAAATGACTAGATTTTTTAACGATCATGGGAAGATAGAGTGGAAGGAGGGAATAGTTGTTTCCTCATTGTTCCTACAATTCTGTCTCAGTCAAAGAAGTATTCGTACTTGAAAAAGGGGTCACCTGGGGTTAACAACATGTTACCACGCTAGCTGTCATCATCTTTAATTACATTCTATCCTCTGTGACTACATCAGCTGAGGTGTTGGGGCCCAGAAGTAAATGACATATAGCCACATTTTGGATGTTGATTTTCTTTCACTGAAGATTGAGTTCTCCTTATCTGTTAAATTTAAATAAAATATGAATAAAATTAAAGTAGGTGGGATTTTCACCTGGAAGTCCATTAGTACTCTCAAAGTAACCTGGAGCTGACCCTGAATTTTTTATAGTTCTGCCTTAGTGCATAAGCTCTGGAAGCTCCTATTTAGACTAAAAGGCATCAAATGGGTTCCCAGTGATAGATTTTACATTAGTCATCTTCGTGACAAACCTACCTAAGGTAATGAAATGTTGAAGTACCGACAAGGAAAGAGAAATGGATCCTTGAAGGAGTTACTCCAAAAATTCAAGTCAAAAGCTCATTTTTGCCTAATTCATCAGGATAATTGTCCCCAATTCTCTATTGTACTCATCCATTTTTAATAGTCCTTTACATCTGAAAAATGTTTGAAATATCTTCCAGTCTTTGAACTTGTTGCTTTTTTTCTATTGGTTTCACACCGTGTACTCACTCCTTAGCTTCTTGGAAGGTCCCTTTGGTCTTTTCATTGTTCTCATCTTAAAGCTTCCCTTTCTCCTTTTCTTCCTTGTGTTCTTCTCCATATCCTTTGTTGATTCTTTTTCCTGGCCTTTTAATATATGTTTCAAAATATCTAGGCTAAACCTTTCTCTTTACTCTTTCTTTTTTAGATGTCCCATCCACTGAAGTGTCTTCAGCTGCCACTTCTGTACAGATGATTTTAAGATCTATAAATCCAGTCCTGACCGCTCTTCCCAGGTCCAGACTCCCATTTTCAACTCCTTTGAGAACATCTCCACCTGGATGTCCCCTTGGAAGTGCACATTTATTTCTCTTGCCACTAATACTAATTTATCTTTCCTCCAAAACTTCACTTTTCTATGTTGGTCAGTGGCATCACCAGTCTATATATTATAGTTTTGAAAGTCTACTTCCTCTGCCATACATTTGATCTAATATTTTGCAGTCATTAAGTCTAGAATGCTTATTTTCACCCATGGTTGAAGTCTTGGTTTTTATCTCATTCATCTCCCTTCCTTCCCACATCCAATCAGTTATCAGTTTATCTCCATGGACAGAACTGATCATTGCTCAGATGGTTTGAATGATTCCCCATTCCACCCTAAATAATATCCAGGCAACCTAACCTAGAATTTGAGGTCTTTTATCATCTGGAGCAATGCTGAATTTCCATATCTGACCCTATTCCTTATGATGTATTCCATGCTGTAACCAAATTGGACTATTTGCCATTCCTCATTATCAGCTTTTGCTTTTCTGTTTCCTTGCATTGGCTCATATCATTTCCTATACCTGGAATGTCATCCCTCCCCTTCCCCACAACTCTACCTGTAGAAATCCTACTGATCCCTCAAAACCCAGGTCAATTGCTTCCTACTCTTTGGACAAGGATTTTCTTTCTTCCTTGAGCTATGCATATTCATATGTTGTATCTATATATATAATGTAATATGCATTTGTGTTAACTGTGCTGACAGTTTATCTCCCTTCTAGGCAGTGAGCTCCACCAGGGCAAGGATTTTTTCTTATCCCAACTGTATTTCCCCATTAGAGAGATCATAGGACTCTGCATATAGCAGACACTTTGTATTGGGTGCATTGTATTGCATTGAAATGAATCAAGATGCCATTTTCTTTGCCAAAACATAAGCAGAATTTCTAATTATACTTTAGCATCAGGTAGCATGGATCACAGACAAACCATCCCACTAAAAATGTGAATATTTTTCCTGATTTTAGGAAGTTATATTAAAGTGACTATTTCAGTTAGGGAACAATTAATTTCCCTAAGGGGCATATAACAAAGCTTTGAAACCAAGTGACAGCAGTAGAATCAAAGAGAACTCAGTCTTGCCTTTCTCTTCTGTGCTGTTGATACTGAGGAGGGCAGTAACTCCTCATTTGGAGAAATCATCCTCTCTCCCTCCTGAGAAAATTGAGTAAATATAGCTAACAATATTTTGCATTCCTCTCTGTTGGAAGAAATCTTCAATTCTCAAAATTCTCAAAATTCTCAAAAATCTTCAATTCTCTCTTCAGTACTTGTGATGACCTGCTCAGTATTGAGGGTATTTGTGTAACCTCGTATTAAAATTCTTGTTTGTCCTATTATACTTTTTAACTCAAGGGCCAAAAAGGATTGTTAATGCTTAATTTTAAAAAGCAATTCATTGGCTTTTGCAAGTATATACCATGTTCTAGGATAACGAATGAACTCTATTTTCATAGGAAAGAATTCACTGGAAAGAAATATTCTCCATCCAAAAAAAAGCACTCTTCAATTTTAGTGTTATTCAAGTCTAGCGCAGGCCAAATTTAGCCATGAACCAAATGCTGCAGAGACCAGGTAGAGCTGGCCAGTGAGAGACTCAAGAAGGATTGTATCACGTTTGAGGCAATGTCACGGCATACTCTCGTGCCAGCAGCTAACGTCAAGAACCACCAGATACCATATTGTAGCAACATGTTACAATTCATGGAATGACAGAGATGAAATTGCTCCTCATTATTGTGTAGCCCAGCTCCTTTGTTTTACAGAGAACCAAAAGAAGTAGCCTTAGTATGGGAACCCCTGCAATCCACCCTCTACCTGTTCTTTATGATCTGTGTTTTATCAGATAAATAACTTGCCTTTTTGAACCTCCGTTTCATCTGTAAAATAGGAGTAATAGTACTTGCATTGCATCTCTCCCTGGGATTAGGGAAGAGAGTACTTTGTTTACCTTAAAGTACTTTAGAAGTATGAGGAGTTATTTATTTAATCTTTGTCTGCCTCTCCTCCCTCCCTTCCTTCCAGGTTTATCCCTATTAGAAAGCCCCCAGGGTACTGTGAGAAGGGAATTCTCACTTTCTGGCCCTCTACTGTAGAAGTAAATTT
>CM053775.1:30865811-30880505 GCA_028658325.1 Potorous gilbertii
GTGTAGAAGCAGAAGATGACATTGGCCCTGTGACTCTCCACCTTACCTTGCCAGTGTCCATAATTGCATCTATGACCAGCTCATATACCTTTCCGTTCAGCTAGCAGCACAGTTCAGCTGGGTAGTCACATAAGAAGGAAGGCTCCATTGAACTGCTTTGAAAATGGGACTCTAAATGTGCCAGGGAGAGTGAAATGAATTCTAATGTGATATTGGCCCAATGGTTCAAACTCAGGAATACTGGATGGACAGTTAGCTGATCTGAAAAGAGGAGAGCACAATGGAAATGTTAAACAATTCGCTGATAATCACCCAGAGGGGATTTAGAAAGTATGCTTTTATAGATAATATTCACCCCAAACCTCTCAAATTAATGCTTTGAAAACCTTCAACCAAATTTGTTTTAATCCCTATAATATGCAGAGTATTACAATTTTCTTTTTTACCAGTTAGGCTTTGCATTAAGCTTTCATGTTTATCTAAAGTATTGAAATGGAATGGAAATTTATACAGTCACTTTCCTAAGAATAATTTCAAGACATTAACCTGGTTGAAAATGACTCAAGCCAACCAATAAAGACTCTCCCACCATTAGGAGCGGATACAATCATTGCCCAAGATGCTGTGCTCCATGAAAAGAAAGGTCTTTCTCACAACCTAATTGTTAAACTAATGACAACATTAATATTGTGAGGAAAAAAGGAAAAATACCCAGAAAACTCAGCCCCATATCCTCAAAGTTTGTCAACAAACTGTCTTGGGTTATTATAACAGTGGTTTAAAATTAAAAGTGCTGCTGCAACGAGATGAATGCTAATAAAATTTAACAAGCTCTGTCCATAAATCAATGACTTCTAGATCAAATGGTTCTTTTTAATCTCATGAGTTAACTCAGGTGTGTTAATAGCATAAACATTGCATTTTCCAAATGACCGCTTGATGTTTTTCTAAGTATAACAGTGGCCTTTGGTTTTGTCAAAATCAGATCCAAAATAGTAGGTATTCTCCCTGTGGGTTTTATTTCCCCACTGAGTTCATTGTATCTCTTAAATGCACAAGTCTCATTTTCATCTCTTTCATTAGGAATTTATACCACACACACACACACACACACACACACACATACACACACACACAAACATACATATAGTTTTTTGTTGTTGTTCAGTTCTTTTGATCATGTCTGACTCTCCATGATCCCATTTGGGCTTTTCTTGGCAAAGATCCTGGAGTGGTTTGTCATTTCCTTTCCCAGTTCATTTTACAAATGAGGAAACTGAGGCAAGCAGGTTTAAGTGCCTTGCATAGGGTCACACAGCTAGGAAGTATCTGAGGTCAGACTTGAGATCAGGAAGATGGGTTTTCCTGACTCCAGATCTGGCATTCTATTTACTATGCCACCTAGCTATCCTTAAATAAACACATATGGCATATATATACTGCATTTTTCCATGAAATAATATAGAATACTCTGTCAAATGTTGTAGCCATTTCCTCAATTTAGCTACAAAGAGTGGACTTTGAAGTTGTAACCCAAAATGACTCCACAAAGGCTCTACTTGAGGTGGAACAAGCAGGGTTTTGCCCCAAATTACCTCATTTTGAATCTTAACTGTGACCCATCCTGTGTGGCTCTGGGTCAATCACTTAACCTGTCTGATCTTCCTTTCCTCATCTATAAAAGGAGGCAGTTTAGCTAAATAATCTCTCAGGTTTCTTCGAGCTCTAAACCTCTGCTCCAGAATACTATGCTATAAAGACTAGGGGAGGGGAGGCAGGCTGCTTTCCTCAGCAGCACCCTGGAGGCTGCTGCCCCTATTCCTCACAACTCATCCTCATCTAGTGACCTGCACCACACAGCACAATTCAGTTTCTTCTCTTGCTCACCATCCATAGGGTTCCATTGTCCTCCTTCACCATTCCCATGAGACTGCCCTCTGTCCTACGGCACTTGCTCCCAACTATTTTTGTCCTAGGTGAAAAAAATCCCTACTTATACCTCTGTTCCAAATTTTTTTTTCTTATTGGGTCAAACTCCACTCCCCTTTCATTTGTCAATTCAGAACACCTGGGAAATGGTGTCCCTGGATAACAAGATGGCTTCTCTTAGGTTGATAGAATTTTAGAGAATCATAGACTTATAGAGTATCAGAGCCATGATGGACTTCAAAGATCATTTAGTAAGAGTTCTTCATTGTACAGGTAATTACAACATTAACAATAGCTTCTATCATATAGTGCTTTAAATTTCAAGGCACCGAAAAAATATGTATCCACTATAACTTCCTTACAGAATGACAGTGAGGAGTACATCTTATGGGATATAAGGAAAGTATGACAGATACTGTTATGCTCATTTTACAGATGAAGAAACTGAGGCACATGGGAATGACTTACTCAAGGTCACACATTATATGTAAGAAGCAGATGCTCCTGAAAACTATAAACAGAGACTCTTCCTGCCTTAGTTTCAGCTGTTATAGTTGGTTAAGCAGAAGGGACTTCAAAGGGAAGCTTGATGTTCCTAATACTGGAAATGACCTTTGTTCCATAACTGCTGAGAATTAAATTGGCTTGACTTGGAATCAGCAGAGGTCAG
Organism: Potorous gilbertii; assembly: GCA_028658325.1. Taxonomy (NCBI): domain Eukaryota; kingdom Metazoa; phylum Chordata; class Mammalia; order Diprotodontia; family Potoroidae; genus Potorous; species Potorous gilbertii. Next base: position 30,868,411 of record CM053775.1, read on the forward strand.
TTCAAATCTTGCCTTTGGCCTTTTAAAAGCTATGTAACCCTGGACAAGTCACTTAATGGGCGTAAGTATCAGTTCTTATCCATCAAATAGGGATGAGGGTACCAGGAGAACCTACCTTGATAGAGGCATATGAAAACCTGGGTTCAGATCCCACCTGTGACATACTCCTGTGTGACCCTAGACAAGTCATTTCACCTCTCCATTCTAGGTAGTGAGCCAAGACTGAGTTGTATAGAAGATGCTAAGAGGGAAGCCCTGTAAACCAATGAAATCACAGATAAAGACTCTTTCCCTTATGCCACCTACCTTAGAGGGTTTTTGTGAAGATAAAATGAAACTACGCACATAAGAACCTTTGGAAACTTTAAGACACTATGTAAATATCAGCTATTCCAACATCAACAGAAGTTTTGAGTTAAAAAGTGCCTCGGCAACCTTCTAATCTAGAGGTTTCAAAATCACAGCACATAGAACTCCTGGCTGGGTTAGAACCAGATTAAAATTTATTTGAGAAATGTTTAACAAAATTAGACTATGTTCTTCTATGCTTTCCTAAGTCAATATGTGGTGAACGGAGATCATTTTCTATTCACATCTGATACCATTGATCCTAATCTAATATTCCCTATGGATCCCCTTGAGTTCTGTTTGAAGGCCTCCAATGGGGGAGAATTCCCCACTTCAGGACAGCTCTCATTGAGTCATCAAGCTGAAATCCACTTCTTTGTGATCTGTTCCCCCATCATTTCTCCTAGTTCTGGCCTCTGGGGCCAAGCATGAACATGTCTTAAATTCTGTTCCACATGATGGAATTTCCACAACTATTATGTATCTCTGGGCCTTCTCTAGGCTAAGCATTCCCAGGATTCTTAAACTTTTTGTTATACATTTTCAATATGCCTTCAATTTGTCCATGTACTTACTAGGATATGGCATCCAGAACTCATTCCCGTCCTTATGGAATCTTCTGTCTAGAAAGGGCGTATGACAGTTAAAAATAATACATGATGCTAATATAGAGGTGCATATCATGGCTCCGTAAGGGCCTAGAGGGGACAAAGTCATTTCTGCATTGGTAGTAGCAGGGGAGGCTTGGGACTGTCAGGGAGACCGTTCTTGGAGAAGTTGGCTTTTGTTTGAGATTTTTAAAGGATGGGTGAATAATTCATTGGGTAGATGACAAAGGGGAGCATTCCAGGTACAAGCATAAAGAGCAATCCAAGAAGCAGACAAGTGTACAGTTAGAGTTTAGATGTGTATAGCATGATTCCTCGTCAATTTTCTGGATGTGTCCTTGCTCGTTGAATTCATCAAAATTCTTTATCCTTTCTGTTTATTAATTGGTATTAATAATATACCTATTATTATTTATTTAAATATCTACTATGTGCCAGGCACTATACTGAGTACTGAGGACAAAGACAAAACAAAACTGTTTGTGCCCTCAAGATTACATTGGGTTTGGGGGTGGGGAGGAATTTGTACCCATATAAATTAGCTTATGTAAAATATATAGTGTTATTTTGTGGGTGAGGGTGCATAGATCTGAAATGAAGAGTAGTTTGTTAACAACTGAACAGGAGTTCCAGAAGGCACTTAGGGAGGGTAGGGATAGATGAGCTGGGAACAATGGAAAGATGGAGCTGATATGGATGAATATGAGGGAATAAGGGGTGGTAGTCAGAAAAGGGAGCTTCAGCCTAGAAAACTTGTGACTCAGAATTATAGTGATTAGGGGTGGAAACAAATTGCTGTAGGTTATTATGATGGACACAATATCAAAGATAATATTGATTTGATTATTAATCTCTGGGAAAGGGGCGGACAATATATTTTGAGTAGATTATCTTCCCCAGAATGGGAGGATGGTGATGACCTTCAGGAGAATCTTTTTTCCTTGGACTGTTGGCCCATGTAGAGGAGGAGGGGCAACAAGGCAAATGTCCAGTTCCTGGTCCTACCTCATAGTCAAGGCAGAGATCACTTGAGTATTGAGTTCAGTCACATTAGCTGGAAATGGAAGGTGGAAGATGAAGAACTGTCCCTGGAGTTAGAAAAAAAAACTTGGGTTCAAATTCTATCTCTGATGCACATTGGTTGTGTGTTCCCGGAAAAGCCACTTAGCTTCTCAGTGCCTTTCATACTCTAAGATTCTAAATTAGAGAACATTTGCTGATTTGTGCTGGTAAAGGAAGTTTCGTCATTAGGAGCTCCCAACACCAGTGACATCACAGATCCAGCCCATATCTCCACCTCTGTCTCTATCCTCTCTATCACTATCATTATATATTTCTATCATTTATATAATCTATATCTATACCTATATCCACATTATTTATATCTGTATATCTTTATCTATATAATTTGTATATCTATATCTGTCATTTGTATCTGTATTGGCTATATATCTAGATTATATATCTATGTATCTATATATTAATGTACTCACATATGATATACACACACAAATACGTATATTTGTCTTGAAAATAAAGAGATGCTATTCCAAATAACATACAGTGTATTTAATGATCATACAAAATATAGTCTCTTTTCATGCTATAGTATCTTCCCAAGATGAATTTCATTTCAGAACAGTTCCCTGACCTTAATATTATATTTATTTATTAAATGTTATAGTGAAAGATCTCTGATTTAGTGTTTTATTAGGAACACTGCAAAAGTAAGACATTTTTATAATTGTGTATTTTTATACAAAGATGTCGCTTTTTGCCTTTCTAAAATTTTTCTCTCTCTCAGGTCATTAGATATATTGCATATGATTTGATTAAAACCTTGAAAGAATAGTCGTCATAAATTCAGTTAATGTACACCAGAAAACTTGACTTGAAGCTGTGTCTAGAAAAACAAATATTGGAACATGCATAGGCTAAGCAGTTTAAAGAAGAGTTTTCAGTGGTACGCACTTATTTCATTCTTAACATCCTTTTACAAAATAAAAACAGAAAGTTCTATAAAGTGCTTCAGGACACATACTGAAACCCACTAATTCAACTATTTGAGCTAAGGCCCGGTTTTCTCTAAAAGATAAGAGACCAAATTCTGAATAGTGGCTGTAGCAAAGTCATCATTTTTTCCGTATATGATGCTAAAGGGCATGCTCACGTATGTCATTTTATATAATTAATCCTGCCATTTGATAAATCATGAGGGTGGTCAGGGAAGTTGAACAGTTTGCATGCTTATTCCACAAATGATAAGTCAGGGTTTCTCTCAACATGAAGAGAAATGAGGTAATTATTCATTAATGAACTCTTCTTTCTTTTGGCTTGAAACATCCAGCTTATTTAGTTAATTTTACCTCTGAATTTCTTACTATCAACCTACTTCAGAAATCCAGGTGAATTCTGGTTGGTTCCTAACAGGAATGGCTTCATTTCCACATGCAGAGATGGACTATGACTGTCACTAGAAGACCAGTCTCATTAACTATGGAGAAGCTTGTAATTAGAAGGTTAACCAATAGAGCATTAGTGTTTTTCAGTTACAGAAGCCAGCGAAGACTGGCTACTCACAAATCTGGGGGGAAGTATATCTAATGAAGGTTGATAAAATGTATTTGCCAAGGATCTTACAAATCTAATTAAGAGAATCTCAAACTAAAGAGAAGAGAGCAGAAGAGCATCGATCACCTACCTATATTTATCAAGCTATATGTGATAAAGGTTAGTTGTAACAAAGGAAGAAGAATTGTAGAAGACCAGAGGAGACAATATCCAAGAAAGCAGCCAGCGATGAAAATCCTGGTCTCAGGTGTTGGTACACCAGCTCATCAAGTAAAGGAAACACACAGAGATGACTAAGAGATCCTAACAGGCAAATGACTTTGATCTCACAGGTTCACTGAGACTTGGGAAGATGACATCCATTATTGGAAGATAGTTCTTAAATAGTATATATTATTAAAAATGAACATGATAAGTAAATGAGTGGGATATATCTACTTGCTAAGAATAGATCCATATGAAAAAAAATCCAAAAAAAACAATAGGGAAAACATCATTGGTGAGTGGTATTTGGGTGGGAATCACTGGATGCTGAAGCCCTTGAGCAGAAGGAAGTAATTAGTGAGTTTGGGAAACATCACAAACCAATAATAATGGAGAGGAAGGAGGCTCCCTACATATTTCTTGGAGTTTTCTTCCCAAATTAAGGTAACTACTAATCCTATGGCTTGCCTTAATGTTAATGTAATGCTTCAGAAGATGGAAGAAACAATGAGGAGGAATGCTACTCTGTACCTGATTTTTTTCATTAACTACCTGAGATTTCATTTTCCTTATTTTAACTTTTTTCTGATATCTTTTAACATAACCTTCCATTCTAAATCTCTCTCCCTCCTCTTGTAACAAAGAATATAAAAAGAAAGCTAATAAATGCAATTTAGCAGAACTAGCCAAGACTTTAACCAAATCTGACAGCCTGTTCACTAGACTACATCCACAGTTCCTCATTCTTGCAAATAATAGATCTTTAGCTGATTCTTTCTTTCCTTTACTTTCTTTTTAAAAATTATTTTTTATTTTGTTCAATATTTACCAACAACATGCGAAAAAACTCTTAACAGTCATTTTTAATTGCATTCTAAATTCTCTCCCCTCTTCTCTCCTTAAGAAGGCATGCAATTTGATAAACAGTTATACATATGAAGTCATACAAAACATATTTCCATATTAGCCATGCTATGTAAGAAAACAAAAAGTAAAACACCAAAAATAAAGGGAGTATTAAAAAATATGCTTAAATCTGCATTCAGAGTTTATCACCTCTCTCTCGAGGCAGATAGCATTTTTCATTATAAGTCCTTTGGGAATTGTCTTGGATCATTGTATTGCTGAGAAGAGCTATGTCTTTCACAGTTGATCAACCTTATAATATTGGTGTTACCATGTACAATGGTGTCCTTGCTCCGCTCACTGTACTTTGCATGAGTTCATGCAAGTCTTCCAAGATTTCTCAGAAATTGTCATGCTCATCATTTCTTATAGCATAATAATATTCTGTTATAACCATATACCACACCTTGTTCAGTCATTCCCAAACTGATAGATATCCCTTCCATTATTTTAGTACCACAAAAGTTGCTATAAATATTTTTGGAGAAATAGGTCTCTTTTCTTTTTCATTGATCTCTTTGCAGACCTAGTAGTGGTATAACTGGGTCATAAAGGATGTGTAGCTTTCTAACCCTTTGGGTATAGTTCCAATTTGCTCTCCAGAATCGTTGGTCTAGTTCAGAACTCTACCAAAAGTGCATTTTTTCGACATCCCCTCAAGCATTTATCATTTTCCTTTTCTGTCATATTTGCCAGTCTGATATATGTGAGGAGGCACCTCAGAGTTGTTTTAAGCTGCATTTCTCTAATCAGCAGTGCCTTTGAACATTTTTTCATGATTATTCATAGCTTTGATTTCTTCTTCTGAAAACTCACTATTCATATCCTTTGACCATTGATCAACTGGGTAAAGTCTCTGATTTTTATAAATTTCGCTCAGTTTATATATTTGAGAAATGAGGCCTTTATCAAAGAAACTTGTTGTGAATGTTTTTTTCTCATTTTTCCCTCCTTTTCTTCTAATGTTGATATGTTTCTTTTGTTTGTGCACAGACTTTTTATTTCATGCAGTCAAGTTTATCAATTTTATAGACTGTGGTGCTCTCTGTCTCTAGTTTGGTCTTAAGTTCTTCCATTATCCATAGATCTGACAGGTACATTTTCCATGCTCCCATAATTTGCTTATGATATCACCCTTTATGTCTAAATTATTTCTTCATTTTGACCTTATCTTAGTATATAGTGTGAGATGTTCATCTGTGCCTAATTTCTATCTTCATCTGATTCTTTCCACAAAGAAGAACTGTATCTTGAAGTAGAAATGATAGGAAAGTTGGAAGGACTCCTAATTAATATTTATATTCCTCTTTATATCTGTGTTAGGGAAGGAGAAGAAAACCCGACATAATCTGATGTACACCTTAGATTATTTTGAAAGCAGATTTCAGATTGTTGAGATAAAAATAGTAGGATACCATGGCATAAAATTCTACAAGTGAAGTCTTCATACCAAGGAAAGAAATGATAAAGCTGGATCATTGCTAAAGGAGGGTGATTGGAACAAAAAAATAGAGTAAAAAAAAATCTGCCCCTTTTGTTGTAGGAAGGGGTAGAGCAGCTACCAATGTACATTTAATATTAGAGGAGCTGCTGTAAATCAGAAATAAGAAACTATGAAGATTTTTTTTTAAAGAATAAATCCTTATTCTGCTAGGATAATGACACAATGAGGATGCACTGGGAGAAGGTTTTGAAAAGGAAAAAAGAATGTTATACGCCAGTGGTGTCAAACTCAAATAGAAATTAAGTCCACTAAACCATATAGAAGGGTCCATACCGGTGCATACTGACTTAGAAAGCCACATAAAAACATTCTGTTCAGTTAGGTAGAGCTGCAGGGGATAGTTAAGAGTGCCAGGCCCAGAATCAGGAAGACTCTTCTTCCTGAATTGAAATCTGACCTCAGACATTTACTAGTTATTTAACCTAGGGCAAATAACTTTACTCTGTCTTAGTTTCCTCATCTGTAAAATGAGCTGGAAAAAGAAATGGCAAAATTCTCCAGTTTTTTACACTGGATTTTTTGTTTGTTCATTCAGTCATGTACATGAACCCGTGGACCACAACACACCAGGCCCTTCTCTTCTCTACTCGCTCTCAAAGTCTGTCCATTTTCTTATTTGTTGTTTCCTTGATGCTGTCTATCCTTATCCTCTGTCGTCCCCTTATCCTTTGCCTTTGAATCTTTCTCAAAATCAGGGTCTTTCCCAGTGAGTCCTGTCATCTCATTTTCTGGCCAGATTATTTGACCTTCCAGGGAATGGTCTAAATTAATTTCTCTAAATATTGACAGATTTGATCTACTTGGCCTCCAGTGGACCCTCAAAAGTCTTCTCCAGTATCATAATTTCAAAGTGTCAGTTCTGTGGCACTTATAATCCAGCTTTCACAGTCATACTGGAAAAAACATAGCTTGGACTATATGGACCTTTAAATGCTTTTCTTTTTTTCTGTTCATTTATTAATTTTTAGTTTTCAACATTCATTTCTACAAAATTTTGAGTTCCAAATTTTCTTCCCATCTCTCCGCTCTCCCCACCCCATAACTCCTTCCATTCTGATTATCCCTTCCCTCAATATGTCCTCCCTTCTATCACACTTCTCCCTTCCCTTATCCCCATCCTCTCTCTTTTCTTGTAGGGCAAGATTGATTTCTCTACCCTATTACCTGAATTTCTTATTTCCCAATTGTATGCAAAAACAATTCACAATATTTGTTGCTAATACTTTGAGTTCCAACTTCTCTCCCTTCCTCCCTCCCCATCTATCCCCCTGAGAATGCAAGCAATTCAAAATAGGTTATATATGTGTAGTTTTGCAAAAGGCTTCCATAATAATCTTATTATGTAAATTTACTATATTTCCCTCCATCATATCCTGACCCCCCCATTTATTCTATTCTCTCTTTTGATCTTGTCCCTCCCCAAAAGTGTTTACTTCTAATTACTCCCTCTACCCATTTGCTCTCCCTTCTATCATCCCCCCACCCCGCTTGTCCCTTTTCCCCTACTTTCCTGTAGTTTAAGACAGATTTTCATACCAAATTGAGTGAGCATGTTGTTCTCTCCTTAAGCCAAATGTGAAGAGAGTGAGCTTCACTTTTTCCCTCTCACCTCCTCCCTTTTCTCCTCCATTGAAAAAGCTTTTTCCTGCCTCTTTTATGGGAGAGAATTTGCCCCATTCCATTTCTCCTTTTCTCTTCCTAATATATTCCTCTCTCACCCCTTAATTTTATTTTTTTTAAGATCTCATTCCTTCTTATTCAACTCACCCTGCACTCTGTGTGTGTGTATGTGTGTGTGTGTGTAATCCCTCTACCCAAATATTGAGAAAAGTCTCAAGAGTTACAAATATTATCTTTCCAAGTAGAAATGTAAAGAGTTCAATTTTAGAAAGTCCCTTATGATTTCTCTTTCCTGCTTACCTTTTCAAACTTCTCTTGATTCTTGTCTTTGAAAGTCAAATTTTCTATTCAGTTCTGTTGTTTTCCTCGAGAATGCTTAAATATCCCCTCTTTCATTGAACGCCCATTTTATTTCCCCTGAAGCATTATACTCAGTTTTGCTGGGTAGGTGATTCTTGGTTTTAGTCCTAGTTCCTTTGACTTCTGGACTATCATATTCCAAGCCCTTCAGTCCCTTAATTTGGAAGCTGCTAGATCCTGTGTTATCCTAATTGTATTTCCACAATACTGGAACTGTTTCTTTCTAGATGCTTGCAATATTTTCTCCTTGACCTAGGAACTCTGGAATTTGGCTACAATATTCCTAGGAGTTTCTCTTTTTTGGATCTCTTTCAGGAGGTGATCAGTGGATTCTTTCAATTTTCATTTTGCCTCCTGGTTCTAGAGTATCAGGGCAGTTTTCCTTGATAATTTCGTGAAAGATGATGTCTAAGCTCTTTTTTTGATCATGGCTTTCAGGTAGTCCCATAATTTTTAAATTGTCTCTCCTGTATCTGTTTTCCAGGTCAGTGATTTTTCCAATGAGATATTTCACATTATGTTCTATTTTTTCATTGTTTTAGTTTTGTTTTGTTATTTCTTGGTTTCTCATAAAGTCATTAGCTTCCATGTGCTCCATTCTAATTTTTAAAGAACTGTTTTCTTCAGGGAGGTTTTGAGCCTCCTTTTCCACTTGGCTAATTCTGCTTTTTAAAGCATTCTTCTCCTCATTGGCTTTTGGAACCTCTTTTGCCAATTGAGTTAGCCTATTTTTAAAGGTGTTATTTTCTTCAGCATTCTTTTGGGTCTCTTTACCAAGCTGTTGACTCACTTTTCATGATTTTCTTGTATTGCTCTCATTTCTCTTCTCAATTTTTCCTCCACCTCTCTTATTTGATTTTCAAAATCCTTTTTGAGCTCTTCCATGATCTGAGATCATTGCATATTCATTTTGGACATTTTGCAAACCTTGACTTCCTCTGATAGTGTGCATTGTTCTTCCTCATCTGAAAGGATGGAAGAAAATATTCACCAAGAAAGTAACCTTCTGTAGTCTTATTTTACCCCTTTTTTGGACATTTTCCCAGCCAATTACTTGACCTTTGCCAAGAGGAGCATATACTCTGGGACCCTGTAAGTTCTCAGTTCCTCCAAGGTGGCACAATCAAGGGAGAGGAGTGTACTCCTCTCCTGGCCTGTTCACTGGTCTGGAAGCAAGTAAGACCTTTTCTGCTCAGAATTTTCAAGTAGAACTACCTCTCCACAGCTGCCTCCAACTCCACCACACCATTGCTCCTCTTCCTCACCCAGGGCCTCACTCATGGCTGAGATTCAGATCACCTGCCTTATTCCCCCAGGGGCTCTAGGTGGAGGACTCCAAAAATGGATATTGTTGCTGCAGTGACTGCTGTTGCTGGGGCCAGACCATGTTCCCTTCTCACCCAGATGGAAAAGATTTTTCACTGACCTTTGTAATTGTCTCTGTCATTTGTAGGTTGAGCAATCTGGCAACTGCTGCTGCCATTGGCTCCCTGAAACCTGTTCTGTGTCCTGTCCCTGTGGCAGTGCCACTTGGTCAAGGCTGGACTGTACTCTACTGCACACCCGGGGCTATAGATCTTTCCTGTCAGCCTTCCAAGCTGTTTTGGGCTGGAAATCCTTTTCACTCTGTCCTTTTGTGGCTTCTGCTACTCTAGAATTTGTTTAGAGTCATTTTTACAGGTATTTTATGGGCTATGTGGGGGAATTTCTACAGGTCCATCTTTCTACTCCACCATCTTGGCTCTACCCCCTGACTCCATGCTGTAGAATCTCCAGAAAGGGTCCCATCTGTCACATATGCAGAAATACAGTCTTGCAGGAAGGATTCAAGTTTTGTTTGCCCTTTATTCTCCAAGAGCACTATGACATCAAGATGATGACATGACTTGCAGTTTACTTTGATTTGAGTACGGGCTGTACAAGTTCACCAGCCTCACTTTCTTCTCCTGAGTCCTAAGTGCTTTTATTTTAAATCCTTTTCAAGACTGCCATATCCTCCTCTGTATTGAGGTGGAGGCAAATTCTTGCCATTGTGCCAAAGCACAAGAAATCAAGTTTCACGGTGACAAAAATGACAGACTTTGAAGTACAGTAGCACACTTTTTTGTGGTTTGGATATATCTGACTCTGTTACCCCATTTGGGGTTGTCTTGACTATGATATTGGAGTGGTTTGCCATTTTTGTCTCTGGCTCATTTCGCAGAAGAGGAAACTGAGACAAACAGTGAAATGAATTGCCTAAGGTCACATAGCTAGGAATTATCTGAGGCCAGATATGAACTCAGAAGGATGAGTCTTCCTTACTCCAGTCCTGGCACTCTATCTACTGTAGCACCGCCTAGGTGCCCCCTCACTCCTGCAGTTTTACCTTTTGTCTATTGAGGCTTTGTAGATCCTTGGTAAAAACACTACAGAGGTCTTTGATGTTTCAGCAAGGCACCACATAATTTAGTAAGGGAGATTGTGCCTGATAGCCTCTATATGCATGTCAGGGAAGGAGAAAAGGAAGGAGTTGGTATTTTCTGTAAATACTACCAGCTGGTGATTACGTGAGAGACATTGGCCTCTAATACAGTAATGTTGACACAACCTTTTCAGTTTCATCTCGAGATAAATTATGGGAATCATCAGACCATAACTTTAGACGTAGAAGTAGGCTTAAAAGTAATCAAGTCAAACCCCTCATTTTATAGATTAGAAAACTGAGGCCTAGAGAGATAAAATAACTTGTCCTAAGTCATCCAATTAGATATTGTGAGAGGCAGGACTCAAATGCAGGACTTCCTGAGACCAAGTGAACACTCACTCTATCTAAAGCTCTTCTGCCTGGCTGCCTCAGATAAAGTGCCCACATTTTCCCCTTTTTTTCCTCCCCATTTTTTCTTTTGATTCCATTTCCTCTTTAGGTTTTTGTGGCAATGAGTAGTGATCAACTGGGAGTTAAACTGTAAATGCAGAAGGACAATATTTACATTGTGGGTTCAACAGCATCATTCTCTGCAGCTAAATGGTTTTCATCATTCAGAATAATGCAAGTGATCAAGTCTGTAGTTTCTTGAAGTATAAGGTGCCATAGTGTTGACTCCTCTCTAGGAGGCTAAAACAAAAGAGGGCTCCCAGGGAACCTAGTACTTTCAGATTCTTTTATGAATTTCTCATAGATAAAAAAATAGCTTCTAGTCAACATTGGAGCTCAAAATGTAAACCTCTGTCTTATCTCACAAAAAAGGGCAAGCTTTGAAAGCAGGAAATCTAGAAATATCTTGAATACACTTGATTCCAAGGTGTGATAAGAATTCCTTCTTTCTCTTGTTTCTAAGGAGTAACTCCCTTGAACTGGAGTTTCCTGCTCTAAAATACAAGCCAGGCAGGACATGGGGAAGGATGATTTGGGAACTTGCTGGTGGTACAGTCTTGGATGGTGAGGCCTAGAGGCCATATCATAGAAGGATCAATTGGAGAAACTAGGCATCATGTTGATCCAGTAAAGACATATACAAGGTGATAGGTGTGAGGAGGCTGCTGATGACAGACGTATAATGGTCACCTTCAGGTACTTGAAGGATCAGTACATTATAGTGGGGTTAGGCCTGTTCTGCTTGGCTCTAGAAAGCACAAATTTCAATACTATGTGTGCAAGTTATACTAGAAGTTATACACATGGGGTGTACTGAAGGAGGGCCTTCAATAAGAGTATAATAGATAAGACAAAGATATGATATGAGAAGTATGAACAGAATATATATTTATGATCACTACCAATAGCTCTAGACTTTCATCTTAAAAACCATGCTTTTAGCTTCTTGCTGACTGGGCTTTGTTTTTGCAATTAAAAAATAACTTTATCTTTTGCTCTGAGTAAATAACAAAGTATAGCAAAATCACATTTTGACAGAATGTCAACTTAAAAGAAATTCAAGATTCATATTATGAATGTAACTGGTAACCCTTTCATCTTAATCAGTCAGATGTTC
>CM053775.1:30880605-30918871 GCA_028658325.1 Potorous gilbertii
AAAGATATTTGTAGTAGCTCCTTTTGCAGTAGTGAAAGACTGGAAACTAAGGTGATGCTCACATTTTGGGGAACGGCTAAACATTATTGTATGTGAATATAATGGAATATTATTGAGCCATAAGGAATGATGAAAGGGACATCTTCAGAGGATACTAGGAAGACCTCAGTGAACTTATACACAGTGAAAGGAGTGGAACGAAAAGAATAATTTATATAATGACAATGACATTATAAAGAATAATAACTTTGAAAGACTAGAATTGCGAGCTATGCAATGATAAAAACCCCTTTGTGCCAGAGGAATGAAAATGAAGCATGCTATTCAACTCCTTCCACAGAGGCGAAGGACTCAGACGGTAGAATGAGACTTATGCTTTTGGACAAAGCCAATTAAGGGATTTGTTGTGCTGGACTATGCATTTCTGTTCAAATATTTTTGTATTTATTTCATTATTTACTATTTAATTGTGAATAGGAGGGAAAATAAAAAAAAATATATAATAAATGAATGTAAAAATAAACAGTTAAAACAGTTAATAGAAACATATGCTTATGTTGTGCTGTACTTTAGTTTTCAAAAGTGAGAGTTGTCAAAACTATGAATTTGTGGTTTTACTTCTGGAATGTGGATTTCTCCACTTTGCCTTCTTTTTCTCTTTGATAGATACTCCTCCCCTTTCTTTTTTTCTTTTCCCCACCTCACATCAGTATTTGATTGATAAAAAAAGAATTTAAGCCATTTCAGTTTCTTCTAAACGCTTGCAATGTATTTACATGGGGATTAATTGTTCATCTTCACATAAAAAATTTTATGTAGATTTTTAATTTCTAAAATTAAAGATATTGATATCTTTTGATTTTTCATGCTTTTTTTTTTCTGTCTTCCTTCCTCTTCCCCTTCCCAGAGAGCCATTCCATATGACAGAGGATATTTTTAAAGAAGAACAGGAAGATTTTAAAAATCAGAAAAACCAATCAATACTTTGAAAAGTTCTGAAAATATATGCAACATTTCACTCCCATGGACTCACCTCTACCAATTAGTATCAAGAGGTGTCTTCTCACATCTCTTCTTTGATCCCATGAGTGCATTCATTTCTGATAGTTTTGTGGAAGTCATTCTTTCCATTTAAGTTGTTTTAGTCTTTGTTATTATTGTTTTCGTGGTTCTGCTTAATTCATTCTGTATCAATTCATATAAATCTTTCCATGCTTCTCTGTATTCATCATAGTTACCATTTCTTACAGCTCAGTATATTACATTGCATTTATTTACCACAATTTGTTCAGCCATATGCCAAATCAATGGATATCTATTTTATTTTCAAGTCTTTGCTGTCACAAAAAGTACTCTTATAATTATTTTGGTATATTTCGGGATTTTTCATCCTTTTGGGAACTAAGCCCAGAAATGAAATCTCTGGGTTACAGGGTATAGAAATGTTATTCACTTTATTTGCACAATTCCAAATTGCTTTCCAAGATGGTTGTGCCAATTCACAGCTCTTCCAAAATGTGCTAATGTGCATATCTTTCTACAACCCCTGCAACATTAATTACTCCTCTCTTTTATTATCTTTGACAATTTGTAGGGTGTGTAGCTAATCCATGTGGTTATTCAGGTTCACATTCTTCTTATTAGTGATTTTGAGCATTCTTTCCTATGGTTTTGCATAGTTTGCAATTCTTCTATTGAGAATTGTCATAACTTGCATTTATTTAGCACTTAAGATTTTACAAAGAACTTTACAAATATCTCTTTAACTCACGTCTTCTTGACGCTAGGTTCAGCACTCTTTTCACTGAACCATCTAAGTGCTTGTATCTTTGACCCCTTATCTATTGTGGAATGGCTTTTGATTGTATATGGATGTATGTAATACATGCATACACATGTACACATACATATTTATACATATATTTATGTGTATATATGCACATAAGTACACATATACACACATATGTATATAGATATATATTAAACCTTACCTGAAAAAAATTGATACAGGTTTTTTCCCCATTCACCTACTTCCCGTCTTAGATACATTAATTTTATTTGCGAGGAAATTTTGTCAAGTCCTTGTCATGTAAATAATCTACTTTGTGTCGTATGATTGCCCCATCATGGAGAAAACTGAAATTGCTTCAACTCTTGTGTGTAATTTTTGTCTTGGAGGGGTTTGAGAGGTCATGAGGACTGGAGAAAATGGCACATCTTCCATTTCATTATCAACCATCGGTACTGACTATTTCTCCAGCTAGTTAATTTTTTTTTTAATTCTTAAGGGGCAATTACTTGTAATCAAAATCTATACTAGAATCTTATACGCTTTAGTATGTTGAGTCCCAAATATTTTATGTATTTTGTAGTTATTTCAAATGGAATTTCTCTATTATTGCCTCTTAGTTTAATATTATTGATTCTATTATTATTTACAAGTGCTGTTGGTTTGTGTGCGTCTATTTTGAAGTCTCCAACGATGTCGAAGCTATTCATTTTACCGATTTGTATCTTTTTGGATTCCCTAGGATTTGTTTTTATACATTTGCCGATTTTTATGCCCTAAATTCCTTTCAATCATTGCCCTTGATATTATTCTAAAATTTTATCAAATAATAGGGAAAATGGGTAACCTTGGTTTATTCTTTTAATTATTGGGAAAGGTTCCCATCTATCCCCATTGCACATAATACTTGTTTTTGTTTTTATTAAGATTCTTCTTTGTGAAGTTAAAAAAGGGGTCCTGTCTGCCTGCTTTTTGGGGTTTTAGTATATGAAAGTTGCATTTTTCAAAGTTTTTCTTTTCTGCAGCTTTTAAGATAATTATGTGGTTAGGGATATTTTTGTTTTGATTAATTGTGTTTACTGTTTTCCTAGTGTTGAACTATTCTTTCATCCATGGTATGAATCCAACCTGGTCATAATGAATTATATATTGGATCATTTGCTGTGGTCTTTTGACAAGATTTTATTTAGTATTATTAATAAGTATTCATTAATGATATTGGTCTGTATTTCTGTGTTTTATTCATTTTTGTTTTAGGTATTAGGACTATATCTTTTTAGTTAAAAGGATTTTGGTAGTGTGCTTTCATTCTCAATTTGTTTTTAGAATGATTTGTATAAAATTGGTATTTGTGCTCTTAGAGTGTGATAGAATTCATCATGAACTAGAATTTTTCTTCCTTTGGTTGTCTCTATCATTAACTGTTTCCCTTCCTGAGATCAAATTATTTAATAACTATTTGATCTTTTTCTTTGAAAATTTTCTGTTTTTGAAATTATTTCTCTATTTTGTCTCTTTTGAGTTTTGTTAGCATATGAAAGTGCGTGGTAGGTCATAATTCTTGTTATTTTTTCTCATTTAATTGTGATTTTAATTTACCATTTTGTTTATTGAATTTTCTATCTTCTGTTTTGAGGAGGCTGTCCAGAATTTTGTGATTCTTTTCAAAGAACGAAATTTCTGTTTTGTTTATCATTTCTATAGTTTTTGTTACAATTTTTTTCTGTTTTTTTTTCCAATTTTCATTGTCCTTTTGTGTTTATTTACAGCTTGTTTACTTATCTTTGTAATTTAAAAACTATATTTATTTAATAAGTCTTTCCAGGTAGTGAGTTAATAAGTATTTATCAAATGATTACTATGTGCCAGGCATTGTGCTAATAGCTAGGGATACAAAGAAAGGCAACAGAGCCCCAAATCTTTAGGAATTTGGTCTGTTATAGGATATCCAATTTGAGGTGCCTAAGAGGTTAGAGGTAATAATTAAATTAATAAGAGTTGATGAGATCATCAAGTGAAATAATACAGAAGGAGAAACGAAAAAGGCCATTTTCTATTTCATTTAATAGGACACGAAGCGTCGGACAAGCCTGAATGACAACCATAATCCCTGCAGGACTTAGTAGTATCCTCCAAATTTTGGTATGTTTCATTATTATTATTTTTTCATATAATTACACATTCTTTCTATGATTTGTTCTCTGAGTCACTTATTATTTAAAATTTCATTGTTAAATCTCCACTGCTCTTTATTTTACATCTGCCTATGGTTTTTCATTGTGCTCCCTGAACCAATTACTATTTACATTGCATTATGGTCTGTAAAGAAGAGAAAGTCCTTTTTAATGACATATATGATCTTGATTCTATCCCGTTAAAGAAAGATTTTCCTTTGTTGATGATTGGAGGACTAGCTAGGTGCTTCCAATTACAAGTATTGACCAAGTTCAGGAAGGTCATAAAATGACTTTCTCTTTTAATAAATGTATCATTTGTTCATATAGTGATATACATGCAGTTGGATGGACAAACCATAGAGTTTGTGCTTTAGTGTGTGAAATATCTTGGACAGACATAGTAAGCTGAGGCTAGAATTCATCAGCAGGGGAACTGTGGTCTCTTTGGTCTTTGGGAAATGACAGCTCTTTTCAGGATCTCAAACAGCTCTCTGGAAAAAAAAAAGCCTGTCTTTTCACAGCAAAATTCATGGAACAAGAATTTTCATGTTACCCTGTACTCACTATACCCCAGGGGCTCCCTATCACCTCCAGGGTCAAAAATAAAATTCTCCAGAACCTGGTTCCATTTCAGATTTCCAATCTTCGTCTTGCATACTCTGCCTTCTAGTGACACTGACCTTGCTATTTCTTCAACAAGACACTTCATCTCCTGGCTCTGGGCCTTTTAAATTGCTACCCCTGATGCCTGTGAAGGTGTTCCCTGCTTATCTCCACTTCCTGGCTTCCAGGATTGCCTTCATGATCTCAATGAAATCACGCCTTCTATGGGAAACTTGCCATAGTGCTTTTTATTTTATTCTCCCAGTTACTGATCTCCCTATTCCCTTCCCTCTTTGATTATTCCATTTTATTGCACAGTTATTTGTGTATAGTTGTTTGCACCTTGCCTGTCCCAGACTGTGAGCTAGTTGAAGGGAAGGGTTGTCTTGTCTTTGGATCCCTACCATTTAGCATTTGTTATGTGCTTAATTAATGTTTATTGGCTGATTGCCCCCAGGGTCCTCACTGGCTTCCACCAATTTTGGTGCACACAATGTAAACCCATAGCCATGTCCTCCCGAGTCTGGGGAGTGGGGAAGAGATGTGTGTGTGTGTGTGTGTGAGAGAGAGAGAGAGAGAGAGAGAGCGAGAGAGAGAAAGAATGTCTATTCAACTTCCATAAGCAGTGTCCACCAGCTGTCACACACTCTTGCAGCCTACCTATACCTCAAGACCTGCCCAGCTGCTGACACCAACTCTCAGACTGTGACTCAGCAACTGGGAGCCATCCATTGAAATGGATGTGAGACCATGCAGCAGCCACTCAGACCATCTGGCACCATGCTTGGACATACCTAACCCCCATCAAAATTAATCTAAGCTCTGCCAATTTGGTGGGGGGGGGGGATACAGGCTTAACCCTAGTTCCTTCCTGAACAGCACTGATTCATTTACATCCCTTGAGAGAGATCCGAGGACCTTATAGTAGCCAATCCAAGAACAAAGTGGGCACCTAGGATATCCCTCCAAATTCCCCCTCCCTTCCATTAATCACTCAGAAAACTGCTCAGCTGCTGACTGGAAGCCTGGCTCTTGGTCATTAGCCTGGTCACCAGCTCCAGGGACCCTGATTTGAAATCAACCTGCCCTTGACACTCACTCAGCCCCCATCCCCAGCCCTCAGGTATCATTACTTATCACAGAATTTGGAAGTGGCGATATTCCTCACCATATTCTGGAAACTGGTAGAGGAGGACCCAGAATACTCTGGCCTCCCTGGGACTTTGGCCACGTGGTCCATGGAATGTGCTGCTAAAGGTTTAGCAGCCATTTCTCGAGGGACAAAAAAAAATGTACTCATGAAATATTTTTAAGTTTAATCTACATTATTAACACTTTATTCTAAATAATTAAGAAAACAATAAATCAAGTCTTGTTTTGAAACATTTGCTAATTTATGAGTTATAAATGTTCATACTGAAAATTTGACAGTAGCTTTTGGGAGCTTGGTTTCAGCTAGATTCAGCACCTGTAATAGATGGAGGGTGGGGGAAGGAGGTAGGGAGAAGGTGAGAGGAAGGAACTGTAGCTGCACCTGGACTGCTCTGCACAGCAGTTGGAGGGGAGGGGTGGTAGGGGGATCTGCTGTTTGTTCAGGTGGTGCTGCAACTGGGAGCCCAACCCATTTATTAAGGTGTTTCTGATACCATGTAATAGTCACTGGAAGCATCTCCCACCACGTAGAAACCAACCTGCCTACCCTGCACTGTCCCCCTCCCCTGTCTCAGAGAAGC
This sequence comes from Potorous gilbertii, assembly GCA_028658325.1. Classification (NCBI taxonomy): domain Eukaryota; kingdom Metazoa; phylum Chordata; class Mammalia; order Diprotodontia; family Potoroidae; genus Potorous; species Potorous gilbertii. The sequence continues at coordinate 30,886,908 of CM053775.1, forward strand.
TGAAAACTCTGGTCACCTAGGGACCTATTGTAGGACCCCTCCTTGGCAGTAAGAATCATGTTCAGGAACCCCAGGATGTTGCCTCAGAGCTAAACAAAAGAGAAATTGGATAGCCATTATCTCTCCATTCATTCTCTTCCCTCTTTCCATACACTACTTAAAAACCCACCCCACCACTGATGTGGAACCCTGTGCTGGACCCCCAACTTGGTCACTAGAGCCTTCATACCCCACAGCAGCTTCTTGCATCCCCAATGACCATGACCTAAGAGCTGCCCACCCCTGTATTGTTAAATGTACAGTTTAAGACAATACCATTAGAATTGGCCCTACTATGAATTTTGGCCCAGAACCCTTTGCTTATGGTATGATTGAGAGAGGAGAGACATCCTGTCTGCTCTGACGCTTTGGGCTGCAGCAACTCCTTCCACACCAGCTTCCACCATCTGCCTTAATAGAGGAACTCTACTAAGCACCAAGGCCACTCCCAGATGAGATTGGGGGAAGGTAGTGATTAGATGAGTGAGGATGTGGGGAAGATGGGTAGGCTGGCTCCCACAATCTTCCAGAAACCCTGGTAAACCTGCCACCTATTGACTCCAACTCTGGAATATTGACACAGCATATGGTCGCCCTGATCATCCTGCCTAGAAACATGTAAGTACCTCTTCTCTATTTAGTATTCTAAATCTTCATCAAGAAATTAGTATATTTAGCTTGAATTCATGAATTTTAAAATATTCAGTTTTATAATATAATCAAATTGTTTATATAAACAACCCCTCTCCTAAAAACACTTCCCCTTGCCATGCACAGGAGCCTTCTCACTCATGTGACTTACTGTCTTAAACATGTAAACACACGTCAATGATGACACAAGTTAAAATATAAATTCAAAGGAGAAATTCAGTGAAAGTATTATAAGTAAATCAAACTTGAATGAATTTATATTGAAGTATTTTTTGTAAGAAAAAGATTGATTAAAGTAAATCTGCCATGGATCCTTTCTTAAGGTCAAGAATCTCTTTGTAAAACATGTTGAAACTTGATGTGTTGGAAAGACTTGAAATCAGACATTAAGATTCAGTTTGCAATTCACTTACTATTCTCTGCCTCAGTTCCTTCATCTGTAAAATGGAGAGGGGTCAACTAGACGATGTACCTTTCTGTGATTCTGTAATTTATCTCATTTGCAATTCTGGATATTTGTATGCCAGTTTTTCTTAAAAAGGGACACATCCATATTGGGTTGGTATCATGAAAATCTGATGAAAGGCAGTGTATGACCTATTTGATAGAGAGCCAGCCTTGCCCTCCAAGTCAAAAAGACTTTAAGTGGAATGCTACCTTTTATATGCAATAGTCTACCAAGAGGAGGGGACAGAGGGTCTACTAGTAACTCTCTAGTCCTAGACTTGCCTTTCTGTCTTAACACAGCTTTCATCTCATTAGTTTTCTTTACTGTTGACTCGTATTAATCTTATAGCCCACTACTCTCTACCCAAATCTCTTAATTCTTCTTGGTAACTTCTTCCTGGCCATGTGTGTAGATGCTGTATAAATGTGGATGGGAGCTCAGAGGTGAACTCTGAATCTAGGTCTAATTTAGAGTGCTTCTCTCAAGCCATCTAAATCCTGGGATTAGCCTGGGTCTTTTGATTTCAAATGTGAATTTAGAAATTCACTGTGTCATATGGAAAAAAAAAATCTTTTGCTCCCTCATGCCTCAGTATGCTCACATATCAATTTAGGTAAACTGAACTCTCCAAAAATCAGCTATTATATTCTGAGTACAGCAGAAATATTGTTTTAAATGAGTAAAATTGTTTTACCTGGGCTGCTCATCTCCAGATGGGGAATCTACAAGGACTTCTGAGCATTGTACACAGTTCCATATTATTTTTTCACCTAGGAATGATGTGAAACGGCCCTCCTCCCCCCACAGGACTTTTAATTAGACATTTATCTGAGACATCCTAGGCATAATTTTACACACCCATTAGCTAATATGCATTTAGAAATCTGTGATCAACAGCTTGAAATCCTGCCAGTTCTCTGAGCTCCAATTAAATATTCATAAATAAATGTGCAATAACCATCTCTAATTTTTTGATAACTTTTCCTTGAAGTTAAATTGTTCCCACCTACTGAAACTATAAAGGGATGATCTTTTCCCCATTCTTTTTCATTGAGGTTGAAAATCATTTGTCTGCTTTTTCTTCAAAAGCCCAGAAACAGCTAGCGCTCTCACTAGTCTAGTTGATACAATGCAACTTAAGTTCATGGTAGCCTGATTTAGATGATTGTGACTGGATTGTAAAGATGACCTGAAAAAGACCATTGAAGCAGATTTCTCTTCCCCAAATGCATGTAAGTTTGTTGATGGTTATAGATACATGACATTTTCATTTCCAATATGGGTATGAATCTTCTTTGCATTTACAGTGTAGACATAACCCAGATGCAACCACTTTCTTAGCACACATATTTCTTGGAATGAGTCTTTCCATATGTTATTAGTACCACTTTCCCCTTAATACTGTTCTTTAATTATGCATTGCTTTCATATTTTTAACATTGTGGGTCATGGTCCTTTTATATTCTTAATACCACCTGTTGGGTAATGCTGATTTGTGTTTTCCTCAGCTCTAGGCTATGGGCTCATTGTCCAGTAGGCATTCATTAGCACTTCAAGTTTTTCAATTAGTAATAACTCTGGTTTTTCTCTAGAGTATATTATACTTTGCTGTGGGACTATAGAGCCATTATTTTATTTGAGTTCTTACAGATGAGGAAATTAAGGGGAAAGAGGCTAAATGACTCCATCACTGTGTGTAAGAAGGCAGTGACAGAGACTAGTTCAGAGCCCAGGTTTTTTGAGTACTTACTCTTGTAGGTGTCATGACAGTCCCATTGGAAGACATATCCCACAGAAAGGGAATCTAAGGGCTGACACTGGAGCCACAGGAATGATGTTCAAATCCTGCCCTCTGACACTTACTGCCTGTGTGACCATAGTCAAGGCATGTTACCTACTTGGTTCTCAGTTTTCCCTACAGTGAGAGGGTAATATTACATGATCTCTATGATGATTTCCAGATCAAGACCCATGATACTCTATGTGACCTTGGAAGAGACATTTCACAGACCTGGGGTGACCTGTTTCCTCCTCTGAAGCACTATGATTAGACAAGATGATTTCTGAAGTACTTTCTACTTGTAGGTTTCTTGATTCACCTTGCCTATTGCTGTACCAAGATGGTTCTGTACTTGTTTTACCTTTTTAATTAGTCATTTTTTTGATATATTTTTCAGTGCTCAACATTCACTTTCACAAGAATTTGAATTCAAACTTTTCTCCCCATCTCTCCCTACAGCCCACCCAGGACAGCATGCATCCCATGCACCCCTTTCTCCAGCCTGTCCTCCCTTCTTTTACCCATCCTTCTTCCATTCCCCTTCCCCTCTATTTTCCTGTAGGGCAAAATAAATTTTTATACTCCATTGCCTGTATATCTTAATTTCCAGTTGCATGCTAAAACAATTTATTTGTTTTTAGTTTTCAACATTCATTTCCACAAGATTTTGAGTTTCAAATTTTCTCCCCATCTCTCCTTTCCCTCTCCCCAAAACACTATGCATTTTGATTACCCCTTCCCTCAATTTGCTCTCTTTTCTATCACACCCCTCTCTTCCCTTATTGCCATATTCTCTCTTTTCTTATATGGCAAGATAGATTTCTATACCCAATTACCTGTATTTCCCAGTTGCATACACAAACAATTTTCAATATTCATTCCTTAAACTTTGAGTCCCAACTTCTCTCCCTTCCTCCCTCCTCACGTGTCCCCACTGAGAAGGCAAGCAATTCAATATAGGCTATATATGTGTAGTTTTGCAAAAGACTTCCATAATAGTCATGTTTTGTAAGATTAATTATATTTCCTTCCATCCTATCCTATCCCCTATTTATTCTATTCTCTCTTCAGACCTTGTCCCTCCCCTGAACTAATTACTTCTTATTACTCCTCCTATTTGCCCACCCTTCAATCATGCCCCCACCCCACCTATCCCTTTCTCCCTTACTTTCCTGTAGTGTAAGATAGATTTTCATACGAAATTGGTGTGCATGTTATTCCTTCCTTAAGCTAAATGTGATGAGAGTAAGCTTCATTTTTTCCCCTCTCACCTCCCCCCTTTTCCTCTCCATTGAAAAAGCTTTTCCTTGGTTTTTTTTATGAGATAATTTGCCCCATTTCATTTCTCCCTTTCTCCTCCCAATATATTCCTCTTACACCTTAATTTTATTTTCAGATAACATCCCTTCCTATTCAACCCACCCTGTGGTCTCTGTCATGTATGTATAATTTCTCCAACTACCCAAATACTGAGAAAGTTTCAAGAGTTACACATATTATCTTTCCATGTAGGAATGTAAACAGTTCAACTTTAGCAAGTCCTTTATGATTTTTCTTTCCTGTTTTCCTTTTCATATTTCTCTTGACTTTTGTGTTTGAAAGTCAAATTTATTTAGCTCTGGTCTTTTCAACAAGAATCCTTGGAAGTCCTCTATTTCATTGAAAGACCATTTTTCCCCTGAAGTGTTATGCTCAGTTTTGCTGGGTAAGTGATTCTTGATTTTAATCTTAGTTCCTTTGACTTCTGGAATATCATAATTCCAAGCCCTTTAGTTCCTTAATATAGAAGCTGCTAGATCTTGTGTTTTCCTTATTGTATTTCCACAATACTCGAACTGTTACTTTCTAGATGCCTACAATATTTTCCCCTCTCCTGGGAATTCTGGAATTTGGCTATAATATTCCTAGGAGTTTTTCTTTTCAGATCTCTTTCAGGAGGTGATGGATGAATTCTTTCAATATTTATTATACCCTCCGGTTCTAGAATATCAGGGGAGTTTTCCTTGATAATGTCATGAAAGATGATGTCTAGGTTCCTTTTTGATCATGTCTTTCAGCATCCCATGACTTTTAAATTGTCTCTTCAAGATCTATTTTCCAGGTCAGTTGTTTTTCCAATGAGATATTTCACATTGTCTTCTATTTTTTTCATTCTTTTGGTTTTGTTTTGTAATTTCTTGCTTTCTCATAAAGTCATTAGCTTCCATCTGCTCCATTCTAATTTTTAAAGAACTATTTTCTTCAGTGAGCTTTTGAACCTCCTTTTCCATTTGGCTAATTCTGCATTTTGGCTTTTTGGACCTCTTTTGCCAATTGAGTTAGCCTATTTTTAAAAGTGCTATTTTCTTCAGCATGTTTTGGGTCTCCCTTAGCAAGGTGGTGACTCGCTTTTCATGATTTTCTTGCATCATTTTTATTTCTCTTCCCAATTTTTCTTCCATCTTTCTTACTTGATTTTCAAAATCCTTTTTGAGCTCTTCCATGGCCTGAGACCATTGCATATATCTTTTGGAGCTTTTAGATTCAGACCTTATATCTTCCTCTGATGGGATGTATTGTTCTTCCTCATACTAAAGGATGGAAGAAAATACCTTTTCACCAAGAAAGTAACCTTCTCTATTCTTATTGTTTTTTCCCTTTTTGGTCATTTTCCCAGCCAGTTACTTGACTTTTGAGTCCTTTGTCAAGTGACATGTAAGTTCTCAGTTCCTCCAAGGTGACACAATCAAGGGAGAGGAGTTTACTCCTGTCTTGGCTTGTGTTCTGGTCTGGGAGCAACCACATGCATTTTTTTCTACCCAGGACCTGTGAGTAGGATTTCCTCTCTAGAGCCCCCATCAGCTCCACCACACCAGTGTTCCTCCTTACCCCAGGAACACCAGTCAGGAATGAGACCCAGATCTGCTGCTCAATTTCCTCAGGGTCTTTAGGCCAAGAGCTCCAAAAGTGAGTGCTGCTGCTGCCCTGGGCCTGGTGCCAGACCCAGACTCAGACCACACCACACACCCCTCTCACCGGGTGAAAGAGCTTTCTTTATTGACCTTTGAAGCTGTCTTTATTGTTTGTGGGCTGAGAAATCTGGGAACCACAGTTGCTACCCATGAATCTGCCCCCTGAAGCCTGCTCCAGTCCTGTCCTTGCTGCATGACCCAAGATGGGCTGTGCTCCACTCCTAGCTCAATGTGATTGACCTTTCCTGTTAGCCTTCCAGGTTGTATTGGGCTGGCAATCTGTTTCACTCTGTCATTTTTGACTTCTGCTGTTCTAAAATTTTTTAGAGTAATTTTTACAGGTATTTCATGGGCTATGAGGGAAGAGCTAGAACAGGTCCATCCTTCTACTCTGCAATCTTGGCTCAGCTGGGTCTATACTTTTTGAGAATGACTTAATAGGGGCAGCAATGGGAGTTTCCCCATCTCCTATTTACACTGAGAGACTCATCCCATGACATTAATTTTATCATCACTTTTTATTTTTTTAATTGAAAATTACATTTATTTTAAATTCTTCTTCCAAATCCCTGAGCATTCAAACTGGAAACTTCATTTACTAACAGGCAGCATTTATACACATAATTATTAGTAATGTTTCAATTACTGTAAAACAGTGATTGGGGCTTCATAATGTTCTCCTAGATGACTCATTTAATTCCCTCATCTCAGAATTAACATTATTTTTATTAAATATGAATAACCACTATAAACAATTCTTCAGCAGAGAAGTTATAATCTAAAAATATCTTACTAAAATCAGCTCCAAATTACCAAGTATGCCAAGTAAAATTTGAGCAGTCTCTTTCAAATTTGTTTTTTAAACAGTTCACTAAAATAGTCTTTGAGTTCTAGAACTTAACTCTTTGTGCTGGTGATAGAAAATTATAAAAAGTCATTAAAAACATTGAACAAGGTAGGATGATATGCTAGCAGTCTTAGTGTTTCCCCTTCATTGTGTTAATAAATCAGAAAAGGCTCTCACCTCTTCTGGAACAGAACATGGTAGGCACCTTGGATCATTTAGTCATATTTTCCTTTGTTTGGGTCCTTCATTTTGTAATTGGATTGTACATTTTAGGTGCAATTTATTTAATTTGCTTCTTTAGAGAATGTTACTCCAGTCTAGGTCTAGTGGGCAGGTTCAGTCTCTCTCTACACCAGTTAGTTGTTCTATATAACCACTTCTCACTGTTGTAGAAATATATTGTGTCCTCTCTATGTTGTGAGCAAAAGTGGCATGGACTCTTTGTTCAGAACTCCTCTGTCTTGATTCATTCAAATTAGACTAGTCTCTGAAAATGAGAAATTCTTCTTCTCTTTGATTGGAAAGGTTTGGGATTGTGGATATGGAATGGTATATACATTGTCGGACAGGGTTGCTGTGTTATTTGGTTTTGTTTAGTTTTTCTTTTTCCTTTGTTGCAGATGAAGACTCACCGGAATAAAGATTTTGTAAAATGTTATTTAATGTTTTATTTTCCCCAATTACATGTAAAGACAATTTTAACATTCTTTTTCTCAAATTTTGAATTCCAAATTTTCTCCTTCCTTCCCCTCCCCCCATTGAGAAGGCAAGCAGTTTTACATAGGTTATACATGTGTGCTCATGCAAAACATATTTCCATGAAAGTCATCCTTCAAAAGAAAACAGAGAAAATAGACAAGAAAAATAAAAAGTATTTTCTGTATTCTGGCTCTCCCGGTTCTTTCTCTGGAGATGGACAGCACCTTTCATCATAAGTCCTACAGAATTATTGTCTTGCATCACTGTATTGCTGAGAATCGCTAAGCTATTCATAGTAGATCATCATACAATATTGCTGTTAATGTGTACAATATTCTCCTGGTTTTGCTCTTTTCACTTTGCATCATAGTCATGTAGATCTTTCCATGTTTTCCTGAGAGCATACTGTTCATCATTTCTTAAAGCACAATAGTAATGCATCACAATCATATGCAGCAACTTGTTCATCCATAATCCCCAATTTCCAATTACTTGCCACCAATAAAAGTGCTGCTATAATTTTTTGTACACTTATGTCCTTTATCTTTTTGTTTTTTTTCTCTTTGGGATGCAGACCTAATAGTCATATTGCTTTGGTCAAAGGGTATGTATGGTTTTACAGCCCTTTGGGCACAGTTCCAAATTGCTTTCCAGAATGGTTGAATCAGTATATACTTCACCAATAGTATATTAGTATTTTAACTTTCCAATATCCTCTCCAACATTTCTCATTTTTCTTTTCTGTGATATTAGCCAATCTGATAGGTATGAGGTGGTACCTCAGGGTTGTTTAATTTGTATTTCCTTCATCAGTAGTTGTTTAGAGCATTTTATTCATGTAACTATAGGTAGTTTTGATTACTTTGTCTGAAAACTGTTCACATCCTTTGACCATTTATTACTTGAGGAGTGGCTCTTATTTCTATAAATTTGACTCAGTTTTCTTTATATTTGAGAAGTGAAGTCTTTATCAGAGAATCTCACTTGATTTGTTTCAATATTTATAGCAGCTCTTTTAGGGGTGGCCAAGAATTGGAAATTGAAGGAATGCCCATCATTCGGGGAATGGCTGAACAAGTTGTGGTATATGATTATAATGGAATACTATTATGCTGTAATAAATGGTGAGCAGCAAGACTTCAGAAAAACTTGGAAAGATTTATATGAACTGATACTGAGTGAAGTGAACAGAACCAGAAGAGAACATTGTACACAGTAACAGCCACGTTATGTCATGACTTACTTTCATAGATTTGGCTCTTGTCAGCAATGGAAAGATCTAAGACAGCTTCAAAAGACTGATGGTGGAAAAGGCTGTCCACATCTAGAGAAAGAACTATGAAATCTGAATACAGATGTAAACCTACTCTTTGATCTCTTTTTTCTTTTGTTTTTCGTTTTGTTTCTTCTTTCTCATGGTTCCTCCCATTGGTTTTAATACTTCTGTAAGACAGGACTAACATGAAAATATGTTTAATGTGAATGTATATTTCAAGCCTATATCAGATTGCATGTTGCCTTGGGGAGGTGGGAGGGGAGGGAGGAGGGGAAAATTGAAAACTCAAAAGCTTATGGAAGTGAATGTTGAAAACTAAAAATACATAATTTTTTTTAAAAATTCACAGTAATGACTATCAACTATGTATTTCCCTCCATCTTGTTTTCCTGTTTATCTTATTCTCTCTCTTTACTCTGTTCTCAAAAGTGTTTTGCTTCTGACCTCCCTTCCATCAGCAGCTCCCCCTCTTTTCTTATCCCCTTTCCTCTCCTACTTTCCTATATGGTAAGGCAGATTTCTATGCCCAACTGAACATGCATTCCTTCTTTGAAACAATTCCATAGAAAGTAAAGTTCATGTGTCCCCTTCCCTCCTTTCCCCATTTTCCTCTCCACTGTAAAATCCCTTTCTGGACTCTTTTATGTCAGGTAAGTTATCCTATTCTACCTCTCCCTTTCCTCTTCCCTCAGTACATTATTCTTTTTCAACCCTCAATTTTCATTTTTAGATAATCATACCATCACATTCAACTCACACCTCTGCTTTCTCTCTCTCTCTTTCTCTCTCTAGATATATATAGATATAGATATAGAGAGATAGATACACACATTCCTTCTAATTGCCCTAATAATAAGTTTTTAGGAGTTAAAAATATAATTTTCCCATCCCAAATTTTCCCTTGTCAGATTTTCCATTGTTACATCTCTTATGATTTCTCTTTCCTGTTTACCATTTTATGCTTCTTTTGTAGCTTGTATTTGACAGTCAAATTTTCTATTCAGCTCTGGTCTTTTTGACAGGAATGCTTGAAAGTCATCTATTTCATTGAATATCCATTTCCTCCCCCGAAGGAATATAGTCAGTTTTGCTCTATAGGTGATTCTTGGTTGTAATCTTATCACTTTTGCTCTTCAGAATATCATATTCCAAGCCGTCCAGTGCTTTAACATAGAAACTGATATGCCTTGTGTTATTTTGACTATGGCTGCATGATATTTGAATTGTTTATTTTTGGCTGCTTGTAGTATTTTCTCCTTGATTTAGGAGCTCTGGAATTTGACTATAATATTCGTGGGAGTTTTCATTTTGGGATCACTTTTAAGAGGTGATTGGTAGATTTTTTCAATTTCTATTTTACCTTCTGCATCTAGACTATCAGGGAAATTTTCCTTGATAATTTCTTAAAAGATGATGTGTAGGCTTCTTTTTATCATAACTTTCAGGCTGTTCAATAATTCTTAAAGTATCTCTCCTAGATCTACTTTCCAGGTCAGTTGTTTTTCCAATGAGATGTTTCACATTTTATTATATTTTTGCATTCTTTTGGTTTTTTTAAATTGTTTTTTGATGTCATAAAATCATTAGCTTCCACTTGCCCAATTCTACCTTTTGAGGGATTATTTTCTTCAGTGAACTTTCGTCCATCCATTTTCATTTGGCCAATTCTACTTTTTAGAGAGTTCTCTTCAGTGAATTTTTGTTTATCCTTTTCCATTTGGCCAATTCTGCTTTTAAGGCATTCTTCTCTTCATTGGATTTTTGTACCTCTTTTCCCATTTGACCTATTCTGTTTTTAAGGTGTTATTTCCTTTGATATTTTTTGTGCCCCCCTCTACCATGCTCTTGACTCTTTTTTCATGATTTTATTGTATCACTCTCATTTCTCTTCCCAATTTTTCCTCTATCTCAGTTGCTAGAATTTTAAAATACTTTTTGAGCTCTTCCATGGCCTGAGACCAATTCATATTTTTCTTAGAGGCCTCGGATATAGGGATTTTGACTTTGTTGTCTTCCTCTGAGTGTGTGTTTTGATCTTCCTTGTCACCATAGTAACTTTCTATGGTCATATTTTTCTTGTTTGCTCATTTTCTAGCCTATTTCTTAACTTTTAACTCTATACTATAGTGGAACTCTGCTTCCCAAGTAGAGAGTGCACTGTCCAAAGCTTCAGTATTTTTGTGTAACTGTTTTCAGAAGTAATTCTGGGATCTGTAAGTTTTTGGCTCTTCCAAGGTGGTATGATCTAGGGAGAAATATATTTACTAGTCTCTATAGTTCACTCTTTTTGTGAGCAATTACAAGCACTTTGTTCAGCCTTGGAAATATGATGAGCATCCCTGCTCCCCTTTTGCTGCAAGCTCTGCTGAGGTAGTAATCCTCCTTGCACTGGGACTAAGGCTCAGGACTGAGACCCAGATCCGGGTATAGGCAATGCAACAGAATCCTGCCCCCAATCCCAGCAAAAGAACCCCAGTAAATCTCCTTCTGACCACTTTTCTGATCCCTTTACCATCTGTGGGCTGAGAGGTCTAGAAACCACCACTGCTGCCACTGGTTTGGTCACCATGAGTCCTATTTCAAGTTTGTTTGGGCCAGGTCTGTGCTGCTATGGCCTAAGGTTGACTGTGCTCCTTTCTTATCGTGGTGCAATAAACCTTTCCTTGTGATCTTCTACTTTGCCTTGGTGTAAAAGCAAGCACCCTGACATACACAGGAGGGCCTGATATCACAGGTTCTTTGATCTGCTCTCCTAAATGGAAGGCAAATTTTGAGAGGTCAACAATCATTTAATCAAGCATATGTATCATTTACTTAGTTCAGGGGAAAGAGTCCACACTCTGACTTGGGAGAAAATATAGAGAATTCCAAAGCAGCGGATGTGCTTCCAACTGTCTGACATATATCACAGATCTTCAGATAGTTGTCTGATCATACATACATATTTACCAGAGAGGGAAGCACCAACATTTGGATTTTCAAGGCCAGGAGGCTCCTTTGTAGCTTCCCAGAAGCTGGCATGTAATAGTCAGTGCACAATTGCAATCCCACCATTTTGATCCATCTTGAATGTATTTCAACCCTTCCTGGAAGTTTCAGAATGGCTCAATATATTTGGCTATTTACCACAAAATACATTTATGCAAGTGAGTTTTCATCACGTTTCAAGACATCAAAAATGCCCTGGCATCCAGGGAATATAAGATCTCCTTCTTTTACTGTATGTGTAACTGTTGTCTTGTTCTAAGGACATTTTCTTATACAGCATCCTTCACATGCCCAGTAAAGTTTAAACTTCTTGACAACAACATCTTTTTCATTATTCTATTCACATTTCCTAGCAGAGTTACTGGCACATAGTAGGCACTCAAGAAAAAACTTGATTTATTCATTCATTCATTTTCCCTGTTCCATTCTTTCATAGAAGTGTTTCAAACAGATTTTTCAAGAGATTCCTTCTAGAGGATAAAAAGAAATAGAATAATCTTCATGCTTTTTTCTTCTATTGCAGTTTGTCAGAATTATAATAGAAGCTTCTTGCAAGACATACTTAATTCCTACCCATTTTTACATCTTCACTTGGATATCACTTCACTTCCTTCTTCCATGGAACTTTCCTTCGACTCCCTGATTTGTAATACTTCTCATGTTTCATTTTGGTTCTCATCTTTTTAATGCATTTATGTAATGTTGTGTTCTATGTCTTATGATCTCTCTTTGTCTTATTCTTTGTGAGACTATGAGCTCCTCAGTGGCAGAAGCTGTGTCTTAGCTAAAGTTTTGCAAACTCCCCTGTGCCTTGCAGAGTGCTCATTACAGCCAATTAACAAATAATTTATTTTAATGACCCTGAAGAATAAATATTCATTTTCCCCTAGTAATTGAAACTTTCATAGTTGGGAAGGAAGGAAGGAAGGAAGGAAGGAAGAGAAGAAGGGAGGGAGGGAGGAAGGAAGGAAGGAAGGAAGGAAGGAAGGAAGGAAGGAAGGAAGGAAGGAAGGAAGCTTATGACCTTGGTGGTGTGGACTTTCAAAGGCTGGAAGCAATAGGTCAAATGGTGAATGAGAAGGAACTAAAGTGCACTAATGTTAGTGTTTCCATTAGGGTCAGGCTGATGGTTCTGAGGTAGAGTGGAGAGAGATATTTTTGTCCTCTGTCATTTGAAACTTAATAAAAAAAGAAAAATAATTGGGGCAAATTGAGAATAAAGAGTTTTCAGCTGTGTTTGAATATTGCTGAGGTTTTTAGTTTCCTAGTGGGAAAAAGATTAAGCTGGGGGAGAAAATATTACTTAAATTTATTTTAGTTTAAATGGAATTCTGATTGTTTCCATAACTGAGTCACCCACACAAAAAAATGTAAATAGAATAAGAGTAATTAGTACATGATTAGCATAATGGAGACTTGAGATCTTGGAAGTGGAAGGATTACTTCATGCCTTTCATTGCTTCCCATTGGGATAGTCAGAATACATTTGTGATAGTTCTTCGATTCCTGAAGACATTTTAAAAAACTGAAGTTTTTAAAGGAGTGGAATGATGTGATTTTTTTCAATAGTTTATTTTTTACAGGCATAAGCATTCAGAATTTTGATGGCCAAATCTAAGAGAATCCTTGGTGATGGTTACCTTCTGACTGGAGATTAGGAGTTCAGTGGTTTCTTTTCCACACTGCTGGCTGGAAGTGAAAAATCCCATCAGTGGCTTGAGGAGCGTAATAGCTTGTATAGTCTTGTCAGAAATAGCTGTGTTTTAATTTGTTTCACACATTTTCCAAGAGCGAATGGGGATCCAAATGGCTGAAGCCACCTTGTGATTTTACATAATCAGGAATTCTCTGAGGTAGGAGGGTGGTCCCAGTCCATCTAGTCCAAATCATCCTGGGACAAGTATCCTGACATGCTGGAGGATCTCTAAGGAGGAGAATCCTTACTCTCTCCTGAGGTAGACTTTCTATTTTGTACATTTCAAATCGAATGTCCCATGTGCTTCTCACACTTCAACTGTCCAGAGCAGAGTATGTTATCTTTCCCAACAAACCAATCGCTCCTCTGAGCTTCCCATCCTATTTTGAAAGCACTAGTACCTTTCTAATCACCTGGGTTAGCAACTTCATTGTTTTTCTCACTTCTTGCTCTCCTCCATAGCCTTAGCACCCTGCTTGTTATCTATACCAGAGACCATGACCTGGAGGTTTTAACCTTAGAGCTTCAATCCTGGGGCTCCATTTTCCTTTTTGATGACTGTCTCTGTACTAAGGGAAGCCTCAGACATGCTTCATGCCTCACCCTCCTCCTCAGCCATCTTCTTGACAGTCTTATTGCTACTTGTATAGATAGCCTTTTCTTTCTTACCTTCTCCGTCAGTTTTAGAATCACAGCAGACAATTAGATCAACTCTGCCATGGTTTCTGGAAGATGTCAGCCTCTTCTCCTATCATTCCACTCAAGAATCCTGGAGCTTTCTAGGACAAAGTACCCCTCTCTGGCCACCAACCCTATATGTGTGGTTTCTTATCCATCAGAATATAAATTCCTTGAGGGCAGAGGACTGACTGATTTCACTTTTGTATCTTCAGGATTTAGCCTGAAGTGCTTAATCAATGTTTTTTTCTTCAATTTCCTTTACCCCATTTATCAAAATTCCCATATCTCATCATGTTTAACTTCTTAACGTGTACACACATTGATTTAATCAACTAGAATTTATAACTGGTGACATGAAAACAACAATGTATAAACAAGATATATACACTGTCCATTGGAGGCAGTCTTTGAGGGAAGGCACAAAGATTCAGGAGAACCAGTGGAAATGCTCAGAATCAGAAGATGGAGTGTTCTATGATTCAAGGAATTTCAAGGAGGCCAATGTCACTGGAACACAGAATAATGGGATGGGGGTGGGGTAAGGTACAAGAAGACAAGAAAGGTAGGAAAGGGTTCAGTTATAAAGAGTTTTGCTTGCCAAATAGGGGTTTTTATGGTTGATCCTAGAGGTAATTGAGAGCCACTGGAATTTATTCAATGGGGGGCTCTGGTGTGACATGATCAGATTTGTGCTTTAGGAAGATGAACTTGACGTTCTAGTCTCTCAGCCACCACTCTAGTCCAGGCTTTCTTCATTTCTTGACTGAAATTTTGTCTCTCACAACTACAACCTATTCTGCAGACATCTGCAGCAGTGACTCTTCCTATAGTACAGGTGTGACCATGTTACTATGCTATTCAGTTGACTCTAGTAGCTCTCTGTTATCACCAAGATGAATTATAAACTTTTCTGTTTATCCTTTAAAGTTCTTCTCACCCTGGCCCCAACCTACTTTTCTAATATTGCTAAACACTATACACCATAAACTCTGTGGTCCAGAATGACTGATCCTCTTGTTCCTCAGACACAAGGCTGCAGTTTCCGTTCCTGCACTGGCTGTTCGCCATGCCAAGAATAGACTTTGTTCTCTCTTGAGCTTCTTAGCATCCTTGATTTCCTTGAATACTCATCTTCAGGGGCTACTTTTACATTGGGCATTTCTGGGTTCTCCTAGTACTTCCCCCCAGTTACCTTGTATCTACTTTGTTTCATATGTAGCTGTTTGTATGAGTGTATTTTCTTTTCATTTGAGTGTAAACTCTTTGAGGGCAGAGAATCACTTTGGGTCTTGTGCCTAACACAGTGCTTGACATGTAACAGACATACTTCTAAATACCTGAGGGTGAAGGACATGGGTCTGCAGTACTCCACTAGAAATGTTACTCTAGGTTCTTCACCTCTTCCTCAAACCACATACTTTTAGTATTATCACTTATCATATATATTTCCATTTTTGTCATATAATATAATTAGAGATTTTGTCCAAAATTTTACTTTTCTTTTTGTTTACTGAAATCCTTATATTTGGTTCTGAGCACCACATTTTAAGAAGTGGAAAGCATCTAGAAGACTACCAGAAGATTACACAATGACCTTGAATTCTCATGCCACATAGAATCATTGGAAGATGTAGCCTGGATAAGAGAAGACTCAATGGGGGTGGGGGGATATCCTAGTTGTATATATCATATGTCAGAGCTATTTCAAACACCATTGGGGAGAATAAAAATTAGACTTCCTTTCCTGTATCTTTGCCCTTTATCTCTGTAATACATTGTTTTCTTTCAGTGGATTTTCTGCTCTTTGAGAGAAGGAACTGTTGTCATTTTTCTCTCTGTACTCTACCACCTAACACAATATGTGGCACCTAAGTGTCTCTCACATGCTTGCTTAATGGTGTTGCATTGCATTCAACTGATGGTGAAATACAGACCTTGAAAATGAAGTTTAAGGATTGTAGAAAGAATACTTATGGGAGTGAGGAGGAGTACAGTTGAGATAGGAATTCATTTTAATGAGGAAATAGTAGAAGCCCCAAATGTCTACTATGTAACACAGGATTGTAACTTGGTATACTTCCTTTTTGATACAATGTATACATCTTTGTACTTAAATTCAAACCTTCATTAAAAATCCTGTTTTAGAGAGATATCGGTGTTGGAGTATTTGCCTATAAGGATGGGTCAATTTCTGGGACCTGAAAACCTTGTAATGATACTTCTAATTAAGGTTTCCATTCATGGAAGGAGGGAAGGAAAAAATAGCGAAGTAATGAAATGAAGATATCAAAAGTATTACCCAAAGTTCCAGCTAAGAGAAATGCAAATGAGCCATAGTTTTTGAAAATCTTTTAAATGGAAACAAGCCAACTTGAACTTCTGATGTGAGTAGACACTTACTTTATTTCGGGTTATTTGCCTAAGTTCTGCCATCTAACAAAAATGGGTTGAACCAAAGATGATATTTGATTCTATAGGTCTTCAGGGAGGTGTATAGATGCCAAAAAAAATGTTGCCTTGTTTCTATATTCTCTGCCAATAAAAATAAATGAGGCCATGCAAAAGATTTGTAGTATGTAAAATTTCTCATTTTTGCTGAATATGTAACAAGAATGTTTCCTTTTTCCATTGATCTGGCCTTTGGGAGTAACTGCTTCAACATTATAGAGAAAAGGCTTTTCACATACCAGACTAAAGAAGTGGTAGATATGGCTGTGCTTTTTCGTTTTTGTTTCTTTCCATTGACTGTTATTTTAGTGGATGAATTTATTGATCATATTCTCTAAATGACAGATCCAGTTATTAGATAATAAATGAATCACCTGTAAGGCACATCTTCAAGAAGTCTATTATTTTGGTTCTAAAGGCTGCTCTTTCAAACTAAGGATAGGTCCACATGACCAAGTTTAGAAAAAGAGTCTACAATCCACTGTTTATTTTTTTCATGCATGTGTCATTGTATGTCTCTGAGTAAAGTATATTTAATATTGTACCTTTCCTGCATAACCAATTATCTTGTCAATCAACCATCACACATTTATTAAGAAACTGTAAAAGTGATGATAAGCCTAGACATTTACTCCACTCCATTCAAAGTAAGTGATAAGATGCAACTGCTCATTACATTTATCAGGTGAGGATGGATCTCTTACTCAGGAGGTATAGAAAAGCCTGGTATGACGAGTTTGTTGACATTGGATGAGGAGGTTGGTTATATCCTTAGGGGATTATATAAAACCATAGTTCCATTTGGAATCATATTTAAGGGCCTGAAAATGGAGAGGAGAGAGTTCTCCAGTTAAGCAATTGAGAAGGAATAACTTGAGGGCCTGGGTAAGAGAATGCCCCATCGTTTCCCTCCGTTATCCTTTGTCTGAGGATGATGTGAACTTTAGAAAGTTGGACAATTTGGACTTTTCTCCAGTGTTCCTCGCACAAAATCAATTAACAGCAGTGTCTGCGTTAGGTGCCAGACTCCTCTCCTCCCTCCCCTCCCCTCCCTTCCTCTCCTCTCCCCTCCCCTCTCCTCTCCTCCCCTCTCCTCCCCATACAAGGCACTGTCATTCTACCATAAAATAGTTTCCTTCTTACTGTGTTTGTAGAACTATAGGGTGATCACCTAGTTTACATAGAAAGTATTTACTCTGTCATGCACCAGTGGTTTAGCGATTGTATCTAAACCAATTAGAAATGTCAGGCTGTTGATTATTTTGCTGTCTATAAAACCCTGATATACTGTGTGTGCACTTTGCTACAAGAAAATATACTGGTTTGGTAGTATTTTTCATGGCATGATGTCAGATTATTTTAAAATTTAAGTATCTCTTCTCTGGTTATTTTCTGTACTTTCTAGTACTATATTATAAGGCTGTAAAAAGGTATCCTTCCAACAGGGAGTCTGTAATTGCCCTTCCATTAATCTGTCATACCACATCTTCATGGGAGGTAGAAATGAGTAGGACTCATGGATGGTTATCAGTAACATCGTCAGAGGGTGACCCCAGATCAGTTGCCTGCAATGACTAGTGTCCTTTCTGACAAATCCTAATAAACCAGCACCTTGCAGAGTACAATCAGTGATCATTTGGGGCCACTCTTATTTTCTAGCATCAGTTGGTCTGTGAAAATTTATGGCATGTTTAATACTGATGAACTAGAACACTACACCATTGTTTCAAAATCAGATGAATGTTCAATCTGTGTTCACCAGATATTTAGAAAGGGAAGTTGATGTAAACGTTTTCTTGGACTGTCCAATATCCAGTACCCCAGAGTATTCTAGCTGTGGTGTTAAGGTATTGTTTCTGCAAACTGGAACACTAGCAGACGGATTTTTCTTTTGTCTTCTATACTCCATAAAGCAGTAGGAAAAAACACAGAATAAAGCCCATAGCAACAAGTTATTTCCTTTACCATCTGTGTGATTTATGTTGTCTTTAAACTGCTTGTATTTTCGAGAGGAATCTGTTTCCTATCTTCAAAAGGATGCCATCCAACATCTCTCAGCTGCTAATTTTGAGCACTTAGAGGTTCCCTTGGGCTGCTGTCAGCTACAACTTATTGCATAGGTACTTTTCACTAAACTCATTATAAAGTGATTAGCCTCCAGCAAGATAGTGCAATAGTACAGTCTTTTTGTATTATCTGCAACTATGCCATCGAATTCGATACTGTTGAATTTTATCAGCTGGTATGTGTGGAAAGAATCCAGGCTTCAACACATGGAAGGTTGTCCCTCCCATACCAAACTATACCTTTCCTCCAGCCCACGCACAGACACAGGTGGAAATTGTTATGTTCTCCCTAAAGCCACAATTCTACCTAACGCTACCTTCAAAGAACAATCAGAAAATGCACTGTCCTTCTGTTTATCCTTGAATTCCAGAAGGTAATTGAGAGGGTTTTTTCTTGATTTTTTTCCCCCCACAGTGGGGCATTAGTACCTGAACTCATGTGCATATTGATGAGCATATTTGAATTTGATGGATCTCTTCTCTCACGTTAGGGAGTCAGGCTTAGTCAACATTTTTTCACATCTTGACAACTCTAATCCAGGCATAAGAGCTTATTAAGACAAAAGAAAAATGACTGGGCTTGAAACTACTTTGATATATCAATGGATCTGTGTTCTCATAGATGTGGGTATTGTTTCCAGTACCATAGACTACCATCCATCCATATCCCCCTTCATTCTATATGACATATCCTAGTCTGCCCACAGGTTCACCATGAGAAGTCCACCCATTGTGCTGGGAGGTCTTCCTCTTGAGCTCTTGATGTTGACTGATTATCAAGTCAAGAGTGTAGATTGTCCATCACTCATCTCTTGCTCTTAGTATGTGACAGACCCAACTTTTTTTCTAGTCGTTCATTAATTAATAAGTATCTGTTAAGCATTTACCATGTTCTGATCTCTATGCTAAGTGCTCAGGATAAAGAGAAAAATCACAAACAGTCCCTACCCTCAAAGAACTCATGTTCTAAGAGGGAGGTGACAATATACACGAATAATTCTATAGGAGAGACAGAGGCCATGTGGGTGTAGCTTGAGGCAAGTCTTGCAGAAAGCCAGGGATTCTGGGAAGTGGAGGTTATGAGGAAGAGCTGGTACCAAGACCTGGATACTTGTTTCATTAGTAGTGTGTAGCAGCCTACTTGAACTGACCACATGCCTCTTCATCGCCCTTTTGGGTGACCCATAACCTTAATTTTTTCGAGATTATGCTCCTTGTGATTCACAGTCAGACAGTATCATTGGAGTCAGTGGGCTTCAGAATATCAATAGAAAATAATCAATTTCTGCAGTTTCTATTGATTTTCTCTGTTGGAGGCCTTAGCTACCCTTACCCTCATTACTTTTAACTTCAGTTGCAAAGTTTGTGCTCCTGTCTCCCTGTATGTAAGTTATTTAGAGTTTTCTCTTTACAGATGATGTAGAATTCATTTTTAACCCTGGGCCAAGAATGTTTCTGGTCTGTTTCTCTCTTCTGTCTTGCTAACATTTAGTAATTTTTATATTTTCATGTTAAATTTTATATTATACTAAGCGCAAAATAGCCAGGAATATAGCTGTTGTGAAAAATACAACCCAGATGCAAATAAACATGTGTGTGTGTAGTATGCTCTTTGGGATTCCATATGCCATTGTTACATTTCATTAATGAATGTTATGGAGACTTGGTTTTATGAATATTGCATATATACTTCCGTCTATTAGTGGACTCATGAGTTCACTGAAGTAGATTCTTCTTCTCTTGAGGATTTGTGCAGAGTCACGATACATGTACTTATATATTTATTTGTACCCATGTTTACACGGAGATGTATTCTAAGTGCTCATGTATGGGAGTCAGTTACTCAGGTGAATTTTTATTTTTCCTCAGCATTGCTTGCCTAATGAGAGGCTGCATGGTGTAGTGAGTAGAGAGTGGGCCTTGAAGCCAGGAGAGCTTTGGGTTGATTCTTCTGACCTCTCACCTAGACAGGCTGGGAGCTCCTCTTGGTGTGCTTGGTTTTAGGTTCAGAGAAGCTGCTCACTGGTATGGGTAAAAAGTTTCTTCCCTGAGGAAGTTATGAGTTCTGAATTCAGCCACTGTGCATCTGATATCTTCCCATTCTCTTTGGGGCCTATCGTATATGTATCACTACATATTCGTAACTTTGACTTTATATGTTATACTCACTTTGTCCAGTATAAATCTGGTAACACTTTTGCTCATTTATTGAATAAAATATTTTAAAACAAACTTAAATTCATTTTGGTCATTGCCTTACCTTCGCATGTGTCTGCATGTATATTGTATAGTCAAATCTCTTCTCCCAGGGCTTCTTAACCTTTTTTGTTTCATGGTCTTCTTTGTGAAGCCTGTGGCTCCCTTCCAAGAATAATGTTTTTAAACGCATACAATAAAACATATAGGATTACAAAGGAACCAATTATATTGAAATGTGGTTATCAAACTTTTTTTAATGTTCATGTACCCCAGGTTAAGAATTTCTGCCTTATAATGCAGCCAAATGGCTCATTTATTAAAATACTAGACCTGAAGTCAAGAATAGCTGAGCTCAAAATTGGCTTGAGCTGTGTGACACTTGACAAGTCACTTAGCCTCTGTTTGTCTCAGTTTCCTCAACTCTAAAATGGGGAACATAACAACACTCACCTCCCAGAGTTGTAAAGATCAAATGCCTGGCGTATAATAGGTACTATATAAATATTTATTCCAACCCTCCCCCAATAAGTATTAACACCATTTGTTTTGCTCTGATTAATTCCCATATTTCTCCTTAGCTTTCTTTAATCTGTATAATTCCCCATATTTTCTATTCATTCCTCAGAAGTCCTGGCCCTGGAGAATAGAGAGTCTTATACAAGCTAATTAAAGTTTCACAGCCATTTTAGCTTGCATACATCCTCTGAGGAGACTCCACAGAGACACACATTATACAAGATGCTTAACACCTGTAAAGGAGTGGCATACCTTTAGACCTTCTCTTTGGTGGATTCTGCTCTGGTCCAGGACTGACTCAGGCCAGTCTGAAGGTTCAGGCTCAGGACTAGAAGGAAAAGAAATACTCATAGTCAATCTGACATTTTACAAAAGGAAGTTTACTTAACAATACTATGGGAAAGATATTGAGCAAAGGTACAGTGTTCATTCATCTTGACATTGCACCCATCTTCAAATGTGGTGGATTCATACAACACGTAGTCTCTACGGAGCTTGAGGAACCCTGTCTCCTCCCACATTGGACTTTTGTTGCTTTAGGCAACCTAGAGGCTCTGCCATTGTTTCAAACCTTAATCCTCTGGACCAATAAAATTTCAGGGGCAGATTTAAGAATCATCCCTTGATCTATTTCCCAGGTATATCTTTTTCACAGTTTATATTTTCTGTTTTTTTCATTCTTTTTAATTGGTTCTATTATTTCTTGTCTTCTAGGTTTAACTCTTGGATGTCTCTTCATCCATAATATTTCCTCTGTTTACTCCTATCTCTAGCCTCAATTACTGATTTAAGATGTAATTCCAGGACCAGACTCTGGCTTTTTCTACACACTTGGATGGGGTGATTAGGCATTATTTGGTATCTTCTCACTAGCTTCCACCTTTCCTGATATATCTGTGCCCAGGACACTAGCAGGCATCAGTGTCTCCAGGCTTAGAGACCCCCTTACCTCCAGCATCTACGGTTATGATACTGCTGTATTTTTCTGTTCGGCCTGAAATATCCCCATTGAGGCCTATCCTGCTAGCTTCCTGACCCTCCTGGTGCCCCTGGTCTGTGTCCTGCTATGTGATTCTGACCCCTCTGAAGTATCCCCAGGGAGGGCATTGCTACCATCTTCCAACCCCTCTCTGCAGTGTCCCTAGTCAAAGCAGTACTGTGGGCTTCTGCCCTCTGTGGCATCCCCTACACGTGGTGCTGCTGTGGTCCTCTCTCCTTCTGTTGAGTTGTCTCTGATGAGAACAGTAGTATAGGCTTCTGCTCTGCCCTGAGGCTACCCTAGTCAGGTAACTTCTGTGGGCTTCTGCTCTTTCACCTGAGTTCATGCCAGCTTCCCTGGCAGGATTCTATTTTCACTGCATGTGGCTTCTGACGTCTTTTTTTGTGCATTCCTGTTCTGGATGGAGGAGTTTAATAGTGCTTCTCTCTGTTCTCCTTAATGGTCATTTGTCCTAGTAATCTTTTTAGATTATTGCTGCCCTATATGGCTCCTTTCTGACCTTTAATGACGCCATCTTAGGAAGACACAGGATGTTTTTATGGAGAGCTTCCCATACCTTTTGAACTTGCTTTCTTTGTCGAATTGTAGGCCACAAGCTCCCATCTATCCTCTGCTTTTTCCCCATCTTGGGTATATTTCAGAGTATGCCTGCTTTTCTTCTGTTTCAGATCCAAAAATGAAGTAGTTACATTTAGGATAAAATCCATAGTCTGTAACCTGGCATTGAAGACCTTCCATGATCTGCCTCCTTTTCTAAACTCATTTCATGTTTCTCCCCTGCTCAGACTACATTCCAAGCAGATAAGACTAGTATTTTAAATCCTGTAACTGAAGTGCCATATTTCCTCCTCTTTACCTTGTCCATTACTCTTCCTTCAGGTGCCACCTCCTCCAAGTCCCTAAGTTAAGAAGCACCTCCTACATTCCCCTAACTGTGCTGGTCACTAGAGCACCTGGGTGACTCAGTGGATGGAGCACTTGGCCTGGAGTCAGGAATACCTGAGTTAAAATTTGGCCTCAGATAGTTGCTAGCTGTGGGACCCTGGCAAATCACCTAACCCTGTTTGTCTCCATTTCCTTATCTGTAAAATGAGCTGAAGCAGGAAATGGTGAACCATTCCAGTATCTTTGCCAAGAAAACCCCAAATGGGGTCATGAAAAGTTGGACACATCTGAAAACAATTGAACAACAACAAATGCTCAAGGAACTTGCAATTTAAACCTTCCTCAAGAGTTCCCTCATATATTCAACTGACTCGTTTTTCTCTTCAAATCCTCCTAGAGCTCTGTCACAGTCTTTCCTTTGTCTCCAGTGCATCCTGTCTCCTATTATATCTCTTCATGACTGTATTGTTTTATTTCTCTACCTGCAGTAGATTGACTATAAGGATTTGAATGCAAGGAGCACTTTTTTGTCTTTTTGTATCTCCAAAACTTGGCATAAATACTGAGCGCATTTTGTGTTGTTGTCCATGATGGCGATTTCAGTGGTGTAAGGCTCCCAATGATGAAATGCCCTCCACATATGCTGATCTCTAAAACTGCCTGGAATTAACCTAGAATGTTAGACAGGACATATGGAGATTAAGTGATTGCCCCAAGGTCCTGCAGTCAGTGTATTTCAGAGGTGGGGCTTGAATCTCACTCTTCCAGATTTCAAGGCCAGCTCTCTATCCCTCTATGGCATGCTGCTTACTTCCTTGCACACAGGAGGTATTTAATGTATATTCTTCGAACTAGCTGGAAGGGTTTCTATAATTTCTTTTTCTGTACTTTCTTGTTGGTATGAATCAAATCCATAATAGTACTACTCTGTTGGAGAAATGTTGTCTGTTGGGGGTGAAAGTGGATAGTGATGCAGGGATTTCTTCAGTCTAGGTGTAGAAATGCTCTCTATCAATGAAGACCTTGCAGCCTTGCAGAATTGTCTGGAGTGGAGGAGGTGGGTAGAGAATGAGAGATTAAATGGATTGCTTATGGTCGTTCTGCAAGTATGTGTCAGAAACAGAACTTGAACCCAGTTTTTCTGACTTCAGGTTTAGCCCTCAGTCTGCTACATCCCTTGTTCTTTCTCTAAAAATCTTTTAAAATTAGAATTTTCCAGATGCTATGAGGAAGAGAAGAGAGGAAAGGAGAGGAGAAGAGAAGAGAGGAGAGGAGAGAGGAGGGGACAGGAGGGGAGGGGAGAGGAGAGGAGAGGAGAGGAGGAGATAAGGCCAACTCTAGCTGGTACTCTGTACAAAGGAAATTTAACAATGGGCCTAACACAACAACCTAGAATATTCCAGTTGAGAGAAATGTTGTAAAAACTTGGGTATATTAAAAAAAAACACGTGGGCTGGAAAGTTGAACTTCCCATCAGGCTATCGTGATTTCATTAGCTGAGCAGCTGGACATTAAAGTAGATGAAAATGCAAAACTCCTTCTGCCTGGGCCCTTGCTGACTGAGAAACACCAGTGATATTGGAAGACAATTCAATTGACATACATATGTAATTTTGTTTAAATAATGATATAGCTGGTAATTCCCAGAGAGCCCATTTTGTCTGCGTAGGAAAGTTGCTGTTCTGGGAGTAATGAACGTACAAGTGTCAGGAGGCTAGAAGAACAAAATGTACTTTGAGGACTTTAGCAGGGACAGAGAGAACAAGGAAGAATTCTGCAGAGAGGAATCAAGCTGAGCTGCTATTTCTCTTCTCTTCTCTCCCTTTTTCATTTCCCCCTTTTTCTTTTTTCTTTCTCTCCTCTGCTCTCCCCTTTCTTCTTATCCTCACCTTTTCCTTTTCTCTTCCTTCTCTTTTTTTTCCCTTTTCCCCTTCTCTTCTCTCCTCACCTTTATTCCTTCTCTTCTCTCCTGTCCTCTTCTTACTATATATTGCATCAGCAATAATATTGGTAAATCTGGAAAATGGGTTCTCTAGTCAAGAAGAAAGGCTCTAAGTTCACCTCACCTCATTTCCTGGTTGTAAAATCAAAATTTTACTCTCTCCCTCTCTCTCTCTTCCTCTCTCCCTCTCCCCTCCTCCCTCCCTCTCTCTCTCTCTCTCTCAAATGCAGCTTTATAAGACCAGAATATGTTTGGGCAATCTGTCCCCTGGGATTTAGAGCAAAGAAAAAGACCAGAGGCAGCATTTTCTGCCTTTATTTTTACCAATAGGGCTAATTTCGCGAGGTGGCAAAATTGGCAAATGTAGAAAAATATCTTCGCTACAGACGTGCTATGTTGCTTGGAATCCTGGCCATTAATCACTCCTTTGGGGTAAGGCATTACAAGTATTTTCTAGGAGTACTAACACATGAAGCCATTACCAGGCATGAACACCTTAATTTAAATGAGTTCATCACATTAGCTAGTCAACCATCCTGAAGGAATGGGGCAAAGGCCAGGTAGGATTCCCTTTGAGAGAGAAAGTTCCAGGTCATGGAAGGAAGGATTTTCCTAAATACTTACTATGTACCAGGCATGGTATTAAGCATTGGGGATACAGATACAAAGAAAAAGAAAGCCTTCCCCTTCCCTTGAAGAGCTTATATTGGAAGGGGGAAAGATAGATGCAACAGGGAGCTAAAAAACAGGAGGCAGGTAGGTTTTGAAGTACAAGGAAAGTCAGGAAGAGACCTTAACAGAGAATAAAGGCAAGTCAGACTTGGATCCTCCAAGAAATCAAGACTCCAGGAACAACTTACCGGTAGAAGTGTGGACCTTGTGGAGGGATATTCCATGCCTTGTCTAGGGTAAAGAGAACCCAGGCACTGGGAGAATTTCTAGGTTGAGCCAGCAATAGAAGGGTTGTGATTTTGAAGTCCTGAGAAGTCAGGAGCAGGACTGGAAGGAAAATAGGGAGAGCCTTGTAACAGTATGAAGCCTGAAGCAAGGCAGCCAGAGGCCAGTATGAGGGGCCCGGGGTTACCTGGCCTAGAGGTGAGAGAGTCACTGAAAGGAGGCTCTAGGAGAGCAATAGAAACTTGGTGTCCTTCACAGTGTTACGTGGGCTCAGCCCTGAGTCCACTTACGTGCCTTTAAGATAGAGCCCTTCCAATGCTCTGAGATTAGGATGTTTTTCCTAAAGAAAGGTTTTCCCAGTTAGTATTTGAGCATGTGCTCAAAAGTAAATGCCTGTTTGACAGGAAATCAATGAGGGTCAAAGCTAGTTATTTACCATCAGGAAAGGGGGTATACAGGGCAGCACTGACTGGCTGAGATGTGAGATACGTTGGGCTCTCCCCTCCGATTTGGTCTGGATTTTTTCATTTGCCTTCTCATGTCTGCATATTTGCTCAAAGCTGACTGCTTATCATCGCCCTCACCCCTCTGTGTCGTTCCTGTTCTCAAAAGTTTGTATCAGTGGATAAACTAAAGACAGTCTCAGAACTTATTAGCTTTTGAGTCATACATAATTTCCTATGTTGTAAAGTGTGGGGGAAAAAACCTGCCCTATATAAATGCCATTGTGTAAGTTACTCATGAACAGGCCCTTTAGAATTTTTCAAGATGCTCATTTTGTAGAGAAATGGAGAAACAGAAATGTCAGCCCCAGCATCTGAAAGGGTACCAATCTCCTGGTAATGAGAGAGGCAGCTGTTTCAATACAAAATTTTCGAAGTAAAATGTCCCATTGTGACTTAGATTCCCTAATTAATTACACAGAAGACTCCAAGCTTAGTGGTATTCTATCACTCAGAGAAAATGGGGGTCTTCAAAAAGAAGGTTTAATCTAAGTCAATTGGATGCTAGTGATTGGAAGTGATCAAAGATAGGTCTCAAGCCCAGAGAGGGCTCTTTTGAATAAAAACCAAATCTAAATGGAGTATAAAATTCTAAAAGTGAAATTCAAGGTAATTTTGAGGTTTTGAGGAGTATACCGGGAATCAGAAAATAGGGTTTAAACCCAGTTATCCATAAAGGTGGGGGAGTTGTTGAAACATTAGGGATATAGACCATACCCGTGATTTCATCCACATGGGGAGTTGCCAGACCCAGAAACTCTCTCTCGCTGCATCGCAGCACCTTGTTGTCACTGTCTGTCCTCAGAGAGCTTGCCTCGAGCCCTAAGGAGGTGAAGTGACTTGTTCAGTCACATAGTTGATAGGGTCAGAAGTAGGACTTGAGACCAGGCCTGCCCGATGCCAAGGGTAACTGTATCCACTACACTATGCTTGCTCTCCATGAAAGGATCCACCCTTAGTTAGAGGTATTAAGATTCCTTAGTTCCTCAACCAGAAAAGTAGGGATGTTTTTGGCTGCAGCAACTCACAACAGTATCTATTAAGGATCTGGTATGTTTATGACCTTTCCAGGTGCAAGGAACACCAAAGGAAGTTAACATTAAGCATCAGGACAACTGTTGGGAATGTTTGCCACAGAATGACCTGGAAAGTGGCAAATGTTTATGGCCCTCGGTGGCATACCTCAGAGACCTTTTCTTTTTCTCTTTTCCTTTTTTTTAAATTCTGTATCTCTCTACCTTTTTGGCTTCTCCTATGCCCTCACATCATTGTTCTCTGTCTTTCATCATCTTTCCTTGACTATGCCCAGGTCATTATGTCTAGAACATGGCTTAGTTTAGACATTCTGATTTTACTCATTTCAATTCAACAAATGTTATCAAATACCCATTGTGTACAAAGCCCCATGATCAGTACTGGAGATACAGATACAGGTTCTTTACTCCAGGAGCTTATAATCTAAGAGTAGTGAAAGGTATATACTTATGTAATGTTTACAGCAGTAAGAGGGAAATAAATGAAAAGGAGACTCCCAGGTATGGAACAGATATGACATTCATTCCCTATGTTCAGGTCAAGTAACCTCGCTCCATGATTTTCCTGGATTGAGATAGTGTTTGCATCATCAAGAGAAGGGAACAGGCCTATTTGATATAACTTTCTCAAATGGGACGAAAGACCCCTCCTGATACTGAAAGGAAGTCAGGCTAGAATCTTGCGATAGAAGTACTGACATGAAAAAAACAACAGTCATTTATTTCTCTCTTCTTGAGACTTAAAGCTCTAGGTGAGTAATCATGGAAAACCAGATATAGGCCTGTCACAATCAGTGAGTCAAGTTCTATCCAACATATACTTATGGCACTATACTGTATGCCCATCACTCTGCTGGATGGCTTTGCTTCTATCATTCCCCCTGCCTATGATGCATTCCCTCTAACATCTCTGCCTGTTCAACTTCTCTTCCTCTTTCAAGTCCCAGTTCAAATGTCAGGAGTGATCTCTTCCTCCTCGAAACTCATCTGGTTCTTTCTTTGTACCATTTATATGGAATTTATGACATGCTTCCTTGTGCTGTAACCATTTGTGCACATACTACTCTCCTTTACTATCTGATAAGCTCTATGAGCACACAAGACCCACCTTGATCATCCTTATGTCCTCTGTGACTTATACAATAGTATCTTTGTATATATTGGCACCCAATAAAAAGTTTATAAGAAATGGAGTATTTGGAGCTGAAGAAGACTTAGAGATTATTTATTAACCCCTTCATTTTAGCATTGTGGAAAGAAAATGCTTTGAAATATAATATGTATTAGTACCATCAAAAACTAAGTGGTTCCTGGGAAAGCATTAATAACTATGCATCCATATGCTTGTTTTCTGTACAAAATAAGAGAACAGTTTACAACATGTATTATTTAGGGTGTCTTTGATGTAGGTATAAGGAAATGGGCAGGCTTTCCCAAATGATATTATGTAGTAGATCTCATATTTTGAGTCCCACAATTGATTGGAAGGTATAGAGGATACAGGATCCCACTGGAATTGTCTTGCTGTCTATAAAAAATCATTTGATTTGGGAGAGTAGAAGACCACCTTAATGACTCTCCTCCAAAACAGCTTTTTTCTCTGTACATATCAAAATCAAGATGCAGCAACAGAGATATCTTTGTTTGACAACCCTATGATTATGAATATCAGTTGAGGCATAATGCAATGTGACATCTGCTATCATGGAGGATGGCCAACATAGAGTACAAATGGAGGAGGGATTCTCCACAGATGGTGAGGTCCTCCAGCTGCTCCTGTTTGTGAATGACATCATGCATTGAAAAGCCTTTGAAATGAGATCCATGGATACCTCAAGAGTTCACATTAAGCATTCACATAGGAAAAGCCAAGTGAACATGAAATGCCTGCTGCCCAGATTATGATATGCAGTTGGATAGACAGGTTATATAGAGCTGTCCCACAGATACATAGATCTTGGACAGACACTGCATGCAGGCAATGAAATGGGCTAGAAATGAAGATGAGTTTGCTTTGCATTTGGGGACTTATATAGTGCTTTTAATGATTTCAAAGTTTCTCCCTCGAACAAAGGCTCATCATTTTAACACCAATATTCTTCTTAAGATGCTAAATGTCTGGGAAGCGTAGAATAGGATGCTCTCTGTAGAATCTAAGGTATCAGTTACCCAAAGTCACTATAGGGAGTCATGGTAATTATAAGTTGCATGGTCTTTTAGGCTGCAACATATTACCAATGAAGACCCATACAGGGGAGTCAGTGTCAAAGGTATCAAATAAATGCGTGAATGTAAAAGCAGATGATCTAGTCAGGTAGCAAGAACAAGGGATATTTGGTAAACATGTCCCATGCTCCATTGGTACCCACACAATGCCAGGATATCTAGCACCTCCCTCACCCCTTCCCATGTATGGCTGGTCAGGACACTTTGAGAAAAAGTCATATTGAATATTCTGGACCAGACATGACTTCGCGGTTCAGGCATGGGATTGCTATGAAAAGAGAAACTTTAGATCATTTAACATTTACCAAAAAAAGTGGTTAACTTAATAATACCATGGAAAGGATATTCAGTAAAGATACAGCACTGATTGAGTTAGATATATCTCCTCTGCCTTTGTATTTGCCCTAGTGGTGTTCGTAGTCAGCTGAGTGTATTGGGCCTAAAGAATATCCAGCTCCTCATTCTTTTTATTTACACAACCTGAAAACTATTTTCAACCTCAGTCCTTAGTTCCCTAGACCAATTAAGTCTCAAGAATAATTTATTAGACTTTCTTGAGGGGCAGGAGAGTTGGGAGATTAGCCTAGCCTGTGTGGTTAGATGTTACTCCTACTGCATCCCACCCCTGACTGACAGAGCACTAAAAGTCTTCTTTCTCAAAGGTCTTTGACCACAGAACTAACCAGCCTTTGAGTCTTTACAGGACATCCCTGTCCTTAGGGATATAGTAAATCTGGAGTAGCCAGCACTAGTGGCTGAGCTTGGTGCAGGCATAAGAATAAATGGAAACAGAAAGGCAGCACCAACAAAAAATGAAAAACTAAAGCCACATGGCAACTTTCAGGAGTTACCAAATACCAAGGAGAATGAGAAATAGCAGTCCCCAGCTTCTCCTCCTCCTTTTGAAAAGACAGAGTCCCAGACCTTCCTAGACCTAGATCAGGACTACATGCTAAGGTTGCCAAACATTTGTTTTTCAGAGAAAAATGTGTCCTGAAGTAAAGCAGTGCTGATGAATGCAAACTTTACTAAGACGATCAAGTCCACTGTGTACTTAGTGATACCTCCAACCCAAGAACAATCCTCAGCAGGAATCGGGGCCAGTCTGTAGTAAGGGGGGTCAAGAGGTTCTCCTCTTGTCTCTGAGTCACAGTTGAAACCAGGCAGGAGTAAGCTGGAGATGCAATTTCTGTCTCCTCTTAAGGAAAGCTTAAGAAAGCCAAGTCCCCTAGTCAGAGGGGAGAGGAGATTTGAAGGAGGTGGTATCCAAGGCTTGAGGTAGCAGCACGATGATGAGATTAGAAGTGATGAGCTTATTCTGGGAGGGGCATCTGGTCCCCAAACAAAAGTACCAATGCCCAACTCTCAGGATGTTCCTGAAGATCAAAGCCAAGCGTTACCTAAAGCTGTGCTTTGCAAGCCTTCAATTGCCTTATAAATGTCAATCATTTCTCACAAAGCTCTTCTTTCTTTTCCTCTTGAAATTCATTTATACAGTATGAGGTAGTATTTTGGATAGAGCCCTGAACTATTTCTCCATTGCATTGGGAACTCCTTGAGGGCAGGGACTATGTTTTGCCTCTTTTTGTATGCCCAGTGCTTAGCAAAGCGCCTGGGGCATAGTAGGTGCTTAATAAATATTTATTGCTCTTCTTATTGGCATTGACATTGCAACTGAGTGGCATTCCAAAGACCTTGATTCCATTTTCAATGTACCTCTCTGAAACTGCAGAGTGTTTGACTTCAGGCAAATCAGCCCACATCTCCGGATCTCTGTTTTTCTCATCTGTAACATGAAAGCATTGCCTGGATGACCTACAGAGTCTCTTCCAGTGCTATTGCTTCACACATGTGATGCTCAGTTTCTGAATTCCAAAGCATCTACCAATCAACTGGGGAAAAATCTACCTATTTAGCACGACTAAGGCTGGCTGGATGAGGAGGGGCATATGACTCTTAAGTATGCTTGTCTACCTATTCCTCCCCTTTCCCTTGAGCTACATGTGCTTCACATAATTTCAGGGGAAAGGAATAGAAAGTGGTCTTCAAAAAGGATGGTTTGAGTGCCAAATATTCCTTTCTGCCTGTTTTTAATGCAGCCTTCAAGGTGGATTTTATACATTTTAAAACAAAATAAAAATTATTTTAAAATGTAAAAACCACTCTTTGCTGGATCACAGAAAAAGCTATCG
>CM053775.1:30919371-30948203 GCA_028658325.1 Potorous gilbertii
CTTTCCTAACAAAGAGAAGAGTCCAAAAGTAGAAGGCCCTTCTTGAGTAGTGATTTATTTTCCCTCCTTGGGGTCTTAAAGCAGAGGTTGGACCAGGGGTGGGGAACCTGTGGCCTTGAGGTCACATGTGGCCCTCTAGGTCCTCAAGTGTGGCCCTTTGACTGAATTCAATCTTTGCAGAACAAATGCCCTTAGGAAAAGGATTGGTTCTGTAAATCTTAGACTCAGTCAAAAGGTAATATCTAGGGACATAGAGTGCCTTGAGGCTCCAGGTTCCCCACCCCTGGGCCAAACTATTACTTGCTGGATGTGGTATTCTAGGAATTCCTTTTGTACAGGGGTTGAATGAGCATTGAAGGCCTTTACAACTCTCAGATCCCATGATTTCATGAAATTCTTGCTTTGCCATCACTCTGAAAATGGATGGAACAATCCAATTCAATAAATACTTATTAAGTACCTACTGTATTCCAGGTCAAACGTTGGATGCTGGGGATACAGATATGACCAAAAATTGTCACTATTGACTGCAAAGAGCTACTAAATAGAAAAGCTGAGAAGGGCAATGAAGGACCTATACCTGTGGACCTGATTCTGATGAACAAGGAAGAACTGGCTAGGAGTAGAAAATTGACAGGAACCTTGGGAAAAAAGTGGCCATGTCATCATAAGGCTCACAGTAGCTATGGGAAGGAACACTGAACTTTGATCTATTAACCTTTTTTTTAGCAAAGCAGACTTCAAAAATTTCAGAGAAAAGATATTATAGATTCTAAATGACTGAGTCCCGGGTGGGAGAACTAGAAAGTGCTCAGAACCAAAACTGCGACAATAGATGACTCACCAGGGATCCAAACAAAGAAAAAAAATTAATCTCAACTAACAAAAGACCACTTACGATGATCTGAGATGCAAATGGTGAAAGGCAGAGCATATGAACAAGGTTGCATTTATAAATAATGGCATGAACCTGGAAGGATGCTGTCTAGTTCAATATTTTTATAAACTAATTGGATGAAGACATAAGAGGAATACTTATCAAATTTGTACATGACACAAAGCTGGGATGGATAGCTAATATGTTATGACAACAAGCTGTAACTGTCACAGGTAGTGTTGAGATTGTAGGCAGCTCAAGAGGACACTCATGTGCCTAAGGGCAGTCCTGAAGCATGAGATTATAATGATCCCATCAGAAGGAAGCTGCCCTTTCATTACTCAGCAGTGATAGTAGGGTGCTGTCCATTGTACCTAGCCCAAGGACTTGAGATCCTCAAGTGCAGTCCTTCATGTGAAATTGGGATTTAGTTAAAGGGTATTGTGTTGGGTTGTCAGTGCCACATTTCAGAAACATCACAGGAGAACTACAAGGATGGTAGCTAGACTGAAAACTATGCCATTAAAGAACAAAATGGGGGGGGGGAAGAAAGCCTGAAGAATTTTAGCGTAGAGAATATATGTGGAGGAAATGGGAGTGAGCAACCTAATAGTTCTCCAGTAGTATTTGAATCATTGATAGGTGAACAAGGAGGGATTAACCTTTTTCAGCTTGGCCCCAGAGGACAGAATGAGGAGCGAGGGTTTGACATTCAAAGGAAGCAGATTTTAATCCTATATTTGGAAAGACTGTCTGATGATGAATAAGTAGAAAGTATGAATAAATGACCTAAACAACTAGTGAGCTCACAGGCAATGGGAATGTTCAGGGGAACTCTGCCATAAGTGGAAGGTAACGTCTCAGGTCTGCTTGATCTTAACCTTTTTGTGATATTCTTTGCATTAGTCTGTCTAGATCTGCTCCAGATCTCAAGAGCCCTATCCTCCTCAGTGCTTGAGCCACACAAGTGACATAGGGATTTTGCCAAGTTTTTGGAGTAGCATCTCTGCCAATCCTGATTCATAGAGTGGTTTAGAATTTAATAATTTTTTTAAATGCAGGAGAGTGCAGCACTAATAGAGGAGTCTAGAAGCCCAAAGCTCCAATGGAATGAATAATTTCAGCAGAGCTTATATTTCTCCTTTCGATGCTGTTGAAACAATTACAAATAGTAATGAAGGTTAATCTATCTCCAAAACATTTTTTAATAAGTCAGGAGTGAAACAAAAACAATTTGAACCCACCAAGTCTAACTACTCCCCTTTCACATTTGTGGCAGTAGCCTCGTCCTATTACCCACATAACTGATTCAGATATAATTGTTACTACCATTTATTTTTCAACACAAGAGATTATGAAAAAATACTTGAAAGATTTAATTAAAATCTGTTCTTTCACATTTAATACCTCCTAATGCGTTTAATTAATCTGAATATCCTTAATTACTTCTGTAATTTTTGCCATGTGTAAATAGCTAATTAAAGTATTAGACTACCCTCAAATGTAGCCTAGAATTAAATATATAAATGTTCTCAGGCTGATTAAAGGATTACACCAGAAAGGGTAGTACAGCTTGTGATAAGTTATTTGGTATTCTCTTACTCTTTGGTTTTCAAATTCAGAAACCTTTCAATATCTTTTCCCAGCAAATTGATGTTCCCAATCTGTGGTCCTTGTGAAGATATGTGACCCAGAGATTTTCTTTAAAACCATAATAGCCTTTCATTGCTGACCTTTGATTTCTGTTCTTCTTACCTTGCATGTAATTCACAGAAATACAAGGGAGGCCTGCCCCATACATATCGAGGAAACAAAAAAAGTGTCCACAATTGCTGGAAAAGGCCCAGTCCCAGCATAATATCGGATCACAGTGTAAGACCTGGGAGAGCATTTAAAGGTACTGAAGTCCAACCCCCTCATTTGACAGTTAAAGAAATGGGGACCCAGAGATGACATGACTTGTCCAAGGTCACGTGATCAACCTGGACTCAGCCTAAGAAGATTTATGCTAGAGCTGTCAGACACTTTTGCCTTGCTTTTCATGGAGGAAGAGCTTCCTGTCCCATCAGATCATTTTGGCACTGCACTCTGTGGAAGGGATTTTGCTAGAAAGACAAAGTTTTATCTCTCTGCTTTACTTTCATGAATGAATTCAATCTCTTAATGAATTCAGTTAATTTTCTAATTTGCCTCTAGCCTGATATTAGGTATTATACCCAGCACAATGGAACACAGAACCTAAAGACTATAGGGCTTATTCATTTAATTAGAGATTTTTTCATCTTTAAATCACTTTGCAAACATTAATTCAACCCTACAATGCCCTTAATACGTATGATTAACCTCAGTTTAGAGATGGGAACATTGGTGCTGCATTTCTTAAAACTGCTGATAGAAATAGCTGGGTTTTTAATGATTTGAAGGGCAGTCTCTTGGCATGGTGATGGGTCTTTCTCCCCAGGTGCTCACGTTGCCTACCTCAGTTCCTACTTCTCTTGAACAATTCTAGCTGAGGAGAGCTCTTTAGTGTTCTATAGCAAGGGAGTCTTGAATGCATTCAGTGAAGTTCCAGGACTACCATGTCTCCAGTGGCCCAGTTGGTCAACTCCTTGGCACTAGTTTGTACACAAGCAGGATCTGGTCAATTCTTTCAGTCATTTGCTGTTTTGTTGATAGACACACACCTTTTAAGGTCCTGTGGGAAAGATGAAGGAACTGAAGGAACTAAGAAACTTTCTAGTGGCAGCTGGTGTACCTCAGTCTATAAAGTGCTAGACTTGGAGTCAGAAAGGCCGGAATTCAGATCCTGCCTCAGATTTTTACCGGCTATGTGATCCTGGGTAAGGCACTTAACTTGTTTGCCTCAGTTTCCTTATATGTAAAATTGGGATAAATAATAGTGCCTTGCCTTCTGGGGTTGTGGGGTTGTTGTGTACGTCCTTTGTTGCCGAAGAGTACCTTGCCACTAAAGAAATGACAACATGACTTGCACTTGACTTTGTTTTGAGTGAGGGATGTCTGTGCAAGGTCACCAGCCTCACTTTCTCCTCCGGAGTCATCTGAATCCAGTGACCTGATATTCTTCAGGATGATTGGAGATGGCCCAGGATGCAATGGGAGACCTTGGTCCCTTGAGGCCAAGACCTATTCAGATACTCACTTAGGGTGAGGTTACACCCATTCATTCAGTGAATACACCTGTTTAAGAAGTATTCAGGGGATGGCCCCTTTAATGAACCAAAGGAAAAATAACTAAATCAAGCTTGGAGGGAAACAGCAGTAGTTATTATTGATAATCACTCTTAATGCAGGAGGGTCCAGAAAACAGTTCTTATGTTGGGCTTGGGCAGGGGCTTAGTATTATGCAACCTATGGGTTTCTGAGTGCAGTAGGTTTAAGGTTTGAGGAGAGGAGAGGACAGGAGAGGAGAGGTAAGGAAGAAATCTAGCCAGTAAACTGCCAGTTAACTGGGCATCCTCTGGCCATCCAAATTTACCTTCCTTTGGATAGGAGAGGGAAGGGGAGGGGGAGCAAGACAGGAGAGGAGGAGCTGAGTTACCCAGCTAGCTGGGTCCCCATTCAGGCTGCTCGGTCTACTCACAGAATGTTGTGTTTGTCCTTTGTGGCTGAAGAAGATCATACCATCAGAGAAATGATGACATGACTTGCACTTGACTTTGTTTTGAGAACTGTGGGGAAACCATGCAAAAGTGATTTGCAAAAGTTAAGGTATTTCTTAAATCTTAGCTGTTAAGATACTTCACACTTAGTCCCTATTAGCCTTAGCATGGTCACTGTTTCTTTGGGTTTGTTTTCTGTTAGCACACACCAGCTAAAAGATGAAACCAGACAGGACCAGCTTTCAGTGAAATTAGGGAGCAGGTAAAATATAGTATTGTATCCCTTTAAATATTATACCATTGAAATGTATTGACCTTGAACTGTTCCCTTCAGGGCAAGGGGCTATGACTTCCTAGGTGACAGATGAGCTAATCTGGTAAACAAATTTGTGCTAATGGGAGAGAGCTATTGGAGATGCTCAGATTTTTCCTTCCTTTGCTAGCTACACTATACATTTAAGAGATACATTGGAGATAATGTTTCTATTACAAAAAAAAATCAAAGAATAATTAATTCTGAAGAGGTAGGCACCAGGCCTTGTAGAGGATTTGAGAAAAATAATAGAGGAATTTATGGATTAGCAAAGCCCACAGAACAGCCTTCCATCCAAAGGATGTAGACTTGCAGGGGTGGAGAACCTTTGGTCTTGAGGCCACATGTGACCCTTTATGAACTCAAGTGCAGCCCTGTGACTGAATCCCAACTTCACAGAACAAATCCCCTTAATAAAAGGATTTGTACTGTCAAACGTGGACTCAGTCAAAAGGCTGCACTGAGGACCTAGAAGGCCACATGTGACCTCGAGGCTGCAGCTTCCCCACCACTGAATAGGGCATTACCTAATCTGTTCATAGAAGCAGTTCTGAATCCCATAGGAGGAACCTTTGGATAAATGAGGGATGTTACCTTCCAGAGAAGAGAAGACATAGTGGAGATGAGCTATTTCAAATACATGAAAGGTGGCACCCTTCTAATTAGACCATGAGTTGGCAGGGGCTAGGTTTGGATTCATTGTAAGGGGGAAAAGCAATTTCTGAAGTGAAAGATCTTGACAAAGTGTTTTTTAAAGATATATTGGGGAAAACAAGATGAAGGAAAGGATCATTGCTAAGGATGGCTTGGGACCTTGATAACAAAGAAAAGAGTGAAATCAGAGGCAGAAAAGATGGTTCAAGTATAGTTTCTCCACAGTTTCTATTACTAACAAAGTAATTCAGTGTTCTTCCCAGACAACATCATGAGTTCTCAATTCAAATAGATCTTATTTCTCTTCCTGCTTGGGCCTGAGTGGGGCTTAGTTTATTGTAAGTTGCTCCAAGCTTTTATCTTGGCATCCTTCAGAATATAAATTTTGTCTCCTCTGAAACTCCTCCAGACCAGCAAAGAAACTTTGGATGATTAGTTCTTAGTTTACAGTACATAGACTGGTAAAGAAGTAAGCCAATTTTTTAGGCCATGGTAACTTTTAACATACTATTTTATGATATAGTAGAAATAGAAATGGACTCAGTGTCATCAGAAGCCTTAGACTGAGTCCCTGGTCCATTACAAACTACTCTTATCACTCTGGGCAAGGCACGTCCATTCCTTGATCCTCATTTGTCACATTATTCTTTTTATTTTTTTATTTTATTTTTAAAAATTAATTTAGTTTTAATTTTCAACATTCACTTCCACAAGATTTTGATTTTCAAATTTTCTCCCCATCTCTCCCCTCTGCCCACCCCAAGACAGCATGCATTCTGATTACCCCTTCCCCAAATTTGTCTTCCTTCCTGTCATACCTTTACCTTCTCTCATCCTCTTCCCCTCTGTTTTCTTGTAGCACAAGATAGATTTCTGTGCCCCATCATCTGTATGTTTTATTTCCCAGTTGCATGAAAAAACAATTTTTAACATTCGTTTTGAAAACTTTGAGTTCCAATTTCTCTCCCTTCCTCCCTCCCCACCCATCCCCACTGAGAACGCATGCAATTTGGTATAGGTTATACATGTGTAGTCATACAAAACACTTCCATAACAGTCATGATGTGAAAAACTAACTATATTACCCTCCATCCTATTCTGCTCCCTATTTATTCTATTCTTTCTTTTGAGCCTATCCCTGTTAAAAGTATTTACTTCTAATTACACCCTTCTCCCATTTGCCCTCCCTTCTATCATCCCCCCCACCCACCACTGCTTATCTCATTCTGCCCTACTTTGCTGTAGTGTAAGATAGATTTTCATACCAAATTGAGTGTGCATCTTATTCCCTCCTTAAGCCAAATGTGATGGAAGGGTCACTCTTTCCCTCTCAGTTCTGCACCACTGAAAAAGCTTTCTCTTGCCTCTTTTATGGTGTGAGA
This sequence comes from Potorous gilbertii, assembly GCA_028658325.1. Lineage (NCBI taxonomy): Eukaryota > Metazoa > Chordata > Mammalia > Diprotodontia > Potoroidae > Potorous > Potorous gilbertii. Next base: position 30,926,218 of record CM053775.1, read on the forward strand.
TAATTTACCCCATTCTATTTCTCCCTTTCTCCTCTTCCCAATGTACTCCTCTCGCCCCTTAATTTTATTTTGTTTAGATATAATACCTTCATATTTAACTCATCCTGTGCCCACTGTCTATATGTACACAATCCCTCCAACTACCCTATTACTGAAAAAGTCTCAAGAGTTACAAATATTCATCTAGGAGTGCAAACAGTTCAACTCCAGTAAGTCCTCTATGATTTCTCCTTCCTGTCCATCCCTTCATGCTTCTCCTGATATTTCTGCATTTGCAAGTAAAATTTTCTATTCAGCTCTGTTTTTTTTTTCATCAAAATGCTTGAAAGTCCTCTATTTCATTGAATGACCATTTTTCCCCTGAAGTATTATACTAAGTTTTGCTGGGTAGGTGATTCTTGCTTTAAATTCTAGCTACTTTGACCTCTGGAATATCACATTCCAAGCCCCGTGATCCCTTAATGTAGAAACTGCTAGATCTTGTGTTATCCTGATTGTGTTTCCATGGTACTCAGATAATTTTTTTTGGCTGCTTGCAATATTTACTCCTTCACCTGGGAGCTGTGGAATTTGGCTACAATATTCCTAGGACTTTTCATTTTGGGATGTCTTTCAGGAGGCAATCAGCGAATTTTTTCAATATCTACTTACCCTCTGGTTCTACAATATCAGCACAGTTTTCCTTGATAATTTCTTGAAAGTTTTTTTTTGATCATGGCTTTCAGGTAGTCCAATAATTTTTAAATTGTCCCTCCTGGATCTATTTTTCAGGTCAGTTGTTTTCCCAATGAGATATTTTACATGGTATGCTATCTTTTCATTCCTTTGGTTTTGTTTTATACTTGCTTGATTTTTCATAAAGTCATTAGTTCCCATCTGCTACCTTCTAATCTTTAAGGAATTATTTTCTCCAGTGAGCTTTTGGACCTCCTTCTGGTCAGTTCTGCATTTTAAGGTATTCTTCTCATTGGCTTTTTGGATCCCTTTAGTTATTTGGATTAGTCTATTTTTAAGGTGTTTTTTTTTCTTCAGCATTTTTTCTGGGTTCCCTTTAGTAAGCAATTGACTCATTTTTCATGATTTTCTTATACCACTTTGATTTTTCTTCCCAATTTTGGCTCTACTTCTCTTACTTGATTTTCAAAGTCCTTTTTGAGCTCTTCCATGGCCTGAGACCAATTCATATTTTTCTTGGATGGAGGAGCTTTGAGTTTGTTGTCTTCTTCTGTTTGTATATTTTGGTCTTCCTTGTCACCAAAAGGCGATTGTATAATCTGATTCTTTTTCCAGTTTTGGCTCTTTCCCCTAGCCATTTACTTGACTTTTGAGCTCTTTGTCAAGGTAGTTCTCACCACCTTGCCCAGTGAGGGTGGGTGGTGTACTGTCAACTGCTTGATTCCCCTATAATCTGTGGGCCTTGAACTCCAGAAACAACTCTTGCCACTTCCACTGCGCCTGCTGAGGCTGCTGCAGGCTCTGCTACCCCCTCCAACACCCTCAGGCTAGACCCCTCTACTCTCTCAACATTGGTCCAACAGTTTTTTTCTGCTGACCTTATAATTTGACCTCAGTGTTTTATGGTCATCAAGTCTGGAAACCACCATAGGTGCCAGAGATTCAGTCCCCCCCAAACCATGCCTGCTCAGATCCTGTCTGTGCTGGCATGGCCTATCCTGGACTGTGCTCTACTCCCAACCTGGTGCAACAGATGCTTCCCATTGACTTCCCAGGATGTCTTGAGTTGGAGATTTGCTTCATTCTTTCTTTCTGTGAGTTCTGCAAGCTCCAGAATTTGTTTAGAGTCATTTTTTACAGGTATTTGGCTGGGCTTGTTAGGAGTGCTCTAGCACATTCTTGCTTTTACTCTGCCATATTGGCTCCACCCTCCCCATTATTCTAAGAGTTTAGAATATATAAACTTAAAGTACCTTCCGGCTTCATGTCCTATGATTTTAATTTATTTTTAATGTTTTTTTTAAGGTGGTATGTGTATATGTGATTATTTAGCTATATTTTTCCTCTTATTGGTTAGCAAAGTTCTAGTTTGTTTATGATAATTTGACATCTTCAAGAAATCTGATCATTTCCCATCATATTTCAATTTTGATACTGCTTGCAGTCATCATATAACCCTAGACATTATTAGACCCTGACTGCCCAAGGCATAGAGGAGTTTTGTAAGCACATTCTGTCCAAGATTATTATTGCCAAAGAATCTGAAACACAGGCATTTGGAGTTTGAGGGAAGCTCAGAGATCATCTAGTTCAACCCATACCTGAATAAAAATAACACCATCCCCCCATCCCCACCATAGCACCTCTCCTATTCTCTGTGATCTTTCAAACATCATGGACAGTGGCTAAGTAGTGTCATTTTCCATTTCCTTGGGCTACATACAAGTTCGTGTGGATCAGGTGATTTGAATTTCTTGAGGGCATATAAATACTCTTTTACTTATCTTGGATATCAGCTCCCTATGAGATACTTTTAGCAGCCAGTTCCTCCTGGTTGGTGAGAATCAGGACCTAGATAAGCAGTCCCAAAAACTGATACAACACTTATAAAGGTACAATATAAAGCCTGGAGGGAGAAAATGTGTTATTTGGAAAGTAGATGGAGGAAGAACTCATCTTAGAAAGACAAATCCTTTGTTGGGAGAAAGTCAGCTAAAAATTATCTGAATAGATCCTTGCCAAGGTCATAGTTAAGTAACCTTGATATGTAAAGATTCCTAACAAAGAAAAGGGAGGAAGCTTCTCTAGTCTGTGTTTGCACTATTGGAGTTGGAGAAGAATCTAATTTTTTTCCTGGATAGCTTAGTAGAGTCTTTGGAAGAAAAATTAAATATGTATCTGAGTACTCCAAGCACAAATACATATGGAAGAAAATATTATTGAAAACTAGTGACTTTTCATTCTCCTCTTTAGATATTAGAAACAAATTATAAAACCCTACCATGACCATGAACCATAAAATTCTATATGTTTATGCCTGTCTTCTAAAAATATTATATGACTGCAAGTCATAGAAAAAGAAAATATACAGGTAAATCTTGGTGATTTTTTTAATCTTGAAACTGTGGAATTCTGTGGATCGATGACTACAACCAAAGATTTACAGTCTCTCTCACTGAAAGCTCAAAATCGAACAGTGGTGTGGTATTGTAAAGTCGACAAGGCTATAAGGAGGTATGTGAAAGATTGCAGTCCCAGAAACCTACCAGAAACCTTACATAAACAAAGGCCCTTGGCTACTTAGGTTGCAATTAAAAGGTCATACAAGCAATTGAGAGCAGAAGGCCACTAAATCTGGATCTGTTCAGTCTCTGCTTATGGCCTGTGCCATACTTTCCTTCACTGACTGGATGTCAGCAACCTAGAATGCTGCACAGTCATGTGGCCCATTTACTCCACAGCTTCCTGGTCCCCTTTCACCACCAACATTTCACTCACCTCTGTTCCTATGCACTCTCTTCCATAACATTGTGATTTTACCCATTTCCATGCTTTGACTGAACCAACTAATCATGGAAGGTTAGAGGTTTTGTCAATAACATAATATATATACCAGATAATATTAGATAATACAGTATGACATAATAGAATACAGGCCACAATGGCAGAGTAAAAGCAAGGACTTCCTTGAGCTCTCCCCCAAAGTCCTCCAAATACCTGTGAAAACTAATTCTAAACAAATTCCAGAGTTACAGAACCCCACAAAATGACAGAGTGAAATAAATCCCTAGCCCAAGACAACATGGGAAGTCAGCAGGAAGGGTCTTTCACACAAGGCAGGGAGTGGAGTGCAATACATTGTGGACTTCATTTGCACAGGCAGGCCTGAGGAGGCATCAGAGGACTAAATCATTGTCTGCTGTGGCAGTTTTCAGACTTCTCAACCCACAAAAGGCAGAAAGGTCAATGGGAAAACTCTGTGGGACCTAGGTGAAAAGGGAGTGAACAGTCTGGCTGGTTAGGCCCCAGCCTCAGTGCAGTTGGGGTGGCAGCTGTTGGCAGTGGCTGCAGCAGCAGTAGCAGTGGCAGAGGCTGCTTCTGGAGTTCCGAGCCCACAGAGGGGATAAAGTGACTGATACAAAATCCCTGAAGCCTGGCACAGTACACTTCCTCCCATTCTCACTGGAAGCAGAGTCCTAAGTTGACAAAGAGTTAGAAAGTCAAGTGTTTGACTGGGAAGATGAGTAAACATCATAAAAAACTCAGACTATAGAATCTTACTTTGGTGATGAAGAAGATCAGAGCATACAGTCAGAGGATGACAACAGAGTCAAAGCTCCTACATCCAAAGACTCCAAGAGGAATATGAATTAGTCAGAGGCCATAGAGGAGCTCATAAAGGATTTTGAAAATCAAGTGAAGGAAGTAGAAGAAAAATTGGTAAGAGAAATGAGAGTGATGCAAGAAAATCATGAATATTGAGTAAACAGCTTGCTAAAGGAGACCCCCCAAAATGCTGAAGAAAATAACACTTTATAAAATAGACTAACCCAAATAGCAAAAGAAGTCCAAAAAGTCAATGAGGGGAAGAATGCCTTAAAAAGCATAATTGGCCAAATGGAAAAGGAGGTCCAAAATCTCACTGAAGAAAATAATTCCTTCAAAATTAGAATGGAGCAAGTAGAAGCTAATGACTTCAAGAGAAATCAAGAAATTATAAAACAAAACCAAAAGAATGAAAAAATAGAAGATAGTGTGAAATATCTCATTGGAAAAACCACTGACCTGGAAAATAGATCCAGGAGAGATAATTTAAAAATTTTGGGATTGCCTGAAAGCCATGATCACGGAAAGAGCCTAGACATACTCTTTCAAGCAATTATCAGGGAAAGCTGCCCTGATATTCTAGAACCAGAAAGTAAAATAGAAATTGAAAGAATTGAGATGCTTAGTGGGGGGGGGGAGTATCCAAACGTATTGAACAAGATAAAGATAATACATGGGGGTAAGAATAGCTGTTGCAAGAGATAAGCAGAGGACTCATGGGAGACAACATCCAAGGAAAGCTCCAGGGTATCAAATGTTATAAATACCCAAATTATGGTTAACCACCAAGATGAAACAGAAGAGATCCCAAAGGGAAAGCTGCTAGGAATATTGTAGTCTAATTCCAGAGTTCTCAGGTCAAGGAGAAAATAATGCAAGCAACCTAAAAGAAAAAAAATTTGAGTTTTGTGGAAGTACAATCAGGATAACACAAGATCTTGGCAGCTTCTACATTAAGGCTTATAACATGATATTCTGGAGGTCCGAGGAGCTAGGATTAAAAGCAAGAATCATCTATCCAACAAAACTGAGTATAATTCTTCAGGGGGAAAAATGGATATTCAATGAAATAGAGAACTTTTGAGCATTCTTGCTGAAAAGACAAAAATTGAATAGATAATTTGACTTTCAAATATAAGAATCATGAAAAGCATGAATCAAGAAGCATTCAATGGTGAACAGAAAGAGAAATCAGAAGAGACTTTTTCAAGGTGACCTGTTTACATGAGACCTTTCTCAGAATTAGGGTAGTTGGGGAAAGATAAATAGATACATACATACATATGTACATGCATACATACATACATACATACCACGTGGTGAGTTGAATATGAAGGGATGATATCTAAAAAATAAAATTATTTGGTGACAGGAATATATTGGGAGAAAAAGAAAGAGAGAGATAGAATGGGGCAGATTAACCTAAAAGGCAAGGAAAAAGTTTTACAATGGAGGGGAAGAGGAGGAAGGTAAGAAGGAATAAATGATTCTGACTCTCATTGGATTTGGCTTAAGGAAAGAATAATATACACACTCAATTGGGTATCTTCCCCTACAGCAAAGTATGGGGGAAGGGGATAAAAGAGAGGATGACAAAAGGGAGGGCAGAGTGGGGGGGAAGGGTAGTCAGAAGCAGACACTTTAGAAAAGGAACAGGGTCAAAAAAGAAAATAGAATAACTGAGGAGTGGGATAGGATGGGGGGAAATATAGTTAGTCTTTCACAACATGACTATTGTGGAGGTTTTTTGCATAACTACACATGTATAACATATATTGAATTTCTTGCCTTCTCAGTGTGGGTGGGTGGGGAGGGAAGAAGGGAGAGAGTTTGGAGCTGAAAATTTTACAAACAAATGTTAAAAAAATGTTTTTACATGGAAGTTGGAAATAAGATATACAGGCGATGGGGTATAGAAATGTATCTTGACCTTCAAGAAAGTAAAGAGGAATGGCATAAGAGAGGGAGGTGATAAAAGGGAGGGCAGACTGGGGCGGGGGAGGCGTAATGAGAATGCATGCCTTTTCACAGTGTGTGGAAGGGAAAGATTGGGAGGAAATTTGGAATTCAAAATCTTGTGGAAATGAATGCTGAAAATTAAAAATAAATAAATATAAGTCTTAAAAAGACATACTAGAATATAATAAAAACATAGTTCCCTCTATAGCATGTCTGATGAGAGGTCATCCAACTTTTGATTGAAGACCTCTGGTAAAGGGCCACCTTGTACTTCCTGAGGCATTCTATTTCACCTTTGGATAACATTAATAATTAGAAATCTTTCCTTAAATCCAAATCAAAATATTTGTAACTTCTACCAATTATTCCTAGTACTAACCTCTTCCATCTGACAAAACTACAGATACTTGAACATAGGGATCCTGCTCCCTTTCTTCCCACCAAGTCTTCTTTTTTTCCATAGGAGACATCTCTAGTTCCTTCAGCCAATCCTCATGTGACATGGATTCAAGACCCTTCATTATTGTATTCTGTATATTCTCCAGTTTATCCATCTCCATCCTGAAAGCAGGTACCCATAATTGAACATAATCTCGATATTGTGTGACCTGAGGAGGATATAATCCAGCTCTTACTTTCTTAGTCCTAGACATTATACCCCTGAATTCAGTGTATGATAACAACTTTTTGCCTGCCCTATTGCATTTCTGAACCATATTGTGTTTGCATTCCATTAAAACCTTCAGATTTAAAAAAAAAACAAAACTGATGTCTAACCATGAGTTTCCCCATGTTATGCTTGTGCAATTGTGTTTTGAACCCATGAGTCAGATTTTTCATTGATCAAATTTCATTTTATGAGATTCTCCCCCATTTTCTAGCCTAGTGGGCCTCCTTACTTGAGAATCTCTGTTTCACCTTGGTGGTTAACCATAATTTGGGTATTTATAACATTTGACACCCTGGAGCTTTCCTTGGATTTTGTCTCCCATGAGTCCTCCGCTTATCTATTGCAACAGCTATTCTTACCCTCATGTATTATATTTTTTCTTGTTAAATATGTTTGGATAGTTCCCCCCCCCAAAGCACCTCCATTTTTATTTTAATTGTCTTTTGATCCTATTTCAAGGCTCCAGGACAACATGTGTTTCACCACTCTTGTTAGGTGTGTTCCATCCATAACTAAGACCCTTACCTCCCTTTGTTTTAAGCTATCCTCTAGAAATCCAGATGTTCTGAGGAAACATCTTTTAAACCAGACATTCACTTTCCAATTCTTGATTTTTTTTCCCCTTAAAGCCCTTGCTTTCAATCAAGGGTCATGATTTTTAAAAAAAATTCTCCATCAGTGCCTCAAGATCTTCGGTTTCATTCCTAGAATGTCTCAATTCCTAGCAAAATTTTGTAAATTCCATCTGGCAATATCTTTGATTTGGTAAATCTCAAAAGGTTCTCTATCATGTCCTGGTTACATGCCCTACGAAGATAGCAGATCTCCCTATTGTTTGTAGCACTTCATCAAACAGTTGCTTCAGAACTTCTTTTAGGGAGTTACTATCCAACGATCCACCATGAATCTCTTCTTCTGACTCATGTTGGATGATTTGTCACCTGGAAGCACCTGTGTATCTACAACATCTTTTGTAACAGCACATGCAGCTGCTTCCTCTTCTTAGGGTTCAACTTATTCCAGTCTTATACCAATTACAGAGCAGGAAGTATCAGTGGTCTTACTACACAACCATCCATGTCCATTCTTCAACCTTCAACCTCCTAACACAGCTCAGGAGTCTCATATGGTACTTCTGACCCTCCTCCTTTTTCTGATAGAGTGCTGGGCTTTGAGTCAGGAAGATCTAAGTTCTTATCTGACATGAGACACTTAAGTAACTTAACAGCTGTCTGCCTCAGTTTCTCTAACTCTAGAAAGGGGATGATGATAACACTGAGCTGTCTGGGTTTTGTAAGAATAAGATAACACTTGTAAATTTAACACAGTGCCTGGCACATAGCAGATGCTTGATAAATACTCTCCTCTGCTGCCGCCTCCCTTTTGTTTCTTTTTCCCCACAGAATCTTTCATTCTCCCTAATAACTTGGAGAGTGATGAAACTTTTTTTTAAGCTCTCTCATCTTTTCTTCTGGGCTAGAGGCCTATCTTCACTTGCACTTAGAGAAGATATTTGAATGCTGCATGTATGCAAATATTGCACAGTTGCCAAATTCCCCTTGCTCTCCATGCTTTCTGAAATCTAGACCCATAGATACAAGTCCTACAGAATTCATTGGTTGTTCTCTTAGTGATCTGCTTTGGCAAATTGCCAAAAGGACTCATAAAAAAGTCTTTGTTTCTGTGTGGCAGTCTTCTGGGATTTCTCCCAAGATGAGGCAAGTTTGTTCAGTTACCTTTGGTTAGCAATCAGTAGCTTCCTTCTAAAGTTCCTTTGGGTTACAATAAGAACCTCCATTTTATTCTCTCTGGATAACAGCAAGTTCCCAAAGTAGTAACCTTGTTAGGTAATGGCCAATTGGCAGCAATGATGAAATGCTAAGAGTTGGAATCCAGGAACTCATAATGTACTGCCTACACAGTCTCTCTCTCTCTTTGTGCACAATAGGCTGCTTTCTTCCTTGTTGTCATAATTGCGAGTACTCTGGTTGTCTATGTTGGAACAAATGTATTCTCTCGGCTGACTTTCCATTCTTGGCATAGCCCCAATATCTCCTCCCTATCACAGTAGTTGTGTTGTGTCCCACCTCCAGCTGGCAGGAGTAGTGCCCACAGTGCCTTTGTCAAACTGCTGTTACAAGCTGTGGCATAATTGCCTGGCAGAGGGTGCCACAGAGGAGAAGTGCCAGCACCTTCCCCCTGGAGACTAGGTTCCTATCTCTGGATGAACTCTGAGACTGGTCTAACGGGAGTGAAATCTCAACCCATGTCTGAGTCTGGAGCACATTTTCTTTTGTTGATAAATATCAATATACATATACTATACATAATATATATATAACATATAAATACATATATATTATATATGATATATATAATAAATAGAAATAAATTAATATCAACAGATAAATATCATTGACACAACTAGATAGATGTGATTTTTTTTTTATTTTTTAAAGAAAATTTGAACTTACAATTTTAAAAAAATTGTAGATCTATATGAATTTTTTTGGCTTGTATGAGCCTCAAAGTTTTGCTTTGTTTCATTTTTCCCCTTCCCAAAGTAGCTTTCATCTTCTTCAGTTAGTTAAAATTCACTAGATGTAAATTATTGTGAATAAATAGTACCTGTCATTGAGTACTCACTTAACTGGAGTATAGTGGAAATGCCACCAAGAAAACAGGCCCTTAAAAGGTTAGATAATTTCAGTGTTCTTCATGGTCATTGACTGAATCCCTATTTCTAGCCAGCCAATTCAGCTGGTATTAGTCATGCCATTGGAGACAAGGGGGGTGTAGCCAAGAGTGTGCGGATGCATTTGTAGAAATCCATCCACACTCTTAGGAGAGCAACTTGATGCATAGATAGCGACATGATCTCAAAGGACCTTAACTCTGATTTTGATCTACTTCAAATCTCAGGTGAGTTATTTGATTTTTTCATTTGGTGAAACTATCATTTTGGCGAAATCATTTTGATTTGATGTTTTCATTTTGACCCTGAAACAAGTACATTAAAATAGAATGCATATTTTACCTCAAAATTCTTTGTTGTGAAAAGTGATAAATACATTTTCTTGAAATAAAATCAGAGAATGTCAGAGTTGGAGGGAGGCCTTCATGTCCAATTGGAAACCCCTGTACAGCAGAGGTATCAAACACATATCTTTCAGCTGTGTGTTCATCCTTTGTTGCCAAAGAAGACCATGCCATCAGAGAAATGATGACATGACTTGCACTTGATTTTGTTTGGAGATTGAAATGTAATTGAGAAATATTTGACAAAATAAGAAAAAACTTTGTTAAAATTGCATTTTAAAACTAAGACAATATGCAGCCCCTATGGATCCTTTGTGTGGATTAGTGGCCCCCATTTCTATTTGAGTTTGGTATCACTGCTCTACCATGTAACCTGCAGGTGGCCATTCAGCTTTGGTTTGGAGGTAGGCAGTACCTCAGCGAAGGGCAACCCACTGTCAGCTGAAGACAGCCCATTCCTCTTTGAGGGGTAGCTCTAATAAGTAGAAGTCCTTACTCAAATCAAGCATATACCCTTTTTAAGCCCCTATTCACTGTTCCTCATTTGTGGAATTCGTGTGTGTGTGTGGGGGGGAACCACAAGAACCAATCTAATGCCTCTTCCATTAAATGCTATTATGCCTCCCTCCACTCCTGCCCAAGTCTTCTCTTCTCCAGGCTTAACATCCATTGTTCAAGATTATCCAATGCTTATATGGGATTTAAAACCCTTCATAGACTTTTCACAAGAGAAAACTGGTACTTTTGTTCTTTTTCTTTTTTGGTGGTGGTGGTTCTGCCTCCAAGGTGATTTTGATCTCAATTGAAGTGAATTTTTACAGCTTGAAGATGGAGGGAATGTTGAAACTGAATTTATTGTTACTTTCCTTAGAATGGGGATGGATTTCTACAAATGCATCCACATACACTTGGCTACACCCCCTTGTCTCCAATGGCATGACTAATGGCCAGCTGAATTGGCTGGCTAGAACTAGGGATTCAGTCAATGATCATGAATAACATTGAAATTATCTAGCCTTTTAAGAGCCTGTTTTTTGGTGGCTTTTCCACTATACCCCAGTCAAGTAAGTACTCAATGGTAGGTACTACTTATTCACAATAATTTACATTTCATTTTTGAAAGACTCTCCCAAGGGGTTTTCAAAATCTTCCTGAATAAGTTATGTTTCCTTTGTCTTCGTTGGCATTTTGACTTAATTAGCTAAAATAATAATATCTCCTTAAAGTACAGGTAATTGCAATTGGCATCATTTGGGCTAAGATGTGTGGCCTGTTTGAATTTTGGGAACTTTATTCTGGATGGATTTATTTCCCATAGATGATGTCCCCTCCAGGACCTCAGAGCATCTTTCCCTCTGTATACTTGCATACATAATAAAGTTCATTTAAGGGAATCAGCAGATAGTTCCATTCCCTTTCAAAGCAGTAGTTGCAATTCTCCTCACTTTTAGAGCAAACATTAGCTCCAAGTATGTCTGGGAGATTGTTTTGCTGATTCTTTTCAGTGATTTTTTTTTTCCTTTCTAAGCCGTTAGAGTCATGAGCAGGGAAATACATATGCAGAATCTTTGTGTTTGTGTGTATGTGTGTGTATGTGTGTGTTGTATGGTGTTATTGTTTTCTATATACTAAATTTTATGAATCTAAAATGACATGTAAAATTAGAATTTCAAGGACCAGGAATGTTTAGCTTTGTCAGTTTCACATTTGTTTTCAGTCAGAATTCATCAAAGTATATTCAGATTTGTACCAATTACCAAATGGCAAGAAAATCATAAGGATAAAATATTCCTAAGTGGTGGTGAGGGGCTGATTTTGCGTAGCCTCAACCTGTATGGTTTGGCTACATGTTTGGTGGCACAGGCTGCTTTTACACCCACCAGTTGCAGGTAGTAGCCCCCTAGAGTGAGCACTGTTTTAAGTAGTCTAGTCCAGTTGTCTGGTATCAGGGTCATGTGACCAAGACTGTGGCAACCCTCATTTCTGACGATAGCAGACACAGCTTTCTGCAGCCTCCTATCTACAGATTTGTGGTCTGGCCACCTCACGTGGTGCTTGTGAGGAAGGTACTTTGTAAAATGAATATGCCAAAGGAAAATTGGTCTTAACATAGCCTTGTCGTAGTCAAGCCTTTGTCTTTCTCACCTGTTAGTAAAATGTTAACTACCTGAAGTAGCCAAAGGGGAGAATAGGTGGCTTGTTGGCGGATTTGTTGATTTGTTCTACAAGCCACTTAGACTTTATGAGGCACACTATATGACAGCTTCTTCCAGAGAAAGGGACTTCACTTAGTTTTCATTTGGGGTGCCATTGGGAGCTCAGGGAACTTGTGCTCAGCTGTCATGCCATACACTACCTTTAGAATATTATAAACATTTGTTGAGTATGATTTTGAGGATTCTGATGAGCTTCCAACAGTTGAAGTAGATAAAGGAATTCATGTGTGTGTGTGTGTGTGTGTGTGTGTGTGTGCATGTGTGTGATTTCATAGTTTTCAATCTCATAGTCTCACTGAAACTGAGGTTCTAATTAAGAAGATGCTGAGATGATTGGCAAAATGGAGCTAAATACCTATGGCACCTTGGCACCAGCACTTGCAGCTGGAGCTTCATTGTCATTGAAGCATTAAGATTTTATCCTCAGTACCATTTTTTGTCTAACGCCTGTGCTCTTTTACAAATATTAGAAGCATTTTTCTTTTTCTGCATTGGAACTGTTGAAATTTGCTTCAGTGTTCAGTTTCAGGTTGCCATATCTTGTTTTTGATGTGTGAAAATAGAGTGGTATGGTGTGAATTAGAGGTGACATTAGGAATATAGGGAACATGTGCTCACTTGTCATACCAGGGAATAACAACAGAGAGTATTAGACATGGAGTCAGAGGACTTGGTTTCAAATCCCATCCTTGCCACTTACTTGTGACCTTCAGCAAGTCACTTTCTGTCTCTCAGTCTCAGTTTCTTCATCTTTCAAAGAATGGTGTTAGATGACATGACCTCCAAGGTCCCTCCAAGTTTTCAATTTTGTGACCTAGGAACTTCCAAATTTATCAGTGTCAGAGGGGCATTCATTAGAATTCTCCATCAGTGAAAGAGAAAGACAGAGGTTTCTCTGAGAAGACCTCTTTTGTGACTTGTCAGAAAGCTTGAAGTTGGTACTGTAAGGACAGTGGTAGTTATGTTAAGACCACTGCTATGCTCCCTTAGAATTAGGAAAGATTCATCAAGATGAGCTGTCTTCTGAAAATATTCTTAGCTTAAAGTGCCTTTAAACCACTGTTTGTCAAGAAATGTTTAAAATATGGGGTCCAAAGGACAGAGTACAGAAAACGTATTTTATGTGCCTGGTTATTTTAGAAATCCCTTCCAAAATCTCATATAGAAAAAGGTGACAAGATATACTTCAATGAATTAAAATACATGGGCACACTTAAAATACTACAGGGTCTGTTTGATGTTGAACAATTTCAAAAGTCCTAAACTATAAAATAGAGACACGTACTCCTGATGTGTGTGTTACCATTGCCAACACATCATCAAATCCAGGAGCCCTTTTTAGATCTTTTCCTCTGTTGTCTCACTGTAGCATACCCCATGTTAGGGATCCTTCCCTTCTCAGTAGTCTCTTTTATCATGTCTGCTTTTCCTACCATCTTCCCCATCTCATCTCTTTCATCTTCAGTGGCTCTTTATCTTCCACTGTCTTTCCACTTGTGACCCCTTCAGTGCCAAGCTTAAACTGTGGGACCCTCAATTTAGGAAGCTCTGCAAAAGCTTTGTCTTCAGCTGTCTTATCTTAATTCTTAGCCATTCCATTTCCTGCTAGGGCTTCAAATGGGACATCTGTGCAAATGATTCCCAAGGCCTGATCGCTAGGCCTTCCTCTTCTTTTCTGAGCTCCAGATGTGTGTTTTATTGCCTGGCACTCAAAGGTCATCTGAGTATGTACAGCTTCTATGTGCAAAAGCTGCTATTGAAATGTTTCTAATAGTTGAATAATGTGTAATCCATGTCCTAAAAAGAGGCCTGAGTCACCCTGGTGTCCTACAACAAAAAGATTTGAGTTCGATCTAAAGTAGAGGAACTACCCCACTGGCTGTGGTGACAGCAGAAAGGGCAAGCCAAAATAAGAATCTTTGGCTTAAGGGCACTCTGGAATACTTTGTCAGACCTCTTCCCCTTAAGGGCTGATTATTTTCCAATTAATAGAGGATGCCAAGATGGAAAATCAGAATATGCATTTCTTTAAATCTATTATTTAATTTCTTGACTTTATGGAAGGTATAGTCTCTGTTATTTGTCGGTTGTCTCCTGGGTGTTTTTAAAAACCACTTTTTGAAAAATGGGCTGAGTGGTTTCTAAACACATTAGCTATATCCCTTAATTTCCTAGGAGAAGGATTATCTGATTGTGTTTATATATAGTAAAACCTCAGTAATTTTGGACTAATTGGGGTAGAGCATACTAAATTAGTCAGAAGTCTGATTTATAAAATATTTTTAAGGAAATGCATTTCTTATTTTCAATTAACCACAGTAACTCAGACTAGTAGAGGGCCCCAGGAGACTTACTAGAATGTCTTAGTAAGAAGGATTTATAATTAGAATATAAATGATTTTTCTATAGAGAGTTATTTCTAAAGTGTTGACGGTACTTGAAAACAATATCTTCTCCTAAGGATTTTGCCCATTCCCTTCTGCATTCTTGTTTACATTTACTAGGAACAACAAATTGGCTAACCGAGGTAAACGTTGCTTAGATTCTGTCCAAATTATGCCAAATTTTGAAAGAATAATAATATTAATAATTAAAATTTATGTAGGACTTTAAAGTTTGCAAAGTGCTGTAGCCTATAATATGTTGTATCTCTCTGCGTCAAGGACACAAGAAGAGGGAGCTGTCCTGAGAAGGTCCTGATGTGGTCAGAAAGTCCCTTTGTAGGAATACTGGAAGCCCCAGAGGGAGATGTGGGAGACAGTATGGTAGTGACTACTCAAAACTGTATGGCCCAGGCCCAGGAGCTCTGAGTTCACTAACCCTCTAAATACTAACACTGAAATGCGTAGGGGTGAACCCCTCAAGGTACAAATTGAAATGAGACCTCTGGCAACCTACAGTGAAACCAAGCATCCTGCCCCAAACTAGCAGTAGGCAGCTCCTGACCCTGTCATAGGGCCCTAATTTAGGAACTAAAACTGGAAAGATAGGTAAATAAAGTTTAAAAAATGTATTGCAAGACTAACTCCATAATAATTACAAGCAAAAACTTAAAGTAAAATATAAAGTTTTTACAAGGACTTCAAGAAAACCTAGAAAAGATGAAGAGATGTTTAAAAATAGATGAAATAAAGGTTTTTGAGGAAAGAATTGAAAGGAAAATTAGTAGCTTGGAAGAGAAAATGAAAGACCAACTCAAGAAATGGAATTCCTAAAAATTAGAAATCGACTAAATAGAAATCAATGACTTCATGAGACAGCAAGAATTATTCAAACAAAACCAGAAAATTGACAAAAAGAAGATAATTTAAGATAGCTGTTTTAAAAACCGATCCAGAAAACAGATCAAGTAGAAGCAAGAATCATTGGATTTCTTGAAAACCACAAACAAAACAAAACTAAGCCTGTGCCCTATATTTCAAGATATAAGAAGCAAAAACTTCCCAGATCTATTTGAACTGGAGGAAAAAGTAAAGAGAGAAAGAATTCACCAATCACCTACTGAAAGGATTTCCAAAAGGAAAAGTCCTAGAAAGGCCATAGCCAAAATCCACAGATCTTATAGCAAAGAAAAAATATACACATCAAACAGTTCAAATACCAAGGAATGATTTCACACAAGATATGGCAGCTTCTCTTAGAAAGAATGAATGAATGAATGTAACATTGAGTGCTTACCATGTGAAGAAACTCTGTGTTAAATTCTGAGAATACAAATAGGAAAGTAACGGTCCCTTCTCTCAAGGATAGTTTCAGCTGCAAGTCAGATGGAAGATACCATGATCCTTAGGTGCAACAGCAAAGCAGAGGCAAATATCTCTTTAAGAGTTACTGATCTTAAACTATTTGATAAGGCTAAGAACCTTGTTGATAAGAACTTTATTTTCTGGTTTTTCAGTACCCTTGAGATGGCTGCAGACACTGGGCTGGAAGCACTGCCATTCCAAAGATTCTTGAGTTCAGGGTCCTGTGCTGTCTCTATTGGCATCTGAGGAGAAATGATAGTTAAAGTGTTGTTGGGTGGTGTTGGTTGTTTAATCTGCCTGGAATATGTTATCTACTGTCTCTCCCTTGGGATATGCTGTTGCTTCAGTTAGCTTGGTTCCTTAGCCCTGTGGGTGGAAGTTTCTTTGTACTTGGCAAGGGATGACTGGTTTTTCCATATAAACTGCTGCCTACATGATGGTTGTGAGGACTGGGCTGGATTAAGTAAGTTGAGATCTCCAAAAGGATTAATGGAAATTACATAGTTACCTATACATTTTCATCCAGTTCTACTAGCAACTAAAACTTAACATACAAACACCCACTTTAACCTTTTTTCACCAAACCTAGTCCTCTCCTTGATTTAACTTAACTATGGATTTTGATGACAGCACCATAGTCCCAGGCATCCCTGTTGGCAATTGCAGTGTTTTCTCTACCCCTCCATCTCCTTGCCCTCAGTATCCAAATGGTCACTAAACCCTGTTGACCTTCAAGATTCATGGAATCTATATCCTCTACACTTTTCTTATGGCCCTTCCAATTCTTTTTTGAAAATAACATTTAAGTGATAGAGTTAGTTTTTACACTGCCTATACCTCCCAGTGTAACTCTCTCCTTCACAGGGAGCAATATGGTATAACAACTGGGAACAAATTGCATCTTAGACCTCTTTTAAGGGGCAAATCTTAGTTAATCTGCCTGATGTACAGGTTAGACCAGGGCTTCTTAACCTTTTTCTACTCCAGACTCCATTTCAAGTTTCGACAGACATTGGCATTGCATGGCCTGAGGGTGTGGGTAATGTAAACTGCACATGCTTTGTGTTCAGAACTGAGACTGCAGTGAACTTGTGCTATGCAACAGGGAAAAGCACTGCCAGAAACACCTTGGATTCATCACGCATTTGATTTTTAATTAATTTTGGGTCACTGCACATTCAGAAACCTTTTACTGTTTCCAAATTTTTCTTGACCCCATATAGGGGATCCTGAGAGTAGCAAAGTACAGTGTAAAGAAAACTGACCTTGGAATGATGTACTAGTAAATGTCTTCACAATTAGCTCTTGCAAAAATTATACAATGCACTTTTAAACTTGATCAGTATCATTTACATTTTTCTCCATTATTTCATGACATCTAGATAAACAACAAAATAATAAATGCACACCTGAATCATAGTGTTTCACAATTTTCTGAGTGTAAATGCTCACAGCTGGCTTGAGCCAGCTCCAGCTCTTCCCTGATTGTCATCAACAGACACAGAAACCTCTTAAACCCTTAAAGCCTCACTTTCCTTTTCTATAAAATGGGAATTGAACACTAGCACTGCCTCCCTTGCAGAGTCGTTGAATCAGTAAAAAAACAAGTATTCAACACTTAGTAGCAGACACTGTGCCAACAGCTGAGGTAAAAAAAAAATGAGATAGTCTCTGCTTTTAAGTAGCTTACACTCTACTAGAGTAAGGCACCAAACACAAAGGGGAAGTAGAGTTGGAAAAAGAAGGGGCAAATAGCACGAAAGTACAAGATTGGATATGACCAGGGCAATGATGGCACTAGGACTTGGCAGGATAACATGAAAGCTCATTGATCAGAGCCCAGTGTCTCAGGGACGTAAGTTGCAGCTCCTTTGGGAGAACCAGGCAACCTGACTTGGAGATGGCCAGGAAGTTCATTGGCAATTCCTTTGTATACTTTAAAATGCTATAGGAATGAACATTGAGGTGATTATTACTGTGCCAACAATGCTCAAGAGCCATCTATTTCCTATTACGTGGCTGGCATTCAAGACCTTCCATACTTACTTTTCCAGCCTTATCGACATTCGTTACTCAGTATTTTGTCTTTGCACTGTGATTTTCCTTCTCTGAGTCTTTTGTCAGGTACTCCTCCCTATTCCTGAAATGCTTCCCCTAACTCTATCCTAGTTGAAATTATATAGGTATCCTTCAAAGCCCAGCCAAATGTTACCTTCTACATGAAGTCTCTGTGATCTGTAAAAGAAATCTTCCCTCTTCTGAACTCCCATAGCACGGCTGAAGAGTGAAGAATTTCCCAATGATGTTTTTGGGATCCTTTGGGGTCTATATATATCATAAATTACTGGAAAATTCAGTCATCTTTGGAATCAGTCTTACTAGGTGGATGTGGCAGCCTTAGTCTCTATAGTTCAGCTGAACTGAATTGGTTCTAAGAGGGGGAAAAGGTCTCATTTCAAAATGGATTGCTTTAAAAGAATGGTTAATTAAAGTAAAGGGCATCCTGGTGGGTTCAAGGCTTGTAGAAGAAAGAACCTAGCAACATATGGAAGTCCAATTTGAAGAAATTGAACTTTTGTTAAAAAGAAATTGACAGGAATAAAAATCAAATTGTGCAAATGGTGAATGAGGTCTGAGTGAATGAGTCGCCTTCAAACTAAAAGCTTTGGTGTCCAGTGAGAGCAGGATTTGTACCCTGTAAAGGCTATCCTAGAGAAAGGCCTACTTGTGTGTGCATATTTTTGCACCAAAGGACCATGATATATGATGGCAGGAGAAGAGAGAAGTTTTGTTACATAAACCATGATGAGTAGAGATGGCACTTTGAAGTCGGAAGAGGAACAGGAGGGAAAAAATCCAAACCTTATTATACTATAGTTGCATATGAGTGAAAACAAACATTAAAAACCAGCTCATCGCCAATAAAAAAGTATTAGCTGGCAGCCTTAAGTTTGGTTCATTTTCATTTGTTAGCAGCACATAATTCTAGATGTTATGTCTTTTAGGGACCTAGTTTTGTTTGCAATTTTATTACCAAACGAGTGTCTATGGATTCATTTTCACTCCTACCTTGTTCTTTTTGCACTTCCTTGTTTATCTTGCTTCACATCCCACAATTACACCAGAGAAGGATATACTGTTTTGTGTACTATATAACTAGTATTGAATACTGATTTGATGTAGGTGACTCCTGAGAGAGAGATTGTGTTAACTTAAATATAATTTGAGCTTTCATGGGCTATAGATCATTTATGAGTAGAAAAAGAAATTTTCTAATCTTATAACCCTTTCAGATACTTTTGTAATATCTTTCTTAGTTGACCAGTTCCTTTAACAAGGTTAAGTAACAAGTGTATATTATTAAATTAAGGAGAGCCCTGTTGGATAAAACAAGTTTATATTTTAGAAGTAAAGATTCTCAGAGGCCTGATTTTTTTTTTCATGCTAAGCCTAGAAGCCACATATTGAAAATGCAGGAAAGAGGTTTTCTTATTCAATCTTTGTGAACAATGCTATATATACATGGAGCAAGGATTGTGCCTGGATTTCCCTGTGCATTACTGCTAGGCCAGATATCCCAGGAAATGACCCAGGATCATATGACTCCCCAGCTGCTCCATTATTAGGAAATATTCCAAGACACTCTGGAGAAGTTTAAAAAAGAAAAGAGACCAAACAGTTGGTAGAAAGGGATATGTGGACTCCAAGAACCACCCAGAAGGAAAATGGAATGTGTTTGAAGGCTGTGCTAGTTTCTCTGAAGTGAGACAGAGGGACTCTAGATCAACATTTCTTAAACTGTGTAGTTTCTGAAAAAGGAACTTTGGGAGAATTCCCCCACCTCTGAGGGAGAGTTTTGGTTGGAGGGAGAGTTGACTGTGACACTGCCTTCAGAGTGATGGAGGAGGACAATGAATGTGCTTGTTGAGGGCGGGGGGAAGGTGATAAGAGTCTAAATGAAGACTCTGTGACATTCTCTGATGACATAATGCCAAATGACCATATTGGGTATTATTCCCTGGGACTTGAAGACCTGTAGGCAGGGTGATGTGGAGGCTAGAGCATCACATGAGAAGGACCATGAAACCCTAAAAGAAGTATAATGAGGAGCCATTCTGGAGAGAAATGCAGAAAATCAGAGAGAATCAAACTGAGAGCTACAAGGGACTTTAGAGGCATCTAGTTCATTTTTTGGAGGGGGGGAGGATTTTGTATATGAGCAAATGGGGGTGTGTTACTTTTGTAAGGTTATCTAAGTAATGACAACCATTCAGAAGACTCTTAGATTCAATCCCAGGTTATCTGGTTCTAAATCCAGCTCTTTTTCCATTCTGCATTGAGAGTTCAATTTGTTGCATGCTCTAAGTTGAATCCTAGGATCCAAAATGTAGAACTAAAAGGGACCATAGAGGCTATTTTCCAACCCTCTTATTTTATGGAAGAGGAAACTTGAGGCCCAGAGAAGTAAAGTGTCTGAGGTTCTGCTAGCGTCTAAAGGGAAGTGTTGTTCATTGGTGGATATTATCTCCATGAGCATCGTGACTTCCATTGCTTTTGCATTAACCAGTGAATAAATGTGTTCAATATTTGTTGCTTACGTGTTTCCAAGGAGCATTGTTACCAAAGCATTGGGTAGTTCCAGACTTTTTAGTGGGGGCAAATCAGACAAAGTCTGTCTAGATCACTGTTTTAGGAAGGACCCCAGACATGTGCCATCTCATTGCTATCTCTATTTTCCCCTAAAGTCTTTGTCTTCCCTTGTTAGAACATAAGCTCCTTGAGGTCAAGGACTATCCGAGATTTTCTTGTATTTATAAACCCAGTCTTAGCACAGTGCCTGACATGTAGTAAGTTTTTAATAAATGTGCTAAATCTCCAAAGAGTAACTGGGCCCTACATGTCAAGACAGAGCTTCTGATATAAGGGATCAGTATGTATTCATTTATTATATTCCTCCTGTTTTGTCTTCATCTGATCTAACTGAAACCCCAGTGGAATCCATTGGGAATATTTTAACAAGGTGTATACCCTTCCAGATGAAAGTTGGGAGTCTTCTCAATCCATTGCAAGTATGAAACCTGCGCTTGCCCTACCCACTTGCAGATGGTATGATTTGAATGTTAATATACTTTATTACAGACCTTCAAATTAGGCACTGTCAGGAGAGATAAAAGGGGGTGGATTTAGATTCAAAGGAACTTTAATTAGACGTAAAGGTCAGCAATGGTGGCCAAAAGTCAATGCATCTAAATTAAGTATAAACTTCTCGAAGAGAATATGCTAATCTTTCATGTAAAGTACTTGTCAGGCTGATCTTGGCACCTATCCACAACAGTTAAACTATTTTCTATGATGAAATTTTAACAAATGGCAATCCCAGGGTAATTTGGCTGTCAAGTGAATGGAATGTCATTTGTTTCTACAAATGCTAGAATTTCACTTGCTGGCCATCAGAGCATATGTGAGAGTCTGAGTGTGTGAGGCATTGCTTTCTCTTTAAAGTAGAGAATTTGGTTATATGGAGGGATCAGCTGGAGGACTTAAGTGTTTGTTCCAGATGAACACCAGTCATTGTGATTTGTTGATTTCTTTTGGTTTTGTTTTGTTTGTCAAGAAAAAAAAACAACCTAGCAGGTACTATAAATTATTCTTTATTACCCTTTAATTAGGCTACTCCTGGAGATGCTCAGTTATAATAGCTGTTAATATTTCTGAAAGTTAAATTAAGATTCTACACTGTTAGTGAGCAAACTCATTAAAGACATGAAAGGATGACAGAATGAAAAAGGATTTACATTTGTAGAATCTCCTGTAAAATTATTAGAAGTGACAGGTTCCATTTTTTTTGATGCTGGAATCAAGGTAGCATGTCTAAACCATAGTGACACTGTGGTTGGATTCTGCATAGCTGAGAACTAATAGGAAATTAATAGACTGTAATATGGGCCTATTGAATTTGCCATAAGGGTGATACTTTGATGTGTAAGAACAGAAGGCATAATTTCAATCTTTGTTTAGTGTCCTGGACAGCTAGCCTCACTAGCATCTAAGTATGGGCAGGATTAGAAATGTGAT
>CM053775.1:30948703-30959100 GCA_028658325.1 Potorous gilbertii
CCCTGCCAAGGAGTTCAGTCCATTCACACTGCATCACTCTGTAAACGACTCCCCTAATAACTTAGAAGAGATTTCAGGCTCATAAGTAGTTTGTCTGGATAAGATGTGAAGTCTCTGTTTTAGTTTGACTTTGACATTCACTTATTTATTTATTTTTTTGTCCTTGGTTGTTCCATTATAACTGTTGAAGTTAACTGATTTCGGAATACAACTAAGCCATAAAGATATGCCTTAAGTTCAATTTATGGCTCAATCTTGAAACAGCATGATAAATGTTTTGAGATTACACTGAGTAAGATCTTCAGAACCACTAGTAAATATTTTATATGTTATCTATCTCTTTAGAACCCATTGTTGCAGTATCTGGGGATTTCTAAGCTATGATGATCAATTTCCTAAGGCGTCTCAGCACAGTCATGGGGCTGCCTGCTCCCATATTTCCTAAACCATAAAGACTTATTTTTAGGCTCTTGTAATTCACAGTTTGCTTAAGAAGTGTACCAACCTAGGACAGGAATGAGAAGGCTTAGAGCCAGGGTTCCAAGCCAGCAGGTCATGAGAATCCATACCAGTGAAGATGTTCACCCACACACATGCCCCCCCCCACCTCACCTACACATGCATATGAACACATACAACTTCTATTCTGGAAAATGTGACCCACACCTGTACGAGGAGACCAGGGGCCCTTACATGCAAAGAAGTTGATCAGGCAGGGCGAGGAATGATGCATCCCAGGGTTGGGCTCATTCTCCAAATGGAAGCCTGTAAGGAAGTCACCAATGGGAGAAGGAAGCCAGCTATGGTAGAGGGATTTCCAGGCTGAAAATGCTGCCGAGTCATTCTGGCAAAGCCCGTGGAGTCAGAAACACAGCTGGGCAGGAATGCATCACTAAGTTGAGCCTGTCCCCCAAATGGAGAAGTGTAAAGTACTTCCGCTAGACATTCAGCATCCCTCGTATTACTGTCCTCATTTTACAGATGAAGGCACTAGGACAATCTCAGCTATCATCCATCTCTCTCTTCCCTTTCATATCCAAACTGCTAAGGAGAAACCAAACCCAAATCATTTATAGTCTCTGACTCCATTTTGCCACCTCTTTTCTCAGGCCTATGCTGTATGGCTTCCAACCTCACTGCCAGACTCAGAGTGCTTTCTCCAATTTCACTGATACTCTCCTTACTGTTAAGCCCAGCATCCTTTTCTCAGACCTTGTCCTTTGTAGCCTCTCTGCAGCATTTGATGCTGTTGACTACCCATCCTCCTGGCTGCTCTCTTGACCCTGACTTGTTGTGCTTCCCTTACTAGTTGTCAAGCCAACCCTTTGCAGCCTCATTTATAAGTTCATTGTCCATATGTCTTCCCTTAATGTAGATATACTCAAGATCTCCATTCCTGGGTCCTCCTCCTTCTCCTCCTGCTCTCTCTCTCTCTCTCTCCCTCCCCTTCCCTCTCTTTCTCCCTCCCTCCCCCTTCCCCCTCTTTCTCTCTCTTGCCCTCTCCTCTCTCTCTCTCTCCCTCTCTACCTCTCTTTCTCCCTCCCTCCCCCCTTTCCCTCTCTCCCTCCCTGTCTCTCCCTCTCTCCCCCTCCTCCCTCTTTCTCTCTCTCCCCCTCTCCTCCTCTCTCCCTCCCCCCTCTTCCTCTCTCTCTCTCTCTCTCTCCCCCTCCCCCTCTCTCCCTCTCTCCCTCTTTCTCTGTGATGGTATCACCTCCCATGGGTTCAGTTGTCATTTCTCTGCACTTGAATGCCAGTTCTACATGTCTAGCCTTCATCTCTCTCCTGCTTTTGAACGCATTCACATGGATTTCCCTTAGGTATCTCACCTGCAACATATTCTCTTTACCCCTAAACCCACCCCTCTTCCTAACTTCCCTCTTTTTTTGAAGGTACTTGTATTTTTACAGTCACCCAGGTTTATAACCTGGGAGTCATTCCTAGGTCTTTACTCTCACTGTCCTCTTCTCCCTCCACATTTAATCAGTTTAAAATCTTATCACTTCCACGTCCACAGTATTTTTCATATTCATTGGCTTTTCTCTACTCACACTATACCCCTCTAATTCAGGCCTTCATCATCTCCTGGACTATTGAAATAGCTTCCTAATTAGACTCTCCATGGCAAATTTCTTTACTTTTCTTCCATGCAAGTGCTGAATTAATATTTCTTTTACTCCTTTTTTGTTTATTTAGTATTTTACTTTCCCCAGTTACATGTAAAAACAATTTTTAACATTTGTTAAAACTTTGAGTTCCAAATTCTCATTGAGAAGGCAAGCAATTTGATATAGGTTTATGCATGTGTGGTCATGCAAGACATTCCCATTAATAGTCATATTGTGAAAGAACACTTAGACTAAAAAAAAAAACCTTCAAGAAAAATAAAGTATAAAAAGTATACCTAAATCTGTGTTCAGACACCATCAGTTCTTTCTCTCAGGATGGATAGCATTTTTCATCATAAGTCATTTGGAATTGTCTTGGATCATTTTATTGCTGAGAATAGCTAAGTCATTCACAGCTGATCATCCTACAGCATTGCTGTTAGTTTGCACATAGTACATTTCACTTTGCATCAACCCATGTAAGTCTTTCCAGGTTTTTCTGAGAGCATCCTGTTCATCATTTCCTATAGTATAATAGTTGAATTAATATTTCTCAAGTATCTGTCTGATCATGTCACTCCTCTGCTCAAAACCCTCAGTAGCTCCCTAGTGCCTGGAGGATTAAATGCAATCTTTTTCTGACACTTCAAGATCTTCAAAATTCGGTACTAATTTATCTGGAATAATTGTGCCATATTTCCCTCATGTCCTCTACACTCCAGCGAAACCATCCTACTTGTTGTTCCCTATATATAGCATTCTTTATTCCACTTTTGTTTAGGGTGTCCCTGAATCCAAAATGCTCTCTCTTTCATTTGTGCCTCTGGAAATTCCTGACTGCCCTTAAGGCTTTGCTCAAGGATCACCTCTTTCAAGAGGCCTTTCCTGATTTCACCCATTGTTAGTCGCCCCCCCCCCCACCCTAAATGATTTTAGATCTTCTTTGTATGAATTGCGCATTAACATATCAATGGGAAGATACCCTCTGAAATAATACAATAATAAAAATGTTTAGGATTTACATAGCACTTTAAGTTTTGCAAAATACTTCACATATTCTATCTCACTTGATCGTCACAGCCACTCTGGGAGGTAGGTATTGTTATTGTTTCTATTTTGCAGATGAGGAAAGTGAGGCAAAAAACGGTTAAGTGCCTTGCCCAAGGTCACAAAACTTGTAAATGTCTGAGGCTGAATTTGAACTCCAGTCTTCCTGGTGCCAGGTCCATTCCTCTTATCAATGAACAACTTGAAGTCACAAAGTGTTTTATTTTTGGCTTTGTATATTGACTGAATGCTTACTACACAATTGCTAACTTGAACTGAGTAATACCCAGAGAGGTTCAATGACTGGCTACCTCATTATTATGTTTCCCCCCCCCCCGTCCCCCCCCATTTGGGTAAGAGCCAACTCTAGAGCCCAGATCTCCTGACTCTCAGTCGCCTGTACTTCCAGAGTCAGAGAGGATTGTTCTATGGGAGTAAGCTATCTTGTTCTGATGTACTTTAAGGGCAATATTTTTTGCTAGAAATAAAATTAAACAGGGAAATAAAAATAAAATTAAACAGGAAGAACAAGATAAAGTTTAAGAAATTTGCCTATTTCTAGTCATTTTTCTTTAGAGCTATGTTTTAAATCTGTGTACAATTTTAAAATACCCACATATACCCTGAGCAATGTATCATTGGAATTTCCCTCTTCCATGCATTTATCTTTCTACATATATATGTACACGTAGTAGTCTGTAGACATGTAAGCTCAGACACAAGCTGATGCACTTATAGGAATCCTGGATAGGAGTGGAAGAATACTGACACATAGTACATGCTTGCTAAATTCTTATGACTGAGTAATTGATCTGCTGTTACCTTTTGGTTTTCCTCTGAAAGTGTGCAGATGTCAGCAGTAGCCACTCTCTGTTCCCTGGACAACTTTTCTAGAAGAATCGTAGGGGTTAAAATCAAAAGGAATTTTAAGGGTGACTGGATCCAATTGAGACCCACAGAGTGATTCTATAAGTCTATGGATTCTCCTCTCAGGTCATCAGTGACTTCTTAAATGCTTAATCTAGTAGTCTTTTCTCAGTCATCCTCCTCCTTGAACATTTTGTACCGTTTGTCATTTTTAATGGTTCTTTTTTGGTTGTTGGCGTTTCCTTCCTTGGCTTTCCTGGATTATCTCTTACTTGTCTGATTGCTCCTACTCAGTCTCATTTGGTGGATCATGACCCATTTCCTCCCAACTAAGTATGGGTATCCCCAACATTCTGTCCTAAGACAATCTCTCATCTCTATAGTCTTTCCGTAGGTGATCTCTTCTCCTTCAATTGGTCCAGTTATTATTTCTCTGTAACTGACTTCCACATGTGTATATCCAGCCCTAATCGGTCTTGAACTCCTGTCTTCCACCTGAATGTTGTACCTCCAAATTCAGCATTTTATTATTTTATTTTTTTAAAATTAATTTATTTTTAATTTTTTACATTCTTTCCATAAGATTTTGAGTTTTAAACTTTCTCCCCCTCCCTTCTCTCGCCCCTCCCCAAGATGGCATGCAATCTGATATAGGCTCTACATATACATTCATAGTAAACATATTTTCACATTAGTCATGTTGTAATGATGAATTAGAACAAATAGGAGGAACCATGAGAAACTGGAAATAAAAAATAAGAGAGAGAGCAAATAGTGTTCTTTGATCTGCATTCAGACTCCATAGTTCTTTCTCTGGATGTGGATAGCATTTTCCATCATGATTCTTTTGGAATTATCTTAGATCCTTGTGTTGCTAGAAGACTTAAGCCTATTGAAGTTAGTCATTATACAATGTTGCTGTTACTGTGTACAGTGTTGTCCTGGTTCTGCTCACTTCATTCAGTATCAGTTCATATAAGTCTTTCCAGATTTTTCTGTAGTTCACTATGTCTTATGAAACAATAATATTCCATTACATTCATATACCACAACTTGTTCAGTCATTCCCCAATTGATGGGCATCCTCTCACTTTCCAATTCTTTACCTCCACAAAGAAATGCTGTAAATATTTTTGTACATGTGGGTTCCTTTTCCCATTTTTATGCTTTCTTTGGGAAACGGACCTAGAAGTGGCATTGCTTGGTCAAAGGGTAGGCACCCAAACTCAACATTTTGTTTATTTTTAAATTAATTTATTTGTTTTCCATTTTCTATAGTCATTTCCATTATTCTTAGATTTTCTCCCTCTCCCAACACCCTCTGTCCCCAAAATGGCACCTAATCATATATGGGTTCTACATATACATTCTTAATAAATACTTTTTCACCTTAGTCATGTTGCATAGAAGAATTAAAATGAATGGAAGAAACCATGAAAAAAAAACAAAGCAAAACAAAACATAACACAAGAGAAAATAGTCTGCTTCTTTCTGTAATCCAATTCTGTAGTTCCTTCTCTGGATGTGGAAGGCATTTTGCCTCATGAGTCCATTGGGAATTTTTTAGGTCCTTGCATTGCTGTGAAGGTCTAAGTCTACCAGAAAAATTCCTCGCACACTGCAGTTGTTGCTGTGTAAAAAGTTCTTCTGGTTCTGCTCCTTTCACTCAGCATCAGTTCATATAAGCCCTTCCAGGCCTCTCTGAAGTCTTCAACTGAAATCAACATTCCCTTTCCCTAAACTTCTGAGTTATCACCAAGTTACCAGTGCACTTATCTCCAAAGTTCACAATTTTCTTCATCTCTTTCTTCTCTACCCCACTTTCCCCTGCTTTCTCTAATCCATTGAGTTTTTATTTTCCCTTCATTCTTTTCACATTACACTGTTCTTTC
Source organism: Potorous gilbertii (assembly GCA_028658325.1). Lineage (NCBI taxonomy): Eukaryota > Metazoa > Chordata > Mammalia > Diprotodontia > Potoroidae > Potorous > Potorous gilbertii. Next base: position 30,954,615 of record CM053775.1, read on the forward strand.
TGCTCCTATTGCCAATACCCTAATTCAGGCCCTCATCCTGTCTTGCCTAGACTACTACAACTGCTTCTGAACTGATTTCCCTGCATCAAATCTATCCCCTGTCCAATCCATCCTTCACACTGCTACAAAAGTAACCTCTAAGGTTAGATAGTTCTGACCGGGTAACTACCCTGTTCAAAATCTCTTCACCATTTCCTTATTGCTTCTGTGCCAGAATACTAACCCTTCAGTGGTTCCTTAGTGCCTCTATATTAGAATACAAACTTAACTTGGAGTTTTAGGCGTTCTACCATACATATGGCTCTAAACACCTTTCAGCCCCAACTCACATCACATCTCTACAAATTGGACATTGCTGGTAAACTAGCCTCCATGTGTTCTTAAAGTTTTGAGTTACCTCTTTTTTCCCCATCTCTGCCATTCTAAACTCTTTCTTTAAGACTTAGCTTGCTCATTTGCTACTTCTTCCGTAAAGCTTTTTCTCCTCTCTCAACTGGGTTTACCTCTTCTGCCCTCAGTTCCACAATCACTTTGCTCAGATGTAAGGTCACCTGTAGCTGTGGATCTATGATCTTAGGATCAGTCTGTTGTCCATATTATTTACATTATAGTTCTTTACATTCTAGTTATCTGTGTACATGTCATGCCCTCTCCCATAGACTCTGGAAGAATATACTGTGCCATTTTTTATCTCTGTATCCATAGTACCTAGCAGAGTGTCTTGTACAAAGTAGGTACTCCAATATTTTGTCTACTACACACCATGCTGCCTTTTATTTTTGGCTAATTAAAATCCACTCTAGCCTACAGTTAATACAAATCTCCAAGTACCCAGAATACACACATCTATCCTAGTAGACTGCTTCCCTCCCCCACCCCATATAATTCAGCATACTTTCTTAACTGGTGTGAAATCTTGTTATAGTCTGTACCTATGGGAAACAAAACCAGGTAAATAACATGGAGGAAACTCATGGGTGGATTGGTAATGAAGTCACAAAACTTTTCATTTCTGCTAGAGGTGCCAACAAGTATGGACCAGTATGGCCAGACAGACACTGCTGTAATTCAGCATCTATTTTTCCTGAGCTGTTTGGGGACACATATAGAAAAGACCAAATAATCAAAAGAAAATGAGTCCTTGACCTTCAGCTCACATAACTCAAAGGTTGGACCCATTTTCCTCGAGCATTTCCAAAAAAATCACTTTCAGGCACAGTAAACATGGAAAGCTTTAGCCTCCAATGAGATCTCCCCCACACCCCCTCCCAAATGCTTAAGGGACAGGACAAGCAATTAAGAAAATGATTGCTGGACCCTGATGATGACAGCTCTCTAAATGAAGCAAAGGCGAAAGTGCTCCCTGGTTTTTTGTTGTTTTTTTATCCTCTTTTGGTTGAGCTAATTGGAAATGCATTTTAAAAGTCATAGTTGGTTTAATGAAGATAGAGGTCAGGATGTGCTTAGGTCTATATTATGTTCACCACACAGCTGAATTTCTTTCTTATGTGGACCTCAGGTCCCCGCAGAGGTTTGGTGGTTTAATTTTATACAAATAATTCTCATGAACTGTTGACAGCAGGAACATCTGGAAAATTTTGCATTTCCAAGTGCTCTGTCCCCTAGTAGCTAATCCTTTAGCACAAGCTGCTGCCCTCTTTCCATATGTGTTGTCTGCAATGTGAACTTTCTCTGCCAACATGATATATTTAAAAAGTAAATAATCTGTAGGGGCTTGGCAAGGGTGGGGGAAGGGGAAGATTACCAGAAACTGGTGCTCTTGAGGTTTATTATCTGTGGACCTTCTAGATGGAATTATAGCCTCATATTTAGTGAGTGACCTAAAAAGAAGCAGGCCAATGCCAGAGGGCCCTTCCTTCAGGCTCTAAGTATATGGCAAAATTAAATTAAAAAAAAAGGAGAAAATGCTTCAAAATAATTTCCTTACCCTGTTAAGGAAAGTGGGGAAAAAAAGTCTTTGTGCAATGTTTGACATTATTTTAAAGTCTAGAAATATAATGGCTAGAGATAACTATTTAACTGGGACTCCCAGGGTTGGTGACCTACCCTGCTTCCTGCTCCATTACACAGGTATGCAGTTCTGTTTCAGGTATTCATTTCAAAGGGGATCCTGACTTCTAAATAGGGAAAGTGAGCTCCCCAATTCTTAGGTTCTTTGGGTCTCCATGCCCATTCCAGCATCCTAGAAAAGGTTCTAATTATGTAATTGCAATGAGGCCATGTGTTGTAGGGGCCTTTCCCCCCCCTCCCCCATGTGGCATTGGCTGCCAGGGGAGACAGAGTTGGTATGACTGATGTCTTCTTCCTGCCTTCCACATCTCCAAGTCAGATTTTAATTCCTGCCAGGAGGGGAAATAAGAGGGCATGGGGCAGAGGTTGCCACTCTGCTCTCCTCAGAGAGAGGGGTACAAGGCTAGAGTGCTATCTCTCCCCTTAAATATTATTAGTCTAGGGAATGAGGTTTTCAGGTTGGAGCTAACTTCTGGGTGCTATAGATTTTGGGGGGCTAGCAAGGACCCCAAACTTTTTTCCAAGGCTTTTCTCTTTTCTCTCCAACTACGAGAGAATGAATACACATAGAAATGATCAAAGAAAACTCTTTTATTCAAATTGATAGCCAGAGAGAAATCAGAGAAAATCTGTGTGGCAAAGCGTGGATCTGAGGCCAGATCTTTGGACTCAGAATTCCACAATCTTTCCTTTACTGTGTCACTGAGCTCAAGATCCTAGCTCAGATGCTTGATAACTCACTCTGTTATCTTGGGCAATCACTGTTGCTCAGTTTCCTCATCTGTCAAATGAGGGCATTAGACTAGATGACTTGGGGGGTTATTTCTAGCTCTAAATATATGACCCCCTGAGCCTCTGACACTACAACTCTAATTCCACAGTGTTGTATCATTTAATCTAGATTCTAGGAGCATGTGTAATTATAGAACTTTTCTTCTTTTGCTCAGCAGCATAACTATTTAAGGGCTCTGAGGGTGCGGGGGCGGAGGCGGAGGGAGCAGCTGCGTAGGGGGGAGCCGCGGCGGCGGCGGCGGCGGCGGAAGCGGCGGCGGCGGCGGCGGAAGCGGCGGCGGAGGGAGCGGTCGCTCTGGCTGACGGACTCGTTGGCGTGGAGTCCCGGAAGCGGAGCAGCGATGGCGGAGAGTCCTACCGGGGAGGCGGCGTCTGCCGGGGCCGAGGTATCGGGGACCCTGGACCCGGGCTTGGGCAGCAGCAGCAGCAGCGGCGGCTACGGGCCGCCCTTCCTACCCGACGTGGGGGGGCCGTCGGCGGCGGTGGCGGGCGGTTCCGGCGGACCGGAGGGAGGCCTGACTCCGCTGCCCGGGCTCCCGCCCTCGGCCTTCTGGGACCCGATGCTGAGCTCGGACTGGGACAACGAGCGCCCCGGGCCGCAGTGCTTGCTGCGGATCAAGCGAGACATCATGTCCATTTATAAGGAGCCTCCGCCCGGAATGTTTGTTTTGCCTGACCCCCTTGATATGACTAAGATTCATGCATTGGTCACAGGCCCATTTGACACTCCTTATGAAGGGGGCTTCTTCTTGTTCGTGTTTCGCTGCCCTCCAGATTATCCTATCCACCCCCCACGGGTCAAACTGTTGACAACAGGCAATAACACAGTGAGGTTTAACCCCAACTTCTACCGCAGTGGCAAAGTCTGCCTGAGTATTCTGGGTACTTGGACAGGCCCTGCCTGGAGCCCAGCCCAGAGCATCTCCTCCGTGCTTATCTCTATCCAGTCACTAATGACTGAAAACCCCTACCACAATGAGCCTGGCTTTGAGCAGGAGAGACACCCAGGAGACAGCAAAAACTACAATGAGTGCATCCGTCATGAGACCATCAGAGTAGCAGTCTGTGACATGCTGGAGGGACTCTGTGCCTGCCCTGAACCTCTAAGGGGTGTGATGGAGAAGTCTTTTATGGAGTATTATGACTACTATGAGGTGGCCTGCAAAGACCGACTACACCTCCAAGACAAGACAATGCTGGATCCTTTTGGGGAGAAGCGAGGCTACTTTGACTACCAGACTCTCCTGGAACGCCTCGAGGCAATTCGTCAGAAGGTGCAGGAGAAACACCAGCAGGACAGTGCTGATGCAGGTGCCGATGCAGATTCTGATGGCAGTTCTGAAGCAGAGGCCGAGACACCGGGGACCTCAAAGGCTTAGAAGTCCCCCACCCCGTCCCTGGGATGGAGTGGCACCACATCTCCCTCCAGCCCCAACAGCATCCTGCCTGAAGCAAGAATCAAGAGCGGGCTGTTGTTTACAACCTTCTTGGCATCCTGGTACCAAGGACCATTTTCATCCCATGCCTAGGGCCATTCCCAAGGTACTGATACAGAAGAGCCTGGAGCATGGTTCTCTGGCAAAGAACTGATGGACATTTCCACTGGGGCAGCTTGTTGGGGATAGAAGGCAAAGATTGCAACCCCCAGAGGGGGTTGCCCAGA
>CM053775.1:30959200-30973894 GCA_028658325.1 Potorous gilbertii
AGAAGGAACAGTGGTGGAGTCTGGGCTACTGGTCACAAAGCTTTACCTAGCACCCAAGCACCTTTCTCTCCTGCCTCTTCCCCACTCCCTTCTGCTGCCATTAGATGGAGATTTGATTGAGACCAACAAAAGGTCTTTGCAAATCCAGCGCAGGCGCCATGGAAACTGAAAATACTGTTTGTTCCCACAATCACTGATTCTCATGGAAAAGTCCTCAACACTGGCAGCTGCAGTCCATTTGGGGTTAAAACTGTTATGAGAGAACTGTTTCTTCTGAATTCTCATCCAAACAAGGATATTCTTTCTTTGGAGTGACAAGGGGATTGACATTTTTTTGAGGAGTGGATTGTCCAGCTATTCTCCTTGGTGTTTGCACTCCAGTCTATGGTTCCCTCTCAACTTCACAGTAATTTAGGACCTGGGGGAAGCAGGGGTGGCCAGTAGCAGATGGGAAACAGGACTAAGACTGGAGGACTTTGTTCTGGGCTGTGCACGCTGCCAAATGTTGACCCTGGCAGGGGAACATCAGAGGGGAACTCATCTGCTGGCTCAGTTGGATGTTTGCAGGGCTAGCTCTCATTCTCCTTACCTTTATTTAGCTGCAATGGTCCTTCTGACTGGTTAACAGAGAAACACATGCTTTAAGCACTTGCTATAGTGCTGGACATCTCCCCTCCTCCCTATTTTGGCTCTGCCCCAAGCTTCCTACTGTATTATGTTTCCCCCTGGGGCATCATCCACACAGCTGTCTAGCTAACCCTAAGGCTTTGGTCAGCATCCTAACTACCTGAGAGGGAGAATGACTGGATTTTGTGGAAGAGAGGTCGGAGTTTAAAGGGCCTCTGCCTCATGAACCAGATAATATATACTTTAGATCTGAAGTTCTAGAATAACCTAGAACTATATTTAACCTAAACACTTACTGTTGTGGGGATGAAGCTTATTGGGCAACAGAGGGAGAATTCTTTGGAAGAGATGTAGGGCAGGAAACAGGGTAAAATGGGCTTGGGGAGTAGGAAGAGAAGCATAGGCAACCGATAGTCAAGATTGGTTGTTATTCCACTCAAAACAAGTTTCAAGGCTGCTAGTCTGCCCAGATGTGCCTAGGTCTGGGATAAGCATTAGACTTGGCCCCCAAACTCCCTCATTTCGAGCAGGCACAGGGTTGTGGATGAGTGTTCTTGGTCTATAGATGCAGTGTTGTCCTTCTGCCATTTAAGTGTTTCTACTTCCAAGTGACAATCCTCTCCCTGATCCTGCCATGAGCAGAGCACCTCTGGTATTGTGGCCCAACTTTTATGCTGTAATCTTGAGTTGAGAAAATGTATGCACAGAAGTCAAAGAGACATCTTTATATCTTACTGTACATAAATGATTTTTTGTGCAATAAAGTTTGTTGTGGCAAAAAAAAATAACTGCTTATGCTATGGTTTGATGGGCTATATAAAGAGAGTATGATTTAAAGGAAGAAATTTAAATGATTAGGCATATTTGGACACCTTTGTCACTACATTTTCATCATTTACCTCAGTTTGAGTCTGGAATTTTCCTTGAATTTACCTGTGACTCTCAAACTCCTAGGCAGTTTTATCTTAAAAGCCCTTGCATGTAGCCTTCATTTCTTCTAGTTCAAGAGTTAGATTTGCCTTTCCTTTTGGCTTTTCTGGTTTAGATCTCACCTACTTGACTCAGTGTTGAAACCCCCAGGCACATCAGTCGATCAACTATGATTTTGCGTGGAAACTAAAGATTCTATTTTGTAACTTGCTTCATGGCCATGAGTTAAGTTTTACTTATGGCAGCAAGAGCTAATTCTGGGAAAGGCCTTCAGTTTCTCTGAACTTCTAATCATTTCCCAGTCTTCACTTGTCTTTCAATGACAGAAGCAGCAAGACAAATGTCAAAGATGTCCATGTTTTGTTTGCCAGTATAACTTCTCCATAGTTGTCTTTTTCTCATAGTGGATTTAGAACTGGTTGAATGACTGGATCCAAAGAAACCCTTTAAAGGGTTAGTATCCACCTGGATTCTTGAAGGTTATGGAGTATCATAATGGAAAAATCTGTGTAATCACCATGCCTCCAAACAAGATGAGACTCATATGATGCATGTCTAGTCCCATCCACCAGAGTTTTATTAAGCATTGACATGCTAGACACTGGAGATACGAAGTGATAAGAAGGAATTCTTGTCTTTAAGGTGATTACATTGTGCTGGGGGAGGCAAGGAATATACCATAGCAATAGGTAATAAAGTACATGCTACTGTGAGGAGAAAGAAGAGTGCTCTAACATCTAGGGGAGTCAGGAAGAGCTTCTTCAAGTCCATAGCACAAGGAGTGTGCCTTGAAGGAGGCTAAGGTTTCTGAAAAGAGGAGGTTAGGATGAACTGTATTATTGATAAAGAGGGTCTGTGCAAAGGCATCTATGTCCAAGGGAGAATGTCAAGTTCAGGGAACAGCAAGGAAGTCAGTTTGGCTGGAAAGTGCAAGGGATTTATGAATGGTTGGAATGAAAGAAAGAAAAGCGTGTATTAAGCACTTACTTTGTATAAGCCAAGTGCTGTGCTAAGCCCTGGGGATACAAATAAAAGCAAAAATCTCAGAGCTCACATTCTGAGTGGGTGAGTACAATGAAGGAACAACTGTGTACATCTATGATACATACCCTCAAAGAACTTTTACACATAAGAGAGTAGTTTTCAGGAAGGATACTTTTGGCTTGAGAAGTCACAGTGATGCCAGGGGATTTGGATAATAGACCTTTTCCTGTAACAATGGCAGTGTTAATATGATTATGGTTCCAGTATTGAAAAGTGTCCAGGAGAGTGGAAGGGCACTTACGTTGTGGTAGGAGATATGGCAAGGTTCATCATTCCAGAGGATGCAGCAGAAGACGGGGCAGAGAGGCAGAAGGTGGCCAGGGTAGAATGTGAAGCTTGACTGGATTTGGATAAATCTGAATATATAAAATGGAGCCATATCGTGAAAGACTTAAAATGCCAAACTTAGGAGTTGGTTATCCTACGTTGGAGGTTCTTAACCATTTTGTGTGTGTATTATGGATCTCTCTGGCAGTCTAATGAAGCCATCTTAGAAAAAAAATGCTTGTTGACTAATTTTAATTAAAGGAAATACTAAATTTTTGTTAGAGGTTAATGAAAATAAATTATTTTTTTCCAAAGTAAATTCACAGACCTCCTTAAATCTATCCATGGATCCCTTAGACTTCAGGTTAAGAACCCTTCTCCTAGAGGTAATAGACAATCACTGATGGGACTTGAGTTGGGAAGTTATATGGTCAGTCTTATACTTTAGGAAGGTTACTTTGCAACTTTGTGGAAGATGAATTGAAGATTAGAGAGACTCAAACTTAGGAGACCAGTTACAAGGTTGTTCCAGTAATCCAAGTGGTGATGAGGACCTAAACTAGGGTAGTGGTTGTGTGAGTGAAAAGGGCAGATGTTATTGCAGAGGTAGAATAGATACAATCTGACAACTTATTGGATATGGAAGAAAATAGGTGAATGATAGTGAAGAATCAAGGATTACCTTCCATTTACTTTGTATATATATCTTATATTCTCTCTCTCTAAATATGTATATATGCTTGTGGATTCTCATATTATTCTGTTAATCACGCAGTATTAATTCAATGCTTACTATGTGCCAAATACTGTATTAAGCCATGGGAATACAAATGAAGCAGAAAGATACTTCCTATCCTCAAGAAGTTTCCATTCTAATGGGGGAAGACCACACATAAAAGGGTACTAAAAAGGGGGTAAAAAGATGATGATGCACAAAGAAGAAGTACATGATAGACAAGTTTCTCTGGAGACGAGTTGGAGGGTACAGCCTGGAGACAAATGAAGACATGATGGCCTGTACCTCTTCCTTGAAATGAAGGTCTTTGGAGGAACCGGCCAACTAGGGAGAGAGGTCGTAGAGGTGCTTCCAATGTGAGAAGTAGTCTAGAGTGAAGAGAGACAAATCCCTTGGAGATGAATCAGGAGTGCAGCCTAGAGACAAATGTGTTTGTCCTTCGTTGCGCTTAGAAGACCATGCCATCAGAGACATGACTTGCATTTGACTTTTGTTTTTTGAGTGAGGGAGGACTGGGCAGGTTACCAGCCTCACTTCTCCTCCAGAGCCATTTGAATTCAGTGACCAGATATTCATCAGGATGACTGGAGATGACCCAGGGTGAGGCAGTTGGGGTTAAGTGACTTGCCTAAGGTCACACAGCTAGTGAGTGTCAAGTGTCTGAGGTGAGATTTGAACTCAGGTCCTCCTGACTCCTGCACCGGTACTTTATCCACTGCACCACCTAGCTGCCCCAAAGAGACAAATGTAAGTTTCATTAAACTGTCATCCCTTTGAGGTCAAGGCCCATTTATTTGCCTATATATCCTTTGGTATGATGACTGTCACATAGTAAGTGATTAGTAAATATGTGTTGACTGACAAAAGGGAACGTGATCATCAAAGCAGTCCAGAGACATTTGAAATCTGGATAGGTGAGAAAGAAATGAAATTTCCTTGTATTAGCATGATTGGCCCTGGGCACAATTGTGAATCAGGGAATATATTGCACAAGAGGCCCTTCATCTTTTTTTCTTAATTGTTGCCCCATCTCTCAGTGCTTTTTTGACCACTTGTGCTTCAACATCCCTCACCTCTATTCCTGATGCAAATTCAGCAGTGCTTGGCACATAGTAGGTGCTTAATAAATGCTTGCTCATTTGGTACTCTTGTGGAGCTCATGTTCCTATAACAGAGGAAAGCTTTTTGGTCAACTAATTCATGCTAGAGTTTAAATGTTTCCTTTGTAAAAAAAAAAATGAAAACAAAAGTTGAATCCATTTTCAGAGAGGTTGGCCTAGATAGAACAGTGCTTAATACAAAGGAACACTTTGTTAAAATTGAAACATCAGGAATTAGTAATGGGACAGAACTGGCCAGTATCACACCATGCAAAGCACTTCCTTTGCCACTTCACAAGGTTGGTCCTCAGTACTTTTTATATTTTACTATTTTTTCCAATAGCGTGTAAAAAATTTTTTTGACATTTTTAAAAATTTTGAGTTCCAAATTCTCTTCCTCCTTTTCTACCCTCCCCTTCATCTAGAAGGCAAACAATTTGATATAGATTATACATGTCAAGTCATGCAGAACATATTTCCGCATTAGCCATATTTCAAGAGAAAAAGATAGACCCAAAGAGGTCAAGGAAAATAAAATAAAAAACAGTATGTTTTTGTCTGTATTCAGACTCCAGTACTCCAATAGCTCTCTTGAGTTGAATAGCATTTTTCATCATAAGTCCTTTAGAATTATCTTGGATCATTGCACTGCTGAGAATAGCTAAGTCATTCACAATTGATCATCCTTACGATATTTGTGTTGCTGTGCACAATGTTCTTCTAGTTCTGCTTACTTCATTTCCCGTTAATTCGTATAAGTTTTCCCAGTATGTTTTTCTGAAACCTCCTTCTTTTCATATCTTATAGAACAATAGCATTCGTTCACAATCATATACCACAACTTGTTCAGCCATTCCCCAATTGATGAACATCTCAGTTTCCAATTCTTTACCACCATGGTCCTTGGTATTAATCACCATATCTAATTTTTTTTGAACATTTAAGCAATTTCTGCAAACCTGGAAAGTAAACCTTTCCCCCTTTGCTCCATCTTTTAAGATATTCTCACATCAGTTATTCCTTTTACTATCTATCTTACATGCCATGAAAATTTTCAAAAGATAAAGCAACCAAATCATTTCCATAACCACAAGAGCTTGGGAATAAGCTTGCAACCTTATTACAAAGAATTCTGTGCAATAACAATGACTTTCTCATCTTCTGTAGATTTTTTTAAAATATCCTTTCCTCTGAAAACCTCCTCCTGGAGAAGAAATGTATGACTTCATAAAAAGAAACCTTCACATAGACAGTAATCTGTGATTAACAGTAGTCAGGAGAGTACGAGTAAGTTACTGCTGATAAAGACAAATCTTGGCTTGAAGCCTAAAGCCCTGTACCACACACAGCATGGTAGATGGATGTGTGTGCTGCTCCAGGAAGCTGATGCTTGTGATGCTTGTTTCCTGCTGGGGGGAGATCTAGGTTGCATACTAAAGAAGTAGTTTCAGATCATAGCTGTGCTTTGGAGGATTATTGTTTGCTCTCTTTAAAACAAATTATTTCAGTGGTAAATCCAGGTGAGACTGCTTGCCAAATAGACATCTTCCCTGCTCATAAAGTAGTGCAATGTGGCAGGGCAAAGCCCCTCTGAATAGAAATGTCCGAGAAGTAGGATGCTATGGTTCGTTGAATGTTCTTATCAACTGGAGATTGTCTTTTAATAATTACTCTTGGCATTCTTTGTAGAATAGTTGAGTCTACTTTCCTGCCTTAGTAAAGTAAGTATGTAAAAATAAATGAATCTTTGGTGACTTGAGGGCCTTGTAATGAATGCTATGGTGTCCGCATTTCGAATTTGAATTCGCATTTCATGACACTATGGATAGCAAATGATAACTCACATTTATGTGGTGTGCCTAAGGCTAGATTTATCCTGAGCATGGGCTATCCTTTGGAAATTGGTTTGGGATTATAGTCTTCATGGAATCCCATTATCAATTCAGTTTCCCTCCCAAAAAATTCAAGTCCCTTTTATGTGTAAGGCAGATGACCATAGTACAGTAAAATGAAACAGTTATCACCCTCAAAAGAGTTCATGTTTTAGTACTTTATTGCCATTTGTTTTTTTCTAAAATAGGAGTATAAAAAACCTAGTTAAATTGAGAGCTTAGATTAGTTGTCTTAGTTTTTCCAGAACCATATAAATTAATACTTGTGCAAATATATATACTTAATGTTGTTTATTTTTCTTGTATTGCCTACTCATCAGAAATAGAAAACTTAAAAAGGATTTCCCCTCACCACCCTCATCCTATAAACTCATTTATAGTTTTTTTCTTTACTATATCATCATTCTGATGGGCTATTCCAAGTATTTGAAACTTACTCGCTAAAGTTCACACTTTAGAATCAAGGATATGGACCCAAAAGGCTGTCTGAGATCAAGCTGGTTAATTTTCTTATTGTACTGACAATTATCAAACAGATGGTTGACTGTTCTCCTGGCCTACCATTTGGCTCATCATGGTAGGTACTGTAGACCACTCCTGAAGTGATGTAGCTGCAGGATCAGTTTCAACTAGGAAATTTATCAAAGATCAACCATGTTACACTCTAGTTAAAAAGTAAAGTTGAGGACATGACATTTCTCCAAGGGGAAAATTCCTTTCTTGGTCACTCTTTTCAGTGTCTAATTATTTTTAGTCTCTTCCTGAATGTAGTTCAAATCCATTATGTCACGCTTTTAAACCTGTTTTGTTTTGCAGACATTTTTCTGCAAAGAGAGGGAATATGATCACTGTTCTCCTGATAAAGGAGAGTCTTATTGAGTTGCTTTATTCTTTTCCTCATAGTTTTCATTTCCCAACCTGTCAGCAAATTTACTTTCTGTTCTTAAATTGTAAGGCAGTCCTAAGAGCAGTGGTTGGAAATCTCAAAGCAACAAATTAGGATTGATTTAAAGCAGACCTTCCCACCAATTATAGTTCCCCCAAAATCAAATAGGTTGCCTTGGAAGAAAGACTTAGGAAGCCTTCAGGCAAGGGCAGGATATGGATGGAGTCTTGTTTAGTGCTGGAATTAGCTAGATGGCCTAGAACATTTCTTTTAGCTCAGATTTGGTAACTCTCTGCAAAAATTTTCTTGAGATACAATGATCATGAGAGCAGTAACATTAACTACTTAGTCCATCAACATCAGTGACAACAGAACAGTTAGCAGTAGTCATGATTATTTCCAAATACATGGGCGAATACAAGAATCCAGCTCATCAACCAGGAGGTCAAGTCCCAGAACTCTGAGAATGTGTGAGGCTGAGAAGAACAGAGGCTCTCAAGCCAAGTAGGCCCAGGATGGTAGCATGATATTAGGAAATAATGTTGTACATAAATGGATTTTTAATGCTGCATTTCAAATTTAAGATATGATATTAATGATTTAGTCTTATGTTAGTTGCTTCTATCCATTTCAGGCCCATAATGACAAACTTCCTTTTTAATGTTCAGGACCTGCTGTGCCAATGGTACTTTTAACAAAATACATTTACTTCTGGCTTTTTGACATGGTCTCACACTGAGATAAACAAATTAACAAGATCTATTTAAATTTTGACTTTTTGGTATTTATTAATGGGTCTTTAATATTGCTCTTCCCTTATTATTTGAGAATACATTCAACCAAGATTATCTTTTCTTGTGTGCTTTCCATACTAAAAATAGTATGCTTGATTGATTTCTTTATGGCACAAAAATGATGTATGTAATCATACAAATGGCCTATTCTTCTCTTTCCCAAGCTTGAGGTGAAGAGTCTTCAGAAGTAAACGCAGATAAAACTATCATCACATCATGAACAAAAGTAGTACAGTTGAAAGGTGGCTTCCTTTTGTGAACAGTCATTCATTTTGTCTCTAGTTTAAAAAAACTGCATTATGTAGACAAATACCTGTTTATGATCTGTCTGCCTGTTGGATTTATATCACTATCTTAATCACTGTTGGTTACTGACATTGGGATCACTTTGTGCAGAACCTTGCATGATAAGAGAAGATCTGGTCCCCAGAATGGGATTTCCTTTACAAAGTAAATCAGAGCATTTTTTTTCTAAAGCTGAGCCACAGGCAGAGATTCTAGGGGCTAAAAGTTCCGATTAAACCATGAACCCGCAAGGAAAATGCCCAATTTCCCTGTGGTTTAATCTCAGACTCAAGGAGCTTACAATTTAGTAGGAGAAACAGAAGGTGCTAGTTTCAAAAGAAGATGCTTTGCTCATCGAAATGAAGTCCAAGCAGAATAAAGAGCAGCCTTGTATGTAAGAAAGATGCCTAGAGTATGAAGGAAGCAAGAATTGAAGAGCAGCAAGGGACAGGTTTGCACATAATGTTCCTTTGTTCTTTCTCAATACCTTCTCAACTACTTTCCATTATTCCTTCTCCTGGACCAGAGGTATCCTCCAGATCACTATTTGGTGGTGAAGGTCTGTATTCATTATTGAACATAACATTTCCCAATAGCTAAGTAGCCATAGTGGCTGCCCATACTTAGACCCAAAACTGTACAACGCTCCCTAAGCTCTCATGAGATTAGGAAAGTCATCTTCTGTCTGTCTCTCTGTCTCTCTCTCTCCTCTGTCATCCCACTCCCTGAATTTTTTTGCAACTTAGTGTTACCTAATCGCTTCCTTTAGACTGGAAATTTGCAAACTATGGTCTATGGGCCAAATATAGACTGCTACCTGTTTCTGTATGCTCTATGAGCTAAGAATGTTTTTTATATTTTTCTTTTTTTTAATTTTCAAAAATTAAATTAAAATTAAAACAAATTTTTCTTTATTCAAATTTTGTTTTCTTTTTTTAAAAAATGTGAAACCTATTCTTAGTTTATAGGATGTATAGAAGCAGGAAGCAGGCCAGATCTGGCTTGTCAACAAATATCTGCTCTAGTCAAAGCTTTGTCACTTGGTTGCTGCCCCAATGCCCCCTGTTCTTGCCATCCACATCCCACCACAGCTGACATGAGTCACTATACCCTTAGTTCTGGAGTGAGATAGCCAGGACCACTGTGTCTCCAGCTACTTAATCCATTTCCACCTCTTTTGTTAGATCCACAGTTCTATCCAGCATAAGAAAGTGATCCTCCAGACTCACTCCTTTTCTTAAGGGAGAGTCTCCAGCCTTTGCTCCTAGCTGACTGCCATAGGGTAACGCTCATTGACCTTTTTTCCTCTTCAAGTATATAGGTATATTTTTTAATATCTTTGGTGTCTTCCCCTCACAAATACATCTTTGCAGCTGCTTTTCCAGCTTCCATTATTATTTCTACCCCCTCTCCCACTGCCTCTATTGTCCTTTTAGGGTCACATCATGAAAAAGTACCCTCAAACATTAGAGACACCAGATGAGAAGAGACAAACCTGTGGGCTTAATGATAGGAATTTATTGAACTTTATAAGATAATAGTTTTCGAGTTGTTCAAAATCAATGATGAAATTGTAGAAAAGAACATCTCTTCTTAGCCTGAGTGAGCAGCAATATCGTTTCTGTTGCTTGCTGCATGGTCATTGATGCTGGGGTTCTAATGGCAGAATGATACGATCATATAGGAGGAAGATCTCAATCTATCCTGATGTTTACTCATCCATTGCATTCCTAAAAATACTGGGCTATGATGGCTGAGTTGTGTTGCTTAAAATTATGCAGCAATATTGACTTTTTCTGCTTCATTCATTTCCCACATAAGTTCTTTATGAAAACAGGTGCCCTAATGGAATTTTCTGTAATTGAGAATTTGTAATGCTAGAATCTTGTAAAACATCCACATGTTTAAAAGATCCTCATTTCTTTTTCTCTAAAAGGTTTCTTATTAGCACGGTCATGAAAACACCTCATGACTTAAAGACTTTGACCATAGTGTATTATGGAGTTATTGTGTGTTTAACTGCAAGTGCTAGAGATCAAATGCCTGAGTAACTCATTTCAGGATGTTTTCCTTTCATACAACTTTTAGGATGATGGGGCATGGATAGAGATTGTACTAGGATTTCTTGCCCACTACATCATAATTACTGGTAATAGAAATTACTGTCAGGAACCCAAGAAGGAACTGGTATATCAACTGATGGAAAAATTTGCTTAATCCTTTGAGCTGTTCTTAAACTCAGAAATTCCAGCCTTTCTGATGGCTTTAAGGTTTATAAAACTCTTATGAATATTATCTTATTTCCCTCTCATAACAGCCCTGAGAAGTAAATGCTAATATTATCCTCATTTTACAAATGAGGAAATTGAGGCCAAGGAAGGTTAAGTAACTTGTCCAAGGTCCAACAGCTAGCATCTATCTAAGGCAAGATTCAAACTCAGATCTTCCAAACAATCTTTCTAGACAAACTTCACTTTGTTTCTCCTCATAGTCATTGCATTGTAACATTCCATCTCATAGCCTTTACAGAGGCTGCTCCCATTGCCTAGTTCTCACCTCCCCCTCATAGAACCAATTTCTTACTTCCTTCAAAGCACATCTCAGGTATAACCTCACAGACCTAATCTCCCCTCCTTGCTTCTTAAGATGGCCTACCAGCCCCCTCCCCCTTCCCCTATTACATGTAATATGTTGTATATATACTTATCTATGAAAAAGTTCTTTCCTCCAACAGAATGTCATGGGGGCCTTCCTTGAATGTCATTTCATTTTTACCTTTGTATCATCAATGTTTAACATAGTACTCAGCACATACTAGGCCTTCAGTAAATGCTTGTTGAATTAAATAGAGTTGAATATCTGACTCCAGGTCTGGAGCTTGACCCATCCATGATTCTATGTTGCCTTTCTCACTGTGAGCCGCTTTTTCCAACTACTACCACATTTCTTGTCTTCATTTTTCTCTCCCCTTTCATCCTTGATTACACCAACACTCCTTTTTGGTTTGTTTTTGTTTCAAAGAGACATTCAGGATTAAGTGACTTGCCCAGGGTCATACAGCTAGTAAGTGTTAAGTGTCTGAGGTCAGATTTCAACTCAGGTCCTCCTGACTCCAGGGCCGGTGTTCTATCCTCTGTGCCACCTAGCTGCCCCCTCCCCTTTTTTATTGGAGTTTAAGCTTCTTGAGGGCAGGGGTTATTTTTTTTTTCTGTTAATGCGTCCCCAGCACCTAGCACATAATTGGTACATAATCAGTGATTGGTTAATTGAATTATACCTCTTTCTTTTCCCTTGAGTCCTTCCTCTTTGCCTGTGGGGAATGTTTGCAAGTGGCACTGATCATGGGCACTTAATTCTGAGGAGATTGCTGACTCCTCTCTCAGCAGAAAGGCCCGAAGGCTCTGGAAGGATGAGTTTCCCAGAGGCTGCCCTACAATCTTGCTGCATCCCTCTGGTATGTTAACATTTAAATATTTATGTGGGAGAAAGTTTGCCAGCTTCATAATAAGCACAAGGAAAATAAGTTCATTATGCTTAGGGTGATTACTTTTTACCACTAAGTCTTCTACAGGGCAGCTGTTTATTTTCAGTGTTCATTTTCTTGGATCATTCAGGTAGACAGATGTTCTTTTAGGGCATTTCTGTTCATTTAAGTAACTCCTTTGAATTGTAAATCTACCACCACATTTACTTCTAAAAATTCAGCCTGGAGCTCACAATTCTATCATCAGAAAAATCTTTAGATTAGTAATTAAAAAAAAAAAACCAAACTCCATGTTCTATGTATTTTAAACATATACAAAGATTGTGCATCATAAATTACCTTAATTCATCATAACTTCGGTAAAACAAGATTTTTTAATGTAATTACAGAATATCTTGATAATTCCGGGACAAGATAAAATATTGTAGTGGGCATATTGTCATAAAATTATACAAGTGCGCTTTACTTTATGCAATTGGTGTAGCCCTGCCAATGTGGGTGTGGTTAAGCATATAAATTCCAAACCTTCTGCCACACAAATGTAAAAAGTGAGTTTCTTAGGCTGTGTCTACGCAATATTAAAGCATCTGGCCAATTCATTGAGGGAATAATCTGTCAAATTGATTATTTGGCATCTTGTAGCTGAAATAGCTAGATGACTATCTTTTATTTTTCAATCAGTTGTATTGGTTTCATATAGCCATAGCCTTAAAGTCAACAAATAAGAAGCTTAAGTTAGATCAACAAGGGGTTATGGAAATGTAGTCCTTTTTGAATTGAATTGGCCAGTTAATTTCCTTTTTACACAAATTTTTAGTTCATAGCATCATTCATTAAGATCTGGAAGAGACCTCAGAGGCCGTCTAGTCCAACTCCTCTAATTTTTTAAAAAAACATTTATTTATTTATTTATTTTAAGCTTTCAACATTCATTTCCACAAAATTTTGAGTTCCAAATTTTCTCCCCATCTCTCTCCTACCCCCAAATGTCTTGCATTCTGATTGCTCCTTCCACCAATGGGCCCTCTTTTCTAACACCCCTTCCTTCCCTTATCCCCATGTTCTCTTTTGTCCTATTTCTATTCCCCATTACCTGTATTTCTTTTTTCCCATTAATATGCAAAAACAATTCTCAGCATTTGTTCCTAAAACTTTGAGTCCAACTTTTCTTCCTTCCTCCCTCCCCACCCATCCCCACCAAGAAAGCAAGCAATTCAATATAAGCTGTATATGTGCAGTTTTGCAAATGACTTCTTACTTGTGTAAGACTAACTATATTTCCCTCCATCCTATCCTGCCCCCATTTCTTCTATTCTCTCTTTTGACTTTGTCCTTCCCCAAGAGTGTTTACTTCTAATTGCTCCCTCCTTCCATTTACCCTCCTTTCTATCATCCTTCCCATTCTGCTTATCCCCTTCTCGCCTACTTTCCTGTAGTGCTAGATTTTTATACCAAATTGAGTGTGCATGTTATTCCTTCCTTGAGCCAAATATGATGAGAGTAAGCTTTATTTTTTCCCTCTCACCTCCCCCCTTTTCACCTCCATTGGAAAAGCTTTCTCTTGCCTTTTCTATGAGAGATAATTTACCCCATTCCATTTTTCCCCTTCTCCCAATATTTTCCTTTCACCCCTTAATTTTATTTTATTAGATATAATCCCTTCCTTTTTAGCTTACCTGTGCTCTCTGTCTCTCTGACTCTCTCTCTATGTATGTGTGTGTGTGTGTGTGTGTGTGTGTGTGTGTATAATTCCTCCAACTACCCAGATACTGAGAAAAATTTTAAGAGTTACAAATATTATCTTCTGGGCTTCTGCTGCTCTAGAATTTGTTGACAGTCATTCTTTACAGGTATTTTATTGGCTGTGATGGAAAAGCTAGAGTATGAGCATTTTTCTACTCCACCATCTTGACTCCTCCCCCAACTCCTCTCATTTTTCAAAGGAGGAAACTAAGGTCCAAGGGTGGGGAAATCACTAGGCCATGGTCAGATGTAAACACATAAATTGAGAGAAGGAAATGATGTTAGAGCTCTTCTAGTTAGCCTTCTCATTTTTTAGACAAAGAAACCAAGGCCTTGAGAGAGAAGAAGAAACTTTTCCAGAACGGAAAGATAGCTGGGTTGTGAACCTAGATCTCTGACTCTTGATTCACCATACCTTTTGTTACAGCACAGATGCATTTTGCTTTTTGTAGTTTGTCTCAGTTGCCCCTAACCGCCACCAATTGAACTCTCCATTGTAACATAGAAAAACAATTGGACAAAAATAAGAAATAATACACCTGAAAGCCGAAAGTATGTGCAGCTTTCTATCCCTGTACTGTCCCATTTCTCTAATGAAATAGGTCTTTATTCCACAACCAGGATACAGTATTACAATTAATCAGAATTAGATGACTCACAGCATGCTTTTGTTTATATTTTATTCATGTGTATTTATTATTTTCCTGGTTCTGCTTGCTTCATTCTGTGTCACTCCATAGAAGTCTTCTTGTTTTTTTTTTTGAGTTGATCAGATTAATCTTTGATTATGTTATAACAGTATTCAACTGGGGCAACTAGGTGGTGCAGTGGATAGAGTGCCAATGCAGGTGTCAGGAGGATCTGAGTTCAAATGTCACCTCAGACACTTAACACTCACTAGCTGAG
>CM053775.1:30979766-31006506 GCA_028658325.1 Potorous gilbertii
GTAGTTACTCAAGGGATGACCTCTTTTAATGAAAAAAAAAAAGTCAAACCAGAAGGGGAAGGCCCTCAGGATTCCTGAGTGAAAGAGAAACAATTACTATTTAGTATTTACATTCACTCTATGCTAGGTAGGTAGAGACCTGTTGTCCAATCTATGAGCTCCAAAGTGAATTGGTTTTAAGGTTTGGTCTTTGAGCAAGAAATCTAGCCAGTAAACCCAAAGGAAAAAAAGATAGCTTTTGGCCATGGAAGAGAGAGGAGAGGAGAGAAGAGGAGATGAGTCTGGAACCAGTTCTTTGCCATACAGAAAAAGAGGTGCTATCAGTACTTTTGTACATACAAGTCCTTTTTTCCCATTTCTTTGATCTCTTTAAGATATAAAACTAGTAGTAATATTACTGGCCAAAGGGTATTACACCCTTTTGAATATAGTTCCAAAAAGTTCTCCAGAATGATTGGGCAACTTCACAACTCCACCAACAATGCATTTACATCCATATTTTTTCACATCCCCTTAAACATTGGTCATTTTCCTTTTCTGTTATGTTAACTAAGTGAGATGGTACATCAGAGTTGTCTTAATTTACATTTCTTAAATCAGTACTGATTTAGAGCATTTTTTCGTGTGCCTATTGTGCTAAACTTTTTTACTAATAGTATCTCATTTGATCCTCACAAAACCCCCAGTAGGGAAATGTAATTATTGTCCCCATTTAATAGTTGAGGAAACTGAGGCAAATAGAAGTAAAGTGACTTACCCCATGTAACTGAAATAGTACATGTCTGAGCCTGTGTTTGAACTCAGAACTTCCTGTTACTAGGTCCAGCACTTTATTGACAGCACTACTTAGTTGCCTAGAAAATCATTGAAATAAGTTTTATGTAAAGACAATTCATTATATTTTTTAAAATAATGTGGCTGTGAGCCAAGATGACAGAATAAAAGCAGAGACTTCCCTGAGCTTGCTCATAAAATCCTTCAAATATCTGTAAAAATGACTCTAGACAAATTCTCAAGCTAAAAAACCTACAAAATGACAGAGGGAAACAAATTCCTAGCCCAAGACAACCTGGAAACTCAACAGGAAGGATCTTTCACACCAGGCAAGGAGTGGAGCTCAGTCCAGTGTGGCTGCACTGACACAGATGGGCCAGAGCAAGCCTTGGGGAACTGAATTATTGACAGTTGTGGTGGGTTCCAGTAAAATAGAAACTGAAAGAATCCACTGGAAAGCCTCTGAAAAGAGATCCTAAAAAGAAAACTACCAGGACTATTCTAGCCAAATTCCAGACTTCCCAGGTCAAGGAGGAAATATTGCAGATAGCCAGAAAGAAATAATTTGAGTATTGTGTAAATACAATCAGGACAACATAAGCTCAGGCAGGTTCTACATTAAGGGATCAAAACACTTGAAATATGACATTCCAGAGGTCAGAGGAGCTAGTATTAAAACCAGGAATCACCTACTCAGCAAAACTAAGAATAATTCTTCAGGGGAAAAAATGGATATTCAATGAAATAGAGGAATTTCAAGCATTCTTGCTAAAAAGACAACAGCTGAATAGAAAATCTGGCTTTCAAATACAAGAATCAAGAGAACCATGAAAAGTTAAACAGGAAAGATAAATCAAAGAGACTTATTAAAGTTGAACTGTTTACATTTCTACATGGAAATATGATATTTGTAACTCATGAGACCTTTCTCAGTATTGGAGTAGTTGGAGGAGATAGATAGATAGATAGAAAGATAGATAGATAGATAGAGGGTACAGTGTGAATTGAAAATGGAGATATTAAAAAATAAAATTAAGGGGTGAGAAAGTAATATATTAGGAGGAGAAAGGGAGAGATAGAATGGGGCAAATTATCTCACATAAAAGAGGTAAGAAAAAGGTTTTAAAATGGAGGAGAAGAGGGGAGAAAGTGAGAAGTAATGAGTGAACCTTACTCTCATCAGATTTGGTTTGAGGAGGAAATAACTTACACACTCAATTGGGTATATTACCAGACAGGAAAGTAGGGGGAAAGGGATAAAGGGGGAATGATAGAAGCAAGCATGGTTTGGGGGAGGGGTAGTCGGAAGGAAACTCTAGAAAAGGAACAGGGTCAAGGAGAAAATAGAATAATTGGGGGGGCAGGATAGGATGGAGGGAAATATAGTCTTTTATGACATGACTATTATGGAGGTGTTTTGCATAACTATATATGTATAGATTATGTTGAATGGCATGCCTTTTCAGTGGGGAGGGAAGAAAGGAGAGACTTTGGAACTCAGATTTAAAAACAAATATTAAAAAAATTGTGCATGCAACTGGGAAATAAGATATATAGGCAATGGGTGTAGAAATCTATCTTACCCTTCAAGAAGGTGAAGGGGAAGGGGAATAAGAGGAGGAATTATAAAAGGGATGGCAGATTTGCGAAAGGGGTAATAAGAATGCATGCCATCTTGGAGTGGTGGGGAGGGGAAAGATGGGGAGAAAATTTGGAACTTGAAATCTTGTGGAAATGAATGTTGCAAACTAAAAATAAATAAATAATTTTTAATCTGAAAAAAATTAAAAATGATGTGGCTCCTGTATCATATAAATGTAGACCCAGGGTTTCCAACCTATTTGCTATCAGTACCTTAAAGGTCATGGAGTTCTTGAGGGATATGCAAATCTGTATGGGAATACATAAATAAATATGCATTTCTTTCTCTGTCAATGAAATCAATATCTCATACCTGTATGTAGGACTGTTTTTGAAAGATATGTGCATTCTTTTGTGATTAAGGATGTAAAATTCAGTTAAATATATTACTGAATTTATACTGACTTTTGTCATGTATTTTTTCAATCATTACATCCTAATAATCCAAATGCTTCCATGTGGTACTGTCTTTGCAATTTTGGTATACCAAAAGGGGATTGTTATACTTGAAAGTTTATGAACCACTCGTTAGACCATATTTTCTCATTCTGTGGTTAGAAACCCAGTGAAGAACTCTTACCTCCAGCCATCCAGAAAGTCTGATGTTTACTGAAGTAAGAAATATGAGGAAAAATGCATCTTAGGGGAATTTTAAAGATGGCTTATGAATATTTGTTTGCTTACAACATTTTTCTCATTTGGAAAAATGTTTGATTCAGAGCATTCACTTCCATCAAAAAGCTATGCATATTTAAGCTTGTCAAACTGATGATATTCTTCACAATACCAATCTAATTTGAACCATTCTGTTTAGTCTCAGTTGACACGATGCTTGATAAAGACAAAGAAACCATCTCTAATCACTTTAGTTGGTTACTAATAGACTCATTATTGAGATGAAGATGCTGTTATAGTCAATTTCAGAGATAACCTAAAAAAGGAAGTATCTAATATGTCTTTTCCATTTTTCTTTCTCTGGGTAATTTTATTTTATGGTTTAAGAAATCCCTCAGCATTGAAAGATTCAAGAACTACAATAAGAGGACACAAGAGATATATACAATAGTTACAAAAATATCGACAGTATTGATATATGTTTACATGTTTCACGTAAGACTGAATAACCAAAGATTTGGATTTAAATTCTGTCGTCATATATTTTGGAGCAAATAGTTCTAAGGTTTATATAACCTATTCACATTATCATAGTTGACAAATTAGCATTTTTAAATCACTAATCTTAACTATATTAATAGTACTGCCACCATAGTTTTCTATACTGCCTTTTGGCACGAATATAAGAGCTTATTTTGGGATGACTTTTGGCATCACTGAAAGATTGAGATATGTGAGTCAAAGTTTCTAAAGGACAAGCATTTCCTTCCAGGTGCTATGCCTATAGTTGTAGTTTCTGCCACTGAGTTCATGGTTCTGCACTCATTGACAGTTATTTGAGACTAAATGTGCATATCATATCCACATTTGAATATTTAAAAAATTTTAAGATAGTTATATAATAATTAAGTACTCTGTCCATACTTTCATGTACAACTAAGGGAAAATAATATTTGGAGTAAGATTTAAAAGAAATAAAAAATCCTGGGCACATTATATTACCCTCATGACTAACTTCAATTTTGTTTGTATCAGTTTTTACTTAAGTACCTCCAAGTCTAGTTTTAATTATTTTATTCTTAATTATTTAATTCTAAAGAGCTTCTAGGCAATGAAAATAATGTCTAACTTTCATTTTACCTCTACATCACCAGTATCTTTTATTAAAATCATTTTTGTTATCTTTTGTTTTTAAATTTTGCCACTCAAGTTGATATGTTCTTATCAAATATGGAGTTCAGAATTTCTTCTTAGGAAATTTTTTTGTGGTTTATTGGAAACTGAAATATTTAATTCAATTATTTCTAGTTCTTTCTTGACTAGTTCATCCCTTTAAATTTCTGTCCTGTTTTTTCTAATCAGTACCAGATAGCTTTGATACTTGTTGCTTTATAATGTAGTTTGACACCAGCTCTTGGATTTTAGAATACTGGAGCATCCCAACCCTAAGGCTTTCTGTCTTTTCTTGGGAGCTCAACTTTCTTTTCATCTTGCCACTGATTGCCATCCAAGCATTAAAAATTACCTGGAAAGTGGGTTCATTTATGAATTCTTACCTTATAAGCAAAACATTCTATTCATCAAAATTTAGTAAGGACTTGACACAGAATGTGCTAGGAAGTCTTGGAGTACTAAGGTATAATATTAACTTATCTGTCTTCTGATCTAGACTTTCTGCTGTCATCCCCTCACTCACTTCAAGAAATAATTGTTAATGGGGAGCAACAAGGTCAAAAGAGAGAATAGAATAAATGGGGGGCAGAACACAACACATAATAGTCACAACATGACTATTATGGAAGTCTTTTTCATAACTACACATATATAGCCTGTATTGAATTGCTTTCCTTCTCAGTGGGGATGAGTGGGGAGGGAGGAAGGGAGAGAAGTTGGAACTCAAAGTTTTAGGAATGAATACTGAGAATTGTTTTTGCATGCAGCTGAGAAATAAGAAATACAGGTAATGGGGTATAGAAATCTGTCTTGCCCTACAAGAAAAGAGAGAAGATGGGGATAAGGGAAGAGAGGGGTGTGATAAAAGGGAGGGCAGATTGGGGGAAGGGGTAATCAGAATGCAAGGTGTTATGGGCTGGGGGGAGGGAAGAGATGAGGAGAAAATTTGGAACTCAAAATCTTGTGGATTTGAATGTTGAAAACTAAAAATAAATTAATTAAAAAAGAAACAATTGTTAAAATATGACCCCATGTAATGTATTTTTCTATGTCGTGGGAATAAAATGACATAGTACCTGCCTTTAAGAAGTTTAGAGTATATTAGGGGATATGTCCAGAGAATGGATAATAAATAGAACAAAAGATAGAATATGAGGGGGTATATTCAGGCAGAGTTATTTAGGAAATATAAATGAAGAAGGGAATGCTTTCATCCAGGAAAGGGGAATATCTGGGAAGGAGATGGATCTTGCTATTATCACCGAGCATATATTACTTGCTTACTATGTTCTAGGAGAAGATTTCATTACATACTGCAGAATCTGAAAGTTTGAGAGTTTGAAGAGACTTCAGAGAATTCCTAAGATACCTTATACCTAAATAAGAATCCTTATTATACAAGTGGAATCCAGTTTTTGCTAGAAGACCTATGGTGAAGGGGACCCCACTATTTTCTAAGAAAGCCTAGTCTGCTTTGAGGCAGCTCTACTTATTAAAAATTGTTCCTTACATTCAACTGAATTTATCTATTATATAACTTCAACCCATTTCTCCTAGTTCTCATCAAATTATAAACAGCTATCCCTTGCATCACTAAAGGATCACCCATAACCCTAGTGCCCTTTAAAAAGTAAGATACTTTATTAGTCAATACAGCCAGATCTTAGGATCATTTTGAGCAAAGCTTGGCAAGGAATAGAAAGGGTTTCTTTCTCCTCCCCTCTCCCTTTCCTGTGGAAATGTCCAGTGAGGTTGTAGCATAATTGTGGTTTGTATTAGCAAGATGAGTCAAGAGAGAATTAGTCCTGGCAGTCAGGATTAGAACTACAGAGAATCAAAGGTCAGTAGTACCTCAGCTGAATGAACTGCCTGTCAGTCATGTTATGCCCAATAAAGGAACATGAGAAAGGAGTGTGGAGCCCTGCAGTATGGAGAAATGAGTTGTTTTTGTCTCATGTGTTCCCTAAGTTATATGCCTCTCTAATAATATACTCTACATTTGGGTTCATTCTAACCAAAAATATTTCATATATTTGTGGGAGACTTGAAGTATAACATAAAAAAAAAATCAGAGCAACTTGTTCCATCACTTCCTGGCAAATATAGCAAGAAAAAATGGAAGCAGCATCAGATTTTATATTCTGGAGTTCAAAGATCACTGCAGATAGCATCTGCAGTCATGAAATTAAAAGATGTTTGTTCCTTGAAAGGAAAGTAAATCTGGACAGTGGAGATATCACCTTGCAAACAAAGGTCCATATAGTCAAAACTATCCTATTTTCAGCAGTAATGTGTGGCCATGAGAGTTGGATTATAAGAAAAGCTGAGTGCTGCAGAGTTGATATTTTTGAATTCTAGTGTTGGAGAAGACTTTTAAGAGTCCTTGAACAGCAAGGAGACCAAAGCAGTCAATACTTAAAGAAATTAATTCAGACTACTCATTGGAGAAACAAATACTGAAGCTGAAGGTTAAAAACTTTGGATAAGAAGATGAAACTCATTGGAAAAGACCCTGATGATGAGAAAGATTGAATGTAAAAGGAAAAGAGTAGGGCAGAGGATGAGATGGCTAGATAGTGTCATGGAAGCAACAAACATGTGCTTAGACTTTGGAGGATAGTGGAGAATAGAAAAACCTCATGGCATGGAGAGTCAGACACCACTGAATCAAAGAATGACAAATACTTCAAGTGTGATATGTCATTTTAATAAACACTGTTGCTTTAATTTGATTGTATCAGCTGATGTGCTAGCTCATGAGTAATACTTTTAAGAATTTAGACCTACAGAGGATGTTACCATAAACAAAAATAGGCAAATAGAAGGATAAATTTAAGGTGGAACTGTTGCATGTTGTAAATAAACATTTGCCACTTTAATGATATTTTTTACCAGAAATTTTTTAAAAGTTCAATTTTAGTTTAATAAACACTTATAGAGTAGATGTTAATGAGGCTGGGACAGAATTTCTTGCTGCACTTTTGAAAAAGCAAATTTGGATATAATGCAGGAGAAGTGTTTCTAAATAAAAAATTACCTTGATTTCCAGAAATTCTGCAGCACACCTTGACTTTATCATACTTTTCCCCCTTAGTTATTCTTCATATTTTTTATTCTCCTATGGAAATTTAATGTGCATAAATCTTGTATCACCAGTTAGATTATTAACTCCTTGAAGTCAAAGATTGGGATACATCCTTCTTTTGTATGTATCCCACTAGGACAAAGCAAACACTCTAAGATTTTATTTTATGTGCCAGTGGAAGAACAATTTAGAAAGAAATGATCAAAAAATAGAGCCAAGATGGAGGAGAAAAGGTAAGGACTCACCTGGGTTCTCCCAAATTCTCCTCCAAACAATTTTAAATAATGTCTCACAATGAATTCTGGAGCAGCAGAATCCACAAAAAATTTGTCAAATGGGAAAAGATAGATAGATAGATAGATAGAGAAGTAGAGACAGCTGTAGAGAGATATATGTATATATAGATATAGATGCATATGTGTGTGTGTATATATACACACATACACACATATACTTACAGAGACACACATTGACTGAAGAGAAGAATGCCTTAAAAGGTAAAATTGATCAGAAAAAGATGTAAAAAATTCAGCAAAAGAAAGAACTCCTTTAGAATTGTTAGGTGGTGAGATTTTGATCAATAAAGAAAATAATTATTTAAAAGTTCACATTGGACTGCAGGAAACTTAAAATACCATGAGATGTCAAGAAATAATAAAACACAATTTTTAAAATGGCAAAACAGAAGATGATGTGAAATACCTCACTGGAAAAATAAGCATTTGGAAAATAGGTGGAGGAGAGATACTTTAAGAATTATTGGACTGCCTGAAAGCCATGATAAAAGAAAGAGCCTACACATCATCTTTCAAGAAATTATGAAGGAAAATTGCTATGATATTCTAGAACCAGTGGGTAAAATAGAAAAGGAAAGAATCCACTGATCACCTCTTGAAAGAGATCCCCAGATGAAAATTCCCAGGAACATTATAGCCATGTTCCAAGGCTCTCAAGTCAAGGAGAAAATATTACAGGCAGCCAGAAAGAAGCAATTCAAATATCATGGATTCCCAGTAGAATAACACAAGATTTAGTAGCTTTTACATTAAAGGATCAGAGACTTTAAAATATATTATTCTGGAGGGCAAAGGAGCTAAGATTACAACCAAGAATCACCTACCCAGTAAAATGAAGTATACTCCTTCAGGGGAAAAGGTGGATATTCAATGAAATAAAGGACTTTCAAACATTCCCTGTGAAAAGACCAGAGCTGAAGAGTAAAACTGACTTTCTATTCGATGACTCAAGAGAAGCATATAAAAAGCAAATGGGAAAAAGAAATCATAAGGGATTCAAATAGTTTAAACTGTATTACATTTGTACATGGGAAGATACTTGTAACTCCTAAAATCTTTGTCATTATTAGGACAGTTAGAAGGTGTACAATCAATTCAAAGAGATGAGATCCAAAAAATGATGGGATGAGATCCAAAAAAGTAAAATTAATGGGGGAGAAAGAAGGGAGAAGGGGAAAGGGGAAGTAAAATGATGTAAATGGCCTCACATAAAAGAGACATGAAAGAACATTTACAGTGGAGAGGAATGTAGGAGATGTAGGGTATGGAGTGCTTGAACCTTACTCTCATCAGAATTGAAGGGAATAGCATACATAAACAGTTGGACATAAAAATCTATCTTACCCTACAGGAAAATAGGAAAGGAAGGGGATAAGAGAGGCACGGGGAGGTTGGGGCTGGGTAGGAGGGAGGAAGGGCTGATAAAAGGGATGACAGGTTGGGGGAGGTGACAGAAGTAAAACACTTTTGAGTGTCGACTAGATGAAAGCAGAGAAAAAGGTAGGATAAATGGGGGGAATGGGATGGAATGAAATATGCAGTAATTGTAACTGTGAGAAAAGGTTTACAGAGTTTCTCTGAT
The DNA here is from genome assembly GCA_028658325.1 of Potorous gilbertii. Classification (NCBI taxonomy): domain Eukaryota; kingdom Metazoa; phylum Chordata; class Mammalia; order Diprotodontia; family Potoroidae; genus Potorous; species Potorous gilbertii. The sequence continues at coordinate 30,988,933 of CM053775.1, forward strand.
AAAGGCCTCATTTCTTATACATATAGCAAACCATGTCAAATTTATAAGAATGCAAGTCACTCTTCAATTGATAAATGGTCAAAGGAGATGAAAAGGAAGTTTTTAGATGGAGTAATCAAAGCTTTCTATTGTCACATGAAAAAATACTCTAAATAATTGTTGATTAGAGAGATGCAAATTTAAACAATTCTGAGGTACCACCGCACACCTATTAGATTGGTTATTATGACAGAAAAGGAAATGACAAAAGTTGGAGATGATATGGGAAAATTGAGATACTAATGCACTATTGATGGAATTGTGAAATGACTAAACCATTCTGGAGAGCACTTTGGAACTATGCACAAAGAGCTATAAAACCACACATACCCTTTGACCCAACAATACCAAAGAGATAAAAAACAAAAATGAAAAGGACCTATATGGACAAAAATATTTATAACAACTCTTTTAGTGGTGGCAAAGAATTGGAAATTGAGGACTGCCTCAATTTGGGAAATGATTGAACAAGTTGTAGTATGTGATTGTGATGGAATACTATTACTTTAAGAAATGATAAGCAGGGTCCTCTTAGAAAAAAATGTGGAAAGACTTAAATGAACTGATGCAAAGTGAAGTGAGCAGAGCCAGAAGAACCTTGTACCCAATAACAGCAGTAATGAACTAAGCTTTTCTCAACAATACCATGATCTAAGATAGTTCCAAGGAACTTAATGATGAAAAATACTATCCATCGCCAGAGAAAGAACTGATGGAGTCTGAATGATGATTAAAGCATACTTTTTGAAAACTATTTTTCTTGGATTTTGTTGTCTGTCTTTTCTTTGACAGTTTGACTAATATGGAAATAAGTTTTTGTGTGACAGCATATATATAATCTGTATGAAATTGCTTACCTTCTCAATGAGGGGTAAAGAAAGGGAGGGAGAGAATTTGCAACTTAGAATTAAAAAAAAACTTTTAAAATTGTTTTTATGTGTAATTGGAAAAAAGGTTAAATAAATACATAAAGAGAAAAAAAAGGAAAGCTTGGTTCCATCTTTGAAAAACCAGTTCTTTTTTTTCTTTTTTTGAGTCAAGTGTAGACATAGACTAAACTTTGTGTACTACTCACTATCCATTCTGCAATTAAATTCCAATCTTCTCTTCCATCTACTTTTTGAGAAACTGCTGATAGGAAGCTAAATATATGATTTGTCTTACCATTTTTCCTTGCTCTTCTTGCTTTCTATCTGATAGATGTGCTAATGAACAGGGAAATTGCCAAAATGTAGGGAGTGGAGTAAAGGAGAAATAGGAACAGGAAGAAGGAATTATGACCAAAAAAGAGGTCTTAGAATGACTTCTCTTATTATTATTTGAATTAGTATCTATATACACATATATGTATATACACACATACATGCATATACACATGTGTATATATGTATATGTGCATGTATGTGTATATAGAGAGATGTATATATGTATTTATTCACATATATAATGTGTGTTTGTATGTGTGCATATCTATATATACCTACATAAATACACATACATGCGTACTAATATGTGTGTATATAGACAAATACATATTTGTATATCTGTAGCTATCCCTATATAGATATGTATTCATACTTGTGTGTGTATGTTATGTAGCTGATTCTGCCAGATAGTACAAAAATATAACCCTCAAAGTTGAATTATTTCCCAAGTTTTCATCAAATATGTTCATCGACGTGCTGATAAATATTGTTTTCTTGTCCATGACAGTAATGGTGACTTTGCTTTATATTTCAGCCTTTACAGATTCCAAAGAAATAAAACCCAGTGATATTTCTATTATCATAAAGGTTGAAGAGCAAAGGCCATAGTAAAGCCAGCCCAGATATTCTCTTTAGATATGCTCTGTCTGTATTTGGCCACATAACAGTTTCCTCCTCCTCCACAATACATACCTTAGAAGGCAAAGGCTGGTAAGATCTTTTTTATTTGCAGGCAACAGATAGTCTCTTGGGCTTATTTGCTCCTATTCCACTAGCCTTAGATTCTCCTTGTTCATAGATCTCCTCAACCCTTTACTGAAGTGAAAGGGAAATCACTGAATTAGTAAAAAGCATGGAATTACCAGACAGGCAGCATGATATAGTGAATAGAAAACTGAGTTAAGAAGGCTTGGATGCAATTCTGCCTCTGACTCCATACTATGGGACTTTGGTCCACTTACTTAACCCCCCTCATGCTTTTTGTAACTTTCTAAGACTTTAAGTTGTAGAAGAAGTGCCAGCCTAGATTGGAGGAGGGAATTTCATCTTCTGGGAGTTCCCTATAATAATAAAATCACAGTGCCAGTCACACTTAGTATCGCTGTGGTAAGACCAAGTAAATTAATTAGGAGCAACCTTTCCAACACACATGATCTGCGAGCAGAATTTTATGAATCTCATCCATTCCTTACCCCAGGGCCTGGAAATAGCCTCAAGGCCAATCTAGAGAAGATGGGACACTTTAGATCTCTTTAGGCCCATCATCATAGTAACTTTACTCCATGACAAGGGAGACAAAATCTTTCCAAGACACTGCTTCTGCTTTTTTTTTAATTTTAAAAAATTACCATATTTACAAGCATGAATATCACTATAGGCAATGAATGGGAAAATATGATTGCATATGAAACTTTGAATCTATTATGTTTATATTGTTTCATTCTTTTTAAAAAAAAGTCTATTAGTTTATGTTAAAAATGAGTTCGTATTTGGTTGTACGTAGTGGTGCCAACATTATTTTCTTTGTCTTTGTCCCTTTCTGAAATTCTTTCTCTCATCTGTGTACAGATGATTCATTGATCCTGGTATTTTTTTTTTTTTGCCTATCACTGACTCTCTCCCCACTACTGCTTTTTCCCATTTCAAATTAAACCTTCCCTTGTCATAAATAAGTGTAGTGAGCTCTATCAACTGAATGAATTATTATTGCTAGGCACTGGCTAATCATTTGATGTGCATGTGAGGTGGGGAATAATACCTAAGTGGAACTACTCCATTGGCCAAATTAAATGTTTGAATATTATGAGATCCTTAGGAATAGAATATTGATGAGATTGTAAGCCTGTAGTTTTCCCTACCCATTCGATCCTTCAGTAATTCAATTTGCCAAACATTAAGTACCTAAACTGTTCAAGAGAAGAGGGAATATAGCATATGAGTTAGAAAGCTCTTCTGCAGGTCAGCAAGGCCTGGGCTCAAGACTCTCTTCTGCCATCTATTGGCTCTATAATCCTGGGCAAGTCACTTAAGCTTTCAATGCTTCAAGCAACTTTCAAAGGCTAGAAGGTACAACAGAAGAGACAATTTTCTTGTAATAACGAATTCCAAGAAAGACCCTCACCACCCTCCAAAAAAAAAAAACCAAACAATTATAAGGTAAGAGACTAGCTACTGGGAATATAAAAAGGGAAGGACAGCTTTTGCTATCAGAATGTAGAGTTCCTGTAGCAGAAACTGCCTCCTATCCCCTTTTGGGTCCACAGACCACAATGAAAACTAAAGTCGAAGATTTTGCTTTTTGACTGGTAGAAATTTCTGTGCACCTTGTCTTGTTTGCAAGAAATAGTATAGTTTCAGTTAATGTGTCAATGTAACATCATAGGCTTTGTTGGAAGTCATAAGTATGGACCTGATCCCAGTTAAATTTATATGAGGTAGCTAGGCAGCGCTGTAGTGGATAGAGTGCCGCACTTGGGGGTCTTCAAGACCTGGATTAAAATCTGACCTCAGACATTTATTATCTGTATGACCTTGGTCAAGTCAGTTTCCTCAAATGTAAAATGAGGGTAAACCCTACCTCCTACAGTCATTATGAGGATGAAAGTGAGATAATGTTTGTAAAGAATATAACACAGTGCCTGGCATATAGTAGGTGTGATATAAATGCTAGCTTTTATTCTTATTGCCGTTATAGGAGTAACTCTTCTTTGCCTTTGTGGACAAAACGTGAAGAGCTGCCAAGACTCGTTTTTAAGGCAGTAAAATAGGAATAATCCAAATATAAATGTAGCAAATTGGCAAAATGGTACATTACTTTCATAGCTAATAACATCGTGATGTTTAAGTGGGTCATCAAATTGCAGAGCACTGTATTTATGTGCTATCGGAAAATACCTAGATGCAGATATTATGCATTTAAAGGAGCCCAGAAGACATTTTTATTTGTTTCTTTGTGTTTGGATTTCAGGAAACTTCCGTTCAGACTGCGTTTGTGATTTTGGGAGCCAGAGTCCCGACGTCACTTTAGAAAAGGTACAGAAAATACAACTAATTCAAATGCTGGGTGAGTGTTGCATACTGCTAGTTAATGTTTGCGGGTTTTTTTTCCTTCTTTCCAAAGGAAAGGTGCTTTTCTTGAGCCCCTTTAACATTTCTTTCTAAAATGCTGAGAATCTCTGGGCCAGTAATCCCACCCAAGTACAAGTAATACTGTTGCTGATTCTTAACACACTCTGAAGGAATCTTTCATTTGAAGTGGAACTGATGTCTCAGTAATGCCCTATTTGCTCATTACCTTTTGAAAGCATTTTGGAGCCAACTTATAGACTCCACAGAAGTCAGTCTCATGACTTCCTAACTGTAGGATAGAGTGACTTTGCAGATGATTTAAGATAGATGGACAAGGTGAACAAAGGCTTTCTCACTTCTGTCTCTAGTGATGACTGTCCTTTAAACCCAGTCAAAAGTACAACCTTATGTGCAACACCAGCTCAGTCAAGTGGTGACTAGGGAAATTCCCAGGTCTGTAACTACTAGTTAGAAACCTGTGTGACTCTCTGTGTTGCATTTCTAGGGGTGGTCTAAAATAAATTATTTAACTGCATATATCTTGTATATACATATACAATGATTTGCATATTCCCTCACCTGTTAGAATATGAACTCCTTGAGAGCATGGATCATATTTTTGCCTTTCTTTGTTTCCTCAGTATTCACATATAGTAAGCACTTAATAAATGCTTGCCAACTGCCCTTATCAGCTCATTGAAGTTTCGCATCAGTTGGGTCAATGATGTCAGAATATATCTGTCACCATTTCATCATGTTTCTACTGCAGCTAGAAATGTGTGTATCAAAAAAAATGGTGTTTATCAATCTCAGTAATCATTTTTACCAGCATGTTTGGTTCCCTTGGTCCTAGTATTCATGATCTGGTCCCAGGCCCACCACAGGCTACAATGTCCATACCTCATTTTTTACTGTCATAGGCAATCTATACACAAGGTACCCTGCTAGACACTAGAGAAATAAAAAAAATTGAGTATTCAAAACAAAAGCTAGTAGAGCACAAAGTTTTTAACAAGTTAGAAAAGCTTTAGCCCAGGAAAGATGAATGCTATTGCCCAAGGAAGATCCAAGTTAAGTTTGGCAAAGACTAGCCACCAGGGATGAATTATTTCTTCATGGCATCCCATTTAGTGAAGAGCACTGGAAAGTAACTCAGATCTGTGTGTCCCTCTTCTTCAGTGATGGTGAAAGAATGGCATTAAAGGGGAAAAAGGATACAAGGAATCATACAACTTTAACTAATAGGGTCTTTGTCCAGTGACAAGGAATATCTGTTATTATTAACATTTTCGGTTGCCATCCAGAAAAAGGATATAAAGGAAGGGACAGAAGAAGAACAGAGAGATGGTGGCTGGTAACTGCTGAAGGTTGCCTAAGACCTCATAACTGTCATGAAGATGTCTGCTTTCTTCCTGGGCTATGAATACAAAACATAAGAAAATCTCTCAAGATTTACTGAATCATAAAGACGCCTCACTTCCTCCGATTTATGTCTATAGAGGCACACATGATATTGCTATAAACAATAAAGGAAGCATTTCTAAAAATTACAAAGTCTTGAGTAAGAAACTGAAGACCTGGGGCGGGGTGTTCGAGTAAGTGGTATTTTCATCACTGCTACCCATAGAAATAAAGGTATTCAGAACAAGAAAATAGATTTGCTTTTAGAGGATGAAATTTGAGATTGATATTTGGATTTCTGTGCTACAGCCTAAAATATAGTTACACCAGGCTGGAGATGGAGTACAGCTAACAAGGAGACGTTTACAAATCTAACAAAAGTTTTAAACTAAAAAGGAAGAGGCAGGAAGACATCTTTTTACACATATCCAACAAGATAGCAATAGGGAATTGCAAATATAAGGGGAAAGTATAACAACAGAGATGACCAGAAATGAATACGAGAAATATTCCAAGAAACGTGCCAGCAAGAAAACATCTGGTCTCAGAGATGTACACACATGTGTAAAAGTACACTTATAAGCAATGTAAACTAGAAGTCCTAAAGCATGGAGGAAACTGACCTCAGGTAGATATCAGTTGAAATCTGGTAGAATGGAAAGCTTCATTTAATTCAAAAGAAACAGAAGAGATTAGGGGAAAGGAACATGTCATGCCGAATATTTAGAAAATACACTTCTCTGAGGAATTCTCAGAGTCTCCTTTTGTGGAGAAGCATAGTAGAGAGAATAAAGATAACTTTTATGAAGTGCTTTAATGTTTACATAGTGCTTCAAATATATATGCTCATTTAATTGTGACATTGATCCCATGAGATAGCTACTGCTTTTACTGCTATTTTAAAGATGAGAAAACCGAGGCTGAGAGACCTTAAGTGGCTTACCCAGATCACCTAATTCGTTAATATCTGAGGTAGATTTTGACAACAGTTGTTTCTGATTTCATATCCAGTGAAAGTTAATGGAGTGGAGGGAATTGTGGAAAGATTGCTGAATAATGAAGAAAACTACTGGACTCTCCCAAATCCCCACCCCTAGTAATTTAAAATAGCATCTCAAAGTGAATTTTAGAGTATCACAAATAATTAAAAGTTATAGTAATGCAGTCATCCAGTCTGACAGCTTGGGGGGACTTTTGGAAAGGTCTGACCTTCCCGGTGTGCCTGATTGAAGTGTCCTTGGGACAGTCTTGTAAGCAGTAGCCTCAGCTTCTAGAGCTTTCATCCCATAGATGGTTTGGGGGTTGAGTGGCTGATCAGGAGAAGATTATGGAAGCCTTTCGATGGTGCTGGACCTGGAGTCTGGGTGTACCCACCACATGGGTTCTCAGATTGTGGCTACAGCAAAGAGAAATGAACACATGCTGGTGAGTGTGGGTGGCACAGGGGCGAGACCCTGCTGGTTGTGGTCACTTACAGGAGAGCAGAGTCCCTGTTTTCTGTTCTGGGGCATAGAGATGAGCAGCCACTTGAAGTTCCACAGGGAGCAAAAGCATTTTCAGTATTGGCAGTGCTGGGGTCCCTGGTCAAGGCTCAGGGGTGGAGAGGAGTAATTGAGTTCACGTATGCACCAAGGCATGAACCTGAGGAGTAATGACCACACCTGGCCTTGGATTATAGGACATAGGAAGAAAAAGATTAATCTAATTATTCAGTGCCATGCCAATAAATTACCAAAAATATTTTATTTATATATAAAAATAATAACAGTTCTTTTGGAAAAACAAAAGTTCAGGAACATCAAAAGAATTAATGAAAAAATATAAAGGAAGGAAGTCTAGCAGTGCCTGGTCTTAAACTGTGTTATAAAATGGTAATTATCAAAACCATCTGGTACTAAGAAATAGAATGGTGGATCGGTAGAATAGAGTAGATATATAATATGCAGTAGTAAGTGATTATAGTAACCTTGTGTTTGATAAATGTAAAGATTTAAGCTTTTTGTATAAGAATTCACTGTTTGATAAAAATTGTTGGGAAAATTGGAAAATAGGTTGGAAGAAACTAGATGTAGACCAGTATCTTACACCATTTACCAAAATAAGATCAAAATGGATACATAACTTAGACATAAGGGTAATATCATAAATAAGTTAGAAGAACATGGAATATATCACCTATTAAATTTATAGATAGAAGAAGAACTTAAGAATAAGAGATAGAGAGAAGTGTGAAATGTTAAGTTAGATAATTTTGATGACATTAAATTTAAAAGTTCTTGTACAAACAAAACTAATGTAGCCATCATTAGAAGGAAAGCAGAAAATTGGGACAAATGTTTTATAGTTCCTTGCATAAAGGCCTTGTATTTCAAATACATACTTAACTTTGTCAAATTTATAATGATGGGAGTCATTCCTCAGTTGGTAAATGGTCAAATGATATAAACAGGCAGTCTTTGGAAGAAGAGTCCAAAATCATATATGCATACACACATACATACACATATATGTACATATATGTATGTATGTATGTATGAATATAAAGCCACATGAAAAAATGCTCAAAATCATTTTTGATTAGAGAAAATCAAATTCAAATAACTTTGAAATACCATCAGGTTGGCTCAAATTAGAGAAGGGGAAAATGACAAATGTTTGAGGGAATATAAAAAAAATTGAAACACATACACTGTTGGTGAAACACTCAATTAATCCAACCATTTTGGAGAACAATCTGGAATTATGCCCAAAATAATAAAACTATATATATCCTTTGACCCAGCAATGCCACTGTTAGGTCTCCCAAGATGATCAAATAAAAATCGGAAAGGAACCTATGTCTTCTACAAATTTATAGCAGCTCTATTTGTGGTGGCGAAGAGCTAGAAATTGAGAGGATTTCCATCAGTTGAGCAGTGGCTGAATAACTTGTGGTATACAGTTGTGATAGAAGACTATTGTGCTATAAGAAATAATGAACAGGTTGATTTTAGAAAAACATGAAAGACTTGCATGAGATAATGCAGAGCAAAAGGAGAAGAACCAAGAGAAGTTTGTATAATAGTAACACCAGTATTGTTTGAAGAGTATATGTGAATGGCTGAATTATTCTGTATTATATGAATATTCAAATCTACTACAAAGGATCTATGAAGGAAGATACTATCCACCTCCAGAGAATGAACTGATACATGAAACTATCTATCATATCATTTCACAAATTTATCGGTCAAATGTTGACTTCCCCTGGTGTGGAGTTGGAAAGCAGGGAGGAAACTTGGAACTCAAATGTGACAAAAAAAAAATAAACAAAATTTTTTTAAAAAATTGACGTAAGATGCAATATTATTGTGGGAAGATTTTACAGACTTCCTGGATAGAGTGGGAAGATTTTACAGACTTCCTAGATAGAAGCTGGAAATAACTGAATTTTGAAGGTATTGTAGACTATCACAGAGGGATGATATTGTACAGTTGGGAGACTACAATGATCCCAATATCTGCTAGAGCTCTTACTGCCCAAACCTGAGATATTAGTTTCTTGACTTGCCTTAATGATAATTTCTTCTTTCAAAAAGTAGAGGAAACAATGAAAAAAAATTCTATTTTAGCTTTGATTCTTTCTTGCAAGTGTAAATTTTCCTGGAGTGGAAACAATTGGAACTTTGAAGTTCTATTTTAGAATTTGTGGTAGAGAGGTTGATAAACTAGGTGTAGTCCTGCCTTTCTTCCTTCCTATCTTCCTTCCTTCCTTCCTGTGTGTTCGTTCTTCATTGTCAAAGAAGACTATGCCATCAGAGAAATAATAACTTGCACTTGACTTTGTTTTGAGTGAGGGAGGGCTGTGCAGGTCACCAGCCTCACTTCTCCCTCAGAGCCATCTGAATCCAGTGGCCAGATATTCATCAGGATGACTGAAGATGACCCAGGATGAGGCAATTGGATTTACGTGACTTGTCCAAGGTCACACAGCTAGCGAGTGTCAGGTGTCTGAACTCAGGTCGTCCTGACTCCTGCAATAGTGCTCTATCCACTGCACCACCAGCTAGGTAACAAATTTCCTGCAATCGACTCAAGAAGGGATAGGACTGCTGTTCAAAGTGTATAGGACAATGTTAATGGGAGCAGAAAGGGGGATATGTATTTATTAAACACCAATTGTGTGCCAGACACTGTGCAAATGTCTCGCCTGATGTCATCATCACCATAGGAGATGGGCTCTCAGAAAGGAGGCAGCGCCACTTGACTCTTATTTCAACCTGGTCTTGATTAGGGAAAAAAGTCTAATAAGTAAGGAAATATTGATAAGGCATTGCTATAGGATGTGATAGCGCCAGCTCCTACCCACTTAGGAGGGCTGATTATTAAATTTCCAGTGTGTTAAATTTTCCAGTTAAATTTCCTGTGCCTTAGAAATTGGTAAATGCCACAAAACAGTGCTTGGTTGACTATTTTTTTTATTATTTAGCTTTAAGAAAGGAATGGATAAAATGTTATACTGCGGAATAAAAATGTGTCTTCTGTATCTTGGCCACCTTATAGTCAGTTGTTAAACATTTACCAACACACTTTCGCCTCTTTGTTTTTGTTAAGTCAGGAAGTCTAGAACATCTCACAGTACTGAAAGAACTGACCAATGTGATGACAAACTTGCATTTAGTGATGTTTGACAAACAGTGGCAAATATTAGTGATGCAGCAAACCTGCAGAATAAAAATGGTACTCTTTAATCCGAGTTTAAAAAAAGACAATGGAGACAGACTCCAAATTCTGGGCAAGTGATTGTGACCTTCATTCTTGGAAAAATTCTCTAACTTGTCTTTAGAGAGATGTTTAGTGAACACCTAAAAAACAAAAGTGGTAATCAAAAATTCAACACTTTTTAAAAAAACCATCATGGATTCATTAATAATGGGTCATGGCAAACTAATCTCTTGTCCTTTTGTGACAAAAGGTGATAGATAGTTTACCTAAATTCAGGTGGCTTTTTGAGTCTCCTGTTGATCCGTGTGAATAAAATGGAAAAGTGTGGGTTGGATGATAGAAAAATTAAATGGATTTGGAACTGATTGAATGATTAACCTGAAAATGTAGTCATTAAATGACTTGGTGTCTACTTGGAAGGAAATCTGGAATAGAATGACTCAGAGATCTGTGCTTGTCCCTGTTATATTTAACTTTTTAAAAAATGTGACATTAGAAGCATGAATAGTATGCTTATTAGATTTATAGTTCTCACAAAGATGGATAGCTCAAATACTGGATGACAGATCCAAGTAGAACTTGACAAGGCTAGAGCAATGGGCTGAAGAATATAATTAGATGAAATTCTAGTACAATAAATGTAAAATCTTACATGAAGGCAAAAAATTCAAGTTAAAGTTTGGGTAGATATGATTAGTGAGCAGTCTGTCAGAAAATGATCTGGTGGTTTTAGTGGACTGCAAGCTCAACATCAGGGTAGTATGTCAAAAATTAAGTCTTAAGAATCATTAAACACAGAACTGTGGCCATGATGAAGGAAATAACAATGCTTTACTGTGCCCTATTCAGACTACATAAGGAAGTTTGCAGTTTAAGTTCTTAAGTTTCACAATTTAAGATCATAGGTAGAAGGGATGTCAAGAGGTTATCTACTCCATCCCTTAATTTTATTGACAAGGAGACCAAAGCTCAACATGGTTAAGTGATTTGCCCAAGGTATCACAGGTAACCACATATTAAAGGTGGAATTTGAACTCAGGTCTTACGATGCCAAAACCAGTACTTTTTGGTAGGATATTTTTCTCATCACACAAAGGCAATAAGGAGGCATCTGATAGGATGGCTGCCATCATTTTGTTTTGTGGTAAACATGATGACCATGACTACCATGAAAGAATGAATGATGAAGCTTTCATTAAGCACTTAATATGTGCTAAGTGCTGGGATAGGAAGTCAGAAGTAAAGACAGTTCCTGCCCTAAAGGATTTTACATTCTAATAGAAGGAGACAGTATTTAGAGAGGAGTATGAAAAGAGAGATTTTGGTTTAAAGTTACAGGGATAATTATTGGAGCTAACAGGAAATCCAATAAAACTTCCTTTCCAGTACTGATTTGATACTGACTCTAGTAATGGTTCTGGGTTGGCAAGAAGATGAAATAGCCTGAGAAATGAAATAGCCTAGATAAAGTGAGTTACAGGAGGCCCTCATGAATCAGAATAGTTTTGCCCCAGAGAATGAGTTTCAGAGCTGAAAGGGGTAATATCTTCTAGGGCATCATCATTTTGGGCAGCAAGGCAGCTGGTAATAAGATGGTTTTAGATTGAAGACAAGCGTGGATGGAGTCAGCCAAGATGAACATAATTGCAACTTATGCTCAACAATCTTAGGTAATCAAGTTTGTAAAAGAACACTCTATAATTCTCCAAGCCATGTCCACATATATGTCAGGGTCAAGGTATCACAGGGAAATACTGTGAAAAAATATGCGGAAAAATATAGTGTAGAACCAAGGAAAAAGATGCTAATATTCTGCAGGTAATTCAGTAGTCATATATATATTTGTGTGTGTGTGTGTGTCTCTGTGTGTGTGTGTGTGTGTGTGTGTGTATGTATATAAACTTTGGTTAAAAGGAATTCAAAGGCACTTGACATGCTGAATCTTGAAAAAAACATCACACCCAATTAAGGTGACTGTATTTTTGCATACATGAGAGGTATAATTACCTCTGTTACAGTCATTCCTGATTAGCTGCTTTTGAGGAGTCAAACCCTTTACTTGGTATAGCAAAGGTCAAAATCAGCAACAAATTGGAAGAATGGACAAAGGTTAAAAGAAGATATTGCATGTAATTACAGTGGATCCAAACAATCCATTGATTCTCTTAAATGAAAAATAAAGAAAAATTACATGAACTGTCACCATCATCTGTAGAATCAATGTAAATCTGTTGCGAAAAGGAAGGAGCCTAAGAACCTAGAACCCATGTCAGCTGAAAAACAAGGAAAACCAATTTTAGAATATAAACTAATTTGAAAACTTTATAGAAGATGTTGGAAGATTGTGAGCAGTATTATTTCACAACACAGCCAAGAGTATTGGAGGGCAGAAAACAATTCTGCACAAAGTTTATCATGAGACCAAAGTATATAAAGAATATCTCAATAACATCTATAAGATCACTTATAAGAGAAGTAACAATCACATGTAAAATGAAATAAATCTGTCAGAAGTTGTATGACACATGATGTTCAACATCAATGATTGTAGAAACAAGAGATTTGGAATCAAATACCTTAGTGCTCAGTATATTATATATGTAGAAAATATAGAAGATGAAGACAGAAAGAATAGCTGTATCAAGTACACAGAAGAAATATGTGCAGGAGCACAGTTTTGGATATATTGAATGATCAATTTTCAAAATATCTGATAAAATCACTGGAAAAAAACATGCACTTTTTTATTACCCAAAATAAGAAGGTATTTAAGAAAGTCTCCATTCATGCATACATTCTTTCATTCATTCAACCATTATTTATTAAATGTCTGCTATGTACCTGCTATATACTATGCACACTATGTTATTGACCTATATAATTATATTGACTTTCTTATTTCTAAAAAAAATCTTCACGAAAGTGATCTGCACCTAAATGGAAGGAATTCTTGATGAAAGTTTGGAAAAGAAAAGATACAGACTCTGGCCAATGTTTTTTTTTTAAAGAAGGCCATTTTACTATGTCTTTATGGTCCCACAGTAGACTGAGATAGAGAATAAAAGATGATACTTTGCTTATTTTTTGATAAATACATAAAAGCATTTGATTCAGGAGTGCTTAAGGTAGCCTTAAGGGATCTTGTCCAATAAGGTATCACTTGCACATACATTATAAAGGATGCCTTGATATTTCAAGGGGTGTTATGTCAAAAGGGTATTGAATTGTTCTGTTTAGTTGCTAAGTATAGGAGCAGGAGCAATTGGTGATAGTTAGATCTAGGCAGAGTTCGTATGGGTCTGGAGAGAAACTTCCTAATCTCTTGAGCAGTCCAAAGGCTGAAAGGACTGCCTTTTGAGGTGGTAGATTTCCTTTCAATGGATATCTTCAGGCATTGGATATCATTTTTCTCCCAATGCATCAAGGAAAGGTTCATGGAAGAAGAGGCATTTGAGGTAAATCTGGAAAGTTGAGTAAGTTTTCACCAGATATATGGGGGCAGGAGTACTCAGCTAGGCTCCAAATTGCTGTTGGATCTTAAATATCAATTTTACCTCCAAAGGATAAGATTTACAGCTATTAGAGATATTCCAAAGAACATGCTAGGAGGATCTGAAGATAATTTGAAAGGAAGTGTTTTTGAGTAATGACTGCATTGCCCTCCCAAGGTGATTGATGACTTTAAGAGGGCTAGAAATCATTTGCATTTGATCAATTCTGGCTTGTTGAAAAAATCAGTCATGCCACTCATATCTGCCAGCCACATGCACCCTTTACACAGTCTCCTGCTTTTGTTTGGAGCATTAACTAGGCATGAACTTGAAGCATCAGCCAGTGGCAGAGTGGCTGTCATTGCTGCCCCATTCCACTAGCCTGTCAACAGGATATCTGTCAATCAAATACCTATTCCCAGAAGACTGCACATGGTTCTGAGAATGACTGTCAAGCAGGAGAAATATGCCAGGGCTATTGCTGTTGGTCTGCCTGATTTTCCTTCCGTTCCTTATGCTCCTAAGCAATTAAAAACCAAAACAGATGAGATAAAAGAGCTCCAAATGGTAACTGCTCTTCTATTCAAAGAAATGGAACAGGTTGAATAGCTCCAGAGGTTTGATTCAATCCCCCATTCTACCCTACCTCAGAATAAACTGTACATCACAGCATCTTCTTACAGGCTGCAGCAGTCCCCTAAAACCAGGGCTGCCTGAATAGTTTTTTTGTTTATTTTTACCTTATGTTTAGAAAATGAGTAATCCAGCTCTGAGAAAGAATGATAATGTTTTTTCAAAGTTAGTATAGTTCATATATACACAAATATGAAAATGTCATCAACACAAATGCTGACTCTATAAAACAAAGGAAAGAGTTAGCAGAGAAAGAAGGGAATGGTTGCAAAACAAGTACCAGTTCCTTGACTGATTGCTTCTTAAGTTTCACTATTCTTGGGCACTTGAGATTTCCACTTCTGGGTTTACAAGTAATGGTCACCTCAGGAAGTTAGGGAAAATATGACCCTGACTCACTCTTCAAAGGAAATAATTTTTGGAACTTGCCAGCTACTGAGAAGTGACCTCTGAGTTTGCCACATCCTAAGACCTAAGACTAGAGACCTAGAGTCCCCCTTCTTTGAGTATAAATTTTATTCATTTCACAAATATGTTTAGTTTTTACCCATTATATGAAGGACCCTGAAGGAGATAAGTCCTTGCCCTCATGAAGGTTACAAACTTTTAAAATTATATACCTGAAAGATGTATAGTACAGATAAAAAGATATAAAACTATTACTTTCTATATACAGTTTTTAAAAGTGTATACTAAATTTAGCATGATAGCTAACAGAAATGTCCTCATCTATGTTCCCTTTGGAGCTTCCTTCTGCTCTCTTCCATGTTAATTACTCACTACATTCTTCCGCCATGCCTGAAATGTGTACTCTCCTCTCAACTCCATATTATGGAATTCCTGTATTTATTCCTTCAAGATATAATTCAAACTTGTTTTGTTTTTAAAATATTTTTATTTTGTTAACTATTTCCCAATTACATGTAAGGAAATTAACATTCTTTTTTTTAAAATTTTGGGTTTCAAATTCTCTCCCTCCTTGCCACTACTCACCCGTGCCTTGAGAAGGCAAACAATTTGATATCAGTTATATATTAGCTTAAGCTTTGTTGCCACACTTTATTTTATAGTTTTGGTTTTTTTTTGTTATGTTTTTTGCTATAGCAAATGTCCTCTTATTAGTGTGCTTGTACATAGCTTTGCTGTACGTTCTTTGGGGAATGTGCCTGTTACTGATATCAACGGGTCAAAGGCAATATAGAATTTAGTGACATTTTCAATATAATACCAATTTATTTTCCAGAATGTTTGGAGCATTCTATACCTCTACCAACAGTACACTAGTGAGGTTTTCTTACATAGTCCTTCCAACAACTGTCATTTTACCTTTTTGTCACCTTTGCCAGTGTGATGGGTATAAGGAAGAATCTGAGAGGTGTTGTAATTTGCATTTTATTATTAGTGATTTGAATTATATGGAATTGAATTATATGGAAACATATAGCTTTGATAGCTTGTATTTTTTATCTTGAGAAATGCCTCTGCCTGTCCTTTGACAAATTATCTATTTGTGGAGTGATTCTTTGTCTTATATATTTGAATCAATCCCCTATACATTTGAATATAAAACGTCTGTCAGATAAATTTATCACATTTTTCTAGTAAACTCTTTTTCTTCTAGTTCTAACTAGTTCTAACAATTGTTTTAACTTGTGGAAAAGATTTTTTTTTAATTTTATGTAATCAAAATTGTCTTCTATGATCATCTCATTTAGTTAAAAATACTTCCCTCACTCACTTATAATTATATCTTCTTTCCCCCCAGTATGTTCATAACTCCAGTTTTGAGTTAAATATGTTACATGGTATGAGACTCCTTTTCAGTTTTCCCAATAGTTTTTGGTATCGAACAGTTGGTCCTGAAACTAGTAGCCTTTTTTCCCACCTGTTTTACCTTTCGGTATTCTTTGTCTCAAAATTTCCTTTCCTTTTTCATACATGCAGTAGCCTCATGTGAAATTATCTATCATTCCTTAGTATTTGAAAATTTTCTGCGTACTTGTTATATATTTTTTCCTTTGATCTTGACCTTCTGATCTTTAGCTATGATGTTTCTAAATGTTTTCAATTTGGGATTTCTTTAAAGATACGTTGTGGATTATCTTTTAACTTTGCCCTCTGATTATCATGGTTTCTGGCAGTTTTCTTTTGTAATTTTTTGAAACATGATATCCACATAATTTGTTTGGTCACTTTTTTCATGGAGTCTAATGAATCTTAAATCACTTCTCATGCTGTTTACATGTCATTTATTTATTTTTATTTCTTTATTTTTATATTACGACATTCATTTCTACAAAATTTTGAGTTACAGTTTTTCTCCCCATCTCTCCCCTCTCCCACTCCATAACACCTTGCATTCTGTTTACCCCTTCTCTCAGTATTCCCTCCCTTCTATCACACCCCACCTTTCCCTTATCTGCATCTTGTCTCTTTCCTTGTAGGGCAAGATAGAACAATTTTCAACATTCATTTCTAATACTTTGAATTCCAACTTCTCTCCCTTCCTTCCTCCCCACCCATTCCCACTGAGAAGGCAAGCAATTCAATATAGGCTATACATGTGTAATTGTGCAAAAGACTTCCGTAAGATTCATGTTGTGTAAGACTAACTAAATTTCCTTCCATCCTACCCTGTCCCCCATTTATTCTATTCTCTCATTTGACCTTGCCCCTTCCCAAAAGTGTTTACTTCTAATTACTCCCTTACACTATTTGCCCTCCCTGCTATCATCCCCCTCATCTCACTTGTCCTCTTCTCCCTTACTTTCCTGTAGTATAAGATATTTCATACCAAATTTAGTGAGCATATTATTCCCTCCTTAAGCTAACTGTGATGAGAGTAAGCTTCACTTTTCCCCTCGGACCTCTTCCCTTTTATCCTCCATTGAAAAATATTTTTCTTATCTCTTTTATGAGAGATAATTTGCCCCATTCCATTTCTCCCTTTCTCCTCCCAATATATTCTTCTCCCACCCCTTAATTTTATTTTTTATAGATATCATCCCTTCTGATTCAACTCAACCTGTGCT
>CM053775.1:31013654-31049382 GCA_028658325.1 Potorous gilbertii
CTCCTAAGCATTTTATATCGTCTACAATTCTTTTCAATGGAATTTCTCTTTCTATCTCTTTCAGCTGGGATTTGTTGGTAATATATAGACATACTGATGATTTATGTGGGTTTATTTTATATCCTGCAATTTTGCTAAAGTTGTTTGTTGTTTCTGCTAGTTGGTAAGTTGATTCTCCAGAGTCTTCTAAGTATAACACCATTTCATCAGCAAAGAAAGGTAGTTTTGTTTCTTCACTGCCTGTTTTTATTCCTTCACTTTCTTTTTCTTGTCATCGCTATAACTAATATTTCTAGTACAATGTTGAATAATAGTTGTGATATGGACATTCTTGCTTCATCCTTGATCATATTGGGAAGGCTTCTAGTTTATTCCCATTACAAGATAGTGCTTGTTCTTCAGTTTTGTTTTGTTTGTTTATGTTTTCCTAACTATATTTTGTTGATCTTTTCAATTACATGTAAAAATAGTTTTTAACATTCATTTTTGTAAAATTTGGAGTTCCAAATTTTTCTCCATCTTTCCCTTCCTCCCTTCACAAGACTGCAAGCATTTGGACATAGGTTATACATGTACGATCACATTAAATGTATTTCCACATTAATCATGTAGTGAAAGAACAATTAGAACAAAACGGTAAGGCCCCAAGAAAGAAAAAACAAAAGAAAAAAAGTGAAATAATATGTATTCAGACTCCATAGTTCTTTCTCTGGATGTGGTTAGCATTTTCCATCATGAGTCTTTTGGAATTTCCTTGTATCATTATATTGCTGAGAATCAGTGATCCAAATCTGTCATAGTTAATCAACACATAATGTTGCTGTTGCTGTGCACAATGTTCTGCTGGTTCTGTTCATTTCACTTGGCATCAGTTCATATAAGTCATTCCAGATTTTTCTGATATCTGTCTGCTCATCATTTCTTATACTACGCTAGTACTCCATTACATTCATATACCACAACTTGTTCAGCCATTCTCCAACTAATAGGCATCCCCTCAATTTCCAATTTTTTTTCCCCACCACAAAAAAATCTACTTAAGTATTTTTGTACATAAAGGTTCTTTTTCCATTTTTTTGAATCTCTTTGGGATACAGACCTAGTAGTAGTATTATTGGATTGAAGGGTATACACATTTTAATAGCCCTTTGGGCATAGTTTCAAGCAGAATGATTGGATCAGTTCACAATTTCACCAGCAATGCAATTTTCCCACATTCCACAAATTCCAATTTTCCCACATCTTCTCCAACATTTATCATTTCCCTTTTCCATCACATTAGCCAATCTGATAGGTGTGAGGTGGTAGCTTACAGTTGTTTTAATTTACATTTTTCTAATCAATCATGATTTAGAGTGTTTTTTTCATATGACTCTAGATAGCTTTAATTTCTTCTCAAACTGCCTGTTCATATCCTTTGAACATTTATCAATTGAGAATGCCCTTGGTTTTAGATACATACTACGTACTTTAAGAAAATCCTGTACATTCCTACGTTCTCTAGTGTTTTTAATAGAAATGGGTGTTGTATTTTGTTAAAAGCTTTTTTTCTGCATCTCTTCATATAATCATAAGATTTTGTTGTTTTTCTTATTGATATGGTCAATTTTGCTTATAGTTTTCCTACTTTTGAAGCAACTCTGCGTTCCTGAAATAAGTCCCACATGATCATAATGCATATTCTTTTTAATATATTGTTGTAATCTCCTCCCTAGTATTTTATTTAAGGTTTTTTGTGTCAATATTTATTTAGAAAATTGGTCTATAGGTTTTTTTTCCCCTCTGTTTTTCTTCTCTCTGGTTTAGATATCAAAACTATAGTTGTGTCATAGAAGGAATTTGATGGCATTCTTAACTATTTTTTTCAGATAGTTTGTATAGTATCAGAATTAATTGTTCTGTAAATGTTTGGTTGAATTCACTAGTAAATCCATCTGGTCTTGGACATTTTTTCTTAGGGAATTTATTTATAGCTTGTTAATTTTTTTTTCTGAGATAGAGTTATTCAAGTATTTTCTTTCCATTTCTGTCAATCTGGGCAATTTGCATTTTTGTAAATATTCACAAATTTAACTTAGATTGCTTAGTTTTATTCGCACAGAGTTGGGCAAAATATCTCCTAATAATTGCTTTAATTTCATCTTCACTGGTGGTAGAGTCAACCTTTTCATTTTTGATATTGGTCATTTGATTTCTTCCTTTCATTCCTTTAATAATATTAACCATTTTTTTCATAAAACTATTATTATTAATTAAATTGATTTTTTCCCTTGGAATTTTATTAATCTCTTCTTTTATTTTCAGGATTTCTGTTTTATTGTTTAGTTAAGCACATTTAATTTGTTCTTTTTCTATTTTTTTTAGTTGCATACCCAATCCATTGATCTACTCTTTCTCCGTTTTACTGATATAAGCATTTAGAAATATAAATATCCCCCCAAGTACAGCTTTGAATGCATCTTACAAATTTTGGTATTTTTCTCTCATTGTTGTCATCTTTATTGATTGCTTCTGTGATTTGTTTTTTGACACATTCATTTTTTAGAATTAGATTATTTAATTACTAATTAGATTTTTAATCTAGACTACCAAGGCCCTTTATTGAGTATAATGTTTTGCATTAGGGTCCAGAAAGGGTGCTATTAATATTTCTGCTTTTTGCCATTTTGTAAATTTTTTATGTCCTAATGTGTGAATTGTGGTGAAGGTGCTATGTACAATTGAGAAAAAAGGCATATTCTTTTCTATTCCAATTGTTTTCTCCAGACTGCTATGTTATATAACTTTTCTAAAATTCTATTTATCTATTTAACTTCTTTTTCATTTATTTTATAGGTAGATTTCTGTAGTTATGAGGAAAGAAAGTTGAGATCCCCCATTCATATAGTTTTGCTATCTTTTTCCTCCTATAACTTCTTTAACTTTTTCTTTAAGAATTTGGATACTGTGCCATTTGGTGCATATATATAGTCAGTAATTGCATTACCTAATTTTCTGTTGTACCTTTTAGCACAATGCAGTTTCCCTGATGAACTCTTTTAATTAGACCTATATTTACTTTTGCTTTGGCTGAGATCATGATCGCTATTTATGCCTTTTTTACTCCTGCAAAAGCACAATAGATTTTTCTCCAGTCCTTTTCTTATTGTATTGGATGAGATTAATATCCAACACCTGTATGGGTCTTTCTGTGTCAGGTATATTTCATGTAAAAAGAGATTGTTAGATTCTGGTTTCTAATCCATTATTCTACCCATTTCTGTCTTATGAGTGAGTTCATCCCAATCATATTTGCAGTTGTGATTACTGTATATTTCCCTCTATCCTATTTTTTGTCTGTTTAACCTTCTCTCTTTCTTTTTTTATCCTATCCCTCCACTAAAGTCTGTTGTGCGTCTGAGAATCCCTTAATCCATTCTCAAACTTATTGCTCCCTTTCTCTTTTGCCCTTCCAAACCTATTTTTACTGATGAGTAAAATAGCTTTCTGTACCCAACTGCGTATATGTATTTATGAATGTATGTATATGTATGCATATTTTATACATATATTTTCTTCTTTCTTTGAACCAATTTCAATGAGTGAAGTTCAGGCGTTGCCAACTCGAGACCCCACTTTTCCCTTCATTTTAAAAGCTCTTCCTTAACAACCTCTTTTATGTGAGATAATTTTCCCCATTCTTCATCTCCCTTCCTTCTTCTCCCAATGAACCCTTCTTTCTTACCCCTCCATTTTTTGTAGATCATCCCAATATAATGGACATACATACATGACCTCTTGTGTATGTAGACTCCTTCTAACTGCCCTTAGAATGATAAAGTACTTAGGAGTTACATGTATCACCTTTCTATTTAGGGATTTAAACAATTTAACCTTACTTAAGTCTCTTATGATTTTTCTGGAGCCTTAACTTTTAATGTCAAATTTTCTATCTAGCTTGAATCTTTTCATCAGGAATACTTGAAAGTCATCTCTTTCATTAAATGGCCATCTCACACCTCCACACTGAAAAGATTATAATCAATTTTTGGGGGGTGTATTATTCTTGACTATAATCCTAGCTCCTTTGTCTTCTGAAATATTATATTTCAAGCCCTCTGCCCCTTTAGCTGCTGAATCTTATGTCATCTTAATTATGGCTCCATGGTCTTGACTGACTACTTTCTGGTTGCTTTAAGTATTCTCTCCTTGACCTGGAAGCTCTTTAATTTGGCCACCTGCAAGTTTTGATTTAGGATCTCTTTCAGGAGATGATCAGTGGAATCTTTTGATTTCTATTTTGCCTTGTGATTCTAAGATACCAAGACTGTTTCCTTTGTATATATACATAAAGGAAATGTATGATGTCAAGGATCTTTTTTTTCTTTTGATCATAGTTTTCATATAGTTCACTAATTCTTACATTGTCTCCTTTTAATCTATTTTTGAAGTCAGTTTTTCTGAAGATACATTTAACATTTTCTTCTATATTTTTATACTTTTGACTTCTATTGTATATTAGTGTCTCATGCAGTCATTAGCTTCCACTTGCCAAATCTTAATTTTTAAGAAATGACTTTTATATTCAATGAGATTTTGTACCTGTTTTCCCTTTTGATCAAATCTGCTTTTTTAAGGAGTTATTTCCATCAATGAAGGTTTACACCTCACTTCCCATTTGTCCAATTCTGTTTTTTTAAGGTATTATTCTCTTCAATGTTTTGACAGAGGTTCTTTTTAACAAATCATAGATCTGTTTTCATATGTTTTTGCATCACTATTATTTTCTTTGTCTGATTTCTCCTCTACCGCTTGCATTTATTTCTATTCTTAGCTTTTGCTCTTTTTTTAGTTCTTTCAGGAATTCTTTTTGCAGGTGTTTCCAGTCTACATTTTTCTTTGAGGCTTTGCTTGTAGATG
The DNA here is from genome assembly GCA_028658325.1 of Potorous gilbertii. Classification (NCBI taxonomy): domain Eukaryota; kingdom Metazoa; phylum Chordata; class Mammalia; order Diprotodontia; family Potoroidae; genus Potorous; species Potorous gilbertii. Next base: position 31,018,554 of record CM053775.1, read on the forward strand.
TTTTCCATGTCATTGTCTTCTTCTGAATTGTTTTATCTTCCCTGTTGCCATAGTAGTTTTTATGTTTAGTTCTTTGTTGTTGTTTGCTTATTTTTTCAGTCTGCTTCTTGGCTTAAAACTTCAAGTTAAATTTGGGTTATACTGACTTGAGTGGTGGGCAGGACAGGCTTTTTTGCCTTGTTATTTTTACAGCTAGTCTTGCAGTTCTGTAAGTTTTTGGTGCATCAAAGATGGTGTGATCCAGGGAAAGGTTTTGTCATTCCTCTCTTGGTCTGCCTTATGGTTCTTACCCAGGAAGGGCCCTTGCTCCCTTGAAGGAGCAAGTGTTAGTATTCTTCTCTTCCCTGGAACTGAAACCAGGGCCTTTGCTCCTTTGTGATTATAAATAATCCTCTCTACCTGTGATCTGAAGGTAAATATAGGCATTGGAGTTGTCAAATAGCACCTGGTCCTGTACCTGCTACTAATACAGGAATCCTCTATAATCTCCTGTAATCTCTTTATGACCAGTTTTCCAATCCCCTTACTGTCTCCCAGCCAAGAGCTCCTGAACCTGTTGCTGATGTTGCAGTTGCCTCTAAGTCCTGAAGTTGGTGTTGCTGCCATGTGGACTCTGCACCAGCCTCTACCCCAGTGTCATAGACCTATCCATCTGACCTTCTAAGTTGTCTTGGGCTGGAAAAAAATGTCCCACCATGACATTTTCTTGGCTATGCTGCTCCACAATTGCATTTGGGCATTATTTTAAGGTTTTGAGGGGAATGTTGGGAGTTTTTGGCTATTCTTCTTTCTATCTTAGGTTCAAGTCTAAGAGAAGCAAAATTGACATTGGGATAAACTGTGTACCATGTGGATGGAAAGTAGAAATAGAATCAGGACTTTGGTAAAGATCTCACAGACTTATTATCTGTGGGATGTCTGCTGAATCTGTCTTTGCCAAACCTAGGCAGTTAACATTTCTTGAGGCGACTTAATGGCTATTTCATACTTCTCAAGGTAGAGAAACCAATACATTGGGGAGTTGGGTGAGGGGCATTTTGTTATGCATCTGATTTTTCAACAATTAAGAAGAATTTGCTATGGAAACAAAAGTGGTGGAAACCACCAAAAATTGATTAAATACCTATCATGTGCAAGACAGAGTACCAGGCAAAGGGGAAATAGAGACCCAAAAAAAGCATTTCTGCTGGAAAGATATAGTATTTAAATAGATAAATAAATGTAAGATTAATTGAAGAAGATAATAAGGAAATCAGAAAATGCTTCATGTGCAATGGCGGTTAACCTTGAGGGACTCTATAGTTCGAATCTATCAGGGGAGCAACATGTTTCCAACCAGTGATTGAGAAAGACTGTTATAGCAACTGTGTGAAGAATGGGTTAGAAAGGAGAGAGACTATACCTAGGGAGACCAATCAAGAGGCTGGTGCAATAGTCCTAATAAGAGATTATAAGGATGTATGAAAGGCTGAATGAAGGTGTTGGTTATGTGAATGGAGAGAACAGATGTGAAAGCCTGATCAAAATCTGGGCCTTTGTTCATTTGGTCAAATATGTTAGAGAAACTTCGACCCTTAGAAGCTTAGCAGTGGCATCATTTTTTTCCCAGGTGATTTTGAGCATATATTGCAGAATCTCTGGCCATTCACCAGCTAGCTGCATCTGATAGGAGACACCTCAATGCCTCCAGTCATTATATCCACTGTAAATGAACTGAGACCTTGAGCTCAGGAGTCTGGTTCATTAAGCAAAACAACCTTTTTATACACATGTACATGATCCATGGCAATTTAAAAGCCTAAAATAGATTTATGTAAATACCACCATTCTAATCTACAGAGAAAATCTGAATTTTAAGATTTGTTTGGTAAGGAATATTTGACATCCTTTGGTTTGTAAAATGTGGATGATGTGCTCTTTAACCCCAAAGTTTACAGATTACTTGTGTTGCATAAAATTGGTAAGCAAAGTGTACAGATTTGGACAGGATGTTTTATAGCTTATAGGTAATATGAGTTTGCTTAGCATATAAATTCTTTACATAATAGAATATAAGAGTCTTAAATGTATTAGGTAAACTTTTATAACCTGATATGAGGAACTAGCTATAATATGGAAAAGAAAAATAAATGTATATATGTGTGTGTGTGTATGTGTACACACACACAAACACACACACACACACACACACACACAGTTTTAACATTGACCAAACCCTCTATTCACCTCTGCCATTCAAATTCAAAAGTTCCTCCCATCATTCCTTGCAGGATCAGTGCTTTTTCTCAGTTAGTGTGTGAGTCAGAGGAAGGGAGCTACTGATTACATCTGATTAGCTCATTTCATGGATAAACTATAGTGCTACCATGGTGATGTGCTATTTGTGTGTATTTGAAGTCTTTGTCCAAGAGTTGAAATTTAATATATCAGAGTATAAACTCACTATCTGGGTCACAAGGGGTGAGTGATATTGTCAATGGGTGGAGGGAGGCCATTGAAAGAAGATGATTTGAGCAACTACACTTGTGGCAGATTTGAGGGGAAAGGGGAAGAAGGAAGGAGCAGTTAGAACCCAACAGGTTTGCAAAGGCCAGTTTTCAGTAGTTGAAATAAAATTAGAGGAGGGCCAGGGGCAAAGCTTTGATTTTATGCAGTGACAGAAAGGGAAGGAGCTTGGAGATGTCAGGAATGACTTACCTCTTTGCCTCTTTTATAAAAATCCTTTAGTTTAGTATTCATAAATTAGATTTGACAATTTGTTGGTTAGAGGCACTTCTCATCTCATATATACATCCAGGTTTCTGATGAAGTAGCAAATGGAAAGAGGAGAGATTGGTAATGAAATGTTTCATGTGTATGTGTACACACACACACGCATACACAAACACACACATACACACACACACACTCACCAGATTAATAGCTTTTTGTCTTTTACCTGAGAGACTAAGTGACTTGTCCAGAGTAGTACAGAATAGGTCAGTCACAGAACTTGAATCCAGTCTTCCTGACCAAGGCCTACACTCTACCTACTGCAGCACCATTATGCCTCCTAAATAAATCATTTTTATCTCTCTCTCATATATCTATATGTCTTTCTCAACAGATGATACATTTAATAGACCATTATCTTACAGTGGCATGGAGGAATTTTCATGGAAATTCCTGAGTTCTTAGATGTAGAGCCAATTACTCTGTCACCAACTATTTATTAAGCACCTTCTATGTTCCAGGTACTACAATACATTCTGAGATGCAAAGAAAGTCAAAAGACAGTCAATATCCTGGAGTAAGTCTCCCCTACAGTCTAGTGGGAGAGACAACATGCAAGTAACTATGTACAAACAAGGTAGAGAAAGAGAAACTAGAGATAATCAACTGAGTAAATGCACTAGCATTAACGAGGATGGGGAAGGATTTACTGTAGAAGGTGAGATTTTAACTGGGACTTGAAGGAACCCCAAGAAATTAGGAGGTGGAGATGAAGAAGGAAAGACTTCCAAGCATGGGGAAAAGCCAATAAAAATTCACATAGTCAGGAGGTAAAGTGTCTTTCACAAGGAACAGCAAGGGGGCCAGTGTCCCTGGGTGGCAAAGAACATAAAGGACCTGGAAAGATAGGAAGTGACTAGGTTATGAAGGGCTTTGAATGCCAAAGAAAGGACTTTGTATTTCATTCTGGACATGACAGGGAGCCACTGGAGTTTATTGAATAAGGGGGTTGTATGGTTGAATCTATATTTTGGAAGATCGGTTTGACAGATAAGAGGAGGATAGAATAGAGTCAGGGAGAAACATGGCTCAAGAGACCAATGAAAAGGTCATTACAGTGGTCCAGGCATGAGATGATACAGGCTTGCACCAGGGTAGTGACAGTGTCAGAACGGAAAAGGAGGCATATCTGAGAGGTGTTAGAAATGAAGCATTGATAAGATTTGGCACCTGATTGGATATGGGAGGTGAGATTGAGGAGTCATATATGTCATACCGGAATGGAACCTTGAAGGCAAGCCTAGATGACTGGGATGGTGGAGGTGCCCTTAGTAGCAATAATGAAGTTAGAAAGAGGGGGAAGATCATGAGTTCTAGATTTGTCAAGTTTATTATATCTACATGACATCCGGTTAGAGGCATCTAGTAGGTAGTTGGAGATTTCAAGACTGGAGGTCAGGAGAAAGGTTATGACTGCATAAGTAGATTTGAGAATCATCACTATAGGCATGATAATTGAATTCATGGGAGCTGATGAAATCACCAAGTAAATATATAGACAGGGAAGAGGAAAGGGTATAGGAAAGAGAACCCTGTGGTATACTCCTGGTTAACTTGCATGACTTGAATGAAGATCCAGAAAAGGGGACTGTGAAGGCATGGTGAAATAGCTAGGAGGAAAACCAGGACAAAGTATTTCCATGGAAACCTAGAGAGAAGGAATTATCACAAACAGGGTGATGGACACTGTCAAAGATTTGAGAAAAGATTCTTAGATTGGACAGTGCAATGCAGTCTTTCTTATTGGTTCTTGTAAACTGGAAAAAATTTCAAGTGGAGGCTTCATTCACACTGAGGAGCACAGATCCTTGAGGTGTTTCTCATATCAAATGAAGTATGCAGAAAGCCAGTACTCTTTGTTCTCCTTGAGTCAAGTCAGCAAGATCCAAATGAAAGATCCTTTTGAAAAACATGAAGTCTAAGACAGGCTTAGAAGCAAGATTCTAAGTGTACTTTTTTTCACACACCTACAGCACAACCAATATATTGGCCTGTGGAAGCTGGAGTTATTTTTAACTATAATTGAAGCCCTTAGATAACTGCTGTAAAACTTTACCTCGTAAACAGCCCACTTTTCATCAGTTAGGTTTTTATTACTCTTTACAAGGGCTTGGAGTCAGGAATCAAATCCTGAATTCAAATCCAGCTGCAGACGCCAGCTTTGACCCTGGGCAAATCACTTAACCTCTGTTTTAATCCGCTGGAGAAGGAAAAGGCAAACCAGTCTAGTATCTTTGCCAAGAAACCTCATGGACAGTATGATCCACGAGGTCTTGAAGAGCTGGACATGACTGAATGACAAGGGGGCAATAAAAGAAATATAAGTAAAGAAAACTCATTTGATCATTTGAAAGCTTAGACTTTTTTGCAACATCCTTTGGGTTCATTTCAAAATTCTCTTTAAAAATTAATATTTAATGTGATTGTCCCCCACCCCCTGATGAAAATTACAGCTAAGTCATCTTTTTGAAGAAAAAAAAATTAACTTTCCTCCTTTGTGAACCTGATTGCTATATGTTCCCTACTTCCAAATTGTATTTTTGGAAACTCCCTTTATGTGAGCAGAAATACTTGAATGCATTAAGGATTGGTGATTCCATGACCCAAGTCCTCAGTATATGTAGAGGTAATGTGACTTTTCCAGGATCACACAGACACCAAGTGTTCCAGGTCTTTCACACTTGAAGTTTCACAAGCTTTCCACTAGGCAACACTGCCCTCTCAGCAAAATACCATCAAAACAAATACATTCATTTTTTTTCTTACCTTGCTAGTAAGAATGATACATTTCACTGTTAATCATTCGAGGACTATGGCATATAACATTTATACCTGTTATTTAAATATCTGTGTTCATGAAAGCCTTGTTCATAAATTGGACTTAAAGGAACATAATAGCTTCCTTGTACCCATGTTTCTTCAGTCTTTCCCTAAATGACATGCAGCCGTCTTTCAGCAAAATTTTCCATTCTCTGTGTATGCCACCAGGAAGGCAATTTATCAGACATTGTGATTACTAATTTCTTTGAGCCATTTGATTTCTAAAACATAGGGCAAAGATCACTGAATAACAGTCATGTTTCATCTTCCCTTCCTTCCTGGCTTTGAGATTTCCTTTCAAAATCTCTTTGCATTTACACATGATGAGCTTGATAGGCAGATATGTCACATCGGTTGTTATACATGCAGTAGTGTGTTTAAAACAATTACTCCTTTTGCTTATGAGACAGTTTATTGTCCTTTGTGCAAAGTAACAAGGCGTTTGGTCATGGATGACAGATCTTGATTCGAGTGTTTACAGTGTAGAACTCCTTCATGGCTGAAAGCTCCCAATGATTTCAATCTTTCTGTCACCCATATAAATCCCATATTTGCATATAGAGTCTGATTCTAACAGATAAAAGTGTATCTTTCAATTATTTGTTACACTCCTTTTTGGATTAAATGCCGCAATGTAAAGGATGTTCAGCTGGCTTAAGAAAAAATAGCTTTAACAAATTTCTCCTTTTTCCTGTTTGTAATCATAAAAAATCCCCACTCGACCATCAGACACTTCTACAAAGTTTTATGTCGAGTGAACCCCATCTAGCACACTCTATTTCACCACTGGGAATCAGTCCTAAAAAACCAATAAAAGGAGGAAGCCTTTGACTTAGCAGTTATTTCATAATGACCCTTGGACTACAAACTTGTTTAGAAATTAGAAACTTTCAAGGTCATTAGAGAAGATGCATGAGTTTTGCTAGGTTTTATTTGGGCAAATCTTAATAGTCCTCCATTCAGTAGTATTCCTCATATAGAAATACAGGGCTTCATTCTTGGATCATTGTCATTCTAAAGGAATAAGTCATATTCTGTGAGGGCCAAGGCTGTTCACTGGAAGAAGTCATGCACTTTTGGGAACTCTCAGGACTTTTAGGGACCACTACAGTTGCATTTATTAAAGTCATGAGGCATACTCGACAAGTAGTTTTCTGAAAAACGATCTGGAGGTTTTAATGGACCAATATGAGTCAAAAGTGAGATGTGTGGCAGCCAAGAAAATTAATGCAATGTAGGCTGCATTGAGAGGAATAACTCAGAAATAATGATGTGACAGTTTGGTTATACCCGGACTCAGTCAGACCATAATTAGAGAATTGTTCAGTTCATGTTGTCACATTTTTGGAAGGAGTATGATTAACTGAAGGATAATAAAGAGCCTTAAGTTTATGCAACACAAGGATCATATGAAGGAACAGTGGAGGAACTCTGAATGTGTAGCCTGGAGAAAAGATGCGTGGGGGTCAAAATTGGTGTCTTCAAGTCTTTGAAAGTCTGTCATGGGTGTGACCAGTTCTGCTTGACTCCTGGGGGCAGAAATGGGACTGCAGCATGAAAGATGTACCGAAAAGTTTTGCTCAATATTAAGAAGAAATTTTGAACAGCTGTTTATAAGCAGAATGGAATGAGGTGGTAGATTCCTCCCCAGCTCCTCCCTCCTCACACACACAAAGGAAGGGCTCAGTGACCTGGTGCCTTAGAGGAGATTTAGTAAGTGTGAGGGGTTTTCTAAATGTCTCCTGAAGTTCCTTCCAGCTCTGAATCCATGTAGTGCTACCCATGGACAGAATCTAACTCAGTGCTTTTAATTCTTTATTGTAAATGGGAAACACTTTGATACATTTTTTTTTAATTACAGTGTATTCCTAATGCAATCTTTTAAACTGCTTGTGATGCCTATCTTAACTTGTCCTAAAATGGACTTCTTATTTTTCAGACCAGAAAATGACTTACTCAAGGTCTTACTCCTATCTGTGATAAGAATCTGAAGTTATAGCAATTTAATTTGATAGATGGTGCTTTATGTTAACCTTTAGCACCTTTCTTTTTCTTTACTCAAAGTAACATATTCTAAGGGACAAATGCCAGCTGCTGGCCAAATCAAAGAATAAGTTTAAAGTTTACCAAGCAAAAGCTACACCAGGGAAAGAAACATCTTTGTTGGTATCTTGTATCTTTGTCCAAGGGTTTCAAATTTAAGGTTTTAAATGACACTTTCAAGAGACTTAGACCATATATAATGACCTTGTAAGATAACATTTTGTTATAACACAGTTTTGTAAAATGCATGCAGTTGCAGAAAGAAGAGTCTGCAATTGAACACTGTAATACTACTGCTTTTTATGTTGTTACTTAGACAAAGATGCAAAGAATCTTTTGTTTTGTTTTTTTTTTGATAGAGAGTTCCAGTTGTGGTATCTCTTCCCATCAATGCAGATTGCATCCCTTGCATAACTTAGTAGATAAAACCCTGAAACGCCGATAGGTTAAGTAACTTTTCTAGGTTCATGTGGCTAGTAAACACAGAAAGCAGAATTTACATACATACAAGTCATACATGCTTTATGAGGCATATTATTTTTGTACACATTCCACTCACACTATTAAGTTCAAAAAGTATAGTTTTCAAGCATTTACTCAATTGAAAAATATTCAGGGTTTCAAGACACGAGGCAAAAGAGTAGGCCAACTTTTGCTTGCTGGACCATCTAGAAGAAGCACGAGGAAAGCGCCATCCCCAATCTTGAGGTAACAAGGAGACCAAGGATTACTTCACAAGCTTCTTTTGTTGCCTGTTGTGTTTCCTCTGAAGTCATATAACTTAAAGACAGTTTCAGGAAATAGTTGGCGAATGTTCCCTTTCCTTTCAGCCATTTATTCTACATAATAATTGTGAGTTGGGAGCAACCATCTGCCTTACAGTTTGTGCTTGGTGTTGGAGAGACTGTTAATTACGAAAGGTCAAGGTGGAGGTTTTTGTTCTTGTTTTAGTTTTAGTCCTGTTGGCTGGACTACATTGTGACATTTTGCACTAATTCACACTTTGTAAGAAGATAATTGAGTTTTAAAATAATGTCTGCATGTGGTGGTTTTTGACTTGTTTCAATAATCTATATGTATCTGGTTGAGCAAATAACCTCAATGTGGTTGCCTTCCACTCCTGGGATTTACAAATCAATGAGTCAGTGAGACAGAGGGGACACAATCTAGTATAAAATCACAAGGCTAATAAGACCAACTGAGATTTTCTTTATGTCTGGATCTTATTTTGATGTTAGCCTACTGGTTTCCTGGTAGAATATTTGGAGTTGGATGTAGTCACGCTTTATCATCTCCTACTTATTCCCCTTTTACTGTTAGGTGAGTTTCAAGATAGTCAGTAAACCTAATGATGTCTCATCTTTTTTTTTTTTTTTAAACCATTGTTAGTGTCAGAGCCAATAAAAAGTGAAGTGTGGAAATTCTCATGATCCTTGTATAGTCATAAAGTGACAGTTTACTTATAAGGCCGATAGATGGCGCTGCAGTGACTAGAATGCTAGACCTGGAGTCGGGCTCATCTGCCTGAGTTCAAATCTGACCTCACATAATTTACTAGTCATTTGACCCTGGGTAAGTCACCAAACCCCGTTTGCCTCAGTTTCCTCATCTGTAAAATGAGCTGGAGAAGAAAATGGAAAACCACTCCAGTGTCTTTGCCAGGAAAGCCCCAAATGGTGTTATCAAGAGTTGGACACTACTGAACAGTAACAAAAATAAGCAGTTATTTTCTCCTGTGGGCATCATAGATTGTATATTGTATATTGACTATTGCAGGCAACCACTGTCCACCATAGAATTGGGTTTTGGTAAATCATTTTTCCATTACGAGTCCAAAGAAAGAGTCAATACTTAAAATTTTCGTAAGTTTCGTTTCACACAGAATGGCAACTTTAGCCTCCAGCAAACAGAAATAAAGAGAGGCAGTATATTGTTGTGAATTTGGAATCAGAGGATCCGGGTTCAAATCCCAGCTCTGCTACTTAGGACTTGGGTGATTTTGGACAAACTCTTTTCCCTGACTGTGCCTCATATAGAATTTAAAATGGGAGTTCATATGATGCACTGAGATGATAATCGTATGTCAGGGAAATTATAGCATATAACTTTCAAAGCATATCTTCCAAAAACCAAAGACATAGTGGGGTCTAGGGGGAGAAGGGAGTCAATAGTGGAGGATAGGAGAGTTGAAGGGTATTTAGTTGTACCTGAAGTTGGAGAGGTGAAGGAGGTAAGGAAGAAGTTGCTCATGTCCGTGGAATTCCATCTGTCCGATTTCTCCAGCACCAAGTTGCTATGCTCTAGCACCAGGTGTCTTGAAAACGTTTCTCTAAGTTTGTTCATTTTTCAAAGGATATTCTCATCCTTGTGTGGTTAAATGGATTTGCGACCAGTCTGGCAGAGTGTTTATAACCCCACAGCAAGAAACAGTAGGTAAGGACGTACTGTTTACTCCAAGAACAGCATGGTTGAGCCCTTAATTTTATTATTGCAAATTTATTTTGATTTGTCTCTAGGACACAGTGGGAGCAGAAGAGCTACAATGCCTGCAGTAGGACCAAATAAGTCATTTAAGTGCAGAACAATCTATAGATTCAAATTAAACCCTTATTAGTTTGGAACTATAGAGAACTTTCAAGTAAATCATTCAATTTCTTTCCTTTTACAAATGATATGTTTCTCTCCATGACTTAAAATCTTATTGTTGGATGTGCCGAACTGACAGACAGAGTAAAGGGACATTACTGCATCATGTTTGTACCTAATAAGTGTATTGATCCACTTTGTTTTGTGTAGACCAAGATGATCTACACAGTCAAATAACTGAGTTGACTGACTTTTAAATGGAATTCACTGTCACCTTGAATATATGAACCAGTCTAGTCAGAGTCATGGTTCCATGTCCTCATATTTTCAAACTAAATTTTAACTATATAATTCCAATCCAAATGATGGCAAATTGAAAAATGCCATAGTTAATGAATTGTGATTTCCTGAATATTCTCTTTCTCTTGTAGGGAGCAGATGAAGTATCCATCCAATGGCTACTTCAAAGTTAGAGTTATCAGTTCATTTGGCATATTTAATTGGCATCATATTAGAAAGGGGTCTCAGAGGCCATCTGATCCAGGGTTTTCATTTATTATTGGATCATTTTTTATGATTATATCATTATATTATAATATAATAATATGTAATTATATATTATGATATTTTATAATATATTGTTAGATTATTATTAGATAATTTTATAGAGAAAGAAACTGAGGCAAAAAAATGGGAAGTGACTTACCCAAGGTCAAAAAGACAATAAACCATGGAGTTGAGATTTGAACTTAGTCGTCCTGATTCTAAGTATGGTATTCTTTGAATAGTACTATACTGTCTTGTGTCTGGTTCGATGTTCTTGAAGAGTGTGTTGATGAACCCTTCTATGGCAAAAATCTCCAAATATTGCTTGTGTGGTCACTTAAAGATTTGGTCCAATTTCACTTTATCTGGAGCTATCATTTTTTTAAAATGTCCTTTAATAGAGAGTAGCAAAAACTTGACCTGACCCTAGCTCGTAGGTTTCCAAAGTGGGCAGTACCACCCCCTGAGGGGCACTGGAATAATCCGGGGTGGGTGGTAGTAGTCTCAGGTGCAATTGGGGGTCATTGAATAAAAATAAGGGAGTGGTGGAAGCATAAGGAAAGAAGAGAAGAGAAGAAAATTTTGAAAAGCCATACATATTTCATCTGTTGTGTAAAGTTATAGTGATGATGTTATCTTCCAAATAAATACACAAAATGCAAGTTGTAACTGATAAGTGATCAAGTCCACAGATAGGCAAGCAAGTGTTGGCATGTGAGCATGTAAGGCAGTGTCAGGAAGGCATGTATCAACAGGAATATGTGTATAGAATATTTTTTATAATTTGATAGTATACCATTACATGACACAATATTGCATCATCCAAATTTCAATGTAAGAAAAAACCTACAAATTTAAAGTAAATTATTAATTTAAGATGCATCATTAAAATATTTTATATATTTTTGAAATGATGTAAATTAAAAAAAAATACATTCCCCTGGGGTGTTCAGTAATTTTTGTTTTTGAAATGGAAGTGGTAGGCCAAATAAGTTTGGGGACCTCTGAACTAGATAAAGAAAAGAAAAAATCATTTTTTGTATTTTTTTAAATTTATTTTTAACACAGTTTATAATAGATAAAGCAATTCAAACTTTTGGTCAGGTGATACATCTTTTTAAAGCATTTACAATATGGACCACCAAAGAATTTTTTCTAAACATTTACCAAGACAGATAATATTTATGTTGCTAACTTCACAAGCTCTTGACCTAATTGTCTCCACAGTATTCCTAAGAATTAAAGGACCCTAACTTAATGTTGTTGGTCTAACATCCTATGCCTAATAGCTTAATTTTAGACAACCTCAGATGTTCCCTTATCCATTATCTATAATTGAATAGATCTGGTATTAAACTTACAAACCTTTTGACTATAGGAAATTGCCACCAAGAGTAGGGACATTGCAGGGATACAGCATCTCCCCAACTTCATGTCAATTCCAGGCAAGATTAGATTATCCACTTGCATTCAGTCAAGCTTAAAGCCTGCCAGGTGTCTGTGGGGGGGAAAAACCTTTTTTTAGGCTTAGGAGTAATGATGGTGATCAAGATTGTGTGACATTACTGTCATGAATTGTGGAATGGTTACATGCAGGGAGGTGACAGTTACTGAAATTCTAGGTTTTCTGCTAATCTAGTAAGTATTTGGTTTGTGTGAGATCCACATCACTGGCCCAAATGCTTTATAGTGGTACGAGTTACCAGAAAAGCACAACCAACTTCTTCTCTTAGACAAGCCTAATTGAGTGTTTTGTTTGTAAACAGAAGTCCTAACATCTTTATTGTCAAAAGAGGAGAGTGCTAATGTCCCCTTCAAATATAGACCAGTCATATGTTTATGTACTTTATACAAAGCATTCATAACTATATCACTCAAAAAGTCTGTAAATACAAGAAAACTGTATATTGGAAGAAGAGGGGAAAAAGTGATTGGCCAAAAAGTCTTGTGTTTAAAGAATAACTAATTACCAATTTGATGATTTATGAGCAAACCACTCAAAAACACCATAAGATTTGTATCAGTTTTATTGGTTACTTCAAAACCTTTGTTTTTGCTCTACGCTCATGGTTTAATTACATACTACAAGTATATAGAATATATTCATGAAAGTACTGGAGTATTTGATTTCCACATGAAATTAGTCTCTATTTAAACTATGCCATCAAAACAATAATGTTAAGAACTATTGATATAAAACATAGCATCTTTCAGGGAGAAAGTTTAAGGCTGTTACAGTTCTTCCTGGCCTTTAAGCCATTATCATCCCTCCTTAATAGAAATGAGTGTGGCTTTAAGTCAATGAAAGACATACCAAAATGCTCTTTTAATCACTTAATAAACATGCATGACATCAAGGTAGCTGTATGGCAAAATTGCAAACACCTTAAACAGCTGCTTCATCTCATGAAAACCTCCAACAATATCAAAGTTTCATTTGGACTCAGGGTGTGTCAAAAGGAAGAATTTAAATTGCAGACTTGTGAGTTTGAATCAAGAGGCCTGAACTAAAGGATGGAGGTAATATGTACTTTGGTCTTCTCTAGGGCAAGACATTTTGCATGCAAGATATCAATCAAGGAGAAAACTTGCGTGCATGTTAAGAGACTGCCAGCCATATTGGCCTCAATTTAACAGAAAGATCACATTTGGATCAATTAACACACAGTAGCATTCTTAACCTATACTTTTAACACAGTCAAGTAGAATGCAAAAGGTCTACGTGGTATCCAAACAAAGCCTTACCTAAACCCAAGGGTCACCACCCGAAGGCAACAATAGAAATATTAATAACTTTCCATCAAAAACAAAAAAGAATATTGATAGCTGTTCTCTGAACACTAGATAAACTAGTTAAAAGTTTGAAGAAATGGTTTTGAGACATACTTAATAAAGTATAAAAACAGGCGTATTCCCCCAGATTTGTTGAATGTAACCAAAATTTATCTCCACATGGAGCCTATGACACAGAGAGGATCCAAGTGTGCAATCAAGAGCTGCTCCATGGACGTAATACACATGAATTCATTCATCCATTTGTCACAAAAGAAACATCAAACAAATGACTGAGTCAGACACATTTGTTTATAGAAATGTAGGGGTACACGGTAACAATTCACTATCAGGTCATTGCCTCTAGAAATTATAGAAAGGTCATTTTTAGGAAGCCTTGATTTATTAATTCATATTTTCAGTGAGATGATAGAAACCATACAATATATCACTAAAGATCATAAAAACAGATGCCTGGAAAGATAGAATCTCATTGCTGTGTTATATGCCAGAAGCTCACTCTCTTTTATAGAATAACAAATGACAAATACTTATACTACAAATATAGACCTCAAAAGATCCTGGAGAACTCAGCAGATAAATGGTATGGGAGCCAGACCACTCTCACATGCCAAACTGTTGTCCACATTCACTTGTACTTGACCTCAATTCATAAAATCCCCTGATTTTAGTATATGTCACCACAGTGAATACTCAAACCCTCCAAACTATATCGAATGAAAAGCTTTCAAAATATAGAGATTTATGGGGGATGACCTGTCATCTCCGTCATCCTGTCTGCTACTGGAATTGTTCTGAAAATGACTTCCTAGAGCCTATAGCCTTATTTTATTCAACCAGAGAAAAACCAGTTGTCCAATTTTCAGTATTACATCAAGTATTCCATGATGAAAAAATAACAGTAAATTGTGACTTGACTTGTCCCAGGCATATTCCTATTGAACTCGACTGACCAAGAAAAGGAAATAATTATATTAATAGAAACAACAACAGCAACCCAGCAGAGGAGATCCCAACTCTGTACACGTTCATATGATGAAATGCATTCCATCTTTGCTCTCTGTGTTACCAACATTGTCCTGGGGATACTTGCAGTGATCCTACAAGGGATGAGTTTTTCATGCAAATACTTGAAATCAATTTAAAACAAGAAACCTTCTGCTGTCTATCTGTACAGTAGTCCCTGGAACATTAAAGTAACTAGAATAGTAGCAGGATAGTAATTTGTCTGAAGACCATTTCTATGTAGACTCCATTGGAAAAGAACAAGATAATAACAAAGCACCCCATCAAAACAGCATTTGGTCCTATCATTTCATCCTCCGTCCTCATGTAGTAGAATATACCCTACCATAGTAAAAGCTGTATACTTTAACTTCCTTATTTCTACCAGTGTTATCATTTTCCTGACCATCTGGACTGGAAACTTCAGAGTCATCCCTTACCCTCTCTGTCAATATCACAGGAATCCACAAGAGCTCTCAATTCTTTTTTATGTTGTCTTTCATGTTCATCCTTTTCCTTTACATCTTCACTAATGCCATTAATGCATTCTAGAAATCCTGATTATCTCACATCAAACTGTTCTTTCTGCCTCTAGTGTTTGGTTTATGGAGTGGGCACTGATCTTGCTTAGTCTTTCTACCTCACTGCTCAGAAAACCTTCACTGCTTCTCTGCCAACAGAATAAAGCCTGAACCACTTATTTTGGCACTCAAGGCCTTCAGCAATCTGACATTTACCTCCCTTTCCAATCATATCTTCCCATTAATTCTCTACGTGAATGCTGTTTCAGCCATATTGGTCAATTAAATACACAGTTCACATTCCTTGTCTATATCAGATGATTCTTCCTCACAGTAACAAATATACAAAAATATATTCTCCATTCTGTCTTGGAAGATAAAGAGAACACCTCTCTTCCCCCATGCTTAATTAAAGAGATTGGTTTGTATGGGATATAGTTTTAAGACATACACATGCATACTAATAAGCCAGTGGGGAGAGTGATGCCTAAGCAGATGGCATAGGAATTTTTGAATGCTCGAAGTTGCCAATATTACTGTTCCATTCCCTTCTTGCCAGTAACTGATCAATAGTACAGATGTCCTCCCTCATGTGTATTGACCTCTTGGAATGCCCAGGCAGTACACATTGTACAGTTCTGAATGCTCGATGATCTCCTTTAGTAGAACTGCCAAGTGGAAAAGGAGAAGAAAACCCAAGGGTACTAGGAGAGGTTTCTTTCTGCAAGTGGTGGTCCAGGTCCCTTTGCAATACTTTGCTTTCAGGCTAGAGATTTTCTCTTTTACTCCCTTGTCTCATTTGTTTGTTTCTCCAGCTCCTCAATTCTACATGTTTTATTTCTCATGTTTTCTGCCAGAATGCGCCTTTAGTAGTGACTTTGTAAGGAAAACATTGCCTGCTGAGTCATTCTACTCATTTCTGCATCATGAGGTCTTGAGGAAGCCTTCCATCTGACTGGAGACTGGTTCACAGCTGCTTATCTTGAGAGATTTGACAAGGTCACAGCTTGCGATAGTATAACTGCATTATAATTAGAGATTTAGTGAAAATTTATTCAACTTCATAATTCAGGAATAGTTGGCCTTGTGTCTATTATAAATAACAGGGTGTCATTACCATATATTATTTTATAGCAACCCTAATTAACTGTGTTTCTCTTTTCATTGTCATCCTCTTCCCCCTCCCCCACTAGCCTAGTTTTAGTCATTGCAGGTAAAGATAAGTCAAGCAACACACACACACATACATACACAGTTCACATCACAATAGTAGTTGTTTTTTTTAAGACAACCTTGGTCTCTGTATATACTATATTGAAAATGATTGTGTTCTTCCATTAGTGAAGACAGATGCTTTTGTGTCTGAGCTGAGCAATTGTTCCAATTTGCAAAGCTTGGGTTTATAACATCCTTCTTCCTATATGGGAATACTGATGGGGAACTTTCCCATCCGAATAACTCTCCACAGTGAGCACATTTGTGAATGGCCTGCCAGTTTTTTCTTTCTTCTCTCTTTCTCTTTAACCTTCAATCTCTTCTCTGTGCTTCTTTATTGCTATGTCAAAAGTATCTGTATTGTCAGTGTTATCAGTGGCTGTTGCCTCTTGACCAAGCCTCTCCATGGACAAGGTTCCTCTTCTATTTAAGCTCTTTTTAATATTTCAACTCAAATTAGATTACAGTAGCTAACACTCTTCCCTACTCCCACCCTTGATAAAGCCTCTTCCATAGTAGACTTGTGATATCCTGAGACCTCTCTCTCCCCCAAAAGGGATGGTGTCCATAGATCTGAGATATTTCCCTGAGGTCTTTTTACATATACACACACATTCATATATGTTTGAACATGTAGATGACTACACTTGATGGAACCTTTCATGATGCTTTCTCTGGACTTAGATATGGTAGCATGGCAAAGCCATGCTATATCACTTTTGTCTTGCTTGATGAGACCTTGGCACCACAGCAGAGTTGCCAAGCTTCTAAGAGTCAGAAAGGAGAATGTTCTTCTGTTTTTTTGAACATATAAATCTTTCCCCTGCCTTTCCTCTTCCCTTATGCCCAGCTCTGTGCCCCTGATAACTATCTGCTCAGCTCACAATGATTTCCTATCAGTTTTTCTAGCCTTGTTTAACAGCTCTGGAGATAAAAGACTCAAAGAGTTTTGTATCAGTCTGGTGCCTCCCAGCCTAAAAACAAGGATAGAGGAAAGGCACGTTTTAGGATCTTGATGCCCGCCATGATGTATGCATTAAATTCTCATGGGTGTAGAAGGGGGTATACTCAGACATTGGTTAACTTCAATGAGGCAAATATACAGAGTGCTAAAGATAGGGGGTAAGTAGGGGAACAAGATCAGTGCATGTTTCCTGGCAGATGTAAGATTTGAGCGTTTTGGTCCTGTTGGAGTGCACTTGTTGGAAATAAGTATGTTACCCTCGGGTCCTGGCCTGGTTTAATGGAAAACACTTAACATCTGGAATCCACAGTAGTAGATAGGAATCCTGGCTTTGGTGCTTACCACCTGAGTGACTTTGAGCAAGGCACTTAAGGACCATTTCGATAGCATTCTAAAGTGGACAAAAGTACATTTTCTACACTAACACTATGAGACAAATAGTGTAACTTTCTATCCTCATTTTTAAAAGAAAAGAAACTGAGGCTTAGAAAGGTAACAAGTGACTTAGGCATGGTCAAAGAGCTGCTACTTGTCAGTCAGTATCTTAAACTACATATTCTGATTCCAAGGCCAGCCTACTTTCTATTATACCAAACTGATTCCCTATTTGACCTCTACAGGTTTCCTCATTTGTAAAATGGGGATATTAATACTTGGATGATCTACTGCACAGAATTTTTGTAAGGGGAGCGTTACTAGTTTTAAAGTAGTATGTGATGGTGTGTAATGGTTACTAAAGTTATTTTAATTAGTTCATATAGAAGACATCTTTGCTCAGTTTACATCAGCCCATAAATACCTTCTGTGCAAAAAGTAATGGGTTGACTACATAGCTGAGTTAGACAGTGTCACCAAGTATTAAGAATGTAACCATGCACCCCAACACATGGTAGTTAATGAAAAGTCTGAGATATATAATTTCTGGTTAATTAATGTGCAGTTTATTAATTCTGACTAGCACATAATTAATAAATTGTGGTCAGTGGTTTTCACAAACCAAAGATGAACTTTGGGGGCCCACTGAATGTTTAAATACCCTTGGAAGTGTGAGTATTCCCAATAGGCAGAAATCAACTCTGATTGGTTAACAATTAATGAGAGAATGAATATTATAATTGGAGGTGAACCTATTTTAATTAGGGGCTGGGTACTTGACTGTGATTATGCCACCCTTGAACAAAGAGATTCATCCTTATGGAGATCACCCCCCAGTCTAGATGTGGGGATCTACCTCCACCCAGGTCACTTATACAGTTGAACAGTAGACCAGCATTTACCTAGATTAGATAGTCTTTACACTTTAATTAGAAAATAAGCTTTCCCAGTTGGGTGGGGTCCCACCCGAGACTGAGGATAATGTTAACCCAATCTCATGATCAACCCTGTCCTTCAGAGGCTGCCTTGACCTAGATTTTATAGAAAAAAATAGGGGGAAAAAACCTGTATCCTCCATGTTAGTGATTGGTTATTAATAATTCAAAGAGAAGGAGGAGCCTGAGAACAAAGAATGGGATGATTAACACTTAGCTAAGGGTGTCAAGATGGGAGAGAGGTGACGAGGATGTGGTAACCAGGAATTTTTCACAGAGCACCCAATATAGTGGGCATTGAGTAGAAATTAGAAGCAAAAGAGCTTAGCTCTGAGTTAGCAAGAATACGTAAAACAATGGTGAAGATAGTTGATCTTTATATAGGCTGCAACTACGGGCAAGCTTTATGTGTACTATTTCATTCAGTCCTTAACATAATCCCATAAGGTAGGCACTCTTTTCCTTATTTTCAAATGACAAATTGATCTCTCAGAGAGATTAAGTGACTTCACAAGGGTCATTCAGCTGGGAATGTCTCAGGTCAGGTTTGAATACAGGTTTTATTGTATCCAAGTCCAGTACATGATTTGCTGTTCTCTCCTGCTTCTTATAGGAAGCTACTGGTTGGTAACTTGGGATTAGTTTCTCCCTTACTAGAGCCCATTTTTTCACATCCAAAGTTTTTGCTTGCTCTGGATGATATTTATGTTAAATCCTTGCCTTAGGCACAGTGATTCCTAATCAAACCTGGCAGAAGGTAATGACTCAGTTATTAGATCCAAAAGTTTGTAGGTTTGGTTTGTACGCTCTAGAGCTAGAAGGGACCTCTGGGGCTATCTAGTGTTGCTATATCTTTTTACAAAAGAGGAAATTGAGGTCTGGGAAGGAGAAGTGACTTATTTAGGATCACACAACTAGTAAGCGTTGGTGGTGGGATTTGTACTCATGTCTTCTCAGTCTATATCCAGTGCCCTTTGCACTGTCCTACATTATGTCCTAGTATGTGATTGAGAGATGGAAGGGCTTGACACGCATATTCATTGACACATAGTGGTGATATAAATATGTGGAACACAGAAGTCAGTGCTGAGAGGAATAATTTGGGCTTTGCTACCCAGCCTACCATGGACTGAACCAAACTGACAACATATTTCAGACCACGGGTGGGGAACCTGTGGCCTTGAGGCCATATGTAATCCTCTAGGTCCTCAAGTGTGGCCCTTTGACTGAATCCAAACTTCTTCAGTCAAAGGACCACACTTGAGAACCTAGAAGGCCACATATAGCCTCAAGGCCACATATTCCCCACCCCAGCCTCAGCCTCTTCAAGTTGGACCAGACTTCAGAAATCACATTAGACCCAGACCCTAACTACACAAGAATCTCTGACATCTCCCAACAGACAAGTTTCTTTTTTCCCAGGACTCAGCCCATGGCAGTAGAGCCCAAGCTTCTCCATAGCAAATCACTCCTGAAGGCCATGGGTCACAATCAAAAACCCTTTTGGTCACATCCATTCCTACTCAGTGGGCTCCTGGGTTATGTATCCTCAGATGAAATGCTCAGAATAATTCATGAGCCTAGACATAAAAGGAAGAGCTCTTCAGGTGCATTAATCCAGATGCAGAGAACTCACTTCATTTAGAAGTACAATGATTACAAATGCATTACTGTAGAGCAGTATTGCATATTTATATTAGCAAATGAGCAGAGAAACACAGTACCAGGATTATTTCTATGGATGTAATTTTTACAAAATTATTCTTGAGAGACTTTTGTTTATGGTTTATTTTTAAATTAAACTAATCTGAGAACATATGTTTGCATTTCATAAATATTAATTAAAAGTGATTTGTACAAAGAAAATATTGTCCCCAAACCATCAATTTTTACTTACAGCACATTTTGTATTGTTGTCTTTTTAATATCATATTGAACAGTGCTGTACATAATTTCTACCCAATTTCTGCTCATTCCTTTTAGGCACCATGACCATCTTTCTGAAAAGCAGAAACCACATTGCCCATAATGATGCCATTTGTCTGTTTCCCCTAGGGGTTAGAGAGATGGGCAGACAGAAAGAAAAAGTGAGTTCCCCAAATTTCAATTGTTAGGCATAAAGGAAAAAATAGATTAAAATTGTGCTATGAAAGATTACTTCATAATTCCTTGATTTCACAGAGTTAGAAGCCAGGAGAAAAAGTTGTTGGAAGCTCAGCTATGAGGATTTTAAAAATCACTTTCCTATCTGAGAAACTGACAATGCCAATTCTCTGTAAATTCATACACTAGCCTAAATTTGTCTTTGTCATTCCTTATGTTGCCCTTGACTACACGCTGATGTCACGCTGAAATTTGTCTTCACTTGGTCACACCCAGTTTTCCAGATGCCTCTTCCAGACTTCCATATCCTGTGCCCAATTCCTTCTTGGCCCAACTGTTAGCTAGGCAAGTGGTAAACATGCTAATGCCTAAAATATATTGACATATAACTTTTCTCATTCATCATATGTACACTTTGACATGTGTGGCATGTGTTACTTTATTACAGTTTGAGTAGGAGAGTATATTTTTAGGGGTTTTAGTATGTCACACCCTGCAATAAAAACACACAAACCCGTCCAGCATCTTGGATACTTGGCATACAACCAGATTGTTTGAAATTTAAGCTTACCCTCTTTTTGATTATTCAGAATTTCCCCTAGGGAATGTATTTGAAAAGACCAAAAAGCTTCAGGAAAAAGATATGTTAGTATCCAAATGTCTGTTACCCACAAATAACTTTCATCATTTTCCCCCTGAAAAAGATTTAGATGTTTCCGTCATCCGTTAACAGGTGACAGACTTGCTCTTGAGGTCTTTATCCAATTAAAATTGGCTGCTTTAAAAATGTATTTCTATTTTCACATATGTTTGTGTATGCTTGTGTGTTTTCCTATACAAAACAATGGGAGTAATTTGAAATGATTCTGATTCTTTTTGTACAGTTTTAGGTTTAGTAGACCAGAAAAAGAAGCTAGGGTTCTCTTGCTTTGTTACTATGTTTGGGTGCAGTGGGTTCAAGGTTAGAATGACAGGCAAAAATCAGCAACAGAGATCCAGACTGAGCATGAAGCAAAGAAAACTAATGGACATTGAGGTCAAGAGGCAGTGGACTCGGAGTTGGTGTAATAGGTTTAAATCCCAGATCGACCACTTAATGCCTGGGTGACATTAGGCAACCAATCAGGATACTCTGGGCCTGTTCTTCTCATCTGTACAATAGGAGGGAAGGAGGATTAAATGACTTCTAAGGTTCCTTTTAAAGGTAGTGTTTTACAATCCTTTGATCACAGATAGTCATAATCAGATTGTCAAGAGAGTACGGTCATGTTTACTAAATCAAGATGAAAAAATGCAAAGGCTGAAGTTGGGAAGGGATATCCATGGTTCAGGATTCCAAGCTAAGCACACATTAGGCTAGAGAAATATATCCCCAGCAGAAAGAACAGTACCTGATAGCTATAAATACTTGGTGGACCCCAGGCTAAAAGAATTCAGCACTGGCCTCAACTCTGACTTCAGGCCAAGTGTGCTTTGCCCTACATCACAACTGCTTCTCCTGCTTTCGTAGAAAGGACTGGCTTTTACTCAGGTTGTAGAGACATAGCCTTCAGCTTATCTACCAAAATTCCATTGAAGGTGATTTTCATTAGGTGATAATTTTTTAATGTTTTCCTTTTTTTCCCAGAAGGATTCACATGACTTCAGTGTCTGCTATGGGTTTTGTTAGCAGCATTCAGTGAATAATTATGTTACCTACTATGTAAAAGGTGTTGTCTGGTTCTTAAGGAGTCTAATAGTCTTCTTAAGTCTAGTCTAATAGAAGAGTGTTAGGCCTGATCTATCTGGAACTTTTTCTTTTCCTTACCCACAAATTCTAAAAATCATTAGGTCCTTTTTTCTTGTATCAGTTTCCTCCTCAGTAAAATAAGGGGTTTAAACTGGATGGCCATTAAAGGAGCCTTCTAGCTCAAAATTTATTATTCTGTGATGCTTTGGAAAGAAGGTGTCAGGTAAGTTCCCACATCACTTGAGATCAACCTTGAACACAAAACATAACCTGTCAAGGTAGCAAGTTGTAGGATGATAGAGATGAAAGTATCAGTTGATGCCCTCAAGTGATGTACTGAGTCAGAAACTGTAGCTATGCTATCAGACATGAACGAACTATCACCAAATATGCCAATTACATTTCTGTTTAGTGTTTTGTTCTCAAGCTTAATTTTGTCTTTTTTGAGTCTGTTAGTATTTTTGAACAGGGTTTCATTTTGTTAAACGCAAAACTTTGTGAGAACTGATATTTTTTTATCATTTGCTAAGGGTAAAAATCATGGCAGAAGCCCTGGCTTGAAAGATGTTAAATAAACCATTAGATTTGGGAATAAGAAGATAAACAGAAGCATCATTCATAAATTTATAAATGTGTTACTTCCTCTTTTGAATTTTACATAATTTTCCATGATCACATCTATACAGTGGCAAATTAACTTTTTAATTTAACCAAATTAATAAATCAAGCAGGAGAAGAAAACACCACTAGGCAAATGGTTTACTCATTGCAGTGTAGACAGTACAGACATTTGAATAACTGCATGTCTCCTTTTTCATCTGCATGTTTTGATCCTGACTACCTGAGGCAATATTACATTGCTAAAGAAAGCTGAGAAAGAGCTTCTAACTGTGAGATCTGATCATGTGCTGTGATTAGCATTGGGATCATTGGGAGTCCCAGCAAGGTCAGAACCTTTTTCCTCCAGACCATTAGACAGAGACAGATGCTTGGCCTTCACTTATAGCCAATGTGTTGATAGGGTGATGATCTGTTCTTGTACGTAGTGGTCAAGGTGTCATTTTCAATGGAAAAATGTTTTTTATTAGTACGACACTTTATTGGTGTTTTAGTCTTTGTGTATCTGCATGTGTGTGTGTGTGTGTATAAAACACATTATTTACTGATATGGATTGCCTTCAACATAAGGAGTTCAAGGTAACTCATTAAAATCTTGAATCTTCTTTGTTTAACTTTATAACTCTCTATGGGTAACTTGCGTATTCTCAAAATGAGAAGCCCAAATCAAAATAGCAGTGAAGCCCCACAGTTGCCCGCAGTCTGTGCTGTTGTTCTATTTTTTTCTTCTTGCTGGCCCAGTTGTTGGAGAGGGAATGATGACTGTCATTTAAAAAAAATGTTTTGGTTTGTTTTTTTTTAACACCCACTAACAATGCAAACTTGAAGCTATGTACCAACTACTTGCTTTATTTATGCATAAATATTTTTCTGTTGCTGTTCAGGCAGCAGTTAGTTCTGGCCCTGTAAATGTCAACTGTCAAGGTGAAAGGTGTGTGTTGTGTATTGTATCTATTTGTTTTAAATTGGGAAGAGAATAGAGGGAGGTGAAGTGATTACCTCTCAGAACCTGTACAGTCAATTATACCTTTGCTCCAATGGATACTTTTCCTCTCTTGAGGTTGATTGGCCAGGGGAAAAGGAGGGCATGGGGAGACTGAAATCAATTTGAGCATTTGTTCTTCCTTTGCAGAAAGAATGATGAAAGGTAAGAGTAACGAGTTAGGAGCTAGAATAAAGCAGTATAACCTACTTCATTGGACCTATTACGTTGTCCATATGTACCCCACAGGCAGTTGATAAATATTAATTCAGTTAAAGTTTGGGTTTTGCTAGAAGGAAGAGTAGATTGGGAGGATGTTGACTGTTATTTACTAGCTGAGGGATTTTGGATAAGTCACTTTCTCAGTTTTGGGCCTCAGTTTCCTCTATGGTAAAATGAGATTTGATTACATGATCTTAAAGCACTCTTCCAACTCTTACATTCTTATCCTATCCTTTGCCTGGAGCCAAAGAAAAAAGTGGAATAACATGTGAGTTAGATCAGAGAACTGATCATTGCATCTTAAAATATTTCTTCATTAAATGTAGACAATTTCTCCTGATGATCAGAGATGTTCATTCAACACAGAAGCCCTGTGTAGCTTCCTGGTTCATTTTCATGAAGTGGTAAAGAAAGGTCAGTCCCTGAAAGGATAGATATGCTGTGTGAAATAGATGCCTTACTTCCAGTCACTTTATTAATCACTGACCAGCCTTACTGCTATGTTCCTCATGTGTAATGGGCACAGAAACAACAGGTTGGTAAAGACCTCATCTCTAGAGGCCTTTGAGGAATCTTTAGAAGAAAGAAATATCTATAGCATCCAAAGGGCTGATAATTTGATTGTTGATTTCAGCATGCTAACTAAGTGCCACAACTCTACATTAGTTAATCCGCATTTCCTGACTCTTAAAGATTTACTGATTAAATGAGGAAAGTGGCATCGAGGTTTTAAGAAGTCATTTGGAAATGTATGGGTAACAATTGGTAATGTTTGAGTCATCAGAGATTTAAACCTGTTGTTCTTCAGTTGTTTTTTTCAGTTGTGTCTAACTCTTTGTGACCCTGTTTGGGGTTCCTTTGGAAAGGATATGGAAGTTGTTCGCCATTTCCTTCTCCAGCTCATATGACAGATGAAGAAACTGAGACAAACAGTGTTAAGTGATTTGCCCAGGATCACCCAGCTAGTAAGTATCTGAGGCTAGATGTGAACTCAGGAAGAGGAATCTTCCTAACTCCAGGTCCAGCTCTCTATCCTCTGTACCACCTAGCTACCCCAAATTTAAGCCTAGTTGTTAATAAACCCAGTTGCATTATTATTCAGTCATTCTATCTGCTGGCTCTTGGCATGCTTTTGGTCTTCCATACATTTCAATTTCAATTCATTTGAAATATGTTTTTTTTAAAGATACTACATAAGATATGTGAGAGACAGTTTCCTACATTTGTACTTGCTAGCTTCTGTGCCCAGAATTCCCTGCCCCCCACCTCGGCATCATGGGTTCTCTCACTTCCTTCAAGACTCTGCTTAAGTCTTGCTTTTGCAGCAAGGTTTTATGGTCCCTCTACTTATTTTCACTATATGTTTTTGCATACATAGATAGCAGCATACGTGTGCATATATAATGTGTGCTTCTTTCTACTCTTGTGCATATTGTTTGTATATGCATATAGATACACACATGTTTATACACTTATGTATATACATGTATATAAACATGTGTATATGTGTGTTTATGTACATTTTCCTGTACATGAATATGTGTGTATGTAAGTGTATGTGTATATGTATAGAAAAGATCTCACTCTCTCTTGCTTGTCTTTACCTAGCTATTTGTATGTTTCCTTCAGCAAAATGTAAGCTCATTGTGTACGAGAACAGTCTTTGCTTTTATATTTGCATACCTAGCATTACTATAGTGCCTGCCTCATAGAGACCCCTGGGTGGTGTAATAGATAGAGCATTATACTGAAAGTGAGGAATATTTGAGTTCAAATCTGGCCTGAGACACTTTTGTGACCTTAGGCCAGTAACTTTACCTCTGTCTGACTTAGTTTCCTTTTCTGAAAAATGGGGATAAAATGAGATAATATTGTAAAATTCTTTGCAACCCTCAAGGCAATAGATAAATGCTAGCTATTATTATACAGTAAGAGATTAATAACTACTTATGACTGGTTATCTGAATTGTTCCAGACTAATGGAATAAGGAAAAGTTTTATTGGAGGAAGTAGCATTTGAGTTGTGGCTTAAAGATCAGTGAAATTAGAAATTAATAAGGAGGAAAACTCTGGAGTCAAAGGAAAATATCCTCTGTCCAGTTCCTTAGGAGAGACTTATTTTAGTCTATGTGACAAGAGATTCAGGGAATGTCAAAGTCCAGCTGCACTGATCAGATATGGAGTACTGTGTTCAATTCTATATTCTACATTTCAGGAAGAATATTGACAATCTGAAGTATATAAAGAGAAGAGAGCTTAGTATGGTAAAGAAATTGAAGGCTATGTCACATAAATGTCAATTGAAAGAATTGGTAATGCCTAGCCCAGGGCAGAGAAAAATAATGAAGGGGTAAATATAGGTATTTCAAGGATTCTCACATAAAAGAATCAAAATTACTAGGTGAATATGGCAAAGAGGAAAGTTCCACTTTGATGTTAAGAAAAATGCCCTCTGAAATCAAAGCTGTCCAAAAGTGGGCTGTGCTATCTTAGGACAGAGTGAGTTCCCCTTCCTTGGACATCTTCAAGGAGAAGTTTGTCTGATGTGTCATAGTGAGGATTCCTTTTTGGATCTGGCTTGGACTGGGTGGCCAAAGAAGTTTCTTCTAACCTACCATTCTGGTATTCTTTAAAGAGGTATTTGCCTTTTTTTTGGTTGGCCAAAAAATGAATCAATTGGTAAGATGTTCAAAGACTCAAATTTTGATTTGATTAAAGAAAAAAATTCCCCAACCATCAGAGTTATCCAAAGTGGAACAAACTATCTCAGTAGGTTGTGATTTTTCCATCACTAGTGATCTTTAGGCAGACATAGGAGGACTACTTGATTAGAATGTTGTAGAGGTGATGCATACTGAAAGCCTTTCTAACTCATGTTTGTTGATTTGGGGCAAACTTTTAACCTCTTTGAACCTGTCTTTTATTCTGCAAAGTCACCAGCCTCACTCTTTCTTCCAGAGTCATCTGGGTCCAGTGGCAAGATATACATCTAGATGACTGGAGGATGGCCCTTGTTACAGTGGAAGACCTTGGTCCTTTTAAGCTAAGGTCTTTCCCAGGTCTCAGTTTGACTGAGGCAATGCCTATTCAGTGATTAAGGCTAAGTAAGAAAAGAGGCAAAGAATGGCCTCTTTTTACCTAGAGAAGAAGAACTATGAGAAATTCTGGAGAAACAAATACAAGCACAAAGATAGTTTCTTCCTTTCCTTAAGGAGCTTACAATTTTTTGAGAGAACACCATACAAAATGAATCTTGAAAGCAAGGGATGGAGAGAAGGTAACCACCTAGAATTTGGTATTGAAGTCGAAAGTCAAAAACACAGTGGAGAAGGGAATGAATATTGCTGGGCAACTCCTCAAAATAGAGGACCCTGGAGTAACTTGCTACTGAGAGAAGAGGCCTAGCATAGCAAAGGGATATTCTAGTGTGAGACTACAGTTGAGAAATAGTATCGAAGTCAGGAATAAGGAAGGTTAATATGGCAGTCATATGGAGGATGACATGGAGAGAAATGATAGAGAATAAATGTAGGAAGGCCTCTTAGAAGGCTATGAACTCTCAAATTTTGAGTCTGGGTGACTCAGTGAATGATGTTGTCTCTGATAGAAACAGGAAGATTAGAAGGAGAGATACGTTTGCAAATTCTCATTGCAATTTATAATTTCAGACAATCTGCTGAATTACTTTCAGGGTGCAAGAAAAATGAAAGTATGGTAGTAATATGGCCTTATTGAACATGTGCCTGGAAGTTGTGAAACACCACTAGCCCTGATTTTTATGTTTTCCAATAGGGACTCCTGATTCAACAACAGCTCCACTTCTGCAATATCACTATTGTCTGTCATCCTGTAAAAACAGAAGTTGAATAAATAGCCCAAGTTGCAGGAAAATGCAGCAGGAAGAGTGTTGTTCCATTGAATATGCTCCCCATAATGAACTGAACTCAGTGGTAGCAATAACATTTCTGATTGCACCATGTAAAATAGACATCTGATTTTAGATGACTTGGGAAGGTTTTTGATTTGGATGAAAAATGGACGATTGCTCTTTCCCATTTCTCATCGTGTAGCCTGGCATTATGCAGTTAAAAATGACTTAAAATCACCATGTAAATTTGACTGAGGCCATTTCCTAACACAGAACCTTAACAATGGAATAATATCTAGTTTATTTTCTCTAGGGTATGGTATCTCAGTTTATGAATGTACTTGTACTTCATAAATCATTCTCAGGAGCAAAAAGAAAAAAATGGAAAATCCATTTTCCTTCGACCCCTTGGGTCTTTATTTAATTTTTAATGAAATAGAGAAGATACATCATCAGTGGCAACAATAAAATAGTTTCACCATCCAGCTTTATAAAAAAAGCTTCCTGGGAAAACCAAAGATTTTCCAAATGTAATAGATTTTTAAAGGGGGAAGAGGGAAGAGACAGATGCATGGCAATGACTTATTTAAAGTCTGGGAACTTCTATGACTAATGAAATGATGTAGGACAAGACAAAGTTCAACAGCATGTTATACTATCATGTAATGCTCCCAATATTGGCATGAAATAGATCAAGAATACTGGAGAATTTTAGAAAATAAATGACTTTCTCAAGCCACAAAATTGTCAGCTTGCTACCATATTTTCTAGGGAAAATGCTATATACTTGATTGTTGTTCTTCAGGATTTTTTTCTTTCATTAGGATCTATATGCATATGCATAAACAATTGATGCATACTGGCCAAATTAGTAAAAGTTGCTAATCTACTCAAAATAAGCATGAAGTGCGGAGGAAAGTATGTTTGACTACAGATGATAATTCTCTTGACCTTGTTATAAAATGTCTCTCCCACTCTTACCTTCTAGTACTTTTCAATTTGGTGTGAATCATTAGCCACTTAGAATTCAAGGCTAACAATGTCTTTATGTTTCATATTTGAAGCTTAGTTCAGTTTCCCATTTTTCCCTTTATTGACCTGAAATCTGTCTTTTTGCAGCACCCAAAAAATGTTCCTACTTCTCTGCTACTGGCCCAAGTAGAACAAGTCCAATTCCTCTATCATGAAATAAGCCTTCAGATGCTTCAGGTCACCTACCTTTCTTCCACACATGCTCCCATTTCCCTCATGTTCATGTTTTCTCTTTTTCCCACTTAACATTTATAGTTCTTATAAATGATCATTAGATGCCATCAGTGCAGGATCCTTCAGCATCCTGATTGTCTTTTTCTAGATACTTTCTAATTTGTCATTGTCTTTCCTACAATGTGGTGCCCAGAACATTCATCATTGTTATATTTGATCTGCGCATGAAAGGATGGATGGGTCCCTAAGCTGAGCCCTAAAAAATAGTTTTAAATAAAATTTTATATTTTTTTAAACTCGACAGATATGCTTTGTTGCCTAACCACCTTTAGTACCTTGAAATTTTTGCTTTCCATTCTACCCTATATCAGCAAGTTGAAAGAACAAAAGTTAAAATATCTCATGACTGTATCAACAAAAATCTGAGTTCCTCATTACCAAGTATGGGATTTTCTGAACTCCCAGAACATGATGTTTTGCCAATTTATCTGCAATACGTTACTTTTGAAATCTAAAAATAACTGACTGTTGATTCTTCTAACCCAATATCATCACTCCCTATGCTTGATTATTTTTTTGTTTTTGTTTTTGTTTTCCCTCATGAGGGTGGGGGGGGGGCGGTGATTTGACCCTCATTTATCCACATTCCCTCACCCATTGTTGCTGTTGGAGTTAGGTTAGGGCTATAATCTGTACCATTAGCTGTGAAATAGAATGGTGCTAATTGGTTCATATGAGATCAGATAGATGACTCTAACCTAGAAGCTAAAAAAAAATAGGAAAAGCAAAAAAAAAATAAATCCAGAGTTTAACTTCTTTGTAAATACCTATTATCTACCTTGATTATTTTACTTACTATGGAAACATGTAAGAGCAGAAGGATTTGATTACAACTGTAAAATTGAAAGATGAACCTCTTCACTCAACGACTAGATAATTCCCAGAATGCATAGTATATCTCTAGCCCTTTAGTGTTCTTGGAGGTTTATGGATCATATGGGAAAGTACATGTGTGCATAGAAGATGAGTAAGTGTGCCCAAGTATCATGGCACACCTTGGAGCAAACGTTCCCTTTGTCCCTTCTACTTTTCCTCAGGGGAAAGCACAGAGGTATTCCTTATCCCTTGTTGGCACACTTGACCCACACTCTATGTATGCCTATGTTAGAAATATGGATGTTGTCAAAGAATGAAGTTTAAAAACTGCCAGGGAGGTGCCGTCTTCTAAACATCTGCTTTTTTGTTTCCCTACACAAATCAAGCCAAACTACACCAAAGGCATCATACATGCTGCCCATAAATGATATTCTTGTACCTGTCAAACTCTGATGCTATATTCATACTTATAAATATTGAGTTTAGAATTACCTACCATAAAGAGATCATTGTGACTTTAATTCTTTTCTAATACAGAAGGAAGGGATCTAGAACCTGAAAAGAGGCTTCACCAAATGGAATCTGTCTTCTATTGAAAATTACAGATTCATCTTTGGATCATTTTCATGTATTACGCTGGCCTAGCTTTA
>CM053775.1:31049482-31065229 GCA_028658325.1 Potorous gilbertii
AGATGAGGACACTGGGGTTTACAGAAAGGAAGTTACTTTCCCATGTTGGCACTATTAGCAAGTGAATGTGCTGTGAGTCAAACTCAAGGTCCTTTACATCCAAATGGTACTCTCTCCTTTTGGAAGCAAAGATCTCAAATGTCTATCAGTTCTATCAGTTTGTCTCATCTGTATTTCTGCCCATATGTCTATCTCTTTGATATGTAAATATGCATATATATGTATACCCATGTGAGCATATTTGTGTATATGTCATATATAAAAATATATGTTTGTGTGTGTGTACACACACACATATATATACAAATATATGTATATGTACATATTATGTATATGAAATTCATAGTTGAAGGGACCTCAGTGAGCCTCTATTCTAACTCATACCAAGACAAGAATTTCCTTTCCAGCTAGTGGTCATCTTTTGCTTTCAGTGATAGAATACCTATTGATGTCAGCTGTCCATTCCTCTTTGGGACAACTTGAAGTATTAGAAGATTTTCCCAGGCATCATTCCAGAATCTTTAATATTCTGAACTATATTCTCTTAGGAGCTTCTTATACCTTAGTTGCTTTCAAAGGTATCATCAAGGAAGGGTATAAGCAGAAAGCAGAAAAGGAAATTGACTGATTTTGGCACCAGAGCAAATCATAACATGTGGACAATCCAGATGTTGCTCTAACATCCAGAAAATGGCAAAAGACCTAAAGCCTGAATGGGGAATCTGTGGCCTTGACGCCACATGTCGCCCTCTAGGTCCTCAAGTGTGGCCCTTTGACTGAATCCAAACTTCATAGAACAAATCTCCTTAATAAAAGAATTTGTTCTGTAAAAATTGGACTCAAAAGACCACACTTGAGGACTTACAAGGCCTCATGTGGCCTCAAGTCCTCAGGTTCCCTACCCCTGAAAGGAATAGCTCCAAAATTTTGTATTTAGAGATAATCCCTAAAAGATTTATGGAGAGGAATCATCCATGATAAGAAGGTGTAGATGAGCTATATACTGGGAACCAGTATACACAGAATTGAGATCATGGTGCCTAGGAAGCATTTGTTTTACCTTCTAGATACTTGAATATAGTTCTACAACCTAGAAAAATATCAAACAAAAGATCCCTAGAATATTTAATGATTGTAATTAAAATAAAAGTCAGCAGCCATCTCTTAAATGTCTAATATATGCCAGTTACTATGCTAAGTTCTAGTAACATAAAAATGAATGCCAAAAATCCCTGCTCTCAAGGAGCTTAAATTCTTACTGAGGTATGCATGTGTACATATAAATGTATTGGCATGTGTGTTTATGTATGTAGGTACAGTGCAAATACATGCAAAGCAAATTCAAGATAACCTTGGAGATGTACCATTAGCCAGAAGATGTACTATTAGCCTGTCTGTCCATGGGGGCATAAAACCAAAAAAAAATCCCTCATATAAAAAGTGGTACTGGAGCTGAGTCTTGAAGCAAATCAAGTGCTACAGGATATGCAGGTGAGAAGAAAAAGCATTTTAGACAAGGGGAATTCTAAGATAAAAGCATGAGAATGGTGGAGGGAGTGTTGTAAGAGAGGAGCATCACTGAGATCACTATGGCTGAATCACAGAGTGCATGGAGGTGAGTAATGTGTTATATGGCTCTAAAGAGAGGGTGGGGGCAACTCATAAAGAGCTCTAGATGACAGAGTTTATATTTGACCTTAGAGGTAATAAGCAATCCTTGGAGTTTAATGAGAGGTGGCCCCATTGTGTCAACACTTTAGGAAAGTCACTTGGGGAGCCATATGGAGGATAGATTAGATAGAGGAGAGACGTAAGGCAAGGAATTCAACGAGGTTATTGCAATAACTGGGGCAATGATTACCTGAATTAAGGAGGTGGCTGCGTGCATGGACAGAAAGAGAGGGAGATGACATATTGTGGAGGTAGAAACAGAAACAAGATTTAGGAACTGATGAGTTTGAAATTCCTACAGGACATGTGCTTGGGACTGGAGCTCGAAGGAATTACTAGGGCTAGACATATAGATCTGGAAGTCTGGGAGTACTCTGTGTCGAGATGAGAATTGAATCTATGGGAGCCAGTGAAGACTCATTTTAAGATATAATATTAGTTAAATACTTTATAGTTAAATCAATTTTTCAAGGAGGGTCAAGTACAAGAAGGGATTGAGTATAACACAAATCACATTTCACTTTACTTGGATTTCATCTATTTGCAATATAATATAGGCTTTTAAGAGCTTTTTAAAAATCATTTTCTATTTGAGATCTTTTAATTAAAGCACAGTGAAACTGTGGACTGTTTTTAAGATTTTGTGAGTAGAAAAAGCTATATGAAACTTCCATTTGTCGGCTTCCAGTTTCTCCCCTTAATCTATTCTACATGTTATTTTAATCATTTCATTTTCCCATCTTTGAATCCCACAGTTGCCCCCCTCTGGCTCTTGTTCTTTCATCCATTTCTTGCACCTACACAGATCATAACCCATCTGTAACTGCCACCCCCTCCCCTCCACAGGACTTTTGTTCTTGTAATTAATCTACCAGTAAGAGCACTCCAACCTAGCCTGCTTATCTACTGGCCCTCTAGACTGCTTCACATCCTGCCTGTCCTTCCAAATGCTCCACACGTCTCCTACTCTGAGGATCCATTTCTGATCCACCCAAACTACCTTCAACATGGCATCCTTAGCTGGAGGAGGGGTTGTACGTCTCTCTCTCTCTCTCTCTTATGTGTATATAAATATATATATGTATATATATACATACATACATACACAAACATACATGCATATATACATAAATAGCTACACACATATTCATGGGTGTGTATGCATATATATATATATACACACATGTTTCTGTATGTATATATGCACATAAGTTAAAAGATATCACACATACTACTTGTGATTTCATCAGTGGGGGAAAATCGATGTGGAAATTCTCCATCAGCAAAACTCTATAATTTCTCAGCAAGTTATAGTCTTAGGGATGTGCCTGGAGCTCTGAGTGGTGTTACCTGCCATCATAAAGCAAGTAAATATCAGAAGAAGAGTCTGTCTTCCTTGCTCCGTTAGATCCTAGCCAATGATGGAATATACACACATACACATGGACACACACATATGTGTATATAGTTATATACATGTGTATACATATATCATACATGTATATATATATATATATATATATATATATATATACAGATATATATATTTCTAAACTCTACATATACAACACTACACTGTAACCCTACAATTTTGTTAATTTGGGAAGACTTTCCACTAATTCTGGTCCCATTTCATTTATAGCTTAGAGTCTTAAAAAGTTGTTTGAGGCTCAAAGAAGTTAAATGATTTATCTCCTCTCCTCTCCTCTTCTCTCCCCTCCCCTCTCTTTTTTCTCTATGTAGATATATAGGCAGATAGGGTGGTACAGTGAGTGAATTGAGGAAAATCAGGAAGACTCATCTTCCTGAGTTCAAATCTGTCCTCAGAATCTTACTAGGTATACGACCCTAGGCAAGTCACTTAACCCTGTTTATTTTAGTTCCTCATTTGTAAAATGGGCTGAAGAAGGTAATATAAACCACTCCAGTATCCTTGCCAAGAAAGCCCTAAATGTGGTCACAAAAAGTCAGACACATATGAAACGACTCAACATCAACAATAAGAACAACAGCACTTGATATGTGGGTAGCTAAATGGTATGGTAGATAGACTGCTGGGCCTGGAGCAGGAGGACCTGAGCTCAAATCCTGCTTCAGATACTTACTAGCCGTGTGACCCTGGACAAGTCACTTAACCCTCTACTTCATGTGAAAATGAACTGGAGAAGAAAATGGCAAACCACTACAGTATCTTTGCCAAGGAAAACCCCAAATAGGGTCACAAAGAGTCAGGAAACACTGAAACAACTGAATAACAGTAATATTGTACATATATAGACAAACCATATATATATATATATATATATATATATATATATATATATATATATATATATATATATATTTAAATACACACACACCCCTGTATATATGTGTGTGTGTGTGTGTGTGTGTGTGTGTATGTGTGGATATACAAGGTGAGTGTGTATGTATTTGTTCATAAGCATTTATGTTTATACATGCACATAAACACGTCATAGTATTTTTACTATATTTGATTTTGTTTCTTTCTGTGTATCTTCCCTGTTTCCCCAGTACCTTGTGAAACCTTCAGGGAAAAAGACTTCCATTTATTTCCCTTGAATTTCACTCTTTTTATAATTCTTACTATAGAGATTTTTAGAGAATGATGTTTCAGCAAATATTGTTGACTAACAAATGGACTTTGTATTATTATATATGGCAGTTGGGAGAGAGATAGGTGGGCAGTGATTAACCCTGACTGATTTATTTAATAATATTCTGATATACAAATAATAGTTTTAGTTAATGCTGGAGGTAGTAAAAGCTTAAGGCAGAACTAGAGTAATTAGAATGCTCAGTTATCTGGATTTTTCCTGCTAGTATTTACCTTTTAGGAGACTATAAATACACATATGTATGCAATTATATGTTATATATAAGTATATGTATTCACACATATATGTGTCAGGGATTTATTCACAATATCAACTCACAGGTCTTGCTGGGCTCAATTTACAGTCAGTTCAGCTCTACCTTCTACATTAGTATCTGTAGTCCTAGACAGAGATCTTTGATCTTCAGAATGATAACTTAAAGGGCACTTATAGGAGCTTCAGTCATTCAAAAAATTCAACTCTGTTCACTAGATTGAACTTATAGAGGCAGGGAGGAAGTAGGCTTGAGCATTGTAAAAAAAAAAGAGAGAGAGAAATAGTTTCAGCCACAAAGAAAGAAAAGAATTGCATCTATCACATTAAATCACAATTCTTTCTTTTCCTAGCTTTCTGTTCCTTAATAGAATGTTGCTGTTAGTTCAATTGTGTCCAACTCTTTGTTACCCACGGACCATACACACCAGGTGCTTCTGCCCTCCACTATCTCTCAAAGTCTGTCCAAGTCCATGTTTGTTGTTTCCATGAAACTACCCATTTCATCCTCTTCCATCCCCTTCTCCTTTGGCCTTCAGTCTTTCCCAACATCAGGGATTTTTTTCCCCAAATGAATTTTGTCTTTTCACTTATGTGGCCAAAGTATTTAAACTTCAGTTTCACTGTTTGACCTTCCAATAAATAGCCTGAATTACTTTCTTTAAATATTGACTTATGTGGTCTCCTTGCCACCCACTGGCCTCTCAAAGGTCTACTGCAGCACTGTCATTTGAAAGAGTTGGTTTTGCAGTGCTCAGCTTTCCTCATAGTCCAGTTCTCTCAACCATACATTTCTGGTGGAAAAAACATAGCCTTGAATATATAGACCTTTGTAAGCAAGGTGATGTCTCTGCTTTTTGTATGCTGTACGGATTTGCCATAGCTTTCCTTCCAAGGAGCAAGCATCATTTGATTTCATGATTTTAGTCACCATCTGCAGTGATCTTTAAGCTTTAAAATATAAAATCTGACACTGCTTCCTTCTCTTCTCCTCTGTTTGCCAGGAAGTGATGGGACAATTGCCAAGATCTTTTTTTTACGTTAAACTTCAAACCTTCTTTAATACTCTCCTCTTTCGCTGTCATCAAGAGACTTCTTAATTCCTCTTCATTTTCTGCCATCAGAGTGGTATCATCTGATTATGTAAGATTGTTGATATTTCTTCCAGCAACCTTAATTCTTGCTTTTTATTTGTCTCATCTGGCATTTTGCATGATGTACTCCAATATAAATTAAATAAGTAATATAACAATATACAGCCTTGTCATACTCTTTTTCCACTCATGAGCCAATGACTTGTTTCATGTTTAGTTCTAACATACAGTTTCATGTTTAGTTCACATACAGGTTTTTTTTAGGAAAGAAGTAAGATGATCTGGTACTGATCTGGTACTTCCATCACTTGAAGACTTGCCGCATTTTGTTGTAGACCACACAAGCTTTAGTGTAGTCCGTGAAGTAGAAATATATTTTTCTCTGGAACTCCTTCACTCTCACCACAATCCAATGAATATTGACAATTTGGTCTCTAGTTCCTCTGCCTCTTTGAAAACCAGTCTGCTCTTCTGGTAATTCTCAGTTCAAATTTTGCTGAAGCTTATCTTGTAGCATCTTAAGCATAACCTTCTTGGTATGTCAAATAAGTGTAATTATTCAGTAATTTGAGCATTCCTTGGCATCACCTTTCTTTAAGACTGAGACATAAACTGATCTTTTCCCATGCAGTGGCCATCGTTGAGTTTTCCAAATTTACTGGTATAATGAGTACAGCATGTTAACAGCTTCATCCTTTAGCATTTTAAATGGCTCAGCTGGAATTCCATCACCTCCACTCAACTTACCATTAGCAATGTTTCCCAAGGCCCACAGGACTTCCTCCCTAGGATATATGATTCTATATCAGTAACCACACTCTCATAGTTATATCAGTGACATTAATATCTTTCTTGTTTACTTCTTTTTGTATATTTTGCAATTTCATCATCTGTAAAGTGGATATAAAAAAATAGCCCCTATTTAATTAACATGGGTGTTGTGGGGAGAAAGTAAGTTAACATATATAAAGTCTTTTGCAAACTTTAAAAGCAGAATTTAAATTGTAGCTATTATTAAGTGGAGCCATCTGAAATACAGAATGCCTAATTTGGTTTCAAGTGACAAAACATCTGCAAAATTCGAGTTAGTTAGATAGGAATAGTTCTAGTCAAAAATATTGAGGTTTCTGTATCAGTTTTCCTGGGTGATATACAGTGACAAAAAGAGGTAGTATTTTAAAAATGAACCACCACCGTATATTTCAAATATATATTCTCCACAATGAAATTTTACTTTAATTTAAGAAATTTGGGGATTGACTTCCAAAGCCAGAGGGGGAAGGGGAAGGCCAAAGTAGCCATGAATCTTTGAATAACATAGGACATAGAGAACAGCACCAGGTCATAATGAGAGTACTGCCTTTATTCTCATCTTTCACATGTATTTAATATGTGCGTGGGAGGGCTTTTGGCAAGTCACTGACCTTCTTTGAGCCTCAGTTTCCCCATCTATAAAGGGAAGGATTGAACTAGATAACCTCTGAGATCCTTTCCTGCTTATAATTTATCCGCCTAGGTCAGTAATGGCTTCTATTTGTTACATGAAAGTTATTTTCACCTTTGAAAACATAAATGCCAGGATTCTTTTTTTTCACATTGCTTTTCTAATGATAACATCTGGTTTGAGTTTTTAATTATTTCTGTTACTTTTTATGTTTGTTAAATTTACAGTGGCCTACAATGGTTAGTACCAGGCTTCCGAGGCCTTAGGCGAAACATGTGCAACTCTTTACAAATGAACAAGGTCTTATTGGCTGGGAGAGCTGCATAGCCTCTATCTCACTCAATAGCAGGATGGGTGATTTTAATAATTTGATCCCCTCTTGGTGAATCAGGGAATATCATCTGGGAACAGTTGTGTTGATGCATACATAAATGACTACAAGATACATTTTTAAGACTTTTTTTTTTCAAGCATTCATAGACAGGATATATGACTTGGGGACCTCTAGCTCTTTAAAAGAAACCAAAGTGGCCTAACTCAAGCCTGGCAAGGGTGTGCAACAGTCAAGTCTTACTGGTTCAGGGGAGCCAATTGGTAAATTTTCAGTGAGAAGATTTATACTTCAGAAATTGGTACGTACTACAAATCACAGCTTTGATTTATGGTTTTATTGATTGTCTCTAGACCTAAGAAAGTGATGGAGAAAATGTTGATAACACAGATTAAGTTTAAAAGTATGTTGTGCATACTATTCTGCCTTCTCCCATCCACCCCTCCAGAGCCAGTTGTCAAAACATTTCCCAGCACACTGCTGGACATGGGGGAATCTGCTGGCAGAAAGGCCTTCTTCAGGTGGTTGGATTTGAACTGAGTCTTGAAGCAAATCTTGGATCCTAAAAGATGGAGGAAGAGCATTCCAGGCATGGAGGATGGCCAGTACAGAGACACAGGAGTGTCATGTCTGAGACACAGCAGACAGGCCAATGTGGCTAGTTTAGAATTTGGGGAAGGGAGGAAAGTAAAAGAAGACTGGGAGAGTGGGAGGGGGCCAAGTTGGAAAGAACTGTGGAGTTTTTCTGTCCTTTTGGAGATAATAGGAAAGTGTTGGAGTTTGGTGGCTAGGGGAATGGCATGGTCAGACCCATGCTTTGGCAGACACAGCCTTAGGAAAGCAATCATATTTTTTCTGTGTCTTGTTTTATCCACCTTTTAATGTAATTGCTAAATTATTGTGTTATAATCTAATTAAATAAATGTTTAATCAGTTTCACAATTAATTATACATTAAAAGTGTTCTCATAAATCTATATGCCACACTACATAATTTATAAGCAAGACCTGGGAAATCTTTTACTGCAGAAAGACTTGATTGCATGGAAGTAGAAACTGTCTTTTCAACAGGGCCAGCTATCCTACTCCTCTTTCCCTTTGTACAGCCTGATCACGTATGCCTGTGACAGACTGAAGACAGATGCTTCCAGTGAGTTCTTCAGCATTCTCTGTATTTTCTTGCTGCTCTTTCCTGTTATAGTATATCATATCATGCTAACCTACCCCATCTGCTTTGGCACTTGGATGGATCTATGATCTCAGAGGAGTAGGTCCTGCATTCCACCAATGCCAACTGCAGTCCACTCACACCTTTTGGCTCGATTTAAACACACACACACACATGCATATACAAACACACGTATTCATTTATTAAGTACATACTGTGTGCCAGACACTGTGCTGTGACCTAGGGATACAGAGGCAAACAATGAAACCCTCAGGGGCTTATGTCATGTACACATGTACAGCATGTATACAGATTAGGTACCACAAAATACAGACACATGTACATACATAGTTATTTTTGAGGGTTGGGGATGGCATTAGCAATTGTGGTGAATTTGGATATGCCACATACTTGGTCTGGTGGCTATTGAGTTGAGAACAGAAGGGATTTGGGGAAAACACACATTGGGAGCAAAAAAGAAGTATATTCCAGGCAGGGAAGTCACCTGGTGCAAAGGCATAGAAATCAGATATGGGGAACGATAATTCGACTGGTTTGGTCTAAGTGTAGATGGCATGAATGGAAGTTACAGTCATTAAGCCTGTGGAGATAAAGTGGAGCCAGGTTTTGAAGGACTTTAAATGCCAGTGGAGTTGCTATTTTATCACAGAAGTTGCTGAGAGACACCAGACTTTCTTAAGAGAATGACATGGTCATTCTGTGCTGTAGAAATACAATTTAGCAACTTTGTGAAGGATGGATTGGTGTGGGAAGATACTGGAGGCAGGGAGATGAATTACTACACTATTGTAATAGTACAGATGAGAAATAATGAGGCCTTGAATTGGCTTGAGGCAGGGTAGCTATATGAGTGGAGAGAAGGGACAAGATAAAGAGAGACAATGTGGAGGTAGAATTGACAAAATTTGGAAACTGACTGTTTCTGGAGAGCAGGTTGAGAATGAAAAGTTGAGAATGACTTGGAAGTTAAAAGCCTGAATGACTAGAAGAATATTAGTGTACTGCAGAGATAGAGGGAAGTTGGAAAAAGGTGTGGGGTTTAGGGGGAAAGATAATGAGTTTTGGTTTGGACATAAAACCATATGGTTATATACTATTGGATCATGCATTTCAAACCAAAAGGGACCTTTACAGTCATTGAATCCAGCTCCTCCTTTTAATGATAAGGAAACTGAGGCACAGAGTGGTAAAATGAATTATATAGGTTCACAGAGGTAGTCACATTTCTGAGGTAGGATTTGAACCCAGATCTTCTGACTTTAGAGTAAGAGCTCTTCTTACTATGCCATGACATATGAGTTTGAGATATCTTTGGAAAATTCAGTTGCAATTACAGTGATCTGTAAGTAGAACTCATGTGAGAGACTTGGACCTGGATATCTGAATATACAGATCTAGGATTCATATACATGCAAGAGATAATTAAATCCAGGGTAGTAGAAGAAGTCGCTGAGAGATGGTATAGGGAGAGAAGGGGACCCAGTATACAATGCCCTGAGATATAACTCCACTTCAAGGGTAGGGAATTATTGATAATTCTTTGTGACTTTTTTCCCATGTCATTCCAGAAATCCACCACATAGGGTCCACCCCCATTTCTGAACACTTTCTTGCTGAATGTCTCTTAACGTTGCGTAGGAAGTGTATAGACCTTTAGAAACTAGACTTTTGATTCAGTGGTCTGGGAAACTCAAGACTGGGAAACACTCTCTCTGTAACTGGAATCTTAGAGAGATAGCCGGAACGCTGAGAGTTAAGTGCCTTGCCCAGGGCCACAGAACCAGAGTCAATGGTGGGGCTTGTATCCAGGTCCTCCTGGCTCCAAGGCCAGTTTTCTCAATAGACACTACACCACACTGTGTCTGGTTACAAACTTAGACACTGAGAATATCCAGCTTAAAGCACTAGGACATGTGTTGTCTTTTCTTATTGCAAATCAAATAGTCCCTAGGCTGTTGAAATTCTGCTGTTTACAGGGAGCACCTTTTTCTTTTGGGTACAACAGCCTTGCCTCTGATCAGAGGTTTCTCAAGGTGCCTTCACCCTGGGGATTTTAGGCTCAGGAGCACTGATGTGGGGATGACATCTGTATTTACACTGAGTGATAGGTACAAAGATAGCTACCTCCTTGCATTTACTTCATATGGTTCTTTCTCAACATTGAGAATGACAGATGACAAATATACACCCTTAGGGTCTTACTTCTAAAGTCATATCAGTAAATTTACACTGCCTCCCTTTATGAAAAGAGACAGACTGGATAAAAATAGCCAAGTATCATAACCAAACAAAGTGTTTAGAGAATGCTGGTAAAGTATATGGTCAACTGGAGGTGAAGACAGCCTGTATTCTGGGTGGAAATATTCAGAAACAACCAGTATTTGCTTTCTTTAATATGACTCCTTGTCTTCTCCTCCCTCTGTCAAACAACAACCACACAACCAAGGTGCTCCCAATTTAGGTAGAATGTAGCTGATGATTGATTGCAAAGAGAGCTATCCAGGGAAATTAAGTGAAAGACTCCAGTGTTTACTGGGCTGTCTAGAGCTCTTCAAATATAAGATGTTTATTTTATATTACTATTGTATAGTAATTTCAAAAGTAAAACTCTTAAGACAGATCTGTAGCAAGAAATTAGTATCCATTGTAGCAAAAAATATGCGGAGACAGCCTAATAGGAATAAATAAGAATCATGTTTAAATAGGGGCAGTCCATATCTTCCTCTCTAGACACTTTAGTTTGTTTTTGAAAAATCAGAAGACATTTTCCCATATACATAATGCTGTACATGATACTTGGCTTCCAAGGATAACTCTCAGAAATATATTTTCATCTGTAATTCATACTTGACTGAGTTCCAGGTATTTTAGAGCTAGAGGTCATACAGTGCAGGTGGGAAGAGGAGATGGAGTAAGAAGAAAAGTATTTTC
This sequence comes from Potorous gilbertii, assembly GCA_028658325.1. NCBI lineage: Eukaryota > Metazoa > Chordata > Mammalia > Diprotodontia > Potoroidae > Potorous > Potorous gilbertii. The sequence goes on from CM053775.1 coordinate 31,061,033, forward strand.
TCCTACTTTTGAGGATTTAAGGTCAGCCCTAGACAAAACATTGGAAAAGGTGCAATTAAGGTTTGACTTCTCCTGCCTTCTCTCTAAGTTTCCAACATTGTCATGCTGCCCAAAGGCCCCTGCAGAAGTACAGTGCTCAATGCTCCAAAATTATTGCTATCCTTCCTCCCATCTAAATTTCCTTTACTATGTTGAAAAAAACCCCAAAATTTAATGAAAATACTGTAACTAGTGAAAGAAAAGTAATGCAGTTGGGCAGCATGACTCAAATACTTCTCTCCTCTGTCGTAGTTGTCCCTGAAATGTCTCATGCCTGGACTATTGCAATAACCTTCTGGTGGATCTGCCTGCCTCAAGTCTCTCTCTATTTCAATTCAGTTTCCATTCAGACACTACAGTTATTTTCCTGAAGTGCATATCTGACCATATCACACCCCTGCTCAATAAACTCCAGTTATTCTCTTCCACCTCCGGGACTAAATACAAAATCCTCTTTGGCATTCAAAGAGCTTCAAAACCTCTGAGCTCTCCAATGTACCTTGATTCCCCAACATGTACTCTTTCATCCAGTAACACTAACTTCCTGGATCTCTCATGAGCAAGACATGACATTTCTCGACTGGGCATTTTCTCTTGCTTTCTTCCATGCCTGAAATGCTCTTCCTTGTCATCTTGGCTTCACTGTCTCATCTAAAATCCTACTTTCTACAGCGATTGTTTTCCAATGCCTTCTCTCTGTCAGTTATGTCCTATGTAATCTGTACATAATTTATTTGTACATACCTGTTTATATGTCATGTTTCCCATTTAGATTGTATTCTCCCTGAGGGCAGAAACTGTCTTTCACCTCCTTTTGTATCCTCAGCACATAGCATAATGCCTGGCACAGAGTGAGTACTAAATAAATTGACTGATTGGAATAATTCACAATAGTTTTGTGATGATTGATAGCGCATTAATCCTCTTGGATGTGTTTGGCAGACCTATCCTTGTAGCTTACTGAGATATTTCTGGATACTGACTATGTCATATAATATGTTAACTATTTATCCCATTCTGGGGTCACCTTCAAATTTGATACCACTCAGGGCCAAGGAAAAATCACTGGAATCTATTGGAGACTGCTCCCTAAGCTGGCATATTTCTCTTAATGACTATACTTTGGACAGTAGTTCAGTCATTTACAAATCCCCACAATTGTATTATTGTCTAGCTTATGTCTTTCCATCTCCTTCATAAGAACATCATGAGAGACCTTGTCACATGCTTCACTGAAATCCAGTAATCTCTAACAGTAGCATTGTCTTAATCTACTAGAACAATCGCATTGCAATCCAAATAAAAATATTTGAAGGGGAGGATGACTTGAATTGAACACAGTTAATAAACATTTTAAATAAGAGCCTACTATGTACAAGTTACTTTAGCACACACTGGGGATACAAGGGGAAAAAAGGCAAACAGTCTTTGCCTTCAAGGAGCCGACCTTCTACAGCTCTTCATAAAGTCAGACTAGTTCTTTTCTTTTTTAAACTGTTTCTTCCTTTTTAGATGATTACATTCCATCATTTCAGTGATATGTTTAAAATTTTCCTTGGAATTAAAGTTAAAGTCATTGATTTATAGTTTATAATTTCCATTCCCTCCTTTTGTTTTTGTGAGAACTGAGACATTCATCCATCTCCAATCCTTTTCCATTTTCCACAATCATTCAAAGATGACTGTTGGTGACTCTGCAATCAAGTTTAGGGTTCTGTCCCCAGAGATGTGCTTTATTTGGGAAGAATGGTCTGACCCTAGATTCCAGTTATGTTCTAACTTTCCACAGTTTCTTTCACTCCAGAAACAATCTGAAGTGTTTGGGGTTTTTTTAAGGTTCAAGAATTATTTTTTTCCCAAAATTCCCCTAAGGACAATAACTACTGGCTAAAGGTAGGGTGTGTAGGGAGTGGTCAAGATAGAGGAAGTATATTTGCAGACCATGTGCTTCTTGAGAGCTGAGTCTATTTTTTGCCCTTATTTGTATCATTAGCACTTTACACAGTATCAAAAGTGTGGTTGGAGCTTAATAAATGCTTGCTGATGGATGTGCCTAGAGACATTAAGTTGAATGTTTTCCTTGGTCACCAAAAACCAATTTAAAACAATATCCAAATAAAATTACTGTAGTGGCCAAACATTTCCATAAATAGATGGAGAAGTGGGTAGGTAAATTATTTTTTTTTCTCCTTATATTGGAGAATGCTCAGTGTATAATTTATCATAATGTAACATTTGCCTAATGAGTTTGTAAAAATAGCATAATCTTCATTCTGCCTACCAGGGAAATGGTCTCCTGCTGCTATATAAAAGCAAACTCTTGTGTATCTTTTCTGTCCCAGTAACTAATTTGACTGTAGGAGATTTACGCCTCTTTAATCTTTTTTCTGATGGCTGTAGGTATCATGGAATGACAGTTTGTTCATGTTGACCTTATTGAATGACTGTAGTTTGCATCCTCTTCCAGTGTCTCATTGTGGCATGGAGATGACTCTAGACACTCAAAGGTTCTGCCCTCAGGGTCCAAACTTTGGCATGTTTTACCAAACCACCAGTGCTCCAAGGTAGGGTCCCATAACAAGGGACTAGACTAGGTACATATGGAAAAACTCATCACCAACATGTTGGCTCAAAAGTGAAGAAGTTTTGAGCTGTGGCTAGGCATGGAAGAAAACTATAAAAATATAAGAAAAATATCAGCAAAATTGATGATTTTGCCTTGCAGTGCTCATGATGAGCTAAGTGAAAAGAGTACCATGCAAACCACTACAATCACCTGTTGTGCAGGATGAAGAGGTAGAGAAATTCTATGAGGAAATGAGGAGGTTCCTCCAAATTAATTCAACATGCATTTACTGTATGGGTTGCAACTTCAATGCAAAGTACAAGACATTAAAAAAATGTCAGAAAACATGGTTCAGAATAAATAAATGAAAAAGAACAAAGGTTTATAGATTATTCAGAAGTCATAGAGTCTGAGAATTTTGGAGTTGGAAGGAATCTCAGTGGCCATCTTCTCCAATACATACTTGAAAAGAAATATTCACTGTGTTGTCCTCAACAAGTGGTTAGCTAGCTTCTGCCTGAAGACTTCCACTCACTACCTTGAATTGCCATCTTCACTTCTGGGGACAGCTGCCATTGCTAGGCAGTTTTTCATGACATCAAACTGAAATTGACTTCTTTTCAACTCCTACATATTGTTCCAGTTTTTACTCATCATGGCCAAACCAAGCCTATTCCCTCTTCCATGTGACAGCTTTTCGTTTTCTGGAAAAAGAGATGCCATATCTTCCTTTAATCTTCTCTTATCTAGGCTCACCATTCCATGTCACTTCAACTGATCCTTCTAAAACATGACCTCAAAGCACTTGGGCATCCAGGATGCCCTCTTCTTGTTCTCTGTCTCATGGACAGCTCTTAAACCATACTGCCCAAAACTGAACTCAGTACTCCCAAATGTATTTTGACCTGTAGAGTACAAAGGGATTGTATCACCTCTTTATTCCAGAAAGCTATCTTCCTATTAAAATGGCCAAAGATCACATTATCTTTTTGGCCTGCTATATCACATTGATAACTTGAAGGCCACCAAAACCCACAAGTCTTTTTTTAATTAGAAAAAAACTGCTATCTAAACAGTCTGTACTCCTTCCCCTTCATACTTGTAAAGTTGATTGTTCCTCTATTCCAGGAGTTTATATTTGTCCACATTGGATTTCATCATATTAGATTCAACTCAATAGGTTGGCCTGTCAAGATCTTTTTGGGGTCCCAAATGTGTTACACGGAGGGTCAACTAGTGTGGTAGTGTCTTACACTTCCATATGAATAATTTATTTTAGGAGATAGTACAGTAACTGCCTTCTACTCTAGCACTGATTATATCAATGTAGTCAGAAGGTGGGCAGGGTAGATTTTTAGATTTAATTTTCAGATTGTCCATATATATGAATTTAACTGTGATCCTCTAAAGGTGAGCTCTATGACCAACAGCCAATTTAATATGTGTATGGAGTAACTGCACCACCTCGGTATTGATGCTCTCAGCACAAATGAAGCAAAGAAGACAAAAGGAAGCCTCAACTAAAAGGAAGGCTGACTTATCCTTGGAGGGATGTTATAAAAAGGGTGGCCCAGTTGGTTTCATCATGAACT
>CM053775.1:31065329-31075502 GCA_028658325.1 Potorous gilbertii
AGGGTTCTTAACTCATGTCTGTGAATAGATTCCAGGGGGTTTTGTGAACAACCGAGCTAGGGATTATTGACCTATTTGTGATCTTGCAGCAATTTTCTATCAATAGCTTAAGAGGATCTGTGTTTCTGGCACCTTTTTTCATGAACAATCACATTTTCTATCCTGGCAGGCAGTAGAAATGTACCATGTAAGCTGACTTCTCTTATTATAGTGTGATCTGTTTCTCCAGTGTCCACGTTCTTCCCAGTTACTAAATGAGTTAGCAGCTTGAGGAAGTGCACTGTCTCTTCCAGTAATGAGCCTCCCTACGTCAAACACAGCACCCCTGGGGCCCCAGAAATCATTGAGCTCAAAAACGTCAATGCTCTACTGAGAAGGTTACATGGAAAATAAAAACTTTTTTTTTTATAAACCTGCCCTTCTCCATTTTGTATGGACACTCAGAGATTCAGAAAATGAAGGACTGTTTGTCTCCCTGAACTTGACCTCTCCTTCTCAACCTCTCACTTCCTCTGAAGGAAGAAAAAATCGGTTGATCTCTTCCAGTCGTCAAAACTTTCACACTGCTATTTGGGGAAAATATTGATGGAGTCCAATAGTTGGAATGGTTCACAGGGTAAAATATAAATTCTTTTTGCTCCTTCTCTTGCTGGATGTAAAATGTCAGACTGAGTCATTTCTCTAAATTCTGGAGGAAAGTAAGGGAGTATTTGGGGACTCCAGACTCAGGCAATGTGGCATCCAGACCAGTGGGAATGATAGGTCAGTGCCTGGCAGATGGCATCATGAGTTCGGAGAGGCTACAGGCAGATGGACTTGACAATTTGGGCAAAGTAAATGAGCTTTTGGCTACTGATGCAAAGCACCAGGAATGCAGTGAAGGAGTCAACTCCTTTCTATTAATGATGCCAACTTGGAAATAGCAGATGATATGTTCACGATGAGACATATGGAAGATGGGGAAGTGACACGCTTTCTTTGGTATGGCAGGGGAAAGGCAGCTAATGAAGGGAAATAATGCTCGGGGAATTCAGGGTTTAAACATACATACCTTCTGTGCATTTGCATGTGTGTGTGTGTGTGTGTGTGTGTGTGTGTGTGTGTGTGTGTAAGGATGTTTAGCCATATTCTGTCAAGTTTTACCAAGTTTTGTAGGAATAATATGATACTATATGATGACAGTTTTAAGACTGACCTTTAAACCATTCATGAAATAGGAAAGCAAGCTCAAATTACAGCCTAAGTCTCAAACAAGTTGCAATCATACCAGATTATAGATGTAGTTTTTTACTTTAGAACAGTAATATTTTTATTTACATCGCAATAACCACTGTCTCCTATCCATTAATCAATATATATTTTAATGATAATTTCTATCCTGTATATCCTTAGTTATTTTCTCTAGTAGTGATGGAGAATTTGCAGTAACATACCCATACTTCCTTACTCCCTGGTATTTTATGTAAGTGTGTGTGTGGGGGGGGTGGATTTTGTGTACAAACTTCTGAGATCCCAGAGTTATAGTTTAATTATAGAACAGAGAAAACCTAACTGGATAAAGAAAGAAATCTGGCAAGAGTATGAAGGTTCATCAGGAAGAAGTAGAGGGTGGAGATGGAAAGACCTATTATCAGTCTAATCTTGAAGAATTGCTGCTGGGCCCAGAGAGCCTAGAGTATTGTACCATTCCCTGTTCTCAGTCATGGCTGTGATTTGGACTAGGTACTTCCTGAGAAGCCTGTCCATTCATTAGAGATGTGTTAGGCTCCCTGCTCTCATATTCTTAGGGTCATTAAACATTGAACATTCACTCTGGTACTCCTGGGATGATCTTACTTATAGTTCAATTTATGACTCACATCTAGGGTTTCTCCCAAAACAGGCAAATAGAAGGTACTTGATAACCTACTTAGTAAAATATAATATTTATCAGCTATGGGGCAGGCAAGATATTTCTATATACAGAAGAGATCCCTAACATATAACAGCCCCAAGTGCTCATTAGATAATAACAAACTCAAAACATGATTAAGTTATTTATAACTACTGCTATCGTCCAATGAAAAGATTATCCTTAAACCTTACCATTGCAGAAAGCACTTTGCAGGACTGCTCACTACTGTGCAAACTTCCAGGATAAACGTGTCTTTCGGTAAATGGACAATGATCTTGTCAGTGGCCATCCTTTTCACAGTCCAGAAACTTCCCTTGCCATTAGGCTTCCCAAATCCTAGGGGAACCCAAGGCCTCTGGATTCTCTCTAATTCATGAGTTCACCTCCAAGCCTGGGTACTTCCACCCTGAGAATGATGTTAGGGAGGCACAAATGGAGACAGATAGTCAGGGGTCTAGGTGCAAGTTCTGTTAAGCCTGTGTTTTACATGGACAGGAGGACAATACTCATCTCCCCACTCCCCTTGAGGGAATCTAGAGATGGAGAGCATCACTTATCACATAGGAGCGTCAGAGTAAAAGGCCGAGTTCCATGTTGTTTCTTCTTGCAACTGGTAATAACAGTGATAACAACATCTAGCGTTTATATAGTGTTTTAAGACTTTCAAAGCACTTGGCAACTATTGGTTCGTTTTATCTTCCCAACCACCTTGGGAGGTAGGTGCTATTATCCTTATTTACAGGTGAGAAGGCTGAGCCTTATGGATATTGAGTAACTTGCCCAGGGTAAAATACCTACTAAGTGCCTGAGGCTATACTTGAACTCAGGTTTTTATGATTCCAAGTCCAGTGTCCAATATACTACTCCACCTAGTTGCCACCCAGATGTTAATGAAGTCATTGTTTCCTTCTCAAAGTACCACAAACCCCAGTTGCCCAACCCCTATCATCGTCAGCAAGCCTTGGGGAAGGGCCAAGAGATTCCTCAGGGCTTGCCACATTATACCAAGATGCCATGTCTTCCTGTGACTGGACCGCCACATGACCATAAACAGGAAAGACAATTTGTAAGCATGCCCTATGGAGTGGTCCCCACTCCCAGCAACTACTACAGTTCTCCATGTATGTGTTAATGATGCCCTATACAAACATTATAGCAGTAGGAATAGTGAGGACATGAATGTACTTCAGAGGCAGTATAGAATTTGGTAACATCAGTAACTGAGACTTCTTAGAACTCTAAAATAGGAATCTTAGTTCATCACTGGTGAGTTGCTCTTCTGCAAACAAATATGTCTTAGTAAATATTCTGCAGTCCTTTGACCCTTGATTTGAATGAATATGAAATTGAGCTAGCTAGGCATTATAAAGGTAAATAAGGTACAGATGAGTATAATAAACCTAGAACAAATGTGAAATATAAATTTGATGCCTTTGTTCTAAACAATTAGATAACTTGTGTCAGATTAATATTTTCAATAAAACCAGGCAGAAAAATCTAGCCATATCACCTTCTTTCTCTCCCTCCCCCTTTTCCTTCTCTCTCCCCTCCATTTTTCATTAGAGGTTAACCTTTGAGTCAGGGCCAAGGTGAAGAACAGATGTTGCCAGATGGAGGTAAGTATTTAAGGCCCCCAGGTGCTCTCTGTGCTGGTGATCTGTCTCTGTGTATCTTATCCTAGCCTAATAACCTGACCTTCATTGATGACTGCTCCCTTTGCTGGAGAATATTCCTTCCATGTTCTTGACCCTGCGTTTGTGGGCCACGACCCCTTCCCTTGAGAGCTAGCCCTGGTAGGGTAGTCAATTATGGATTATTTTGGCACAGAGCTTCAGTCTCAGTTGAGGGGACCTGTGAACTTGTTGCCTTCTCAGTTTCTAACCCCTTGGAGCCATACCTTCTATAGCAAGAAAAATAGTTCCTTGTAGTATGTGATTGCACTAAAGTCCAATGGCAGCCCCTGTACACAGATCTATTTTATGTCTTAGGCTCATAGTTTTTGGAGCTGGACTGGAACCAATAGACCATGTAGGCCAACCCTCCCTCCTTGTATAGATCTGGAAACTGAGATTCAAAGATAAGAAATGATTTCTTGGGCTATTTGTTTTTGAAAACCTTAACCTTTGTTGAATAAAGGAATAGAACTTGTCTCTTCATATTTATGGATGTTGAGACTGAAGTAACTGTAAGGTTAGTGGCATCCTTGGCCATTTTACAATCTGTGGCAGGGTCACAGACACACCATAGAATCTTTGACTTCCATCCAACTTTCCAGGATAGAAAGTTTATATGGTGAATTATTTGGCAGGATCCTTGTACTCACCTATTAGAAAATGTTAAAAAGCAATAATTTTGTTTAAAATTACATCTATATCAGTTTCCTATTCTTCTGTATCTGGCTCAGGTATTGGAAAGGCTCTAATTGCTACCCTGTCAGGTCCATACCATGCAGCCTTCAACTATCCTCCTCTTCCCCCTCCTTTCAAACTCTAGCTCCCCTTTATGTCTAGTTGGTCCCCATTAGAACATAAGATCCTTGAAGACAGGAACTGCTTTGCTTGCTCATTTTTATAATGCCAGCACTTGGCATGGTACCCACAAAAGGGCTTAATAAATGTTATTTTATTCATTCAGTTCATTGAGTGCTTTTGGAAAGACATAGAAAAGAATCATGTGCTTTTAATCTTACATACTTTCATTTTTCTCTGCAAGTTTTATTCCCAGGGCTTTAGCTAGGTTAGCATCAATTTGATTTTTTTTTTATTCCTGCAAAATCATCCAAATCTGTGATGTCTCAGCAAGGTCACTGCTGTTGACTGACTCAAGATCTAGGCACATGGTTTGCCCATGTTGGCATTAGGAAGGATAAAGTAAGTGAAAAATACTGAGGAGGGAAAAGAAGAGGATGCATTCACCAAGTCCAAATCCCAGGCTTTCTCAATGGGATTTACCAAGTACACCATAAGAAAGGGCATATGTGAAGTGTTGAAAAAATCAGATCAGGAAGAGTAAATGCTTTGTTATGCTAGGGTAAAGAAACCATGGAAGAAACAACAAGGTCAGAGATGTGGAACAGGTGGCAACAGAAGAGTGCTCTTATTTGGCAAAGACTCATCAGAAATGACCTGTTTGTCAGCTGCCTTCACCTATCCAAGACTGATGAACCTCAGCTAGCAATGACCATATTCTCCTGGCATGAGAATTAGAAAACAGCACAAGCAAGAGTCTGAATTGCTCAGAGTACTGTTTCAAATATAATTCAGACATATTGACCAATATCTTCCCTTTCAAATATTTCATTATACTATGAAAAGGGAGACAGTGTAGCACAGAGGAAAGAGCATTGATTCAGGAGTTAGAAAACTTCTGTTTAAATCTCCCTCTGATGCTTACCTTTGTCACTTTGGGCAAGATACTTCATCTTGTAAGGCCTTATGATAGATCATTTGAAATTTTAAAAAAGCATTGTAAAATATATTTTCTTAAATTTCAAATTTAAATTTTTTTTAAAATTAAGGTATTGGATTTATTGGCTCCCAAGATCCCTTCTAGTCCTGTGTCTCTTGTAACAGACCTAGGAGGGATACTCCATTTACAATAGATGTCCTGTGGAAGATATAGTTGAAGGGGAGCTTCAGCTTTTAATAGAGGTCAAGGGGACCAAGAAGATTAAGGATATGGAAGGGGCCTTTCAAATGAGGTATTTTCCTATTCTTTAATGCCTCTTTTACATGAAGCTAGTCAGGAAGAGTATAATTTCTTTTTCAGAAGGTCTTAAGAAATATGTTTACATGGGACATGCTGAAAAGGATACCAAAGTTCTAATGAGGCAGGTAAAGGATCTAGTGATCCCCAGATAAAGACTACGGAGATGCCTCTGACCTTCATGCATTGGCCTTTAGCACTCTACACTAATGGCTTCAGATATTGAATAATACATTTTACAGCCAGGTCATGTTAGTTAGGTCTTTCCCAAACCAATAATGTCTTGAGAATCAGTGAACCAAAAACTGCAAATAAAGCACATGAAATAATTTCCTGAATAATTAGTGACCAATTAGTGGTTGGGATTTAAATTTCATGATCTCATTATAGAATGTATGCCGCAGATCACATTGAAAATGAAAGCGTATATCTGCCATCAACCCATTTATTTTTTTTTAAACTCTCAACAATGACAGCAACTCTCACCCTGTTTCCTGTGTCTACTCCTATGGGTTGATATCTCTTGGTTATTATGAACTTCGTTATATGAAATTGTATACCCATGTTAAGTATTACTGGCAGTGCATTCACTAATGAGCCTCCACTGAACTTGTTTTGCTCTGAATGGTGAGATGGGTAATGAATACTATTAGTGTCTCACAAATGATTTTTAATATAATTGAAAATTACATATATGCACATATTTGATAAATAAGTAGTGACATACACCAAATTAAACATTTTAAAAATAAATAACTCCAGACTTCATGAGTGAGGGGAGAGGATCAGGAAGGAATCTTTAGATTAAAAAATGAAGTAAAATTTAAAAACATATAACATGTTTCTTGCCAAGAAATACTCATTGTTTTGTCAACTGAATCCCCTTCAGGTTTCACATTTTTGTTTACCAAGCTAAAGATTTGTAGATTAAATTTACACATAGTAAAAAAAAAATGAGTTTATAATTTCTATTAAAAATACTTGTAGAAGTTTCTATTAGATAAAACTATAGCCTTCTCCTCTAAGAGATTATTTCAAATGGTTTCAACCATCACTTCTCTGTTAATTACTCCTAAAAATCTGTCTCCAAGAACTTTTCCCCAACTCAGCTCAAGGACCACATTTTCTCCTGATTATAAGATGTCTCTACCAGGATGTCCTATTGGCACTTTAAACTCAACATGTCTACAACCAAACATGTCTTTTTCCCAAGATTCCACATCTACCATATGGTATTGTTTGTGTTCCTGTTAATCATCCTAGGCTAAAATCTCGCTTGGAATGGGCTTTGACTCCATTCCTTCCTTTTGTTCCTCTCGCCATCTAATTGATTGCTGTCTTGGTAATTTCTACCCCTAAAATCTGTCCCATCCTATTCCCTCCATTTTTGTTCTCTCCATTCTACTTGAATCCCTCATTACCTCTTGCCTATTGTCCTATTGCAATTAACTCCTGATTAGGCTACTTGACTCTGGATTCATTCCACTAGAAGCTTTGTTCCTCACAGCTCCACCTCTTTGATCATATCACCTATCCTTCTTAAAACCTTTCATTGAGAGGATTCTGGGATGATGGCAGAGTAGATCAGAAAACTCCAAACTCTTAAGATTTTCTCCCACAGTGGGGCACAGCCAAGATGATGGAGTAAGAGCAAGTATTCGCCCAAGTTCTAAGACAAATTCCTTCAAGTGCCTCTAAAAAGAAAATCTGAACAAATTTTAGAGTAGCAGAATATAGTAGGAGACAGAGTGTGGCAGATTTCCAGCCCAGGAAAGCCTGCAAGGTCAAGAGGAAGGATCTGTTACATGGGACTGGAGGAGTGCACAGCACACAGGCTATACCAATGCAGACACTGCCATAGCAAAGCTGAGCAGGAAGCCCCTGGTAGTCTCAAGGAGCAGCAGCACTGTGGATTCTCAAACATAGCAGCCCAGGACAGTTCAGTAGAAGTGAGGGAGAGAGAACCACAGGACCCCAGGTACCTGCAGCAGTCACTCATGAGACTATCAGCCTGCAGATTAAAAGTCTGTAAGTCACATACTTAAACTTCTGGAAGCCAAGATGGCAGAGTGATCAATAAATGCTATCCCACTCCCCTTGTTGACCTTGAAAAACCCAGAGAATATTTCCCCAGGAAAACCCTGGATCAGTGGAATCAGCTGAAGAGGTAAACAGTCTCAACCCCTAAGGCTAGGAAAATCACAAAGTGGCTCCCTCTTGGTGTGGCTGAAGGGGTCCAGTGCAGGACCAGAGTTGTCCAAGACAGCCCCACCTCAGTAAACCTGGAGGAAGTCCTGAACCCCGGGGGGATGGAGCCCATAATGGCCAACATCAGGACCACAGACATGTGTCAGCACAGCCAGGGGAATCTGGGAAGACACTAGCACAGGTGGAGTTCATCAACTGCTGAGCTTGCCTATGCTCTAGTTCAGAATATTAGACCTCCTGCAGCCAGACCACCCCTCTCCCATACTTAACCCAGCTAGCTCCAGGGTAACTCCAGGGAAACTCAGAAAGACTTCACCTGGCCTCTGATCTGGCACACAAGCCAGCTTAGCACCAGGTAAGTTGCAGCATTTCAGCTTGTAGCTGAAACAACCAGAAGCCACAATACACAAAGCCTCAAGTTCTAAGCACAAGAATCATGGGACAAAGCCCTCTGTGCCCAGAAGCAGAAATCCACTTCAAAAGCCAGGAAAAGGGTGATCATCATGAGCAAGAAGCAAACCAGAAAAGATAAGACTAAAGAAATTTTCTATGGGGACAAGGACCAAAACATGGATACCAAAGAGGTCAGCATTGAGACAGTACTCCCATCTGAAACTTCAGAAGGGAATGTGAACTGGTCTCAAGGCCTAAGAGCACTCTTGAAAGAGTACAAGAAGACTTTCAAAAGCCCAGTTAGGAAAGTAGAAGAAAAACTAAATGATTTTTAAAATATGAAAAAAGAAATCACAGAAGAATTTAAAAGAAAAATTGTACTAATGGAAAAGGAAGCACAAACCCTAACTGGGAAAATTGGACAAATGGAAAAGGAAGCACAAAAACCAAATGGAGAAAATAACTCCTTAAAAGGAACAATTGGACAGATAGAAAAAGGAGATGCAAAAGTTAACTGAAGAAAACAATGTATTAAAAATTAGAATTGGGTAAGTAGAAGCTAATGACTCTATGAGACATCAAGAATCAGTCAAAGAGAATCTAAAGAATGAAAAGATAGAAGAAAATGTAAACTATCTCATTGGAAAGACAACTAACCTGAAAAATAGATCCAGGAGAGAAAATCTAAGTCTACCAGAAAACAAGGATCAAAAAAAGACCCTGAAAAAGATCTTCCAAGAAATCATCAAGGAAAACTGTCCAGAGGTCCTAGATTCAGAAGGCAAAATAATCATTGAAAGAATCCACTGTTCACCTCCTGAAAAGGATCACAAACTAAAAACATCAAGGAATATCATAGCCAGATTCCAAAACTATCCAGTGAAGGAGATAATACTGCAGACGGCCAGGAAGAAACAATTCAAATATTGAGGAGCTACAGTCAGGATCACACAGGGCCTTGCAGCTTCTACATTAAAAGATCATAAGGATTGGAATATGATATTCCATAACCAAAGAAGCTGAGACTACAACCCAGGATCAATTACACAGCAAAACTGAGCATAATATTCCAGGCAAGGACATGAACATTCAGTGAAATAAGGGATTTCCAGACCTTTCAGATTAAAAGGCCAGAACTCAACAGAAAATTTGATCTTCAAACACAAGTCTCAAGAGAGGCATAAAAAGGTAAACAGGGAGGAAAAGCAACATGTTATTCAATATGGGCAAACTGTTTACATTCTTATAAGGAAAGATGATACTTATTAATCTTGAGAATTGTATATTTATTATGATATTTAAAAGGGACATACATGAACAGAGGGAATAGGTATAAATTAAAAAGATGTAGTGACAAAAATGTGAATTAAAAGTGTGAAAGGATTATAACAGGAAATATGAAAAGGAGGAGACAGAAAAAGGTGAATTACGTCACAGGAAGAGGCACAAAAGCCTATTACAGTAGAGGGAAAGAGGGGAGGGAGATGAGCATCCTTTGAGATTTAATCTCATCTGATTTGGTTCAAGGAGGGAATAGCAAACTCAAGTATAGAATCTAATTAGTTCTATAGTCAGTGGAAGGGGAAGGAGGAAAGGAAGGGGAGGGAAGAATCAAAGGGAGGGAACATGTAGGAAGGGTTAAACGGGGTAAAAGGGAGAGGGGCTGAAAGAAGGGAAAGAAGACTGAGGGAGGTGGTGGTCAAAAAATAAAACTCTATTGTGGAGGGGAAGGGAGAACTAAAAGAATAAATGGGAGGAAGAGGATGGAGGGAAAGACACAGAGAGTAATCATAACTGTGAATGTGAATGGCATGAACTCTCTCATAAAATGGAGTGAATTTAAAATGATAATCCAAAACTATGTTGTTTACAAGAAACATATTGAAATAGGGAGATATACGCAGAGTAAAGGTACAAGGTTAGAGCAGAATATGTTGTGCTTCAGATGCAACAAAGCAGAGGTAGCAATCCTA
>CM053775.1:31076002-31095633 GCA_028658325.1 Potorous gilbertii
ATATATATATATGCATATATATATACACATCCCATTATATATCCCTCTGTCCCAATAGCACAAGAAGATCTGCCACTGAGTTGAAAAGGGAGCATGCAATAATTATGAATTATTCTCTTTATAATGCTATGAAGCATGTTAAATAACCAAAAGGAAAGTGGATAATAAATATTGATCCAAATGAACAAAAAAAAAATCAGTGTTTTCTGGTGCCTCTCTGTTTATGGGGAAAAAAGGATCAGTAAGTTTGTGAATAAATAATACCTATCAAATTCTTATCAGCAAAGTATCAGGACAGTTATTACGACAAGGGACAAACCCAGATTTGTTATGCTGTTTAATAAGAGAAGTAGTAGTGAATTGTGTAGAAGAAACTACAAAAAGAGACAGTTTGGGGAATTACCACTGAATAATCATTGACGGGAGGGTACTGTATTCCAAAACGAATATAGGCCCTGGGATACCAATACTGTTACTACAAAAGTGACTATGAGTTTTATTGGAATAAAATCTTAACTATTCTACCATTAATGGAAAAATTCTAATAACACTTCATTATGTGGTCATAGGTTAAATTGATCAGATTTCAAGGATGAGGAAACATACAAATCATAATCTTACGTCAATAAATAAAAGTGCATCTAGCTCAAGAATCCAACTGAACACAATTCCCAATAAAAGCCATTATTTTTTTAAAGGTCAGATATCTATAGCACAGAAGGAAATCATTCTTGAAGGTTAAAATAAAACTTCACTGTTCAGTGAGTGAAAAGGTTGTGCTTCAATAACAGAAGGCTATACAGGTAATTCTGGATATTATTTACTTATTGAGTGAGGAGTCAATACAATTAAAAGTCCATTCTCCAAAATAAGTACTCAACCTGTTTGTAAGAATTATCCGAACAAAAGAGATGATGAGGGTGCTCACAAAAGTATTAAAATAGGGTCAACTTATCTCCTCCACTACTCATGCAACTTACCATTTACCACAGAAACTGTGCTAGAAAATAAACACAAGAAGATGTTTTGGGACAGCTCAATGATAACAAAGTAATATTTTATGGACAGAAGATGAACTATTCTGCTTTGTAATAACCAGTACAATAATGTATTGTGGTATGTGAGTTGATAATACTACAGAAAAATCTTAGTAACATATCAGAGAAGGAAAATGCCCTCATAAAAGATAACTAACTGAATAATATATTTGCCAAGATTCTTGCAAACCTAATTAAGAGGATTTTAAACCGGAAAGGAAAGGAGAAAACTGCCAAAATGTATCTGCCAAACCAGATAGAGTGGTCCTGTAAGATAACAATAAACGAGAGACAAAATAGAAAAAAGAGATAAAAAAACCCTATGATCTCAAGCGTCTATCCACAAATTCCCAATATTAAACAATGAAGAGGATAAATTAAAAATCATAATGAACGAAAACAAATTCAACCTCATGAATACCACTGAGTTTTGGTAGAATGGGATTCATGACTGGAATAAAGTTTGAAAGGGTATGCCTTAATAAAAAGGAACACAATAAATAAAGATGTGGTAGGGGGAAGAGAATGTACAGTTGGTACTATGTGAGGAAATCCAAGCAATAGAACAGGGAATATTTGGAAGAAATTATCTCAGTAAATGTCATGGAAGCAAGTATACAATAGACTAACAGTGGCAAAGTCAAACGGCAACTAGTGCTATTGAATGATAGATTACATAAGGTTCTCTGTAGGTTGTATCTTGATTTAGAAAAGCACATATCAACATAATCTATGTTTTACTATATTTTATTTATTTTGCTCAATAATTCTCCACATTTTAATTTGATTCAGGTAAGAGTGCTGTGTTTGGCATCTCTGCTATAGACCAACTAAGCAGCTAGAAGAAATAGATTATAAACATATAGAATCATAACATAGTATGACTCAGATAATTCAATCATGCAAATATCTCTTAGAGCTATTGCTGCAACAAAAGTACAATCGATGTGTTCTTACAAATGGAGAAGAAATGAAAAGAGAAACTGCTGCTATGGACTGAATTGTGACAATAAGAGGAAGAGCTGGTTTTTAAAGTAGTAGCAATGAGAATCATGTGGGTAAGGGGACTGATCCAACTTATACTTTGTTATATTCAAGAAAGGCATAGGTAAGGCAAGGAAAGCAGGGCATAATATGGTACAAATACTAGATTGGCAGATAATCAATTTCAGAGTGCAGGGAAAGGAAAAGTGGAATTCCATGTACTAACTCAAAAAAATGTTAAAAAATGAAATTCTGAAGGTGCCAACACATTCTGACAATTCTGATGAGGAATAAAAGAGAAGCTATTGAAAGACACTAACACAAAAACACAGAAAACTCAGCAGTTCAAAACAAATTATTGAAGACCACTAAAAATGATGGAAGTAAAGGCAGCTACTGAATGATAAATACAAAAATAGCATCATTCAGTGAAAATGTCAAGAGTACTGAAGGTAAGAAAGATCTAAGGCTGGCGAAGATATCAAAGAAAAACAGTTTTGTAAGTATATAATTAGAAGTCAAAAGGGGCCAGGTGGCATAAAGGTCAGACAGTTGGCCCCACAATGAGAAAGATCTGTAGCATGTTCAAGTCCCACTTCTGACCTTCCTGGCTATAGTGACCCTGGCCAATTCATTTAATCGTAAGTGTTTCAGGCAATTTTCTAGGACAAACAGAGAGAAGACAGAGTTAATGTCAGGCAGTTCTCTCTGATAATTAAATCACAGGTCTACTCTATAAAGGATGCAAAAGGAGGATGAAAAAAAGGGGTAGGACTCAGAGTGAATGGGATGACAAGAAATTAAAATCATGTAACTATTTTACTTGTTTTTTCAGTCAATGAGAATGATGTCTGATGGAAAATGGAGAAAAATTGATTGAGAGACTAGATATTAAGAAAGTACCTAGCACACAAAATTAGTCATTTTGGGATATGACAAATGTGAGAGTTTGTTTTATTTAAATATGCTTATTTATTAAAAGGTTTTTTTTTTAATTTTTGGCATGGAGGAGGGATTCAGTAGAGGTGACTCTATCTGATAACAAGATCACAAACCAAAAAAAAAAGATGGTCATAAATGCATTTGTTAAAATGCATAGAAAAGAACTCAAGGAAGTTAATAAGAAAAAAGACACAGAATAGCACTGAAAATAATATGATGGATTTCTTATCTACTGAAAAAGAATGAAGATACACCATGACAGAGATTCATATTTTCCCATATAATTCTCTTTTCCTGTTCTATTTTGCATGTAGGAATGTTCTTTTTTTTAATTGAATTATTTTATTTGTTTACAGGGTTCAACAATCACCACCATGTATCTTAGATTTTATCTGCTCCTTTCCCCTCATTATCCCCTCCCCCTCCCAACTCCCTCCCTGAGACAGTGTACAATCTTATATAGGACCTACACATTCATTGCTATTAAATACATGTTGCATAGCAGAATTAAAATGAATGGGAGAAATCATGAAACAAAATACAACATAATACAAAAGAAAATGATCTGCTTCTGTCTGCAATCCAATTCCATAGTTCTTTCTCTGGATGTGGAAGGTGTTTAGCCTCAAGAGTCCATTGGAAATTTTTAAAGTCTTTGCCTTGCAATGAAGTACTAAGTCTACCAAAAAAAGGTCCTTGCACACTGGGGTTGTTGCTGTGTACAAAGTTCTCCTGGTTCTGCTCCTTTAACTCACCATCAGTTCATAAAAGTCTTTCCAGGCTTCTCTGAAGTCTGTCTGTTCATCGTTTCACATAGCACAATAGTATTCCATTACATTCATATACCACAACTTGTTCAGCCATTCCCCAATTGATGGGCATCCCTGTGATTGCCAGGTTTTGGCCACCATAAAGAGAGTTGCTATAAATATTTTTGTACACATGGGACCCTTTCCCATTTCAATGATCTCTTTGGGATAAAGTCCCGGAAGAGAGATTGCTGGGTCAAAGAGTATGCACATTTTTGGAGCCCTTTGGGCATAGTTCCAAATTGCTCTCCAGAATGGTTGGATCAGCTCACAGCTCCACCAACAATGAATCAGTATTCCAACTTTCCCACATCTTCTCCAACATTTATCATCTTTCTGTTTTGTCATGTTAGCTGATAGATGTGATGTGGTATATTAGAGTGGTTTTGATTTGCATCTCTCTAATCAATAGTGACTTAGAGAATTTTTTTCATAAGATTATAGATAGCTTTAATTTCTTCGTCTGAAAATTCCCTGTTCAGAACCTTTGACCATTTATCAATTGGGGGATGACTTGTATTCTTATGCATTTGACTTAGTTCTCTATATATTTTAGAAATGAGGCCTTTATCACAGACATTAGTTGTGAAATTCTTTCCCATTTTTCTGCTTCCCTCCTAATCTTGCTTGTATTGGATTTGTTTGTGAAAAAACTTCAATTTAATGTAATCAAAATTATCCATTTTGCACTTCATAATGTTCTCTATGTCTTCTTTGGCCATAAATTTCTCCATTCTCCATAAATCTGAGAAATACACTATGCCTTGCTCCCTTAATTTGTTTATAGTATCAATCTTTATACCTAGATCATGTATCCATTTGGATTTTATTCCTGTATACGGTGTCAGGCATTGGTCTATGCCCAGTTTCTGCTACACTGTTATCCAATTCCCTGCCCCCCGCCCACAATTTTTGTCAAACAGTGAGTTCTTATTCCAGAAGTTGGGGTCCTTGAGTTTATCAAACAGTAGATTGCCATAAACATTAACTACTGTATTTACCTAAAACCATCAGCAAGCATTATATGCAAAGGGGACAAGCTACATGCATTTTCAATAAGATCAGGGGTGAAAAAAGGATGTCCATTATCACTACTGTTATTCAACATGGTATTAGAAATGTTAGCTGTAGCAATAAGAGAAGAAAAGAAATTGAAGGAATTAGAATAGGTAAAGAAGAATAAGTTATCATTCTTCTCAGATGATGTGATGAAATACTGAGAGAATCCAAGAGAATCAAGGAAAAAACTACTTGAAATAATAAACAACTTTGGCATTCTTTTGGTTTTGTTTTGTAATTTCTTGGTTTCTCATAAATTCATTGGTTTCCATCTGCTGTATTCTAGTTTTGAAAGAACTATCTTCTTCAGTGAGCTCTGCAACCTCCTTTTCCATTTGGCTAATTTTTCCTCCACCTATTTATTTTGGGGATTTGGGATGCCTAAACCTTGAATTTTATGTCTTCCTCTGATGATATGCATTGTTCTTCCTCAACTGAAAGGATAGAAGAAAATACCTGCTCACCAAGAAAGTAACCTTCTATTGTCTTAGTCTTTTTCCCTTTTTGGGCACTTTCCCAGCTATTTGTTTGACTTTGGAGTTCTTTGTCAAAAGGATAGTATACGCTGGAGACCTGTAATTTCTCAGTTCCTCCAAGGTGGTACAATCAAAGGAGAGAAGTTTACTCCTCTCCTGACCTGCACTCTGGTCTGAGAGCAACTATAAACACTCTTTCCTGCCCAGGATCTACCAATAGAATTCCTTCTCCAGAGTCTCCACCAGCTCCACCACGCCAGCAAGCACTCCTCCTCCTTCTCACCCCCAAGCCGCCATTCAGGGCTGAGATCCAGATCAGTAGCTCAATTGTCCCATGCTGGGCTGTGCTCTACTCCACATCTGGTGCTATACACCTTTCCAGTTGGCCTTCCAGGATGTCTTCGACTGGAAATTTCTTTCACTCTGTTGTTATGTGGCTTCTGCTACTCTAGAATTTGTTTAGAGTCATTTTAACAGTTATCTTATGGACTGTGGGGACAGAGTTTCTAGAGGTGCATCCTTCTACTCCATCATCTTGGCTCCCAATGTAAAATGTTATAAATAATTATTGATTGCCAATTAAAAACAACTCCAAAGAACCATCTTACACCTATCAGATTAGCTGATTAGAAAGGAAGATGACAAATGTTAGAATGGATGTGGGAAATGGGGCACATTAATGCACTGTTGGTGGAATTGAGAAGTAGTCCAATTATTCTGGAGAACAATTTGGAAGCAGGTCCAAAGGACTATAAAACTGTACATAATCTTTGATGCAGAAATACCACTACTAGGTCTGTATCCCAAGGACATAAACAAAAAAAGGAACGTCAGTACCTCTTTGTACGAAAATATTTTAACAGCTCTTTTTGTGGTGGCTAAGAATTGGAAACTGAATGGATGCCCATCAACTGGGAAATAACTGAACAAGTAGTGGTATATGGCTGTAGCATAATACTACTGTGCTATAAGAAATACCTAGCAGAAGGATTTCAGAAATTCCTGGAGAGACTTAAATGAACTGATGCAGAATGAAGTGAGCAGAACCAAGAGAACACTGTACATAACAATAGCAATACTGGACAATGAACAACTGTGAATGACTTAGCTATTCTCAGTAATACAATGATCCAAGTCAATTTCAAAGGACTCATGTTGAAAAATGCCATACAGCTCTAGGGAAAGAGCTGGTGGAGTCTGAATGCAAATCAAAGTATACTATTTTTCATGTTCATAGATTTTTGTTCTGGTTTTCTTTTACAACATCACTAAAATTAAATATGTTTTACATGACTGCACATTTTTAACATATACCAAATTGCCTGCTGTCTCAGGGAGAGGTAAAGGGATAGAGGGAGAGAATTTGGAATTCAAAATTCTTAAAAATGAATGTTAAAATTGTTTTCACATGCAATTGAGGGAAACATCCCTGAGAAAAAGAAGGGACAACCTTCTAGAAAGGACAACCATGCTATCACCCAGCAAAGGTGGGAAGGGTTTGAAAACTCAAGGTTGATAGGTTTCATTTTGCTTGCATCAAATTTCTAGAAAATATTCTAGAAGAGGAAGCAGTGATCACTTTACACTAATGTGATTCCAGTAAGAACAATTCAAGCCAAGATCACCTCATTTCCTTTTTTGACAGGGTTATCAGATCAGGGAAATACTATATAAATATTATATCAAGATATAATTTATACAAGGCATTTGACAAGATACCTCCATGCTCTCCTTGTGGACAAGACAGAGTTGTGGGCTAGATGACTGAACTAGATTTAAACTGGATTTAAAAGTGTTTAAATGACAGGTCCCAAAGAGTATTCATTAATGGATCATGTAAAGTAGAAGAATGTCTCTAAAGAGTTTCTAGGGATTCTCCCCTGGTCAATGGTTCAATGTTTTTGTCAGTCGCTTGGATAAAAACAAAGATCGAATGTGAAGAGAGTAAGAATAGCTAATGGTGACAGCTGAAATTTTTGTAGGATTTTAAGGTTTGCAAAATTCTTTACATATATCCTTATGTAATTGTCCTAATAAATTTATGAGGTAAATACTATAGGCATAATCATTCCCATTTTACAGATGAGGAAATTGAGGTATGGAGAGGTTATGTGATTTTTTTCATGACTACGTAACTACTACGTTGTGAGGTGAGCGGATGTCTCAAAGTTTCTTCTGATTCTATATCCAACCCAGCATTTTTTCCACTATTTAATATAGTCTTCTTGATATTCTGAATGACAGGATCAGAATTCAAAATATCTTGAAAGACTAGAACAATGGGTTAATTCAAATGAGATTAATTTTAATAGCAATAATGTACAACATCACATCTGAATTAAAAAAACCAGCTTCACAAGTTCAAGATGAGGTATATCTCCATAAATGTTCATGTTAAAAATAATATTTAGGAGTTTTACTGGACTGAAAAATCACTATTAATGAGCATTGTGAGATGGCAGATAAAAAAACTAATATGATCTTGCACTGCATTGAGAGACAATGTCTGAACCAAGGGAGGTTCCACTTGACTCTGTTCATTTGGTCAGATGCAGAATAAGTGTGTTCACTTTTAAGAACTATGTTTTAGGAAGCAAATAGATAAATTGCAGTGTGGACAGAAGAAGGTAAAGAGAATTCTGAAAAAACTAGTGTCCACAGATAGGAAGAGCAGAGGAAGGACTACAAGGTATTTGGAAAGGATATAAGAAGACCGAGATGAGGGTATGAAAGCTGTTTTCATGGGATGGATTACCTGGCTGTGCTTGTCCTCAGAAAAAAACACTATAAGGGGTAGGAGTTGTATAGAGACTTGAGCAAAGGAAAAGCTTTCTAATGATTAGAGACATTCCAATGAAGAAAGAAGGACCATGGGAAATAGTGCCATTGTCCTTATTAGAATATATTTAAGTGAAAGCTGGATGGATATATTTAATGAATAGTACAGAAGGGATTCTTATGTAAGTATTGTATCAAGAAATTAACAAGATTACTTCTATTTCTGATAGTCTGCTACACTATAAACAATAAAATTCTTGTATAGAAACTGAAATAAATACAGAAAGAAAAGATCAATAAAGTTTTCTTGGCCACTAAGCTTAACCTAAACATCACAGGAGCAAGAAAGTAATTATGTATGGGAACCAATTCAGAAAACAATTATTTCTGGAAAATCTCAAGTAATTTCATCTCAACATGGACTATAATTTTCTTGGCCAATGACCATGTTTTTACAATAGGTCAAGACAAAGTTATTTTTGAAAATTAGAATTAGAATTAAAAATTTGGCATTCCATGGAATTACAGAACCTCAGGGAGGAAAATGTTTTTAGAGATCATTCAAATGAAGTGGAAAAAGTCTTAGTATTTAGGGTTACAAGGGACCTTAGACTAATTTATTATTTTAAATAATGCTCCTTCCAAGGCTAGGCAACAAGAATTATTAGGAATAATAACAAGTGACATTTGTGTACTGCTTTATATAGATCATATCATTATGTCAGAACAACACTAATTCATCTACTCTAGATCTCAAGGTACATAAATACAGTTTCAAAATACTCAAATAGAACTATTCATGGTTTATGGATAAGAGACCAGCCATTGATGAAACACACAAAGAAGGATATATAGATATGTGAACCAATAAGCTGTCCTGGTCACCTAATTCTAAGCTATCTCTTCTCCTTCCTGAGAAGCAAAGCTACAGGTTTTGGCTAGCATGGTAGAGTAAATGGAAGTAGAACAGTATACTCTGCACATACCTATGCTGGTAAGATGTCAATTTACTCTTTTCACATAGAGATAAACCTTAACAGATAAATAAGAGAGAAGATAATAACGAGTAGAATTTTTTTTAATGATATGATACATCGCTGGCAATTACTGAAAGAAAGTGGAAGAAGTATACATATTTCTCAGATATGCACTGCACCTTCACAAAAACTTGCCAGGTAGTAGAGTAGAAAATATAGAAAAAATACAAAAAAACCCAGAAATATTAGCTATAACCATTATTTTATACTAAATAAAGGGCCTTTGAAGAAATCCATTAAAATTAACTGGAAACTAAAGATTTTGCAGGTCAAAGAATAAATCACAGAGACAAGAGATAACTTCAGCAATGAAATGATAACAGCTAAGGGAAATTTTCTAGAAAATAAGAAAGAAAAAAGAAAGGAAGGGAATGAGAAGGAAAAGAGAGAGAAAGAAAAAGAAAGAGAGAAAGAAAGAGAAAGAGAAAGAAAGAAAAAGAAAGAAAGAATGGATGGAGGGAAGGAAGGAAAAGAACAGATAATGATTTTGGACATGCAACTTTACAAAAAAAAACCGGAAAAGCAACAATTAAAAAAAAAAAAGAAACCACACCAGGAACACTTAAAAAATGAAAGACCTTAACAAAACTGAAAGCAAAATATCGAAATGATAAAGAAAACAAGGAGCTGTTTTTAAAGGGGAAAAACAATACATAAACCTTTAGCTGATCTGACTAATAGAGATAAGAAAATAAAATTGCCATTATCGAAAATAAAGAAATAGAATTCAAAACAAATGAAGAAAAATAAAGCATTATTAAAATAAATATTAAAAGAAAAAATGTTAAAAGAAAATTTTTCCAAGACTAGTTTTGACAAATTATATGCCAAAAAGATTAACTATGGAACCAAAATAGATTAATAGTTTTTAAAAATATGTAACAGACAGATTAAAAAAACAAGAATGCAAGAATTTCAAAAACCAAGTACTAGGAAAAGAAAATGAAGAAGCCATAAAGGAGGTATAAACTTTTGGGATAAGGACTCAAAATTTGACAAAAATTTTTGGGAAAAATGGAAGGGAGTTTAGCGGAAACTAAGCATAAACCAACATCTCACATGATATATCAAGAAAAGGTCAAAATACAAAAATGATTTAGACATAAATGACGATGCCATAAGAAAATTAGGGGAGCATGGGCAAATGTATCTGGTAGATATATAGATAACAGAAGAGTTTATGACAAACAAGAGATAGAGAAGATTACAGAATGTAATACAGATACTTTTGATTATGTGATATTTGAAAGTTTTTGCATCAACAAAATCAATGCACTCAAAATTAGAAGGAAAATAGGATACTGGGGAAAAAAATTACAGCAAGTTTCTTTGATAATGACCTCATTTCTCAGATATTTGGAAAAATAGGTCAAATTTATAATAAAACAAGTCATTCCTGAATTGATAAATAGTCAAAGTATATGATCAAGCAGTTTTCAGCAGAAGAAATCAAAGTTACCAATACTCATATGAAAATGTCTAAAAAACTATTGAAAAAAGAAATACAAATTAAAACAACTCTTTGGTACTACCTCACACCTATAAGATTGGCTAACATAACAGTAAAAGAAAATGACAAATATTGGAGAGAATATGGAAAAATTGCGACACTTAATACACTATTCTTGGAGTCATGAACTAGGTTAATCATGCTGAAGAAGTTGGAACTCTACCCAAAGTACTACAGAATTGTGCACACCCTTTGACCCAGCAATACTACTACTAGATCTGTATCCCAAAGGAGACAAAGAAAAGGGAAAAGGATCTATTTGTACAAAAATATTTATAGTGCTATGAGAAATGATGAGCAGGATGGTTTCAGAAAAACCTAGAAAAACTTACATGAACTGAACAAATCAAGTAAGCAGAACCAAAACATTGCAAACAGTAACAGGAATACTGTATGATGATCAACTATGAATGGCTTAGCTGTTTCCAAGCAATACAGTACAATTTAAGACAATTGCAAAGGACTGATGATTTAAAAATGCTATCCACCTCCAGATAAAGAACTGATATACTATGAATGCAGATCAAAGTGCACATTTTTTAAATTTCCTTCATTTTTCTTAGTGTTTTTTAGCGGGGAGGGTATGTGTTTTCTTTCACAATATGGGTAATAGAGAAATATGTTTTGCATGAATGTTCATGTAAACCCTATATCAAACTTCAAGTCTTCTCAATGAAGGGAGGAGGGGAGGGAAGGAGGGATAGAATTTGAAATTCAAATTTCTTATTTATTTTATTTAATTTTTTAAATTTAATTAATTTATCTGTTCTCAGTTTTCAATAATCACTTCCATATATCTTAAACTTTCTCCCCCTCCCTCTCCCCTCCTTCCCCAAGATGGCATGCAGTTATAAGGGCTTTATGCTTACATTCCTATTAAACATATTTTCACATTAGTCATGGTTGCATAGAAGAATTAAGACCAATGGGAGAAAGTTGAGAAAAAACACAACACAAGAGAAAATAGTCTGCTTCATTCTGCATTCTGATTCTATAGTTCTTTAGATGTGGATGGCATTTGGCATCAAGAGTCCTTTGGGAATGTTTTAGGTCCTTGCATTGCTGTGAAAAGCTTAGTCTATCAGAAACAGTCCTCACACACTGTGCCCATTACTATGTATAATATTCTCCTGGTTCAGTTGATTTCACTTAGCATCCGCTTATGTAAGTCTTTCCAGGCTTTTCTGAAGTTCTCCTGTTCATCATTTCTTATAGTACAATATTATTCTACATTCCTATACCGCAACTTGGTTAGCCATTCCCCAACTGATGGGCATCCCCTTGAATTCCAGTTCTTGGCCATCACAAAAAGAACTGCTATAAATATTTTTGTACCTGTGAGAACTTTTCCCATTTTTATGATCTCTTTGGTATACAGCCCTAGAAGTGACATTTCTAGGTCAAAGGGGGTGCAGGACATTTTGTAGTCCTTTGGGTATAGTTTCAAATTAATCTCAAGAATGGTTGGATCAGCTCACAGCTCAATGAACAGCGAATTACAATTCCAACTCTCTCACATCTTCAACATTTACCATCTTCCAGTTCTGTCATGTTAGCCAGTCTGGTAAGTATGATGTGGTACCTCAGAGTTGTTTTGATTTGCATCTCTCTAATCAATAGTGATTTAGAGAATTTAGAAATTCAAATATTTTTAAAATGAAAGGTAAAAATTGTTTTTTACTTGTAATTTGAAAAAATAAAATTTAAACATTTTCACATTAAAAAGTCAAATAGGAAGTGGAGCCAAGATGGCAGAGTGACAGCAACTACTCACCTAAGCTTTAAGACAAACTCCTTCAGATACCTCTAAAAAGAGAATCTGAATGCATTTTGGAGGGGCAATATCAAATAGGAGACAGACAGTGTCAGATCTCCAGCCCAGGACAGACTGGGAGGTTGACAAGAAGGATTTGTTTGCGTGGGGCTGGAGGAGCCCACAGCATACAGTGCACAGGCTATACCAGCAGGGTCCCTGTCATGGCAGAGACAAGCATGAAACCTCAGGCAATGTGAAATTGCAGACGCCCTGCAGATTCTCAAACATAGAAGCTCAGGACAAAGTCCAGTGGAAACGAAGGAGAAAGAAGCACAGAAACCCAGGTAATTGCAACAGCTGCTCCTGAGACTATCAGCCAGCAGATTAAATGTCTGTAAGTCACCTATATGGACTTCAGGGAGCCAAGATGATGGAGTGGTTGGTAACTGCTATCTCCTTCCCCTTTGATGGCCTTGAAGATCCCAGAGAATACTTCCCAATGAAAAATCCTAGAACAGTGGGATCAGGCGAGGGATAAACCGTATCTTAAACCAAGGTTAGGAAAATCTCCAAGAAGGGTCCCTCATACCATAGTTGAAGGGGACAAATGCAGGACCAGAGCTATCCCAGCCAATCCCAACCTCAGCAAACTGTAAGAAAATACAGAGCCCCAGGGGGGTGTGCCCCACAACAGCCCACATCAGGAACCCAGGCATGCCTCGGCACCCCAGGGGAATCAGGGAGACACTAGTGCAGACAGGTAAACCAACTGTTGGGCTTACCTATGCTCTAGCTCAGCAGAGGAGACCTCCTGTGGCCAGACCACCCCTCCCCCACAGCTAGTTCATGGGTAGCTCTGGGGAAACCCAGAGAGACTTCACCTAGCAATCAAGAGGGGGAGAGCCAAGATGGCAGAGAAGAACACACCTCTAGAAGTTCTCCTCCCAAAGTCCATAAAATACCTGTAAAAAATAACTCCAAACAAATTCTAGAGCAGCACAAACCACAAAACGACAGAGTGAAAGGTATTTCCAGCCCAAGGCAGCCTGGAAGGCTAACAGGAAAGGTCTATTACACCAGGTGTGGAGTGGAGCACAGCACAGCATGGGTAGTGCTATGGCAAGGACAGGACTGGAGGGTCTTCAAGGCACCACTAGCAGCAGCTGCAGGTCTCAGATTTCTCAAATCACAAATGTAAAAAGACAACTTCAAAGGTTAATGAGAAAGCTCTTTCACTTGGGTGAGAAGGAAACACAGTGGTCTAGCCAAAGTCCCAGGCAGCAGTAGCTTCCATTGTTGGAACCCTGGCCTAAAGCCCCTGGGGGAATTGAGCAGCTGATCTGGATCTCAGCCATGACTGGCAAACTTGGGGTAAGGAGGAATGCTAGCTGGCATGGTAGAGCTGGTGGTGGCTCTGGAGAGGTAATTCTTCTCACAGACCAGAGAGTAGGCCAGGAGAGAAATAAACTCCTCTACCTTGATTGTGACACCTTAGAGGACAGGTCCCCAAAGTAAACCCTCCACTTCAGAAAGAACTCAAAAGTCAAGGAACTGGCTGAGGAAAATGTCCAAAAAAGAGAAGAAGAATAAGAAAATAGAAGGTTACTTTCTTGGGGAGCAGGTATTATCTTCTACCCTTTCAGATGAGGAGGGATATTGAATTCCATCAGAAGAATTCACCTAAAAGTCAAGGATTCTGCATCGAACACCTCCAAGACAAATAAACGATGGTCTCAGGCCAAGAAAGCGCTCAAAAAGGATTTTAAAAAACAATTAAGAGAGGTGAAGGAAAAATTGGAAAGAGAAATGAGAGGGATGCAAGAAAATAATGAAAAGTAAGTCAACAGCTTGCTAAAGGAGAACAAAAAAACACTGAAGAAATTAACACCTTTAAAAATAGACTAACTAAAATGGCAAATATCTCATTGCAAAAAAAACTGACACAGAAAACAGATAAAGGAGAGACAATTTAAAAATTATGGTACTACCAGAAAGCCATGATCAAAACAAAAAGACTAGACATCATCTTTCATAAAATTATCAAGGAAAACTGCCCTGATATTCTGGAATCAGAGGGTAAAATAAATATTGAAAGAATTCACTGATCAACTTCTGAAAGAGATTTGAAAAGACAACCTCCTAGGAATATTGTAGCCAAATTCCAGAGTTCCCAGGTCAAGGAGAAAACATTGCAAGCAGCCAGAAAGAAACAATTTGAGTACTGTGGAAATACAATCAGGATAACACAGGATTTGGCAGCTTCTACATTAAGGCATCAAAAGACGTGGAATATGATATTCCAGAAGTCAAATGAACTAGGACTAAAATGAAGAATCATTTATCCAGCAAAACTGAGTATAATACTTCAGGGGATAAAAATATCATTCAGTGAAATAGAGGACTTTCAAGCATTCTTGATGAAAACATATATATATATATATATATATATATATATATATATATATATATATATAGAGAGAGAGAGAGAGAGAGAGAGAGAGAGAGAAACAGAGGGCACAGGGTGAGTTGAATAGGAAGGGATGGTATCTAAATAAACAAAATGAAGGGGTGAGAGAGGAATATTGGGAGGAGAAAGGAAGAAATGGAATGGGGCAAATTATCTCTCATAAAAAAGGCAAGAAAAGGCTTTTTCAATGGTGGGGAAAAGGGGGAGATGAGAGGGAAAAAGTGAAGCATACTTTCATCACATTTGGCTTAAAGAGGGAATAACATGCACACTCAATTTGGTATAAAAATTTATTTTACACTGCAGGAAAGTAGGAGAGAAAGAGATAAGTGATGTGTAGGGGGATGATAGAAGGGGGGATAAATGAAAGGGAAGAGATAATTAGAAGTAAATACTTCTGGGGAGGGATAAGGTCAAAAGAGAAAATAGAAAGAATGGGGGCAGGGCAGGATAGGATAGAGGGAAATATCGTTAGTCATTCACAACATGACTATTATGGAAGCCTTTAGCAAAACTAGATGTATATACCCTATATTGAATTGTTTGCCTTCTCAGTGATGATGAGTGGGTAGGTAGGAATGGAGAGAAGTTAGAACTCGAAGTTTTAGGAACGAATGTTGAGCATTGTTTTTGCATGTAACTAGGAAATAAGAAATATAGGTAATGGGGTATAGAAATTTACCTTGACCTACAAGAAAAGAGAGAAGATGGGGATAAGGGAAGGGAGGGGTGTAATAGAAGGATGGGTAGATTGGGGTAAGGGGTAATCAGAATGCATGGTGTTTTGGGGTGGGGAAGGGGAGCGATGGGGAGAAAATTTGAAACTCAAAATCTTGTGAAAATAAATATAGAAAACCAAAAGTAAAAAAACAAATTGGGGGTAAAAGCCTTCACCTAACCTCTCTTTTCAAACAGCAACCAGCTTAGTACCAAGTAAGCTACAGCATTTTAACTTCCAGCTGAAAGAACCAGAGGCCATAAAACACAAAGCTTCAAGTTCTAGGCACAAGAACTGTGGGACAGAGCCCCCTGTGCTCCAGAAGCAGAGTTCTACTTTAAAAGCAAGGAAAAGGATGATCATCATGAGCAGGAAGCAAACCAGAAAACAAAAGACTACAGAATCTTTCTATGTGTACAAGGACCAAAACACGAACACCAAAGAGGTCAACAGTGAGATGGTACCCCCATCTGAAATGTCATAAGGGAATATGAACTGGTCTCAATCCCAAAGAGCATTATTGGAAGAACTCAAAAAGAATTTTAAAAGCCAAACTAAAGAAATAGAAGAAAAACTGGCCAATGATTTTAAAAATATGAAAAATGAATTCACCAAAGAGTACAACTCCTTAAAAGGGAAAAGTGGACAAACGGAAAAGGAAGCCCAAAATCTAAATGGAGAAAATAACTCCTTAAAAGGAACAATTGGACAGATGGAAAAGGAGATGAAAAAGTTAACTGAAGAAAACAATTTGCTAAAAATCAGAATAGGGCAAGTAGAAGTTAATGAAATTATGAGACATAAAGAATCAGTCAAACAGAATCTAAAGAACGAAAAGATAGAAGAAAATGAAAAACATACCTAATTGGAAAAACAACAAGCCTAGAAAATACATCCAGGAGGGAAAAACTAAGGATGATTGGTCCACCAGAAAGCCATGAGGAAAAAAGAGCCTGGACAATATCTTCCAAAATCTCATCAAGGAAAACTGCCCAGAAGTACTAGTTTCAGAGGGCAAATGTCATTGAACAAATCCACTAGACACCTCCTGAAAGGGATCCTAAACTAAAAACAACAATATCATTGCCAAATTCCAGAACTATCAAATGAAGGAGAAAATACTGCAAGGAGTCAGAAAGGAACAATTAAAATACAAAGGAGCTACGGTCAGGATCACACAGGACCCAGCAACTTCTACAATAAAAGATTGAAGGGACTGGAATATGATATTCCATAAGGCAAAGGAGCTGGGACTACAACCAAGGATTAATCACCCAGAAAATTTGAGCATAATATTACAGGCATGGAGATGGACATTCAATGAAACAAGGGATTTCCAGAACTTCCTGATGAAAATGCCAGAGCTCAATAGAAAATTTGATCTTCAAAAGTAAGTCTCAACTTGATAAATTTATAACCTCAAAATAAACAAGAAAGAAGTTAAGGAGGTGAATAGAACTCTGGATCAGGTATATATGATAGATTTCTGGAGAAAATTGAATGGCGATAGGAAGGAATGTACCTTTTTCTCAGTAGTACATGACACACATACAAAAACTGACCATATACTAGGCCGTAAAAACCTCACAATCCAGTACAGAAAGGCAAGGATAGTCAATGCATCCTTCTCATATCATAATGCAAAAAAAAATTATATATAATCAAAGGCCATGGAAAGATAAATCAAAATTAATTGGAAACTAAATGATCTAATCCTAAAGAATGAGTGGGTTAAACAACAAATCATAGAAACAATCAAGAACTTCATTCATGACAAAGATAGTAATGAGACAACCTACCAAATCTTATGGGATACTACAAAAGCAGTTCTTAGGGGAAGTTTTACATCTTTGAATGCCTACATGAATAAAGTCGAGAAAGAGGAGATCAACAAATTGGGCATACACTTGAAAAACCTAGAAAAAGAACAACTTGAAAATCCCCAAGATAATATCAAATTTAAAATACTGAAAACCAAAGGAGAGATTAATACAACTGAGATTAAGAAAACTATTCAACTAACAAATAAAGCTAAGAGTTGGTTTTATGAAAAAGCTAATAAAGCTGATAAACCTTTGGTCAATTTGATTTAAAAAAAAAGAAAGAAGAAAACCAAATTACCAATATCAGAAATGAAATGGGTAAACTATCCTTCAATGAGGAGGAAATTAAAACAATAAATATAAATTATTTGCCCAACTGTATGCCAATAAATTCTATAATCTAAATGAATGGGTGATTATTTTTAAAAATATATAAATAGCTTAGTTTAACAAAAGAGGAGGTTGAATACTTAAATAATCCCATCTCAGAAAAAGGAATTGAACAAGCCATCAATGACCTCCCTAGGAAAAATTCCAGGGCCAGATGGATTCACAAGTGAATTCTATCTAACATTTAAAGAAGAGTTAATTCCACTCCTTTATAGATTATTTGGGAAAATTGCCGAAGAGGGAGACCTCCCAAATTCTTTTTATGTACAAATATGGTTCTGTTACCTAAACCAAGAAGAGCCAAAACAGAGAAAGAAAATTATATACCAATTTCTTTAATGAATACAGATGCAAAAATTTTAAATAAGGTATTAGTCAAAAGAATAAAGCAACTTATCATGAGAATAATACATTATTATCAGATAGGATTTATACCAGGAATGCAGGGCTGGTTCATTATTAGGAAAACTATTAGCATTATTGATCATATCAACATCAAAGCCAACAGAAATAACATGATTATCTCAATAGATCCAGAAAAAGGTTTTGACAAAATACAACACCCATTCCTATTGAAATCACTGGAGACCATGGGAACAAATGGAAATTTCCATAAAATGAAAAGCAGTATCTACCTAAACCCATAATCAAGCATTAATGCAATGGGGACAAGCTAGATCCATTTTCAATAAGATCCAGGGTGAAACAAAGTTGTCCATCATCACCACTGTTATTCAGTATGGTACTGGAAATGGTAGCTGTAGCAGTAAGAGAAGAAAAAAAATTGAAAGAATTAGAATATGCAAAGAAGAAACTAAGTTATCATTCTTTGCAGATGATATGATGATATACTTAGAGAATTCCAGAGAATAAAGCAAAAAGCTACTTGAAATAATAAACAACTTTGGCAAAGTTACAGGTTACAAAATGAACCCAGATAAATCATTTGCATTTCTATATATTACTAACAAAGCCCAACAGCAAGAGATAGAAAGAGAAAACCCATTTAAGACTACAGTAGACACTATAAAATATCTAGGAGCATGTGCCAAAACAGGTATGAACACAATTACAAAACATTTTTCACACAAATAAAGACAGGTAAAAGTAAATGAAAACACATCAGTTGCTCATGGGTGGGCTGAGCCAATATAATAAAAATGACAATTCTATCTTAATTAATTTACTTATTCAGTGCCATCCCAATCAAACTACTAGATAAGTACTTACTAGAGCTAGAAAAAATAATATCAAAATTCATCTGGAATAACAGAAGTTCCGGAATATCAAGAGAACTAAAAAAAAAGTGGTAGGGAAGGTGGCCTAGCCCTATCAGATCTCAAATTGTATTATCACACAGCAATCATCAAAACCACATGGTACTGGCTAAGCAACAGAGAGGTAGACCAGTGGCATATGTTAGGCACTCAAGACACAGTACTTAGTGAATATAGCAATATACTGTTTGATAAAACCAAGGACTATACTTTTTCAGATAATAACTCAATGTATGACAAAAATTTCTGGGAAAAGTGGATAACTGTGTGGTAGAAACTGGGCATAGATCAATGTCTGACACTACACAGGAATAAAGACTAAATGGATACATGACCTAGGTATAAAGATTGATAGTATAAATAGATTAGGGGAGCAAGGAATAGGGTATTTCTCAGACTTATGGAGAATAGAGAAATTTTTTTTTCTTTTTTTTTTTTAAATGAATTTATTTATTTAACTTTTTACATTCATTTCATTTTCACAAGATTTTGGCTTCCAAAATTTTCTCCCCATTAGTACCCTCCCCCCTCCCCAATACACTGGACATTCTAATTACCCATATCACCA
>CM053775.1:31096133-31118754 GCA_028658325.1 Potorous gilbertii
GTAAATCATTTCTTTTAGAGGTCCTAAGTGGTTGTCCAAAAGGCTACACATTTAAAATGCTAGGCAATTTTTAATTAAAAGGTGTGAAGGAAGAATGTGGTATTCCATTATGTTCTGTCATCAGAAGATTCATTAACTTTTTAATTTTAAAAATGCAGATGATAGCCAATTATTTAGGTTGACTAAGTCAAAACACTCTGCAAATGTTCTCTGTGGTGAATGTTAATTTGACATTTGAAAAATAAATTTGAAGGTATTCACATTGTGCTCTCACTTTGTGATATTCAGATAAATACTGGGAGGAAGACACTGGGGGACTCAAAGTTCAAGTTTTCTCTATGGTTCTCTTTCCATGAATATAAAGTGACAGCAGAAGGTGTTCCATTCTTTCGCTAATATGTCATTAGCCAATAGAAATCATAAAAATATTTCACATGGAAGGCACTATAGCAAGTTTCATTATAACTTCAAAATAATAATTGCCATAGCAATCAATAATTGGTTAAATACATACAAGATTATTTATATTTAAAAGTATGACCTTAAAACCATTATGATTGCGAATTTCTCATCTGATCAATCTTTTTTTTAATGTATGTTCTTAGATAGATGTTTTTATTTCATTGATGTAGGTTGCATCTTCAACACTGCATATCACAATTCTTCTATACTGTATCATCTTGGGAAATTCTTCTCCATGTTTTCCCATAAGTCTTCCAAAGACAATACATACAATGTACTAGAAATTTGGTCATCCTCTTTTATTATCTCTTGGCACCAGTGTGCCATTTGGGCTGGACATCAGTTATCTCTCATATTCACAATGTGGCCAGCAAACTCTCTTTTCTGGACCTACATGTCTTCCATGTTGCTTTTCTAGTTACATTTCTAATATAACTCATTGTCAGCAACATGCAGTAATTTACTTATATTCTTTCCACTCATGAAAAGTTTATGATCTGGTGGGACATGCCATTTTTTAAAGATTCCAAACTATTAGCCCATAGCATTCTTTCCTTAGACTTTTTTTGCTATTCTTTTCGAATAATACCATTTGGAAAAGAATTCTAAGTCAACTCAACATTTTTTTTTGTCTTTTCCATCTTGAGTAATTAGATTTTTAAGCTGACTCAGGCACTAGATACATAATTGTTAAATTCTCTACTGGTATAGATCCCAGGATCTTTCCTTCCAACATTCTAGTTTCTTACCAGCTCCTATCAGTTTTGCATCATATCTTCTTTAGACTTTGCCTTATTCCAAACCCAACATCACAATTACTTCATTAAAATTTAGAATCATAAGATCATTTATTTAGACCTTATATAGATATTATTAAGTCAAACTCCATCCTTTAACTTAATCTAAGTTGGCATCAATTTTGCTTACATATTCAGTAATTTTTGCATGATTATTCATACCCAGCAATAGAGACATTTGGTCCACACCCTATGCATTCTATGATTGGGAAAGAGATGGAACAGCACTCCCCATTCAAGATTTCATGGTTTCAGCACACAGCACAGCCCAGAAAGCGTGGAGTACAGCCCAGCATGGCAAGGACAGGATGCTGAACAGACTTCAGAGAGGTCACGGCAGCAGTAGTTCCCAGACTGCTCGAACCACAAACAACATAAATAGCTTCAAAGGTCAATGGGAGTGATCAGTACCCCAGGAGAAGGGAGCATGGTCTGGACCCTGACAGCAGTCACTGCAGCTGAAGCTTCCATTTGTGGAGTCCTCCACCTAGAGCCCTTGGGGGAATTGAGTGGCTGATCTGAACCTCAGTCCTGAGTGGCAGCCCTGGGAGACCTCCACCTAAAGCCCCTGGGGGAATTGAGCAGCTGATCTGAATCTCAGCCCTGAGTATGACCCTGACAAAGAACTAAAAGTCAAGTAACTGGCTGAGAAAATGTTCAAAAAGGGGAAAAAGAATAAGACAATAGAAGGTTACTTTCTCAGTGAACAGGCATTTTCTTCCATCCTTTCAGGTGAGGAGGAACAATTTAGGTCTTCAGAGGAAGATATAAAAGTCAAGGCTTCTGCATGCAAAAGCTCCAAAATAAATATGCAATGGTCTCAGATCATAGAAGAACTCAAAAAGGATTTTGAAAATTAAGTAAGAGAGGTGGAGGAAAAATTGGAAGAGAAATGAGAGTGATGCAAGAAAACCATGAAAAACAAGTTAACAGCTTGTAAAGGAGATCCCAAAAAATGCTGAAGAAATTAATACCTTAAAAAATAGACTAACTCAAATGGCAAAAGAGGCCCAAAAAGCCAATGAGGAGAAAAATGCTTTAAAGAGAAGAATTAGTCAAATGGAAAAGGAGGTTCAAAAGCTCACTGAAGAAAACAGTTCTCTCAAAATTAGAATGGAACAGATGGAAGCTAATGACTTTATGAGAAAGCAAGAAATTACAAAACAAAACCAAAGGAATGAAAAAATAGAAGATAATGTGAAATACCTCATTGGATAAACAACTGACCTGGAAAGTAGATCCAAGAGAGATAATTTAAAAATTATGGGACTACCTGAAAGCCATGACCAAAAAAGAGCCTAGACATCATCTTTCATGAAATTATCAAAGAAAAACTGCCCTGACATTCTAGAACCAGAGGGTAAAATAAATATTGAAAGAATCCACCAATCACCTCCTGAAAGAGATCCAAAAAGAGAAACTCCTAAGAATGTTGTAGCCAAATTCCAGAGTTCCCAGGTCAAGAAGAAAATGTTGCAAGCAGCTAGAAAGAAACAATTTGAGTATTGTGGAAATACAATCAGGATAACACAAGATCTGGTGGCTTCTATATTAAGGGATCAAAGGGTTTGAAATATGAAACCAAGTCAAAGGAACTAGGATTAAAAGCAAGAAGCACGTACCCAGCAAAACTGAGTATAATAATTTGGGGGGGAAATGGTCATTCAATGATATATAGAGGACCTTCAAGCATTCTTGATGAAAAGACTAGACCTGAAAAGAAAATTTGACTTTCAAACACAAGAATCAAGAGAAGCATGAAAAGGTAAACAGGAAAGAGAAAATATAAAGGACTTTATAAAGTTGAACTGTTTATATTCCTACATGGAAAGATAATATTTGTAACTCTTGAGACTTTTTTTAGTATTTAGGTAGTTGGAGGGATTACACATACACACACATATACATACATACATACATACATACACACACATATAGACAGAGAGCACAGAGTGAGTTGAATAAGAAAGGGTGATATCTAAAAAATAAAATTAGGGGTGAGAGAAGAATATATTAGGAGGAGAAATGGAATGGGGCAAATTATCACTCATAAAAGAGGAAAGAATAAGCTTATTCAATGGAGGATAAAAGGGAGGAGGTGAGAGAAAAAATGAAGCTTAATCTCTTCACATTTGGAAGGAGAGAATAACATGCTCACTCAATTTGGTATGAAAATGTATATTACACTACAGGAAAGTAGGGGAGAAGGGGACAAGTAGGGTGAGGGGGATGATAGAAGGGAGAGCAAATGGAAGAAGGGAGTAATTAAAAGTAAACACTTACGGGGAGGAACAAGGTCAAAAGAGAGAATAGAATAAATGGGGAGCATGACAGGATGGAGGGAATTATGGTTAGTCTTATACAACATGATTATTATGGAAGTCTTTTGAAAAACTACACATATATAGCATATATTGAAATGCTTGCCTTCTCAGTGAGGATAGGTGGGGAGGGAGGAAGGGAGAGAAGTTGGAATTCAAAGTATTAGGAATGAATGTTAAGTAACATTTTTGCATACAACTGGGAAATAAGGAATACAGGTAATAGGGTATAGAAATCTATTTTTCCCTACAAGAAAAGAGAGAAGATGGGGATAAAGTAAGGGAGGGGTGTGATAGAAAGGAGGGCAGATTTAAGGAAAGAGTAATCAGAATGCAAGGTGTTACAGGGTCGGGGAGGGGAGAGATGGGGAGAAAATGTGGAATTCAAAATTTTGTGGAAACGAAGGTTGAAAACTAAAAATAAGTAAATAAATACTAAACACAAAAAGGAATCCATGGTTTCTTCTGCATTCTGAGAGATTCTTCATTTCTTATAGTATTTATAAGTGTAGAAATAAGTTCATACTTTATATGATCATTTTCACTTCTGCTAAGTAATGTTTTTCTATTCATTTATCTTCTTAATATAGACATACACCTGCTACAAAACCTTCAAACTTCTTGGGAATTACTAGCTGGTGAAATTTATCTGTTCTCAGGAAAATCAACACTGTGTTGAATAGAATAATACCTGATTTCATTTTGGCCCAGTGATAGGGTCATATATGCTCAATTTCTGTGAGGAGTTATGCCTAAATAGACAAGATTTTGGCCTTCTCTAATTTTAAAAATAATGAAAAAGGAGATTTAAGATTTAATCTCTCAGATTGCAGAAGAAACTGTGGATTCTTGAATGGAGAGCTTTGCTCCTTCTCTCTCCCAATCACAGAATGCATACGGTGTGGACCAAATGTCTCTGGTGCTGTATATGGATAATCATGCCAGAATTAGTTAATGTAAACTCATTTTACTTAGTTTTCACACTGTCACACATTAAATAACTCAAAGAACATCGCTGAAGGAATTATTCAGTCAGCAAGGGCTAGGATTTTTGCAGAACCAAAATAGGAATAGTTATTATCTATTTCATTATCCCCTAAATGGGAATCTCATAATGACCAAGAGAAAGTAGATGGGAAAATGATCTCCATATTATTTAATGGGACCCCAAATGGTTATTGTTCTTTGTTCTTGAAGAGGACCAAAATGACATCACCATGGTAAAGTCAAGTTTCAATATGTCCAATTGAGGTTGATAAGACCAATACAAGCTCAGAGTCCTCTACCAGAGATTGGGCACAGATAGTCTGCATAAACATTTGGAGTGGATACTCCAAATTTGTGCATCCTACATTTCCTTTGTGATACACACCTCAATTCTGCTTTGTGCATGCAGGACAGTACCCTTTCTGATGTGGGCACGCCATGCTGAGTGATCCCAAGGTCTCCCATGTCACACAATCAAATCCAAAGTTCTTGAGAGAGCCCTTGAGAGCGTCTTTGTATTGCTTCTTCTTTTTTTTTTTTAAAAAAATTATTTTATTTGCTTTCAGTGTTCTACAATCACTTCCATATATCTTAGATTTTTCTCTTCCCTCCCCTTCCTTCCTCCCTCTCTCTTCACTCCCTCCCTGAGATGGTGTGCAATTGTATACAGGTTCTACACATACGTTCCTATTAAATGCACCTTCACCTTAGTCATGTTGCATAAAAAATTAAAATGAATGGGAGAAACCACAAAAAAAGCTAAACATAATAGAAGAGAAAATGGTCTGCTTCATTCTGCAATATAACTCCATAGTTCTTTCTCTGGTTGTGGAAGGAGTTTTGCCTTAATAGTTCATTGGGAATTTTTTAGGTCCTTGCATTGTTATGAAGGACTAAGTCTACCAGAAAAATCTCTCACACTCTATGGCTGTTGCTGTGTACAAAGTTCTCCTGGTTCTGCTCCTTTCACTCAGCATCAATTGATACAAGTCCTTCTAGACCTCTCTGAAGTCTTCCTGTTCATTGTTTCTTATTCATAATAGGATTCCATTACATTCATATACCACAACTTGTTTAAGCATTCCCCAATTGATGGGAATCCCCCTGATTTCCAGTTTTTGGCCATCACAAAAAGCTGCTGTAAATATTTTTGTACATGAAGGTGTCTTTTCCATTTTTATGAAATCTTTGGGATACAGTTCTAGAAGATATATTGCTTGGTCAAAGGGTATGCACATTTTTGTAGCCTTTTGTAGCCAACCAGAATGGTTGGATCAGCTCCTAGCTCCACCAACAATGAATTAGTGTTCCAACTCTCCCACATCTTCTCCAATATTTTTCATCTTCCTGTTTTGTCATGTTAGCCAATCTCATAGGTGTGATATGATATCTCAGAGTTGTTTTGATTTACATCTCTCTAATTAATAGTGATTTAGAGCACTTTATGACTATAAATAGCTTTAATTTCTTCCTCTGAAAACTGCCTGTTTATATCCTTTGATCATTTATCAATTGGGGAATGATTTGTATTCTTGTACATTTGACTCAGTTCTCTATATATTTTAGAAATGAGGCCTTTATCACAGACACTAGTTGCAAAAATTCTTTCCCATTTTTCTGCTTCCCTCCTAATCTTGGCTGCATTGGGTTTGTTTGTGCAAAATCTTCAATTTAATGTAATCGAAATTATGCATTTTTTTTACCTCATAATTGTTTCACTTCTTCTGACCAACATGTGAACATGTGACCCATGCGAGTTCTCCATCAAATAGTCTTTTTGCTAAGCATACATTTTGTATTTGAACAACAAGGCCAGCCCAAGTTGTGATCTCTGAAGCATAGTTGAATGTTTGCCAATTTAGTTTGAATATGAACCTCAGTATCTGGTATCTTATCCCACCAGGTGGTCTTCAGAATCTTCCTAACAGTTCAAATGGAAGCGATTCAGTTTTCTGGCATGGCACTGGTAGACTGTCTATTTCACAGGCACACAACAATGAGATCAGGACAATGGCTCTGTAGTCCTTCAGTTTGGTAGTCAATTTAATACCTCTTTTCTCCCATATTTTTTTCAGAGTCTCTCAAATACTGGGCTAGCTTTGGCAACACATTTGTCAACCTTGTTGTCAATGTGTACTTCCCTGGAAAGTACACTACGAAGATAAGAGAACTTATCCACAGCATTCAAACTTTGCCATTTTCTATAATCGATGGGTCCATGTATGGGTAGAGTGGTGGTGGCTGATAGAGCTCCTGTGTTTTCTTGATGTTGATTATTAGGCCAAAATTTAGCATAGGCAGCAGAGAATTGAACCATACTTTGTTGCATCTCAGCTTCAGAGTCTGAACTGAGTGCACAATCATCTGCAAATAAAAAGTCATGCACCAATGGTCTAGGCTTGTAGCCTTTTCAAATTGAGGAATTTACCATCCATATAGTAGCTGACCTTGATGCCATGCTCATCCTCATTGAAAGCATTTGACAACATGGCTGAAAATATGCTAAAAAGCATGGGAGCAAGCACACAGCCCGGTTTTACTCCATTGGTGACTGGGAAAGCATGACAGCTTTGTCCACCATCCAGAACCCGGGGAAACATGCCATCATGAAATTGACACACAATACTGATGAATTTCTCTGGGCAACCAGATTTTGACATAATTTTCCATAAGCCCTCATGACTAACAGTGTCAAAGCCCTTGGCCCAGTCTACACACAAGGTATACGGACATCTGTCCTACTCCGAGAATTTCTCCTGGAGTTGTTGGTCAGCAAATACCATATAGACTCTTCCTCGGCCCCTTATTTTGCAGAAGACTGCCAACAAGAGCAGTGTAACACTTTTAAAAAAAGCTTAAATGGTTGCTTAGCAATAACACAGAATATTTCACATTTTAATGTTCCAAGTGTCAACTTCCTGAGAGTACAAAAGGAGTTACGGCCTACTATTTCATGTTTTCAGTCTTTGTCAATGCACACATAAGTTTTTTTGCTTGTTTGTCTGAAGTATTTCTTCTGTGCAGAATAAAGAAATAGCTGTCCTGTATCTGATCTACAGTATACACTGAATACCCTTCTACTTCCTTTAAGGGATATTCTAAATGTGAGTCACACCAAAGTTTTCTTTACATGATTTTTCTAAAGACTCTAGGTAGGAATTTAAGGAGTGAAAGACAGCAAAAATGGCTTCTAAAGAGAGTTAGAACTGGAGCCATATCCATCCAGAGTCTTGAGCCTGATGGTAGAAAGGGTATATTACAACTCTGCTGGGTTCAGTAATTCTGTGATTATATAAATTTTGATTTTTTTTTAATAATAATTTCTTGAAGTAGGACCCACTTGAGTACTGTAGACAAGATTTACAAAGTGATTTCTGTAAAACAAGTCCAGAGTTTGTTATATACTAGTTGTTGGTGGTTCTTCCTTCTCAAAGAGGACCATAACATAAAAGAGGTGATGCCATGACATGCAATTGAATTGGATTTAAGTGAGGCAGGGCTGCGTAAGGTTACCAGTCTCATTCTCTCCTCTAGAGCCATCTGGGTCCAGTGGCAAGAAAAGCAACAGGACTGGAAATGGCCTCGAAGCAGTGGTAGACCTTGGCTTTTTTAAGCTAAGGTCTTTCCCAGGTCTCAGTTTGTCTGAGGCAACACCCATTCAGTGATTAAGTTTACCTTGATAAGAA
Source organism: Potorous gilbertii (assembly GCA_028658325.1). NCBI lineage: Eukaryota > Metazoa > Chordata > Mammalia > Diprotodontia > Potoroidae > Potorous > Potorous gilbertii. Next base: position 31,104,387 of record CM053775.1, read on the forward strand.
ATGATGCAAAGAATGACCCTTTTTACCTAATTGAAAGAAATCAATCTGAGAGGGGAAGAGTTTCAGGGTTTCTGGTCAATACAGAAAAAAAACTTCTATTTATACTCACTCAGAGTCATCAGACCCCCAAAATAATCAAATGAATCTTGAATTGGGACCTATTGTTGGCCAATAAATGAAGCCAGGTTTAAGGCATGCTCAAGTAGCTCTATTTGAATCCCAATGGGCCTTATGGAAGCCTGGGTTTCCAATGCTGTATTTCAAGAAATCATAAATGAACCTACATGGAGCAAGAGTTCATGCAAGAGTTATATAATAAACATGTTATTTTTATGTTAAAGATAGAGAAATGAAATCAAAAGAGTTGCTCAAAATTATACAGCTAGAAAGTATACCTTTTTTTTCAAATACAGGCACTTTTCTTTCCAGAGCTCATCTGACTCCATAACACAGATCAAATCCTAGTTTGTGACTTAGTAGAAAACATTCATGGAACTGCCTGAAATACACAAAAATAGGTAACTGGGCTGGGTAATGTAGCTAGTAAGTAAGAGAAGTGAGATTTAAATTCAAGTCTTCCTGACTTCAAATAAAGCACTCTTTCTACTCCATCACATTGTCTCTTATCCTTCCATTGGTATAACCAGGGTCTCTTAGTTCCTTCCTAGTATTTAGAGCTTTGGATGCTCTTATCAAGACCTTTTAATCCTTAAAACAACTTTCCTTCCCTCAATAAACTAGCATTTACTAAATACCTCCTACGTGCCAGACACTGGGCTAAACATTAGGAAAACAAAGAAAGGCAAAAGACAGTCTGTGCCCTCAGATTGTTGGGAATCTAATGTATCAGATGCTAGATCCTGATTGTGTTATTTAAAGACAGAAGTAGCATTGTATATGGTTAAGCCTAGAAGAAATTAGGGAAATCAGAGGTTCATTCTAGATGGAGGCCACAGCTAGATTATCTGGATTATTCTTCTTCAGTATCCCCTGGCTATATATCTTTCAATGCCCCACTGTAAACACTAGTAAGTGAATGAAAATCAAATGGAATGGAAAAGTGTTTATTAAGTGGTTGCTATGCGCCAAGAGTGCTAGGGATACAAAGAGAAAAGCAAAAACTTGGTGCTTTCAACTTTCTCACCTGACTACAATACTTTGGGCCTTTAGTGACTTCTCTACCATAGCCCCTAGAGCTCATTATTGGGATAACTCCATCCACCAGTAAGATCTCATGAGCTTTGGTACTCTACCTCATCACTACTTTCAACCTCTCTGATTGAATGGTAGGGCCATGAACTCCAAACCTCCATTTGAGAAGAGACTTCAGCTCAGACACCTTCTCATTTTGCACCTGGTTATACTATTTGGGGACTTCTTTGACTGGCTTCTCCACTCTACTTCTTTCATAGCTCTTTCCCATACACATTCAGCTTTCTTTTTGTCTTTCCCCCTCAGATCAGAAACTTCTCAAGGACAGGGACTGTCTTTCTTTTTTCATGTTTGTATTCCCAGAATTTTGCAGAGTGCCTGGCATATCACAAGTGCTTAATCAATGTTTATAGACTATTGATCACTGACTGTTTTAGGAAGCTCACATTCTAATTAAAGAACACATACACATAGAAACTGCTAGAGGGCAGATGGGAAGATCCGGTGGTCTTTACATTATAGTGACAGGGTATATGATAAAATCTGGGAGTTTAGAGTGAACAATGGTGAGACAGAAGCTTAGGCTCAGAAGATCAGAAAAAGGGTAGCTGGTGACACTCTCAGTTCAAGTAGCATGTGTGCAATGTCTCCAACCAACAGTTTTGGGGAAGAGATATTGGTTCCAAGGACCAAATTGGAGGAGTGCTCTGGGATACTTTCTTTGTCACTGGACATTGGAGGGTTACCACACGTGTGAAGGTTTCTATTGCCTATTAGTAAGTGGGCAATGAAGAACAGAGCAGGGAAGGGAAAGCCCACAAGTGCAAAATACTGGCTTCAGTTGACATTTATATAACCCTTTATGGTTTAGAAAAATTTTTACATAAATTAGTAGAAAGAGTACAGAACTCAGAGTCTAGAAGGCCTGAGGTCAAATCCAGCATCAAATACTTACTAGCTATGTGAGCCTGAGCAAGCCATTTAATCACTGTCTGCTTCAGTTTTCTCATCCATAAAATGGAAATGGGAATCATACTAGCACTTATGCTCCAGGATGTTGTGAGGATTAAACACAATAATATTTTTAAAGCACTCTGCAAGTCTTGAAGTGCTATAGAAGTGCTAGCTTTCATTATTATTATTTCACTTGAGTCAAACAAGAGCCCCATGAAGTAGATAATGCAGTAGTTATCATGAGCATTTTACAGCTGAGAAAACTGAAAAGTGGTGGAGCAGTGGTCAGCCACTTCCCCATGGTCACATATCTAATGAAGGAGTAGACAGGATTTAAACTCTGATTCTCTAATTCTGGGTCCAGGATTTTTCTATGCTACCAAGATGCATGCTGGCCTATAGCATCTACAATCTAGTCCATCTAAAGTGGAAGAGACTTCTTGATCAGAAACCTTTCCAAGAATTAAAAGAGCTAGAAAAAACTCTGTTAGTGGGGGAAGAGCCATAATGGTAGAGAAGAAGCAGGGACCTGCTAGAGCTCTCCCCCCAAACCTCACAAAAAACCGTAAAAATGACTCTAAACAAATTGTAGAGCATCAGAAGACACAAAAGGACAGATGGAAACAAATTTCCAACCCAAGACAATCTGGAAGGTTGATGGGAAGGGTACATGCACTAGGCTGGGACTAGAGAGCAGTTTAGCATGAGTCACACCTGTGCGGATTGAACAGGAGCAAGCCTTAGGGGACTAATCATTGGTGGCTGCTGTGGATTCCAGACTTCTCAACCCATAAATGCTAAAGACAGCTTGAAAGGTCAGTGGGGAAGGGTCTCTCATCTGGTTGAGAGGGAAGATTGATCTAGCTCCAGCCCCAGTCCTGTCCTATCCCTGGCCCCTGCCTCAGGCCCAGGAGGGATACAGCCACTGCTGAAACAGAGGCTGCTTCTGGAGCCCTCCACTTAACAAAGCTCAAAAGTCAAGTAATTAGCTGGGAAAATAGGGAAACAGAGGAAAAAGACACAGATTATGGATACTTGCTTTCTTGGTGCGTATGTATTTTCTTATGTCATTGGTGATGAGGAAGATCAAAACATACAGCCAGAAGAAGACAACAAAGTCAAAGCTCCTGCATCTACAGCCTCTAAGAAAAATATGAATTGCTTTTGGGCCATGGAAGAGCTCAAACAGGATTTTGAAAATCAAGTAAGAGAAGTAGAGGAAAAATTGGGAAGAGAAATGAGAGTGACACAAGAAAAATCATGAAAAGTGAGGCAACACTTTGCTAAAGGAGACCCAAAAATATTTGGAGAAACTAACACTTTAAAAATTAGACTAAGGCAAATGGAAAAAGAAGTTCAAAAAGCCAAAGAGGAGAAGAATGCCTTACAAAGCATAATGGGCAAAATGAAAAAAGAGGTCCAAAATCTCATTGAAGAAAATAATTCCTTAAAAATTAGAATGGAGGAGATGGAAGCTAATGAATTTATGAGAAATCAAAAAATTACAAAACAAACCCAAAAGAATGAAAAATAGAAGACAATGTGAAGTATCTCATTGGAAAAATGGATCCAGGGGAGATAATTTTAAAATTATTGGACTAGATGAAAGCCATGATCACAAAAAGAGCACAGACACCATCTTTTAAGAAATTATCAAGTAAAACTGTCCTGATATTTTAGAACCAGAGTGTAAAATAGAAATGGAAAGAATCCCTTGAGTATGTACTGAAAGATATCCCACAATGAAAACTCCTAGGAGTATTGTAGCCAAATTCCAGAGTTCCCAGGTCAAGGAGAAAATATTACAAGCAGCCAGAAAGAAGCAATTCAAGTATTGTGGAAATACAATCAAGATAACACAGGACTTCACCACTTCTACACTAAGGGATCAGAGGGCTTGGAATATGATATTCCAGATGTCAAAGAAGATAGAATTAAAACCAAGAATCACCTACCCAGCAAAAGTGGGTATAATGCTTCAGGGGAAAAAATGGAACTTCAATTCAAGTATTCTTGTTGGAAATACCAGAAGTGAATATAAAATATGACTTTCAAATACAAGAATTCAGAGAAATATGAAAAGGTAAACAGGAAAGAGAAACTGTAAGGGGCTTATTAAAGTTGAACTGTTTATAATCCTGCATGGAATAATGCTATTTGTAACTCACGAGACCTTTCTCAGTATTAGGATAGTTGGAGGGAATATATGTACATGTATGTATATGTATATTTATATATACATACAGAGAGTGAGAGAGAGAGAGAGAGAGGGAGAGGGAGAGGGAGAGGGAGGGAGAGAGAAAGAGAGCATGCACAGAGTGAGCTGAATATAAAGGTATGAAATCTAAACAAGAAAATTAAGGGTTGAGAGAAATGTACTAGGAGAAAGAAAGGGAGGGGCAGAATGTAGTAAATCATCTCACATAAAAGAGGCAAGAAAAAACTTTTACAATGGAGGGGAAGAAGGGGAAGGTTAGAGGGAATAAGTGAGCTTTCCTTTCATTGGATTTGGCTTCAGGAGGGAATAACATACACATTCAATTGGGTATGGGAGTTTATCTAACCCCATAGGAAAGCAGGGGGGAAGGAGATAAGAGAGGGGGGATAATAGAAGGGATGGCAGAATGGCAGAAGGGGCAATCAGAATCAAACACTTTACAGAGAGATAGGTCAAAAGACAAATGGAACAAATGGAGGGTAGAACAGGATAGAGGGAAATACAGTTAGTCTCACAACATCACTGTTATGGTGTTGTTTTGCATAACTACACATGCATAATCTTTATCAAATAGCTTGCCTTCTCAGTGAGGGTGGATAGGGAGGAGGAAGGGAGAGAATGTGGAACTCAAAGCTTTAAAAATGAATGTTAGAGGTTGTTTTTACATGCAACTAGGAAATAAGATATATAAGCATTGGGGTATAGAAATGTATCTTACCCTACAGGAAAATATAAGGGAAAGGGATAGGGTAGGGTAGTGGTAGAAGGGAGTGCAAATTGGAGGAAAGGTCAATCAGCATACATACTATCCTGGGGTGGGGGTGGAGGGGAGATGGGGAGCAAATTTGAAATTCAAAATTTTGTGGAAGTAAATGTTGAAAACTGAAAATAAATTTATACGAAAAAAACTAAACTAAAAAAAGAAAGAATTCAAAGAGCTAAAGCTTCTAGCACAGCAGGAAGATAAACTAACAATATGCTTCAGCATTGTAAGCATAAGAATTTTTTTTAAGAGAGGAGGAATATGAACTAAAGACACCAAAAAACAAACCACTGGTGCACTACTAGAACAAAAAAATTTACAAATTAATCGACTATGCCACCAAAGAGAGAAAACTGAAAGAAAACTTTCCTATTTGAAAGAATTATCTGAATAAAACAAAAAGAAAATATTTCATAATTAATAACACAAATGAATACATACCTGACATTAACAATTTAATGAACAGATTTTAAAGGTTTCTATATATAACTATCCAAAAGATAAAAACACATGATAGGCATATTTAATTCAGCCAATGCCAAGATGAAATTACATCTATTTTATTTAGAGACAGATTCAAATCCTATCAACCAACCTCATGAAATGCATTAGGGAAAAATAGGTTTAGAGGAATAGAAAACCTTTTAATCTTAGAAGGTAATTAGTGTCAAATAATAATAAAACTGGATGAATTTGATTGAAAATTGTGTGTGTGTGCGTGTGTTTGAGTTGTTCCCAGGTGCCTGTTTCTGAGTTCTTCTTTATGATGGACATTAAGAGCTTCCAACCTACCCTCTTTCTCATTAGTGGCACAGTAGGAACTCCTTCTTTTGGATGGCAAACGAAAGGCCTGTTAAATATACACTATATTCCAATAGATGAATTGACAGGGCACAAAGCGTCTGTATAACTGGCTAAAATATGCAGTTTGGGTTGCCTAAGAAGAAGTTTGAGCCATATGATTTTATATATGTGCCCTTCAAGTGGGACTGTGAGTAAAGCACTGAACTTGGAGTTCAAGTCCCCAGTTGGCATGGGATTCTGGGAAAGGAGAGGACTGGACAAGATAGTCTCTGAGGGTCCTTCCAGCTTTGACACACTATACTTGTGATTATTCACTCATTTGTAAGATTCTATACAACAAAACGTAAGGCCTATAACCAGAAATACAAACAGTTGCCTTAGTGTAACATAATACATGGAAGCGGAGACTAAGAGGAGACATATGGAGAAGTATGACTAAGGAAAAGGAAACTGGGAGGGAGAAGGAGAGGGAGAGAAAGAGAAAAAGGAAGGAGAAGGAGAGGGAAAGAGAGAGAGAAACGTAGAGGGAGAGAAAGGGAGAGAGAGAGAGAGAGAGACAAAGAGACAGAGAGAGAGACAGAGAGAGAGGAAGGTGAGAGGAGAGGGGGGAGTGGGGAGGAAGGGAGAGAGAGGGAGTGAGAGGGAGTGAGAGAGACAGAGAGAGACAGAGAGAGAGGGAAGTCAACAGTGATTCAGGCACTACAAGAAGGCAAGAGATAAATCAGAAAGACCAATGCTCAATATGGATGGCAGGGATCTTTAAAACTACAAAACTATATACTGTCATTAAATGGAATGGAGATATGAATTTCTTCAACAGAAAATATTTGGAAACAGGTGTTGCCACTTATAAACAATGTGTGCATGCTGGGTTTTTTTGTATCTATGTCAACAATATTCTCAATCCTAACGTAGGGGCCACTGAAACTAGCTTAGGCTGACTTGAATGAGCCCATTGTTAAATTTCCAGTGTGAATATTTACATATTGGAAATTAGGTCTTGAAATATTGTTCTATTGATTGTCTAAACTTAATAAAGTGATGGAGAAAATATCAATGAAGATTCAATTTAAAAGTGCATCAGGCCTAAACTTTTTTCTCAGATGAGTTGTTTGCTAAATATTTTCCTGTACATCCCTGGCCTTAAGTTACACAATTGCATGTTATAAATCAGTGTGGAAGAATCATGAAAAAAAATAAATCTGTGAGACCAGATTAGATGAAATAAAAAATGGTAAAGGAGCTAAAATTTTAAGGAAAAGCTGAAGAATTTCAAAGCATTAAAAATATTCATTTAACAGAACTCCAAATATTTTACACATTAACAAAATACATAACAAAAACAATACCAATGTCACAAATGATTTTGAAAAGGAGATGAGTATACTTATAATGGAATACCAAAAAGTCCTTCTTGAGGCCTAACTACAAAAAGTAAAAATGATACAAAAAATATTTGAAACAGCTGGAATCATAAAAACAACTGCCTTTCCCCACAATTTTTAAGAGAAAGTGTAAAAATGTTTCAGGATTTGCACACATTATAAGCTGTGGCTGTTGTCATAGTAGGAACCATAGAAAAAATGGTGGTACTTTTAAGGAATACTCCTAAACACAGGATTCATACACCACCATGGCAGATATAGCTTAAGAAAGCTACTGAAGATCTGTGCAAAAGCACTGGAATATTTCATCAATGCCTAGCCACATACAATGTGAAAACTGAATGTCATATCATCGGATTACAAGAAAAACTAAGCAGAATGGCAATCATAAAATAAACATTGAAAACAAAAACCAAATGATTAGGGTAACACAAAGAGTCAGTGCAATACAAAGAATGGTATAAACAATTCAGTATCCATTAAAAATCTTACTAAAGAGGCTTAAGAGGAAAAATAAAACCAAAGGAGAGAGAACTCTTAAAGGAGGAAATTTCTGGCCTTGTCTATGTCCATAATGGTTCCAGGAAGTCTAACACAAGAAAACACAAGTTGGATAATACATGAAAATGAAAGTTTGCATATTGTTAACATAGCAAATGACAGAATGGAGATATCATTATGTTTGGGTGGGAAGGGCAAGGAATGAAAATCTAGCTTCTCTGCAAAACTGGAGAGCAAAAGAGCTAGATTAAGATTCATGATTCTTGGCTTAAGTATATCACAATGGTACATGAACAACTTGGCAAACATTTAGCTTCCACTTATACACAAGCCTACCCCACATTTCTTTTTTAAATTAATTAATTAATTAATTTTTAGTTTTCAACATTCACTTTTGTAAAATTTTTAATTTAAAATTTTTCCTATTCCCTTCCTCCAGCTCACTTCCCCAAGACAGTATATAATCTGATATAGAGTTTATGTGTATAATGATATTAAAAATATTTCCACATTAGTCATGTTGTAAAGAAGAATCAGAGACAAAGGGAAAAAAAACATAAGAAAGATAAAACAAAACAAAAGAGAAAAAAGTTTATGCTTCATTCTGCATTCAGACTCCATAGTTCTTTCTCTCGATGTGGACCACATTTTCCATCTTTAGTCTTGGAATTTTCTTAGATCATTGCATTGCTGAGAAGGTTAAATCTATCCAAGTTGGTCACTGCACAGAGTTGCTGTTACTGTGCACAATTTTCTCCCAGTTATGCTCACTTTACTCTGCATCTGTTCATGCAAGTCTTTTTAGGTTTTTCTGAAATCCCTTGCTCATAATATCTTATAGAATAATAGTATTGCATTACATTCATATATAACAACTTCTTCAGCCATTCCACAACTGATAGGTAATTTCCAATTCTTTGGTACCACAAAAAGAACTGCCATAAATATTTTTGTACATATGAGTCCTTTTCCAATTTTTATGACCACTTTATGATACAGACCTGGTAGTGGTAATGCTGAATCAAATGGTATGCAGTTTTATAGCCTTTTGGGAATAGTTCCAATTTCCTCTCTAGAATGGTAGGATCAGTTCACAAGTCTATCAGCAGAGCATTAGTTTTCCAGTTTTTCTATGTTCCCTTCAACATTTGTCATCTTACCTGCTTTGTCATGTTAACCAATCTGATAGATGTGATGTGGGACTTCAGAGTTGTTTTGCTTTTCTCTAATCAATAGTGATTTAGAGCATTTTTTCATAAGACTATATATAAATAGCTTTAATTTTTTCATCTGAAAACTGCTTGTTCATGTTGTGACAATTTATCAAATGAAGAATGACTTGTATTCCTATAAATTTGACTCAGATCTCTATAGATTTTAGGAATGAAACCTTTATCAGAGATACTAACTACAAAAATTTTTTCCAAGCTTTCTACTTTTCTTCTAATCATGGCTGTATTGGTTTTCTTTGTGCAAAAATTTTTCAATTTAATGTAATCAAAAATATCCACTTTGCATTTCATAATGTTACCATTTTCTTTTGCATGCTTGATCATAATTTCTTCTGTTCTTTAGAGATCTGACAAGCAAACTATTCCTCACTCTCCTACTTTTTTGCTTATAGTATCATCTTTTATGATTAAATTGTACAAATTTTGACCTCATCTTGGTATATGATGTAAAATATTGGTCTATGCCTAGTTTCTGCCATACTGTTTTCTATTTTTCCCAACAGTTTTTGTCAAATAGTGAGTTATCTCAGAAGCTAGAGTCTTTGGGTTTATCACACAATAGACTACTATAGTCATTGATTACTGTGTCTTGTGTACCTAACCTATTCCACTGATATACCACTCTATTTCTTAGCTAGTACCAAGTAGTTTTGATGACTGCTGCTTTATAATACAGTTTTAGATCTGGTATGACTAGGGTACCTTTCCTTGCATTTTTTTCATTAATTCCCTTGATATTCTGAACCTTTTGTTCTTCCAGATGAATTTTGTTATTATTTTTTCTGGCTCTGTAAAATAATTTTCTGGTAATTTGAAAGATATGGCACTAAATGAGTAAATTAATTTAGATAGATTTGTCATTTTTATTATATTAGATAAGTCTGCCCATGAGCAACTGATACTTTTTCAATTATTTAGATCTGAATCTGTTTTATAATTGTAGTCATAGTGTATTCATCATGGTAAATTGCTGTAATCTCTTTGCTAATATTTTATTTAAATTTTTTTCATCTATATTCATCAGAGAAATTGGTCTCTAATTTCTTTCTCTGTTTTGGCTTTTCCTGGTTCAGGTACCAGTGCCATATTTCTATCATTAAAATAATTTGGCAGGACTCCTCTTTGCCTACTTTCCCAAATAGATTATATAGCACTAGCATTAATTATTCTTTAACTGTTTTTTCTTAGGGAGTTCATTGATGCCTTGTTCAACTTTTTTTTTTTCTGAAATGGAGTCAAGTATTTCATTTCCTCTTCTGTTAATCTGGGCAATTTATATTTTTGTAAATATTCATCCATTTCACTAAGATCATCAGGTTTATTGGCATACAGTTGGATACAATAGCTTTTCATTATTATTTTAATTTCCTATTCATTGGTGGTGAATTTACTCTTTTCATTTTTGATACTGGTAATTTGGTTTTCTCCTTTTTTTTAAATCAAATTAACCAAAGGTTTCTCTATTTTATTTTTCCCCATAAAAGCAGTTTAGTTTTATTTATTAGTTTAATAGTTTTCTTAAATTCCCTTTTGATTTTCAGAATTTCTAATTTCATATTTAATTGGGAATTTTTAATTTTTTTCTTTTTCTAGTATTTTTAGTTGTATGTCTAATTCATTGATCTCCTCTTTCTCTATTGTATTCATGTAAGCATTGAGAGATATACAATTTTCCCTAAGGGTATAGAAATCTATTTTGTCCTATAGGAAAGTAGAGGGATAGGGGATGGAAGAAGAGGGGGCAATAGAATGGAGGACAGACTGGAGGAAGGGATGGATAGGGTGCATGCTGTTCTGGGGTGGGGGTGGGAAGAGATGGAGAAAAAGTTTTGAATTCAAATTCTTGTGCAAATGATTGTTGAAAAGTGAAAAATAAAAAAATTATATATATTTTAAAATTTTCCCTAAGAATTGCTTTGGCTACATTCCATAAGTTAAGATATGCTGTCTCATTATTGCCATTCTCTTGTATGAAATTATTGATTGTTTCTGTGATTTGTTGCTTGATCTACTCATTCTTTAGGATTAGATTATTTAGTTTCTCATTAATTTTTAGTCTATCATTATATGGCCCTTTATTACCTTTAATTTTTATAGCAACACGATCTGAAAAGGATGCATTTAATATTTCTGCCTTTGTGCATTGGACTGTGAGGTTTTTATGCCCTAATACAAGGTCAATTTTCGTGTAGGGACTACGATCCCACATTTCTTAACAGAAGGCATCATATAACTACCAAAACATGAAATTCTGAGTGATTCCTTCAAACCTAGGCTGAATGTATGTTTATGTATTTTATGAAAATTATTCATTTTCTTAAAATTTTTTTAAACACAAGGAGATAATATATTGGCTGAAGTGAAAAAAGAATATGCTTCAAAACTAGGTTAAAAAGATCAATTCATTTTTTATGTCGTAATTACTGAACAAGCTAACTGAAAGTACCACAATATTTAGTCCTTCTTCACTGATTATCACAATGGGTTTGATTCACTTCTACATTTATGGCTTATTCATGTACTATGAATCTATAAAATATACTCAATTATAGGAAGAATACTAGAACATTTAGTATCCACATAGAAAAAAACTTATTTATTCAAAGGACATGACCAATATATTAAATGATACAAACAATAGATATAAAATGGTGCATCTTAGAGGGAGACCATTTAACTCTGTTGTAGTTCTGTCTAACTTTAAATTCATTAGCATTTCTCTTTAAAAGAATGGAGTACAGCTTTCAAGATAAAAAGAGAGTTATATCAAAACACTGCCTTAAGCATTTGATGTACATGAATGACAGTAGATATTTATGGCCCTAATGAAAAACATAGTAATTTACTTCTTTGTCTCATGAAAATTTTCTCCAGTGATTTCAAAATGTGATATGGATTCTTGACATGTGCCATGGAAAAACAGAGACTGAACACCTGAATTCAGAAGTTAACTTAAGCCAATGTAATGGATGAAAGTAATATTTACAAATACCTTGATCTTCTCCAGGTAAGACATCAAACTTCAAGCTAACAAGGAAAATCTGTGGTTGTTTATGTCAACAGCCTTGGTGACAACCTGAAGTTAAAACTCACCAGGAAGAACACATTTACAGCAATTACCATTTATGCAACACCAATTTCAATAAACACTTTTGAAAACAAAAATGGATAAGAGATTGTACAAGTACCCAAACAAGAAATCCACACAACATTAATGCAACATAGGGTCATTATCTCAAGGGAACCATGGAAAAATTAAGACCTTGTTAAAAAGGACAAAGAGGATGACAGACATTCTCAGAGCACATAATAAGCAAATTCAAAATTACGTAAGTCCTTACAGAAAAATCGTACATCATTCACAAATAATATCCCAAAATTCATTGGATTTGTCAAGTGGAACTCAAAGTAGTTTACCTTCAGATGGAGTGAATAAAACCACTGAGACCCTATGTGTAACATCCACATAAATTTAAACAACATCTTGACAACGAAGCATTAAAAGAATTGCTGAATCAAGAGAATATGTAGAAAGAAGATTTCATTATGGCAATTCACCTTAGGTTACTGCCAGTAAAAATATAGAAAAATTCTCCTTAAGAAGCTAGAATTAGGTAGTTAATGTAGATTAGATTATGCAAGGAAATAAATCACCGCACGCTGTTAACATGTAGTTATTGACCAAAACACAACCCTGTGGCTAAAATTACACACCAGAAGCTCTCTATCTTTCATAAACTGTCAGACAACAAATCCCCATACTCCAAATGAAACTCTTAAAATAACCCAGTAAACTCAAACAAGTAACTCTATTAAAAAAGGACCATTATCATAGACTGAATTATTGCCCACAATCAGTCAGACATGGTAATCCATTTTTTTAAATTGAAAAAAAAACAACTTGAAAACAATGCTTTTAGTAGATAGTACCGTACCAGAGAGTGATAATATCCAATTCACATGTAATGAAAAACTTTTAAAACGTAGAAACCTAGGAGAGAAAATCAAAACCACGCAGAAATAGGATGAAGCACATATTTTCTCTGTTGTAATTTCTCACCCTGCAATAAAACTGAGGATACTTGCAGGGAGCCTACAGAGAAAGAACATACACAAACTTCAGCTCAGTTACAAAAAGCCTTATTTTATCCACATGTGTAATAATCCACAGAATATTACATATGAAATAAAAATAACACTGTAGTGACTTATGCCAGAGTAATTTCTATCTGAATTCCATCAAAAATGAAAGAAATGATGACAGTAACAGTATATGGCATGAAATTTTGAAAAGTGCCTTTGCATACCTTGTCTTACTTGACCACAAATATGAACTCAATCATGGTTATGGTCTCAACATGTTATATCAATAAAATTAATACTGATTTTTTTAATCACAACTTTCAAAGCCAATCTCCTAAGGCATAGAGAGGTTACAAAAAGTATCAGTAGAGGGACCATACAACAATGAATTTATAGATTCCTGAAGTTCAGAATATGCAAGATGCAAGATATGAACTAAATAGAGGAGGCTGTCTCAAAGTGCTTACACTTCAGTTTATGTAATTTTAGGACTTGAAATAAAAATTGTATTATCAAATTTTCTGAATAGTCATAATTTTCAAGGTAGTCCAGAAAAATTATTAGTGAAGTTACATAAATTTAAATTTTTTAAATTTTGTTTTTTGTTCCAAATTCTCTTCCTCCCTACCATCTATCCCGTACCCATTGAGAAGGCTAGAAATGATACATATTATACATATGAAATTACACAAAACATTTCCACATTAGCCATGTTCAAAATAAAAGCAAGAAAAATGAAAAAAAATATGCTTCAATCTGTGCTCTGAATCTATCGCTTCTCTAGAGGTGGACAGCATTTTACATCAGTCCTTTTGAATTGTGGGACAACACTGTACTGATCAGTGTCAAGTCTTTCATAGTTGACTATCTTTATAATACTTCATAATATTGTTGTTAATGTGTATATTATTGCCCTGAGTCTGTTTACATCACTTTGCATCAGTTCACTTAAATCATTCCAGGTTTTTCTGAAACTATTCCCTTCATCAGTTCTTATAACACAATTGTATTCCATCACATTGATATGTCATTACCAGTTTAGTCATTTCTCAACTTCCAATTATTTGTCACCATAAAAAGAGTTGCTATAAATGTATTTGTACATATGGGTCCTTTTCCCTTTTTGCTGATCTCTTTGAAATGAAGACCCAATAGTGATATTGCTGGGTCAAGCTTTATAAACTCTTTGGTCACAGTTGGAAATTGTTTTCTAGAGTGGTTGGATTAGTTCATAGCTCCACAAACAGCATATTAGGGAATCTATTTTCCCACATAC
>CM053775.1:31119254-31136703 GCA_028658325.1 Potorous gilbertii
AGTGTATTATTTGTTGATTTGTTAAATTATTTCTTCCATTTATTTTAGTGCGACTACGTAGCATGACTATAGTGAAAATGTGCCCAATAGGAAAGTATATGTAGAACCTAAACAGAATTGTATGCTGTCATGGGGAGGGAGGGGGTAGTGGGGGGAAGGTGTGGGGGGGATAAAATCTTAATTTTAAGGAAGTGATTGTAGAATATTTATAAATAAATTAATAAAGGAATAAATAAATAAATAAAAGAAAAAAATAAAAAATAAAAAAGAGGGCTAAAATGTTTATCATTAGTGATTATAAATCCAGGTTTGATGTGATTCAAGTTAAAATATGTCCTGAAGGAATACAGAACAACATCTGAGAATGCTTTTCCTATCAGAATTCAGCAGAAAAAGATATTGCTACTTGGTGTTTCTGACTATAAAGTGCTTAACATAAGGATGGGTATATGTTAGATGCAGCATTAATTTAATGTAATTGTTACACAATTTTTAAATTTGGAGTTTGTTACATATAGATTGGGGTTTTAAAAAGAATGTGATAGAAATTTGATAATTTGAAGCTTATATTTGGTTATATATAAGCAGTGAAAATACTGATGTTGGCTATATAGTGGTAGATTTAAGCTAGAAAGGGATTCCAGTGCAGACAGTTATAGTTAAAATGTGCAGGAACTGAATAATCTGAGTAATGGGATTGAGAGACTTGGAAATCATCTGAATAAGGTTTGAATAGTTCTGGATGGATCATTTTCAGATGGTTTTAATAAGTAGTGAGGGTGTGAGGAAGTATTTTAAGAAGACAGAAAAATCATGTGACTTGATTTAATATGGTTAATAGCTCAATCAAATCTGAGATGACTCTATCTGAAAGGATATCAGGTGATAATATGCCCATGTGGTGGTAAGGAGATAAATTATTGTGCAAGGAGATGCGCAAATGCACTCAACTGAATAGGTAATGGCTTATTTTAAGTTTTAAGTAAACTTAGTTTAAATTCTTAAGTAAATCTTAATATTGTTATATTAGAAATTGCATTGTTAAATTAATGATATATTGGTTTTAAAAAGATGTGAAAAGGCTTTGGTTTTAGTCTTGTAATTTTTATCAATTAGGTTCAAGAGGGTTGTGATCAATTATAAACTGTTCTTAAGAGAGGAAAATATTTGTCATATTAAGAAATGCTTTGTAAAATCTTTTGTATGGTTTTTGGAAGGCCTACCCAATTTGTATTTGTAAGTTAATTTGTTATATAAAGGTTTTATGGTTTTATGGGGATTGGAAAATGAGACAAGGAACTATAGCTCCTCTCCAGTCAAGACTTTAGGTACAGAAACCTCTCCCTTTTCTCCTTTTTCCTCTCCAAATACCTTGGAAGTGGTTTTTTTTTTGGAGGGGGGTGCTGGCTTCTCAGGTCCCTGTAGATTACTCTTAAATCTCCCTTTATGGAGCAAGGTTTTTCAGCCCCAACCCTAAAATGGGTCAATCCTCTTCAAACCCCCAAAATTTGTCTTTTACAAAATTGGGAAAAATTTAGTTTCTCTAAAAGAACTTAAGGAAAAAAAACTGGTGTTCTATTGCAACACTGTTTGGCCTCAATATCGCCTAGAAGGCCATGAAGTATGAGCCATTTTGGGGACTTTAAAAGTGAATACTCTTACAATTAGAATTATACTGTGTGCCTAGAAGGAAAATGGATAGAAGTGTCCTACAAAATGACCTTTGTTGATCTCTCTCAGGACCCTGTTCTCAGGAAAGATTGTGAGATGCTTGTAGCTAGAACTGCCCCTCAAAAGGAGCAATGAAGGTCAACTGGACTTTTTTGATGATCCCCTTCTTATGACCCTCAGGGTTTCAGCCCTCTCCCCCAGCCCCTTTCTGAAGTGTGACCCTTTGCAGCTCGTCTCCCTAAAGCAACTTTTGCCTCAGGCCCCACTCCCACAGCAGTCTCTTGGTATCTCCCCCACTGACCCCTTCCTCTCCTCAGGTGTCAGCTGATGTTAGGCTAGCAGTGACCCCACAATACCCAGGATGGGATTATCAGAAGAGTGAGAATAAGGGAAAGGGAAATCATATGGTAATTTGCTTGTTAGAAGGTCTAAGAACTACATTTCAAAAGCAAGTAAATTTTCAGAAAAAAAAGAAAAACTCTGCCCTCCTGACTCTATTGAAGAGACAGCAGCTACAACCTGGAAGTATCTAGGTTCATCCCATAGCCACAGCCATGGGTAAAGGGTGAAGGAGAATGTGTCAGGATGGAGAAGCCAGCCAGTGGCTGTCTGCACTTGGTAAAACAGCCCATCCTTCTGTCAATAATTTTTAGATGATATGAAAATGCAATTGATGTCATCTGAAATGTATTATTTGTGTTCACAGCTAAAACAGTTTGGTTATCACTTATGAAAATTGTAGGTTTGCTGTTTATAGTTCTAACGCTAAAACCTAAAGTTGGTACACTGTGTGTGTATGTGTGGAAAGGTGCAGTATTCAGGCTAGTCAAAAAGTATAGCCCCAGTAGCTGAGGAGATTGTATAAAGAACTTGCTTTGGTGAGAATTTGAAAATGTATAAATATGATCTCCAGTGATTGGCTTTTAGGACAAATTTAAGATCTAAGATGTATGTCCTGGTAATATTCTTGATTAGTGAAACCTGCCATCAAATGAAAAACCTCTGGGACCATTACAGATTGTGTTCTATTACTCAGAGAGGATTATGACTGTTACAGGCAGATCCTCCTGACTCAGTTTCCCCATTGTGTTCCTTTGAAAAGGAATGTTTTCCTGTTTGGTTATTTCTGAGTCTGGTTATAAGGTGGAGAGGATATCTAATTTGGTTCTTGTTTTTCATCTACATAGCATGTTTCTTTAATCAAAGCAGATAGTTTAAGATGTAAGCACAATGCAAGTAGTAGAATCTTGCTGTTTTCAACTAACTGGGTAAATGGGTACTCTGGTGTGAAAGACAAAATACCTGAAATAGAACATTCTTTTAAAATGTAATGAGAATAATTAGATAAAGAAAATGAAACCAAAGTATAAATGTGATGTTGTATCATTGTTCCATAGAACAAGACTGGGATTTAAAGTTAGCTGTAATTGTATCTTATCTATAGAGGTGCTCTGGGGAAGGAGTCCCTTACTGAGGAAGGGTGGCCCAGGTAGTCTGGAGGTTCCAGGAATGGTCTTGATGGGAGTGGCCAGGAACTTGGAGATTTCAATTGATAGGATTAAGAGTAGGAAGTAGAACAGCTCTATAGGCCTCTAGAGAGTCAGTTCACGTGGAACAAGGTGAGGTTTTTCAGGGCCTTTTAGACAAATGGGACTAAAACTCTTTTGGAGTAAATGTCTGTTTTGATTTGAATTCACTTCATGAAAATAAGCTGAAGTTAGTGTTTGAGCTTATGTGTAGCTTGTTCCTTTAGGCTGAGCAGGGTTAGAAAGAGAGTAGTTTGAGAAACAAATATAAATCTATTAGAGCAATAACTTATGATTGTTATTTAATCAGAAATTAGAACATGTATAGAAAGGCATGTAAGCCACTTAGGACTTACTTCAAAAGATGTTCCTTTGCCAATGTGAAATTATAGTCATATCTGAAACTGATTATTGGAATTTGCTATTTTTTTATGTGACTATTAACTGATTGTTCTTCTGAGTCTAACTCCAGGTATGGATAGCAAGAGAGGTGACCTGAGCCACTAATCCATGATACTAGTAAGCCTGTGAGATGCTGGTATGAACTGCAAAAAGGTGATTTCATGGGAAGGTTTGAAACAGTGGCTGTTCAACCTGGGCTGAAGTAGAATTCTCCTGACTCAATTTCCCCACTGACACCTGGCAGACTTTAAGCCTGTCTGAGTGCCAGTTGAAAGTCCACTCCTGCCTAAAATTGACACGAAGTTAAGGAGATGTTTCCCTGAAATGTCCCTCTTCTTAATGGCAATTTCATATAGTCAAAAGTTTTGTAAGCTTAATATCAGATCTATTAAAAGATTGTTGGTAGGGTAACATCTGAGGGTAAGTCTAAAATTAAGCTATTAGGCTTAGAATTTCAGACCAACAACAAGTTAGAATCCTTTCATTCTTAGTAATAGCATGGAAACCATTAGATTGAGGACTATGAGGTTAGCATGCATAGTTATTATTTTGTCTCAGTTAGTTAATGTTAAAAGAAAAATAGTTTGTGGTCTATATTGTAAATGCTTTAAAAGAAGCATCACATGACCAGAAGTTGGAATTGTTTTATGATGTGATATTGACTATGTTAAAAATGATTATTTATTACATGTATGTAAATACTGGAGCCTGTTAATAAAAGCCTCCTTAGTGAAATCTCATCCTCCTGATGGGAGAAAAGAATAGTGAATTAATATATAATAATTATACTTTTATAAAATAATTATATTATTATAAAAAATAAAGTAATTAATATAAAATGTAAAAACTGAGTTCTAATGTGAATTTCTTAAACGTGACAATTGGCCAAATTTCCAATTTTGACTTTGTAAGAGTGACAGGAATGGTAATTTAAAATTGTCTTAAGGTCAGTTTTGTAGGAGAGTGGACATTTGGATTTCTATAAGAAGATAAAGGGAAGAGGATGCCAAGATGCTGTGCTGAAGACTACTTGAAGGAGCATTCAGACCAGAAAACTGCATCAGATGATGTTCTTCCCCAGATCTGCTGTATGAGATGGAACCTCTAATTTACCTTTTCCTTTGAATCTCTGTATCTGTACTTATATCAAGGGGACTGACCCCTTGTAATTTGTCAATGCATCTGTCAACTTTGCTCCCTTCCCATATTCATATAAAAGGGAGATAGATGAAGGGAAGAATTCATAGGGGAAAGAAAGTGAAGAGTTATTGTTTGCATTTAAGTGTGGAAACAAAAATTTTAATAAAGAGAAAAGGAGGGAGTTTGTGGGAAAACATAAGTTTTATTTCCACACTTTGATTGGGTGTGACCTAGTACAATGAGGTGAAGGTCAGAAAACTGCTGTACATGCTCAATAAGATTTTTGAGGGAAAACCTATCAGAGGAGTACATGAAGTCACATGACCAGGAGACTATATCGAAGGAAATCCAAAGTTCAGAATTCTATAAGGGACCTTCCTCATCCTGAGCTGGTCATAGTCCTTCCGGTGGCCGTACTGGAAGCTACCCCTTCCTTTAGGGTAGCTGAACTCCCTCCTCTGAACTCCATTTTAAATAAATTTTTCTTGATATCTTTTTGGTGTGTCAAGTTTGTCTCTAACAGTTCTGTACCCATCTGATCAACTTTTCTATTTTTTTAACTAGTACCAATCATTTTGATAATTACTGCTTTGTAGTATATAGCTTGAAATCTGGCATTGCTAGGCCCCCTTCCTTCCCATTTTTTTCATCATTTCCTTTGGTATTCTTTTCCTTTTGTTCCTCTAGATGAATGTTATTATTGTTTTTTCTAGGTCTAGAAAGAGAGTGTCAGGAACTTATTCCAGACTATGCAAAGGATCTTTAGAATTTTCCCCACCAACTATATTCTCTAAAACTGGGACCCCTCCTCTAGTTCCCATTGATTGTCATTGCAATTTTGAAAGATTTGATACCTTATCAATGCAATGATCACTCATGATTCCAGAAGGCTGATGATGATGATTACTGCCCACTTCCTGATAGAGAAGTGATAGACTATTACACAGAATGAATCGTAATTTTAGACATGACCCAAAAAGACCATTTATTTTGCTTAACTAATTCCTTTTGTGTTACAATGTTTTGTTTTTCTTTTTTCCAGTGGAAGGTGGGGAGAAAGTGTAAGGGAGAAAAGATAAATGCTTGATAACGGAAAAACATTTTAATTTTCAAAAAAGAATCATTGTACTCCCTGAAAAAATATAATTTTTAAAGCTTGGATATGATATTCCAAGAAATCAAAAATAAAAACCACCCAGATTTGTTAGTAACAGAGGACTAAAGAAAGGATAAATCCACTGATCATCCCCTGATAGAAACCCCCAAAGGAGAAGTCCCAGGAACATCAGAGCCAAAATTTAGACAAAAGAGATAGCCTTACAACCAAGAATAACTTAGCCTGTGCAACAGTATAATCCTACGGTGGGGGAAGGAGGGAGGTTGTAGGGGGAGATGAATCTTGAATAGAATAGAGGACTTTTAAGCATTCCTGGTAAAAAGACCAGAGATGAGTAGAAACTTTGAAATGCAAGCATAAAAGTCTAGAGAAACCCAGAAAATGAAATTGATTAGAGCTATTGAAAGGGACTGTATAATAATAGCTTATTGCTAACATTCTAATAGGAGAAGAAGAAACGAGTGCCCCTTCAGAATCTTAATGTCTTCAAAGGACGTTCAGGTTGTTAATTAAGAAAAATGGAAGATCTGGTACTGGATTGATTCTGTTCAAGGGTTTTAAGAAGGGAAAGAAAAGAAGAATTTACTAGAGCAGAGAGGAGAAGGGTGTAAACTTACTATTTCTTATTATTTGGGAACATTAGAAGAAGAGGATACCATCACGCATGAAGAACTGGGGACAGCAGCTGTCAAATTAACCTCACTCTTGTCAGAAATGGACAAAGGAAGATTGAGCTTACAGTTTATTGTAGAAATATATCCAAACTCCCACAGAAACAGGTAGGGATAGAGGGTGAGAAATACTGGGGAGGTAATAGTTCTAAGCAAAATGCACTTTCTGAATCTGGCAGCAGCCATGGGAATTAGGAGGTCACTGAGTAGTAACCTTGAGATGGATGCGCCCAGGTTGTGAGTGTTGTAAGGTCTGGAGAGAGTGCAGGGTTGGTAGTGAGCATTTTCCTCCTCTCACCCCTACCCCACCCCCATAACCTGAGCAGGATGGGGAGAGTACCACCAGCAGCAAAGTAGCCCAGCCCATCAAATGGGTGGACTGTGGACCAGTCTAGCAGTATATTGACACTGTGCCCAGAAGTGAACTTGATGAAAACTCCACAAAGGGAGAAAAGAACTTCCCAAGACAGGAGGATTGAGAGGTACCCCAAGTGGGTCTCATTACCTTTGTACCTTAAATTTGTGCCCACTGTTCCCAGAGACTGCATGTCTATGGGAGTTCATGCTGTGGACCTTGGGGGAGATGGTTTACCAATTCTTCTTACTATACAGTCTTAGTAGATCTGTTTTTTAATTGCTAATGGATGCTACTGGCAAAAGCTACGTATTAAACTTAACTTAACTTAACGAGTAACAACACTTTTATCTCATGGGCATTTAAAAATATTTTCTTTATGCTCTTTTTACATAATTATCACTACTCCCTAATCCATCTCTACCTCTACTTGCCTCCCCCCAACACAGTAGAAACCCCGTTTTGCAAGAAATACAAAGTTAAGCAAAACAAAATACGTTAGGCAAGTCTAAGAATGCATGTCAGATTCTGTGCCTCTAGGCCATCACCTACCTCTTTTCAAAGAAGTGGGAGGTAGGTTTCACCGCTAGGATTTCCAAGACCTGACTGGTCATTGGTTTGGTCAGAATTCTGGGGTCTTTCAACTTTGTTTCCTTTCATGTTATTATTATGGTCATCAAGTAAATCATTCTATTCTGCCAGTTTCATTCTACATCAGTTCATACAAGTCTTTTCATATTTCATTTATTATTATGGTACAATAAAATGCCATTCCATTCACATAATTTGTTTAGCTATTTCCTGATTGTCACCAATTTTGTTTGTGGTCCTTGCTCCAACAAATAGTACTGCTATAAATATTATTATATACCTATGGCTCCCTTTTCCTCTGACACTGATCTCTAGTTTTGTCTTTTCTTGCAAATAGATTTATACCTATGGTTCCTTAATAATAAGTCCTTACATTTACATAATACCTTAAGGTTTGCAAAACGATTTGCACATATTATCTCTTTGATCCTCACAACAACCCTGGAGGTAGATGCTATTGTCCCCATTTTACAGATGGGAAAACTGTGGCCGAGAAAAGTTTAGTTACCGGTCCAGAATTAAACAACCAAGTAAACCTGAGGCTTGCTTGATTGAAACTCAGGTCATTCTTGCCACAGCGCCACCTAGTTTCCTTAAACTAGTGAGCACTCTATTACCCAAATCAAAGTCAAACTCACTGGAATCTATTATACAGTCTCCATTCCTCAGGAGTGGGAAAATAGGCTGCAACCCTGCAGTAGCTTTACTGATCTTTCTGTGATTACTTTCAGTGATTTAGTAATTACATCTGGAAGTTCAGTCCCCTGGTAGTTAAGAATAATGTTAGAGAGAGGGGTCAGGAGACACCTGAGTTCAAACCCAGCCTCAGATACTTACTACATGTGTAATCCTGGGCAAGTCACTTAACTCATCTCAGCCTCAGTTTCCTCATCTGCTAAGTGGGGATAATAACAGCACCTACCTTCCAGTGCTACTGTGAGGATCAAATGAGACACCATGGAAAATGCTTTGAAAATCTTAAAATGCTGTATGTGTCCCTTGTGGACGTTGGTGCCCTCTCCCTGAAGGCCAGGTGTGTTACATTTCATCCTTCTCTCCCCTCCATTCTTCTGTACACTTAAAGGGAATTGGAGGGGGCAGTTTCTAGGCTCTCTGCCAGTGACTCCAATACCCACCTGTTATGACCCCCCTACCCAAATTCTATTAAGCCACTTCACAAAGGCATATTTACTTCAAAAGTATATTAACAAATATACTAACATACTTGAGAACATGTGGGAAGCATAATTCCCCCTTCCTTCTGCTCAGTTCTTATAGAGCACAGTCCCAAGTTTCAAGTCCAAAACTTTCCTCAGGCTCAAGTCCCAGGCACCATGGCTTTCTCTGAGCTCTCCTGCTGGAATTTCAACTCCCAGATCATCATGGCTCGAACTCCTGGGTCTGGTGGGGATTATCACCTGCACATGAAACTGAGGACAAACAAAATAGGACAAAAACAGGAACACCCTAAACTTTGGGGCCCAAAAGGACCAGGGGTAGGGGGAAGGGCATTTCCCCAGGCTTGCTTCAATTCAATTCACTGTGGGTGAATTGCATATGATCTTTACCTGTGTGCGTGTGCGTGTGTGTGTGTGTGTGGTGTGTGTTCATCCTTCATTGCCGAAGACTATGCCATCAGAGAAGTGATGGCATGACTTGCATTTGACTTTGTTTTGAGTGAAAGAGGGCTGTGCAGGTTACCAGCCTCACTTCTCCTCCAGAGCCATCTGAATCCAGTGACCAGATATTCATCAGGATGACTGGAGATGACCCAGGATGAAGCAATTGGGGTTAAGTGACTTGCCCAAGGTCACCCAGCTAGTGAGTGTCAATGTCTGAGGTGAGATTTGAACTCAAGTCCTCCTGACTCCTGCTCTATCCACTGCACCACCTAGCTGCCCTCTTTACCCTTGGGATGTAGCAGGAAAGAGTGTATATGAAAGAGAGAGATTGTCCATCTAGTTGAAGGAGACTACTCCCACCCATGAAGCAATGTGTCCCCATTGGGGCAAACTCCAAGCCCCATTACATATATAAATGCTTACTGTTATTATCCAAGGATGTGATTTTTCTACTTATGGGAACTTGAATTCTTCAAGGATAACTAGGTCCACCTTTATTACTTTCTTATGAGTTGTTTTTGTTCATGAAGTTAATAGAAAGGTATTCTGTTCCTTGTGGTCTTTTTTTTTTTGCAGTTGTGAGATTTGTCCAATTTTTAATGTAGGAATCAATTTTGACTTTTCTTTTTTTCCCTCCAAATTTATTGATTTATTTGTTTTCACTTTTCAACAATCACTTCCATAAGTTCCAAATTTTAATTTTAACTTTTCATCAAAATGTCTCCTCCTGGGCATTATAAGTAGATTCCAAATAAAAACATTCTGATTTGCTGGTTACTCTCTATCATTTCCTAACTGTTTTTTTTTCAATTAACCAACGTTTGTTTTTTCTCTCTCCCTCATGGAAAAAAAAATGAAAAACAGAACCCTTGTAACAAATATGCATATTCAAGAAAAATAAATTTCTGTGTTGGCCAAGTCCAAAAATGTATGTTTCATTCTACATCAGGTCCATCACCATTCTGTCAAGAAGTGAACAGCATGTTTCATCATTGCTCCTCTGAATTGTGGTTGGCCATTGCATTGATCAGAGTTCTAAGTCTTTCAAGATTGTTTGCCTTCACAGTGTTATTGTTATTATACAAATTAGTCACCTGGTTCACTCTATATCAGTTCATGTAAGTCTTCCAAGTTTTCTCTGAAAGTATTCCTGTCCCTATTTTCTACAGAAGTATTGTGATACCTTTCAGGAAAATGTAGTTTCCTTGTTTATCTTTTAATCAAACCTATTTTTGCTGTTGTCTGAGATCATGATTTTGCTTTTTTCTGTTCACTAACAGCATGAAATTTTTGCTCCGTTCCCTTAATTATGGAATAGTGAATATGGAATATGGAATCATGTCTTCTTGTTTCAAGCACCTGGAACACTGTCCCTCCTCACTGACCTCCTTGGCTTCCTTTAAGTCCCAACAAAAATCCCACCTTCTACAGGAAGTCTTCCCTAATCCCTCTTGATTCCAGTGCTTTCCTACTTTTAATTATTTCCTATTTATCCTGTACATAGTTTGCTTTGAGGGCAGGGATTGTCTTTTGCCTCCTTTGTATGCCCAGTTTTTAGCACAGCTAGTAGGTACTTAATAAATATTTATTGAATTGAATCGAACTGAAGTGCATTTCTTGTAAACAACTTACTGGATTCTGCATTCTAATCCATTCTACTGCCTGCCTTCGTTTTATGCCTGAGTTCATTCCATCCACAGTTACAATAATTCATTGTGTATTTCCTTCTATCCTATTCAGTTACACATTTTCCTCTCTTTGCTCTTTACCCCTTCTTTATCACAGGTTCTTCCCCTTTCTTTCTTGTCTTTTAACCATCTTTTCCCAGTCTCCCCCCATTTTCCCATCCTGCAGATCAGCCACCTTGCCTCTCATGGTTCATGGTTTCTTTGCTCAGTTTTGTTTATTGTCTCCAAGTCCTGATGCCTCTGCCTCTGCCTTCCCACTAACTCTTCTGCCACTCCCATTATGGAGGCCTAGTGCTTCTGCCCATGCCTAGCTTGCCCCAGCCAAGGGTTCCCATCTTTCAGGTTGAATTGGAGTATGCTAAGGTCAGCAGAATTGTAATCCATTCAGGAGCTATATTTTAAAAATTGGAAGGTATGTCGCAAAAAGTATTGCTGGGATTGAGTCTCTTTGTTCTTAGCTTGTGTCTTTGGTTCTTTGGCTCTCAAAGCTTCCCTGACCTTTGATTCAACTTCTTATAACCTTTCTTGGAGGCAGTGTGACATAATAGGAAGAATGGTGACTTGGGATTCTGAGGAGTCCATTTCTGTCACTTACTATCAGACAAGCCACTTGACCCTTGTGGGACTAATGATCCTTATCTGTCAAATGATAAAGTTCAGTTACATAATTTCTAAGGTTCCATTTAGCTCAAAATGTATACTCCTATCTGGAAAGTGTATAGGACTTCAAGTTAGGGGTCCTGGGTGTGAATCCTGACTTTGCCACTTAGCACTTCAGCAGAGCATTTCCCCTCTCTAGGCCTATGTTTCCCCATGAAGGATTAGTGGTCTAGATGGTTGCTAAGCTCCTTCAAGCCCTTGTCTCTCTGTGCCTCTGGTTTTTTGAACTTTCCTTCTACCCTGTTGCTAACTTCTTGTGTGATTACACCCTGACATCAATGGCTCTTCTGTTCTCAGTCTGCCTGTTTGGTTTCCCCTCACCACCTTGGTTGGGGTTGGCCTGAAGCCAACTATTGGAAATATCTGAGGGCTCCCAGCTGGGGCTTACACTGCTTGCTCTTCCTGATCTCTCTTCTCCCTTAGACCAATGACACCCTGTGTCTTGGAATTGGTCTTCTGGTAAGAGACTCCTGAAAATTGCCCACTAGCTGATCAGCCACTTATGTTCTGTTGAGCCCTTTTTGCCTCAGGAGGCTGTTGGAATATTTATTGGGGCTTCCTTCTTCAGGTACCCAATGGTACCCATTGACCCGTCTGGGGAGGCTGGTTAGTAGTGTTTTGAGATCAGCATTTTCCACTGCACGTGCTTGGCTTTGGAAATGCACAGAAACTTTTTCTGTTCCCCACATTAAAGAAGGATTTTTGCAACCCCAACTGTAAGGAGGCTGTTAAACTGTAACTGTAATGCCATGATTTACAAATTTCGAAGGGGCTCAGAGTGGTTCCACACCTTCTCTTAGTGGGGAAACTTAAAAAAAATTCCAAACCTCAAACGATAGGGGGATTTTAACTACGTAGGAGTCCATGTGAGGCTCTCTCCCATGGTATCTGCCCTCTGGGGAGGGAATAGATGGCCCAAGGAGGGAAGAGATGTTGGCTTTGGAGTCAGAGGACAAAAGTTTGAATCCTGGGCCTATGACACTTACTGCTTATGTGAGCTTGGGCAAGCCAGTCAACCTTTCAAGAAGTGGTGTGGTATGGATAGGTGTGGACTTGGAAGCACAAAGACTGCCCCGGTTGCTTACTAGATTTGTGATCCTGGGCAACTCACTGTACCTCCCCATGCCTCATTTTCCTCATCTATAAAACAAGGGGGTCGGAAATGATGGCCCCCAAGGTCTCCATCTATGAGCCTGTATTCTCTGGGTCTCAGTTTCCTCATCTGTAACATGAAAGAGTTGGAGCCTTCTAGTTGTAGACAGCCTAGTAGATAATTTTACCAACAAGGAAAAAATAACAGAAAACCAGAGGGAAACTGCTAGAGATCTTGTGACCAAATTAGGAGGATGTTAAAGAGGCTTATTCTAAGGAAGTATTCACTGGGCTTAAAGACCTTTTAAAGGAAGGTAGAGGAATCCAAATTGGTTGGGTTTGGGGAGGAAAGGTATGGGGGGGCGGGGCTGGGGTTCAAAAGTACACCTCTGATTTCATTGAAATAGGGAAGTCCTGATGAGGAATGTCCTTCCACCAGTACAGATGGACCCCTGTTTTCCAGTTTGACTGAGACAAACTTCCTTGTTTGTTAGGTTGAGAGGTTAAATGATTTGCCCAGCTAGCCATTATGTGTTAGAGGTGAAACTTGAACTCAGGGCTTCCTGACTCAGAGATCATCTAGTACACCCAGATCTGAAATGCTCACCCAACAAGGAAGCCACTGCTTCTCTGGAGACAGCCTATCACTGTAGGACAGCTCAGACTCAGGAAAATTTCTGCCCCTCAAACCCAAGTGGGTTTCTCTTAGTCCTTGCTCTACTCATGGGGCCTGATTCCTATTTTCACCACACAACAGCCTTTCAAATACTTTTTAGAAGACACACCTCATATTTTCCCTGAGTCTTCTCCAGGCTAAACATTCCCCTCCTCCTCAACCAATCCTCCCATGACATGGACCGCTCCCCATCCATGTCCTTTCCAGAGTGAGATCATTGATCACAAACACTTCAGATGTTCCATGGCCTGAGCATGGCACAGAGGGGCTGCCATCTTCTTATCCTTCTCTATCGTTTGCCCCTTTCCAGTCCTGTAAACCTCCCAGCTCTCCAGAATACTGCAGACATCACTGACGCTAGCCACCCATTTTCTCAGTTCCCTCAGATGCAGTTACCATAGGCCAGGCGTATGACTTTACCCAGGGCAGCCAGGTGCTCTTATGGTGCCAGTACTTGGGTATCACCTCTTGCTTCATTCAGTTATTTTCTGTGACAAGGGCCATTCTCTGAATTGCAGCTCAGCCTCCTCTCCTTCAAGGCAACAAGCATTTGTTAAGTATTTTCTACCTGTCATTCTCTGGGCTAAGCACGGGGCATGCAAATTAATGCAAAAGCACAGGCCCTGCCCTCAAGGAACTTCTATTTGAATGACAAAGACAACACTTGTAAAAAACTACTTCTTTACTACCTACATAGAAAGTAGATGGGAGGCATGGGGGGGGGGGGAAGGCATTAGTAGTTGGAGAGGCTGGAAAGGACTTTCTGGATTTGAACTGAGTTTTGAAAGAAGTTGGGAAAACCCAGAGGCAGGGGTGAAGGGGCAGAACATTCTAGAGGACAGCCAACAAGTGGAAAGGCCCAGAGATGACAGAATTTAGGAAGAGGAGGAACGTGAAGGAAAGTGTCTCAGATAATGAAGAGCTTTGAATGCCAAACACAAAAGGTTTTATCTATTACTGGAGGAAATAGGGAGCCTGTGCTGCTTGCTGTGTGAGGGAGTGACCTAGTAAGTAAGGCCTTGAGGAAATCACCTTGGCCACTGAGGAGTGGGAGAAAAGCTGGGGCAAGTAGGCCAGTTAGAAAGCACTGACTTGGTACAGGTGAGAAGTGGTGAGGGCTGAAGTTAGGTGGCAGCAGGGTGAGTGGAGAGAAGGGGATGCAGACAAGAGATGCTTCCATGGTAGAAACAAGAAGACTTAACCAAAGGGAGATCTGTGAGATGAATAAGAGTGAGGAATGCAGGGTAGAGAACACAAAGGGAAGGATACCTCAGAAGACATGGAGGAAGAAGGTTAATGCAAAACCCATTATCTCTGGGAGAAAAACCCCTGCTTGCCAAAGGTAGAGGATTGGGTACCAAAGATAGGCAAAACCTATTACAGGACCTTCTGTTTGGAGGCTGACCTGGACTGATGGTTTTCATCATAAACTCTGTCTTCAGCCTCCATTGCCTCTTTGAGTGACAAGCTGTATGCATTTATCATTCACTGTCCCAAAAAATACTTCCTTTTTAGCAAACAAATTTTGCCCCTTCAAAGGGCACTGCTTTTCTCTACTGAGCTAGGATTTGGTCAGTCTCTCTACAAATCATCCTCTGCAAAGCCATAACTAGGGTAAGGTAACTGGTATTTTGTCTCTGAGTGCCAACACCAAAGGGGATGTATGTCCTTCTCAGTGCAATATGCTGCTCCATGGTCCCCTTCCCTCAGAGTCTTTTGCCAGGGCAGTACCATCCCAGAGGGTCCTTTTGGACAGGGGGCTGTATTTTCCCACTGTCATGCTCCCATTTTGCTGCTTCTTTTCCCTGAGAGTTTGAGGATTGGGTGTTGTATTGCCATGGAGGTTGGGATAAGACTCCCTGGAGGTACAGGCTTCCCCCTCTACCTATTTTACTGAGACTAAGCAAGGCTGACTATCTTGTATGGCCTATCCCCAGTCAAATGAATGTACCTTGGTTATAGGACTTTGTTGCATATGTTACACTTACGTTTCTGACTCTCTTATTTCTGGGTATGATTTAATAGACCTGGGTAGTAACCTCCCCATCTCCCTACCAGCCTTCCTGCTGAAAAACTGAAATGTCTCTCATCTAGAAGGCACTTTTGTTCCAGTAATAGAGAAATTGATAAAGCAATTATGAAGTGCTTTCCCATACTCAGCCTTCACAATAGATCTGAAAGATCACACAAGCTTATAAGTGAAAGAACTGGGATTCCAACTCCGATCCTCTTGATTCTGAAACCCAACACTCTTTTCACTATGTCACACTGTCCTATTTATTGTTCTCACTGATATGGAGCCCCTCATAGCTGAGAGAATTTGGGACTTGAGGGTCTTTAATCCATTCTCAATTCCTATGAGTTCTGAAATGTAGCAAAAGATGCTTTAGCCTACCCTCAGACTATGCCTGCTAGATCTCCCCTCAGGGGTTTAGGTACCCTGAAGGGTTTCAGTGTCTCTTCTCTACTGTTATCAACTCAAGGCCCACTAGCTCTATTCTCTACACTTTTAGGTGTCACGGACTAGTACCCTAGTTCCATTTAACTTCTTGATATCAACTGGCTTTTACAAAAGATTATTTACTTTGAAGATAAAGCAAGAACAAAGTATAAACATTTTATACAAGTCCAAAGGAATAAGTTTGTAATTTAGTTTAGTTCTTCTGTAGCATTTATCACAGCACATTCATGGCCAAAGGCGTGGATGAGTCCTTGTCTCAGCTTCTGCTAGCCTGGGGTCCTTAAGATCCACCCCCAGTCTTCACTTGTTTTTCCTGGAACACTGTTTTCTGGAATTCAGATTCTGGAATGTTGGGGTGCCTTTTGACCTTTTGAATTCATGAAGTTAGAAACTGCAAAACCCTTCACCTAAAGCGAAAAGAAGAAATCCAGAGGCACTTTCATAGGGCCATGTGACTTTAGAGGAGAGAAGATTCCAAGATAAAGAGGTATAGCTGAAAACAGAGCCTTTTAAATGCCTCTATAGCTAATCTAGGGGCTTCCTCTTCAACACGTGGCTAATGGACTGGAACCAATTACAGAATGTCTGTGTATGTTCCATAGTCTCTCCAAGTCACTTCCATTCCACATCCTCATGACCTTTCCTCCATATGGAGAGAAGGCATTAGAGGCACACTAGATATATGGCAGACCATCATTTCCTACATTTGTCAAGTCTAAATTATCTGCATGTGTAAGTAAGCTCCTTGAGGGCAGGGACTATTTCATTTTTGTCTTTGTAGTCTCATTTGAGCCATGAAAGGTAAGTGTTGAATGGATCACAGGATCCTGGATTTCAAGTTGGAAGGGGTAGTAAATGCCATCTAGTTCCAACCCCCTCATTTGACAAAGGAGGGAATTGAGACCCGGAGAGGGAAGGAGACTTGCTTAAGAATACATAGTTAGTGACAGAGCCAGGATTTGAATCAAGGTCCCATGATTCCAAATCCAGTATTCTCTGGACCACACTACAGGACTATAGGATCAAGTGAAAGTTTTTTTCCAAGACAGGGGCAAAGTTGGACATGTTTAAAGACAAAGGAGATCATGTGAGGTATTAAGGGGGAGCTGTTTCTTTTCTTTATTTTTCCTGACAACAGAGAAATAAAGTATAAGAAGGAATCTGTCTTAGAGAAACTTGGAAGTCTAAAAGCATGAGCAAACTGGAGAAGAGACAAGATGACTGAGGTCATCACAGACCTGCATGGAAAAGGAACACAGCACATTTCTAGAAAAGGATTGGAAACAGGAAATCGTGGCTTGGGGTATTTGTCCCAGAAGAATAAAGGGTCCTGGGGAAAGGAAAAGTTAGTTAAGTGGTGTTGGGAAGAGTCCAGAGAAGCCACCAAAGTTATGTTTTAGGTTATTCTGATAAGAGTTGGTTCAACCTGACACTAAGGGGTGGACTTAGGGCTCTGGTGGAAAAGGTAGGGTTTCCTGCATAGCCACTGGAGAGAAAAATCTAGGTTTAGTTTGGGGGTATAGGAGTGAGGATAGGGCCAGGAAGGAGCCTATTCAACTTTGTCAAGGCTGAAGGATGAGGCCTTTGTGACAAATGTCTCCCTATACTGGATATATGTATCTTCATTCATAGATACCATAATCAGGACTTGGCCCCTTGACAGAGAATGAAATAAGAATATTCTTGTCCCAGGTGTCACAGTCATGGCATTTAAAGTTGAACAAGCTCTCAGAGGCAATCTAGTGCAACCCATACCCTTTGAAAATTACCTCTAGTC
>CM053775.1:31136803-31155251 GCA_028658325.1 Potorous gilbertii
GTATAGATAGCCTGAAGACCTCAAATGAGGATGAGCCCACTGCCTCTGAGACAGCTAATTCTTCTTATGGATGGCTATAATTGGCCAGAATTGTTTCTTTACAATGAGTCTAAATTTGCTTCCCTGTAATTACCATCCACTCTACTTATCCCACTTCCTGATTCCTGTTCCTGGTTCTGCTTTCTGGGACCAAGCAGAACAAGTCTAATACTTCTTCCAGCTATCCCATCTTCTCCTCCTCCCTTACTCCTCTCTCTCCCCCCACCCCCGCCCTATAATTCCCCCTTTTCAGGCTAAATATTCTCAGTTCCTTCAAATGATCCTTCTACAACATGGACTCAAGGTCTTTCACCATCTTTGGATACCCTCCAGATAATCTATACCCTTTGGGTTGATTGAGCCATGGATGATGGAAATCTGGGCCATGCCCTTGGACTTGGCTTTTGAAAGAGAACAGAAGACCCTGATCTGGTGAAGAAAAGACAGAGATGAGAGGGAGGTGGGGGGGAGAGAGAGAGAGAGACAGAGACAGAGAGAGAGAGACTTGGGTCCCTGGGGCATCAGGGTAGGATGGGGACAAAGTTCACTTATCCATGTAGTACAGTCACAACCCCTATTCATCCCATCCATTCCCTCTCCATCCCACGTAGACCCTCTTGACCTCCAAAATGATACAGATAGGGAGCAACAACACATCAGACAACTGGAAGGAAAATATGCCTTCCACTAGAAGAACTCTTAAACCAAGCTTCCTAGAGAAAGGAAGATGAGTTTGGGATAAAGCTGTGGTAATCTTGTCAGCTCCAGAACCAAAAAGATTTGAAGCCAAGTCCTGGGAAGGGACAGAATTATGATATGGAAGAGCAAGCTTTGACCTTGCCCTTCACTAGTGCAAATTGTAAGCAAGTTACAAGGTAGTTGACCATTGATCCCTAGTTATTTTCCATTTGGGGGGGACTCTCAACCACAGAGGCAATAGTATAATTCTAGAGGACCATTTGGGACCCTGGGAAAGAGAGGTTGTTCTTTATCCTTTTGGGGGGATCCTCAGCCTTAGGGAAGTATCATGAGTTGGGAAGGCTTTGTAAGATTGAGAGGAGGAGAAAGGGTGGCACACTGGAGAACAAAGTTGCTTTCAGTGTTTCTGGATCAAAAATCCTTTATTTTGCTTCTTCTATCGTGGGGGATTCAGTCTGTCATATCAGATGTATCATGAGTCCTTGCATGGGAGATAAAGACCTTTTTACTTTTCTGTGGAACAATGTAGACACATACTTTAGTGCTTGGAGGGGAAATCTTGACCAGGAGACGAACCAAAGAGTAATTTGTAACATGCCCCATTAAGATTGAACCCATTCCATATAAACTCAGGGGTACAGGGAAAGAATGCATTCTCTCCCTCCCACTTTCTTTCTGTGAGACAAACATGGTCCTTCTAGAAAGGGTAAAGGGCAGAGAAAGAGATCTAGGGACACATAGCATTAATGAATAGTGATGCAAAAATTTCTAAAATAAGGAAAGCAGATCATAGCAACATAAACACCCCCTCCCCAAATGTATTATGGATTTATTCCAGGAATGTAGCGATGTTTCAATATTAGGAAGACAATTTGTCTAATAAATCATATTAGTAAAACAATAAAAACCATGTGATTACATGAATAGATGGAGAAAAAGAGATTTTAAAGGAGCACAACGTTCATTTGTCAAGAACACTGAACTGACATAATAACTCTTTAACATAGTAAAAAGTATTTATCTGAAATCAAGAGCTAGCATTCTTTGTAATGGAGAAACATCAGATATTCCCCCCCTGAAAACTGAATAAAGCAAGGATGCCCACTGTTACTAGTATCATTTGGCATAGTTCTAAAAACGTCATTTCTAGTAACAAGTAACAAAAAGCCAAAGAAATCAGAAACACCAGCAAAGAAAAAGATAAAATATTTCTTTTTGCAGATGACATGCTATGTTACTTACATCCAAAAAAATCAACAACCTCCAAAATTGAGATATTGAAGAACAAAACAGCAAGACTTCCAAATCAACCCCCCAAAATTATCAGCATTTCTGTGTTACTTATACAACCTGGGCAAAATTGAGAAATGCCATTGAAAATAAGAAAATGTATTAAATATCTGGGAGTTAACCTACAAGGCCCCATGCAGAATTTCTGTAAAGATAACTGAAACAATTTGTATGGGAATAAATAGTGAAGTATTCAATGTTCAGGGCTAAAACATAAGAATATAGGGAAAATGATGATCCCACTCAAATTAACTTACACATTTAACTCAATACCAGTGGGCTACTTGGTAGAGCCAGACAAGTTAATAAGAAAACCCATATGGAAGAACAGAA
Organism: Potorous gilbertii; assembly: GCA_028658325.1. Lineage (NCBI taxonomy): Eukaryota > Metazoa > Chordata > Mammalia > Diprotodontia > Potoroidae > Potorous > Potorous gilbertii. The sequence continues at coordinate 31,139,165 of CM053775.1, forward strand.
GGTCAAATATATCAAGGGAAATAACGAAAACAGCAGTGGGAAGGCTAGTGGAATGGAGGGTAGCAAGCACACTGTATTTATTACCAGATCTCATATTATACTCTCATGTACCCAGGCAGTTTGGCATAATGGATGTGGGGTCAGAAGGCCATGGGATCACTGATTTCAGGCTGGCAACGATCTAAAGATTCTTTCATTTTACAAATAGGGAAGTTAAAGCTATGTGACTTGCCCAAGGTCACACAGAGGGTGTGAAATAAATCTATGCTCCTATGAGACCAGATCTCTATTCCAGGCTTGGTAACTTACTGCCTTCCCTACTTGATCTCTCACTACCCCCTCTTCCCCCTCGCTCCCCTCTTCCCCCCCCCCCCCACCAATTCTTTCTAGAACAAATGATATCTATTCCTGCCCCAGTCCTTTTTTTCTTCTGGTTTCCTCATAGATGGGAAATCCTCCTCTTTTCTGTGTCAATCATAATCCTAGCCTTCCTTTTGGGCCCCTTTCAAATCCCATCTTCTAGCACTTTTCCTGGCACATAGTAGGTGCATCATAAATGTTTGTTGACTGACTGACCAAGAATAAAAAGAATATGAGAATAGGGAATGTGAGACCTTTCCAGCTCACAATGATTTTCTCTCTTTTGTATGCAGACTTCATGGTGCAATAGACTATGTTATGGCATGCTTTGTACAGCAACTCCAGCTCTATTTTCATTTTTCTTACATAGGACACTTGTTCAAAAAAGCTTTTATGATGTTGGGCTTTGCTAAGAGAGGGCTAGCTTCCAGGATTCAAGAGGGGCACAGTCCTGCTGTCTTCTGTCCTGGTCAATCTGTTAATGAGCATTCATTAAGCATTTCCCAGGTACTGGACACCATGTTAAAAAAAGAGGCAAGGGAGAGTCTCTCCCCTCAAGGAGTTCACCATCTCATGAGTAGATTGCATTGGAAATCTTGTGGTTAACTCTGGATGCCACATTTTAGGAAACATTAATAAACTGGAAAGTATCCACAGGAAAGTAATAAGCATGGTGAAGAGTAATGAAGTTATGACATAGGAGGATTTGTTGATGGAAATGGGACTAACCTGGATACAAGAAGACTCAGAGGGAACATGGCAGCTATCTTCAAATACTCTAAGGGCCTTCATGTGGAAGATGGATCATATTTGCTCTCTTTGGCCCCAGAGGGTAGGAGCAAGAGCAATGTGGGGCTTTGGGGGAGTACGGTTCATAGGCTCTTGATATCAGGAAAAACTTCCTAACAATTAGAACTGAGGGGAATAGACTGCTTTACATGTGGTGACTTTTCCCTCCCTGGAGGGCTTTAAGCAGAATATGGGTTGTTGGGTTAGAGCACCCAGCTTAGAATCAGGAAGACTTGAGTTCAAATCCAGCCTTAGATATTTAATAGCTCTGTGACTTTGGGTAAGTCATGTAACTGATGTTTGCCCCTATTTCCTCATCTGCAAAATGAGAATGATAACAGCACTGTCCTCCCAGGGTTTCTGTGAGGTCAAATGAGATAACTGTAAAGTGCTTAGCACAGAGCCTGATACATAGTAAGTGCCATATAAATGCTAGCTATTATTATTTACTACTACTACTACTACTACTACTACTACTAGTACTACTACTATTACTACTACTACTACTGCCACTGGTACTACTACTACTGCTACTACTACTACTACTACTACTGCTACTACTACTACTAGTACTAGTACTACTACTACTGCTGCTATTGCTACTACTACTACTGTTGCTACTAGTACTGCTACTGCTACTGCTACTACTACTACTATTATGCTGAGATTCTCGTTCTGGTATGGCTTGGAGTGGGATTGCCTTTGAGGTCTTTTGCAATTCTAAAAATTCTGTTTTTCTGTGACTGCAAGCTCCTTGAAGGGAGGTATTCAAGTAAACACTTAAAAATGGAGCATGTGTTATCTTTTTGCATGGCCCATACTAGCTAGCTTAGTATTCATATTTACTTTAACATGTTGTATTTCAGGCCATTTGGGGGTATGAGGTTTCTAGGACATCTTCCATAATACTCAAATTAGTTGGCTGGTCATGGGCAAGTTGCTTTACCTCAGAGTCTCAGTTTCTTGATCTGGAATTAATTAATTAAAACTGGAACTAATATTACATTAGCAGAGAGGGAGTATACCTAGTGAATAAAGTGCTAGGTTCAAATTCTTCCTCCTACCGAAGTTACTTTACGTCCCTATGCCTCAGATGGCCTCTGGGATCTATCTATGAAATCCTAATGAGTCAGTAGAACCATATGCTTCGAGAATCACAGATCTTTCCTACTTTCTGTAATGCCTCCCTGGGTGGGTTGTGAGAGTCAGCTGAACAAGTCACTTCTCTACGGGCTTTAGCTTCCTCATTTGTAAAATGAGTGTTGGACAAGCTCATCTCGGAGGACCCTTCCAGTTCTGTCTATGATCTGTAGTCACAGGAACTCCGGTTTTAGAGCTGGAGGTCATCTTATCCAACACTCACTTTTCAGAGATGAGGGGGAATAAACCTTGTCCAAATTCACACAGCTAATTTCTCAGCCTGGGATTCCAGTGAAGTCATTAAACGTTTTAAATTTACCGTGTATCAAGTAGTTTGCAAAGAGCTTGGGAAGCAGAGACTGTGCTTACAATATAATGGTCAATATGCAAAGAACTTTAAACAAACAAGTTGTATCACAAGGTGAATGGGAGGTAAACTCAGAGGGAAGGCACTAAAATTAAGGTGAACCATGAGAGTCTTCTTGTAGAAGGTGAGATTTTAGCTGGAACTGAAGGTTCCAGGAGGTAGAGTTGAGGAGGGCACAGGCAGGGGGCACAGTCTAAATGCCTAGAGTCTGGAGATGGAGTGTCTTGTGCAAAGAAGAGAAAGGAGACTCATATCACTAGAGCACAGCATATGTGGAGGAAAGGGGTATGTGATGACTGGAAAGATAGGAAGGGGTCGAGTTATGAAGAGTTTTTTTAAAGCCAAAGAAAGGATTTTGCATTTGATCCTGGAGGACATAAGGAGTCACAGGAGTTTATGGGATAGGAGCAACAAGGCAAGATCGGCACTCTGGCAAGATCACTTTAATAGCTAAGTGAAGGATGTATTAAAGTGGGGAGAGGATTGAGGCAGGCTATATAGGATCCAAGAGTGGGGTGATGACGGCATGCACCACGGCAGTGGGGGGATTAGAGGAGAAGAGAGATTTTAGGAAGGTAGAATCTACAGGACTTGTCAATGATTTGGATATGGATGGGGGGGCAGGGGCTCGGTGACTGGAAGGAAAATGTCTGCTTGAGGGGTCAAAATACGATGAAACAGTCATCCACTAGTACTTGAAACTTATAATGAGGTCTTGGAAAACTGCCTTTGAGGACATTACAATGTACTTTTAGGAGAGATTCTCCAAGCAAGTCCTTTCCTCCCTTATCTCGTGACTAGGGGGAATGTGTGGGTGTGTGGGTGTGTATGTAACTCTGGAACTCAGAAAGTCAGGCACGTTGTAAATGAAGTTGGGGCAGGCTCTCCCCAGCTGCCAAGTTTGATAGTATGACCTGGGGCTACTTACTTTGTAAAGCCCAGATGTCTCTAAGGCCTTCTGCTAAATTGACCCTAGGGTGAACGCTTGCTGATGAAACCACAGCTCCTTGAAGGATTTAGGCAGGACAAAGGGGAACCAGTGCCTCCTTTTGTGGGTGTGTGTCGGGGAGGTGTTCAATGGGTTTTGTGAGTACAATTTGCATGCTGTGTTGATAGCAGCTCCCTGCCAACCACCCCACAAAGGGGAGAGAAATTCCAAAGCCCCCTCGTCAGTTCTTGCCAGGGAGCTCTTGCTTAGGAAAGACCTTAGGTTTCCTGCTTGGCCCTATTGCAAAGTTTTGGTCCTGGTGAGACTGCAGCCCCCACCCCCTCAATCCCTGCTGAGCACATTTGCGTGAGGTCGACGGATGTTCGTCCCCTCCTGAAAACTCTGATCAGAAGAGAGAAAAAAGTATTAGGCAAACTTTTGTACCTCGCTCTCTCCGATCCTAAACTCCCTCCCTTTGGGAGGAAAAGCGACTAACACGTGCTCTGCCTCAGCCGAAGATTCCCCGACTGGCCCGCCCGTTCTGCCCTTGGAATGGCTGGAAGCCCGCGGCCCCACCCCATTGTCCTACCCATAACTGAATATGCAAATTTAGAATCCCGGCGAGCCAATGGCAAGGGCCCTGGCCATGTGACGCCCAGCCCCGCCGATGTGAGCCATAAGAAGTTGGGTTGCTTGCAGTCTAGAGGCAGCGCTCTGGGAGCAACCGGGCCGTTAGGAGGCCCCGGCTGCAGAGGCTGCCGAAGGGGGACTGGCGGCGTCCGAGAGGACGCCGAGCCGAGAGAGAAGGGGCTATCAGCACTGCAGGTAGCCAGGGGAAAGGGATCTCACGGTGAAGGCAACTGAGGGAACGTGGACGGGGCGGTGAGGAGAGGCTCAGGTTACACCTGGTCCCCTCTGCCCTGTCCGTGCAACACGTGTCCCTTCCCGCCCAGGGAACTCCTCTTCTACTCTTAGCCAGGCAGGCGCTTTCCGAGGTCTCAGTGGCCAAGATGCCGATCCTACTGTTCATCCTAGACACGTCCGCTTCTATGAACCAGCGCACCGACCAGGGTACCACCTATCTGGACATGGCAAAAAGCTCGGTGGAGGTTTTTCTGCAGGTAAACAACGGCTGGGACTTGGGACGGGGGCGAGAGGGAGGCGCTTCCTGAAGGTAAACAGCGGCTGGGACTTGGGGCGGGGGCGAGAGCGAGGCGCAGGTCAGCGGTCGCGGCTACCTTGAGAGGGGTGTGGCCGGTCTCAGCCTCTGGCTAACCCTCGGGCCGTCCTCTACCTCGCTTCCCTCAGCTCCGCTCGCGGAACCCAGACAGCAGAGGAGATAGGTACATGCTGGTCACCTCCGAAGATTGGCCCTACTGCATTAAGGTAAGCCAAAAAGGGGGATGGGAGTCTGGCCGGGCCCTTCCCTCACCCTATCCTGCCCTGCCCCATCCTAGCAGCCTGTCCCACTAGGGTCTATTCCTCCCTCTGTGGGATGGAGACACTAAACCAAGCTGAGGAGCCAGGGTGAGGGGGTGTGGGTGTGGGTGGGTGGGGGTGTGTGTGCGGTGAGTCAGTAATGCCTCTTAGGCTGTCCCCAGGATGCGCGGGCTGGGGAATGGAGGGGAAGGGCACACTCCAGCTTGAACTAGACCCAGCCCGGGAAATGGCAGACATTTATCTTTGGCAAACTGGGTGCTGCTCAGGTGGAAGGGTGGGGCGGGAAGAAATTGGGGTCGGGGAGGCACTGCCCGAAATGCTTGAATACTGGAGATCAGGTTCGCGGTCTCTGTCCCTGATTTATAGCTTTCTTGACTTAGTATTTCACACCCTCACCCTGTAGCCTCTCTAGGTGTCTGCAGATTCGTCTCTCTTGTAGAGTAACTATTCTCACCTCCTCCCCCTTCGTCTCCCATTTCTAAACTTTTAATTTATGTATCTAAGATCGAGCCACTCATCCCACGGAGCTTCCAAGACTGAGTGTCTTTGGAACTGCCAGGCACGTGGTGAGCCCAGAATCCCGTGCAATTCTGCAAAACCACACGTAGAGAAATGGGCGGGAAACTGAGCAAGTTAGATGAGAGCTGAAACAGGTCTGTATTCCGTGGAGTACAGGAAGCTTCCCACCGATCTCATCCAGTATCAACTAGCACACAACACAATATTGTATGCTGTAACATGTGCAAATAATGTATTCCAGAGGCAACCACCTGTACCAAAGGGCATTGCAGTCTAAAGAGATTTTAGTGTGAATCCTGCCTGTGTTACCCCGAATTCCCTCTGACTGTTGAGTAGGTCATTTAACTTTTCAGTATCAATTTCTTCCTCTAAAATACAGATACTAATTCCTTTAGGACCTCACTTCCCCCCATAGGGTTTTCGTGAGAACTAAATGAGACTGTACAGAAAGTATTATATGTGTCAGCAATTATTATTAAGAATTATCTTTTCAGAAGAGAGAGACCAAAAATGTTACTGGCAATAATAGCTTACATTGATAAGGATTGTTCTCTGAAGTGCTGTGCCCTTAGGATCTTAGGATGAGGCGGCAGGGCTGGAATCTACTGTGAATTCAGTCCAGAAAGTCCTGTTCCATCTACCTACCTCCACCCCCCAGCTCTCCTGAGTTGGGAATGACCAGCAGTCTACTACTCTTGAAGTGACTCTGAATGTACTTGTCACAGGACCTTTGACAGTGGGGACTCTCATCATATCATCCTTTACCCACCCATGTGTAGGCAAACTCTCAACTCTCTTCTCCTGTAGCTTATGATATAGTCACTGCTTAGACTGAAATCCTCTCTACTAGTCTTTCATCCCTGTCTACCTCAACCTACCTGAACCCAAGATTCATATCCTTTTCTTCCCTTCTGATCCATTCTGGGACCCCCCCCCCACTCTGTTTTGAACCAACTCCCCTTCATTCTAGATCTCTTTACTTCACACTCTTTCCATATTTTAGAACAGAAATATGGCTTCCTTTCTTCCCCAACCCGTCTTCAGACTTCAGGATTTTAAAATACATGGTGGTGTCCCTTCAAATATCCTGATGTGTCTCAGTTAATCAAGCTCCTGTTAAACTCTCAGTACCCTTCACTGCACCTTGACCACACAGGGCTCACCAGTGTCCACATCTGTTCTGCTGACATGGTTAAGAAGTTTGAAATTCTGCCCTGATCTATTCTTCCATCTCTTTTACCTCATTCCTAAACCTGTTCTACCATCACTGCGACCTGTAGTCCCTTCACCATTCCATTTTGTCCTTCCTGCTCCAAGCTTTTTCTTTCCTCCCTTCACAGAATGATTTTGTTGTTTTGTTGGGTTTTCCTATCTTGCCGAGGCTAGAAATACAGGGGCTACTTTACTTGTGGACCTGGAACGTGCCCAAAATGAAATTCATTTGAACTTTCCTCCTTAAAACCATTGCTTCTCTCACATTCCCTATTTTTCCTAAAGGTGCTACCATCCTTGTTGCTCAGGTTCACAACCGTGGAGTCATCCTTGACTCTTCCCTTTTCCTTTATATCTTGCCAGTTGCCAAGTCTCATACTTCCCTAGTCATCTCTTTGTGTAGTTCAGGCCCTCTCACTTGGACTATCCTTTCTCTCCAGTCCTTTCCGCTAAAATAATTTTCTGAAATCACAAGTCTAAGTATGATACTCACCTGCATAGAAACTTGCAATGACTCCCTATTGCCTCTAGTATCAAATGCTAACTTCTCAGCTTGGTGTGTAGTCTACCTGTCCATGCTTATTTCATATCATCCTCTATATACTCTATGCTCTAGTCAAATTGGCCCATTAATTGTTCTTCATATCTAATATTCTCTGTCCCATCTGCTTTGCCTGAGTCCTTTCATGCTTGGAAGGCATTTCCTTCTTAACCCCTGATTCTTAGAGTGCCAAGCTTGTTTCAGCTTTTGGCTTGGGTATCATCTTCTACAGAAGGGTTTTCCTAATTCCTCTTGCCCTCAATTTGTTAGGACTCTCCTTCAAATTAATTACCTTGTGCATATCTCTGTGTACATGTATCCTCTGCCTCTTTACTTTCCTCCATATACAATGTCAAATTATTGAGGGGAGGGACAGTTTTCATTTTTGTCTTTGCATCTCCAGTGCCCTGTGCATAATAGAGACTTAATTAAATGCCTGGTTCCATTGCATTGAATTAAGTGACTTAACTATGGCCACTAAGCTAGGGTAGGAGGACCTTGTCAAAAGTCAGTTTGAAAGGCTGTTACCTAGGTCAACTTCTTCACCTCAGTCAGTCAGAAAACATTTCTTAAACACCTACTATGTGCCAAACACTGCTTGGGCTAATAAAGGGATGTGACCTCGGGCAAGTTGCTTAACCTCTCTCACCTTCAGTTCCCTTGTCCATAAGACTGTAGATTTCAAGCTAGAACAGTCCTTTAGAAAGTCACTGAGTTCAAGTACCTTATTTTACATGTGAGAAAAAGGAGGTATGTAGAAGTTAAGTGACATACTCAAGGTCACATAGCAAGTGTAGGTGGCAGGATTTTTTTTTTTTTGTGGCAGGATTTTAACACAGTTCTTCCCAAGTCTAAGCCCAGTTCCCTATTCTTTTTCCTATGGTTGTTGTTGTTCACTTGTTTTTAGTTGTGTCCAACTCTTCATGACTCCATTTGGGGTTTTCTTGGACGAAATATTGGAGTGGCTTGCCATTTCCTTCTTCAGCTCATTTTACTGAGGAGGAAGTAAGGCACACCAGGTTAGGTGACTTGCCTGGGGTCACACAGGTAGGAAGTATCTGAGGCCAGATTTGAACTCAGGAAGATGAGACTTCCTGACTTCAGGTCCAGCACTCTAGCTGACTGCCTTTATTCTGTTACCTCTTAATAAAAAAATAAAATAATATAGGTTTGGACTAGATGGTCTTTGAAGTTTCTTTCAGCTAAAGATCTATGATCTTGTAATCATACTGCTCCTTATTAAATCACTATTTTTTAATATTTTAAACTGTTTTAATCGATATCTCTTTTAATATCACTGTAATTTCCTCCAGTATCCTTTCCCTTACTCCCTCACAAAGCCATCCTTTATAATAAATAATATGTTTATAAAAGTTTAGCTGGAAAGGGTGTGATTCTGGGTCTAGTGATGTCTGCTTCTGAGAACCAGCCTGGCTAAGTTCACAGGAACTCATCACCAGGTTTACTACAGGGGCATACATTTTTAGCCTGAGCAGCTCAAAGATCCTCTCAGTCAGGGAGTAAATATCCACACTCAAGATCCTTGAACTGGAGATCCTTGGAGATAGTCTGAAATCAGAAAGATCTGAGTTTAAATAGAGCCTCAGACATTCATTAGCTGTGTATGAGATCCTAGGCAAGCCTCTTAACCTCTGTCTGCCTCAGTTTCCACAACTGTAAAATGGGAATAATGATAGCATCCACCTTCCAGGGTTGTTATAAGGATCAGTTGAGATGAATTTATTAAAAGTACTTAGCACAAGTACATAGCAGAAAATAAAAGGAAATGGGGAAACAAAGATGGACAACTTTGAACACAATGTGTAGTATTTATTATATAGGCTTTCTTGAAATGGAAATTTATTGCAGTATATTTTGAATCCTCTCTTATGTTCTTCTGTGCACATAGCAAGGCTTTTTTCCCCCATTTTCTTGTTTTGTATTTGTTTATAATATGTTTTTTATTGTGTATTCAAGTTTTATTATTTAAGTTTAAAATAAATCTTTTTAAAAAGTGCTTAGCACAGTGCATGATACAAAGTAGGTAATAAGCAGGTTCATTTCTGGGAGACTCCAGATTTCAGAAATGATAATTTTTGTTTCTACCCAGCTAGTAGATGGCTTCATAATTTTATATGTTTATATATATATTATATATATTCATATACAATATGATATATTGCTTATATTATTTTTATATATATTTATTATATATTTTATATATTCATAATTCAAGACCAGATAGTATAGAGATAGTTTTCTTTTAATGTTATTTCTTTTTGCTTCTCTCTTCTTCCTCATTGTCCTTCTCTTCTGTGTTCCCAATCATTTGTTCTCTCTTTTGCTTTGGTGGAAAGCACCACCATAGATTCAAGTTTTTCTATTCTGCCAATTATTTTTTCTGTGTAGGCCATAAATTCTGATCTCACAAATCTTATTTCTTTCTTGAACCCATCAGAAACAGCCTGCTATGGTTCTCTTGGGAATCCACGGTGTCCTTTGGCTCATCAGGTGTTGATTCAATTTCATTTGTCTTGCATTATTTATTCAGAGATGTTTGGACTTCTTCAGATGCCTTGGTTTCCATCTTCTCTTTTAGTATTTTTCCTCTTAATTTAAATGCTTGTGTTCAAGGTTTCTGAATTTTATTATTTTCAAAATTTTTGGTAATTTTAGTCTTTCCCCCTTATTTTCCCTTATCAATCACCTCCTGACTCCTCTTTTGATGACAGATCCCCTCAGGGCTGGACTTCAAAACTGTCTGTCTTCTACCCTGAGGGATTCACTTTTCACTAGCCTCAGTCCCTGCCATAAGTGACTTCTAGGGGTACAGAACTGACTCAGCTGAATGCCAGTTCCCTTTTCTCAGGCCTAGGATAGTCTCCCATACATGCTGATCCTTTGCCTCAGTTTCTCCTATTTTTTAGGTCACTGGATTCAGATGGCTTTGGAGGAGAGGTGAGACTGGTGACCTGCATAGCCCTCCCTCACTCAAAAAAAAACAGTCAAGTGCAAGTCATGTCATCATTTCTCTGATGGCATGATTTTCTTTGGCAACAAAGGACAAACACACACATACAGTTCTCCGGCTAAATGGCTTATAGCAATGTTCTGTAGCCCCAGGCAGAGCAAACTTGGGTGAATCACTTCATCTCTCTGAGCTGCAGTTGCCTTATCTCTAAAATCAGGAGGTTGGTTTAGGTAGCTTCTGAGTTCCTTTCCATCTTGATCCAAAGTCCCGATCCCAACCTGTATCTTGTTCAATTCCTACCTGTCCTTTAGAGACACCCCTTTCAGTATTCCCATTCCCTCATCTTTCTTAGCCCCCTTTCCCTCACTCAACAACTCTAATACAAGATGTCCCCAAGTCTGAGTGACGTTTTAAGCTGTCAGGCCTTTGAGGATACCCTGTATATTGTGTGCCAGATCTTTTTTCCAAAATCAATTTGATTAATTATGTGTTGTTTTGACAACAGTCATATACTATCAAATAGCTTCTACCCATGGCCCTACTAGTCACCCCCTAATTGCTCAATGGTTAGCAGTGGGGGAGGATTTTTGAGAATGACCAGTCCAACCTTCGCATTTTATAGAGGAGGAAAGAAGGCCAGAGAGGGAAAGTAATCTACTCATGGAGGCACAGAGAGGAATGTCAGGGTTAGGATTCAGTCCTAAGTGCTCTGGCACCAAAACCAGTGCTCTCATCACTGCATTGCACTGCCTTCTTTGTGGAGTCTCCTGGGGAAGGAAACCTTAACTCAACATCTGTAATTCCCCCATGGCTGGCACAGTGGGTACTCAATAGATAGTTCTTTCTTGATATTAGAATTAGACCCTGCAAGAGCAATATTTTTGAAAGAACTGCTTTATATTTATCCTATGCATATCTGAGAATAATAACCAACTTTAAAAATACCACAGATAGTATTTTTATACTTCTAAAAAAGGAGGTAGAGTTTTTTGCAGGAAAAAAATGGAAAGTTCAATCTCTGGTCATGTCATGATGGCACAGATAGACACTACCTCAAGTTCGATTTTATGCTTGTACCCAAATCATTTAATTGGTTCCACATCTGTTTTGTATATTTGAGGTATAGATAACAGGACTTGCTTTTGTTAATTTCCAATTAGGAATTGATAATTTTCATGGATTGTTCTTTATAGTTCCCCAAGTTTCTTTAGTATCAAGTCAGTGTTCTTTCTCCTTTGAAATGTCCAAGAGTGGCAGTGTGCTTTGGTGACTAGAGAAGAATGGTCCTATATTCAAGAAGACTTGGTTTTAGATTCCACCTCTGACACTTAGGATTGTTGACACATGAGTTTTATCTTCTCTTAAGTAGGACATTAAATTATATAAATTGGGTTATGAAATCCAGACCCTTGACAAGAGTCCCTCAAGTTAACCTACAAGGCTTATTAATTTAAGAGAATAAGCTTTGAGTTCTTTCTGAACTTTTAAAAATTGTACTTCAGGTCACAGGCCATGATAGTGTCCTATTTCCAAGCTTTTATTTGTCAATTTTATTGTGAAATCTTTCCCCAAGATGCTTTGTGACTATTCTCTGAATGTCTCCACTCTGGAAGGGCTGATGTTTGAGAACATCTTGTGGATTTTTCTTATTCAAAGTTGAGTTAATGTCTTCTACTTCCTGATAACTCCAAGCCACAAATATTGGCTTTTGGTCAGACTGATTCCCCAAGTAGACCCTTCTCAGGTTGGCAGCAGATGTATTGTTTCTGCTCTAAATTTCACTGCTCATTGAAACCTGAAGTCCCTTCAGCTATATTCTGTGAGCTGGTTTAATAGAATCGGTAGTCCAGTCTTAGCAACGTAATGTGCAGTATGGTTTTCTGTTCATTTGCTCTAGGTTCTGAGCAATGGTCTTTATCCATTAAGAAACAGAACTTCACATTTCCCGGGTCTCAATTTATATAGCCAGCTCTAAACATTGAAAAAGGCATTTTCTTTGTTCAATTTTTCCCCTCCTAGAAAAATATTTTCTGTTGGCATCGGAGTAGGCATAAATGTTGTAGAGGATAGTTTTTGTCTGGGTACTCCCCCAGCTTCTCTGGAGTGAGATAGCTACATATGACAGTAATTCTTCATGGGAAGAGTCCTTGCAAGTGGATTTGCTGGAAGTAGATAGTTTTGAGAACATGATGTGCCTGGCTTCCCTGAAGGACTAGGTCATATTTTGCCACATGCCCCATCTTGCAGGGAAAAAAAATGGTCTTTTAAGAACAACCAGTATCCCCAGACCACTTATTTGCAGTCAGCTTTGGTATGGACTGAAACTCTAAAGCTATGTAAATGTTAGCTGTTGCTGTTAGTAGTCATAGAGACCTAGCTCCAATCAATCCATAAGAATGATTGAGAGTTAACATACCTCAGCATTAACCAGACAGGCTCTGGAAGGCTCTGCTTATCCATATTTGATGGGCAAACACGTGTCCAAAATTTGTGCAAATATCTTCTCCTCATGTAAGTAAGATATCTTGTTCAATCCCATTTACACTGACCTGATAAGCAAGCTCTTTTTCAGAGAGCGTACAAATCAACTGTCAACCCACCCATGTCTGAATTAATTTAGCATCCTAAATTAGAGGGCCGTTGGTTCTAGATCCTGATACCAAAGATTAGGCAAATAACCCATTGGCCTTCATTGCTTGAACAAAGGCATAGAATGAATGAATGAAGCATTTATTAAATGCTTACTATGTGCAAAGTACATATGCCACCATCCTAAGAAGGACCTATTTGGGAATTGGTATGACCAAAAGCCAGTATTGGTGTCTTAGAATTATCAGCTAGCAAGTTATCATCTGAGCTCTGGGGTTACTGATAGAAAAGTGAAAAACATAGACAGTATGTTTATCAGATTTGCCAGTGACACAAAGTTGGAATCTGAAGTCAGGGTCTGAAAAGATCTTGACAGGTTAGAATATTGGGTCAAATCTACTGTGATATAATTTAATAGGGATAAATGTGTAAAGTCTTGGAATTGGGTTCAAAAAAATCAACTTTAGAAGCCTGGGAAGAAGGCATTTTGACAAAGATCTGAAGTTTTAGTAGATGGCTGGCTCAGTAGGACTCATCAGTGTGACAGGGCAACCCCCAAAAGCTAAGCTGATTTCAGACAGCATGAAGAAAGGCCTAGTGTGCAGGGAGAAGGAGGTGACCAATGGGCTACATACTGTCCTCCACAGACCTCAGCTGGAGCCTTAGTTTCAGATCTTAGTGCCAGATGTGAGGAACAATACTGACAAGTTTGAGAACAGTCAGAGGAGAGCAGATAGCATGGTGAAAAATCTTGAGTCTGTGTCATGAATGGCTTAGTTGAAGGAATTGGCGACATTTAAACTGGAGAACAAATGGGTAGGAGAGAGATAAGACTGTCTGCTGGTATTTGAAGGCCTACCCTCTGGAAGAGTGACTTATCTTGCTTGGCCCCAGGAGGCAATTGGGAGAACATCCAAGTATCTCTTCTGAGGTCAGGAAACACCTCCTAACCATCAGTGAAGTAGAGGGTTTGGAGAATGTTACATGATGTACTGGATAAGGGAGCTCAATTCAGTTAAGCATTTAAGTGAAACACATTATACAAATATGTCCTCTTAGTCTACTCTTTTAGAACAGATGAATGACCACACTAATGAGCAGTGTCCACTTTATGAAGACACTCCTTTCCAAAGTGTGTTTAGAGCTTAGAATGCATTTTCGTATTGCAAGAAAAAACAACATTGCTAGATACAAAGACAAAAGTGAGGCAGTCCCTGACCTCAGAAGAGCTTACATTCTACTAAATGCTGACAGACAGTTGGGAGTAATTTAGTACAGAGACTATGTGTTAAATGAAACAGACCTTTGTGCCCCACATTACTACATTATCGCATGTGGGAAACGTTCCACTGTAACTCCCAGAGGTGGATAGGGTCTCAAGCAAGGCCACAAAAAAAGTATATTCAACTCGTGAGGTAACTGGACCCCTGAGAAGCAGCATCATGTGGTGCTGGGCTTAAGTCCTACCTCTGACAGCCCTAGCTGTGCAAGCCCACTGAATGGCCTAAGCTCTTGGTTAAGGAGCATGGGCTTGGAGCAAAGATATGGAGGGAGCAGGGGCTGCTGGGACAGCCAGCACTGGAACTTAGAGACAGGGAGGATTATTGCTCTGGTGTCCTCAGGGTTTGGAAGTTGAAGATTTGTCTGTATTTGTGAGAGAGTCTGTTCTTGCTGTCCTTGAAGGCATTTCCAGAGGGAGGAGCTTATCTAATGAGATTCCTATTCCTATGAACAAATTGACAGGGCTATCAAACAAGCTGAGTTGATAACTAGTTTCTGTGATAATTTCTAGTTCTATGAACACCATTCTCATTTGTATTGAAAGCCAGTTTGATTGCTTTGACTAGTTGGGTTGGACATGGATTTTCTTATGCTAAGGATGCTGCCATTCAACTCACTGCTGCCATTCTTAATTTGGTTTTGTTCGTGGTTGGTTTTTTATATTTAATTTTTATTTTTCTCAAGTACAAAAACAAAAATTTTTAACAATTTAAAAAATTTTTAATTCCAAATTTTTTCCCTCCTTCCCTACCCTATTCTACCACTATTTTTTAGCCAGTACCAGATTACTTTGATATTTACCACTTCATAATACAATTTGAGATCTGTCACTGCTAAGCTACCTTCCTTCACATCTTTTTTTATTGGTCCCTCGATATTTTTGACATTTTGTTCTTCCAAATGTATTTTGTTACTATTCTTTCTAGCTTTGTAAAATAATTTTGGAGTAATTTGATGGATAGGTCACTGAATAAGTAAATTAATTCAGGTCAAATGGTCATTTTTATCACATTGTTTCAGCTACCTCTGAGTAATCAATATTTCTCCAGTTGTTTAGGTCTGACTTTTATTTGTGTGAAAAGTGTTTCGTAATTATGTTTATATAGTTCCTGGGTTTGTCTTGGCAGGTAGACTCTCAAACATCTTATATTGTCTGCAGTTATTTTAACTAGAATTTTTCTTTCTATCTCTTCCTTCTGGACTTTGTTGGTATTAATATAGAAATGCAGATGATTTATGGGAGTTTATTTTATATCCTGCAACTTTGCTGAAGTTATTAATTTTTTCAACTAGTTTTTTAGATTTGCTCGGATTTTCAAAGTATACTATCATATCATCTACAAAGAATGACAGTTTTGTTTCCTCATTGCCTATTCTAATTACTGCAATTTCTTTTTCTTGTCATTGTTTTAGCTAGCATTTCTAGAACAATGTTGGTGATAATGGGCATTCTTGCTTCACAGACCCTGATCTTACTGGAAAGGTTTCTAGCTTGTCCCCATTACAGATAATATTTGCTGATGGTTTTTGATAGATACTACTTAATCGTTTTAAGGAAAGCTCCATTTATTCCCATGCTTTCTAGTGTTTTTACTAGGAATGACTGCTGTGTTTTGTCAGAAGCTTTTTCTATCTCTTTTGAGACAATCATATGATTTTTGTTGGTTTTGTTATTGATGTGATCAATTATACTGGTGGTTTTCCTAGTATTGAACCAGACCTGAATTCCTGGTATAAATCCCACCTGGTCATAGTATATGGTCTTTGTGATATATTGCTGTAATCTCTTTGCTAGTATTTTATTTTATTTTATTTATTAATTAATTTATTTAACTTTTTACATTCATTTTCACAAAATTTTGGATTCCAAAATTTTCTCCCCATTTGTCCGCTTCCCCCTCCCCAATACACTGAGCATTCTAATTACCCATATCATCAATCTGCCCACTT
>CM053775.1:31155751-31211140 GCA_028658325.1 Potorous gilbertii
AAAGATTAGAATGGAGTAGATGGAAGGAAGTCAATGACTTATGAAAAATTAAGAAATTATAAAACAAAGCCAAAGGAATGAAAAAATAGCAGACAATGTGAAATATCTCATTGGAAAAACAACTGATCTGGAAAATGGATCCTGGAGAGATAATCTAATAATTATGGAACTACCTGAAAGCCATGATCAAAGAAAGAGCCTTGACATCATCTTTGAAGAAATTATCATGGAAAACTATCCTGATATTCTAGAACCAGAGGGTAAAATAGATATTGAAAGAATCCACTGGTCACTTCCTGAAAGAGACATGAAAAGAAAAACTCCTAAGAATATTGAAATCAAATTCCAGAACTCTTAGGTCAAGGAGAAAATATCACAAGCAGTCAGAAAGAACCAATTCGAGTATTATGGAAATACAATCAGGATAACACCAGATCTAGAAGCTTCTATATTAAGGGATCACAGGGCTTGGAATAGGATATTCCAGAGGTCAAAGGAGCTAGCATTAAAACTAAGAATCACCTACCCAGCAAAACAGTATAATGCTTCAGGGGGAAAATGGTCATTCCATGAAAGAGATGACTTTCAAACATTATTGATGAAAAGATCAGAGCTGAATAGAAAATTGGACTTTCAAACAGAAGAGTCAAGAGAAGCATGAAAAGGTAAACAGAAAAGAGAAATCATAAGGGACTTACTAAAGTTCAACTGTTTACATTTCTACACGGAAAGATCATATTTCTAACTCTTGAAACTTTTCTCAATACTAGGGTAGTTGGAGGGATTATGTACATATAGAAAGAGGGCACAGGGTGGGTTGAATAGGAATGGATGATATCTGAAAAAATAAAATTAAGGGCTGAGAGAAGAATAGATTGGGAGGAGAAAGGGAGAAATAGAATGGGACAAATTATCTCACTTAAAAGAGGCACAGAAAAGTTTTTTCAGTGGAGGAGATAAAGTGGGGAGGCGAGAGGAAAAGAGTGGCTTACCTTCATTGCATTTGGCTTAAGGAGGGAATAACATGCACATTCAATTTGGTATGAAAGTCTATCTTACACTACAAGAAAGCAGGGGGAAAGAGGATATGTGGGGGTGGGGGGATTATAGAAGGGAGGTCAAATGCGAGGAGGGGTAATTAGTAGTAAACATTTTTGATAAGGTCAAATTTTGATGAGGGACAAGGTCAAAAGGAAGAATTGAATAAATGGGGGGCAGGATAGGATGGAGAGAAATATAGTTAGTCTTTCACAGTATGATTGTTATGGAAGTGTTTTGCATAACTACACATGTATAACCTAGGTTGAATTGCTTGCCTTCTCAGTGAGGATGGGTGAGGAGGGAGGAAGGCAGAGTAGTTGGAACTCAAAATTTTAAAAATGAATGTTGAAAGTTGCTTTTACATGAAACTGGGAAATAAGATATACATGCAATGGCTTATTGAAATCTATCTTGCTCTACAGGAAAATAGAGATAATGGGGATAAGAGAAGGGAGGGGTGTGATAGAAGGGAGGGCAGATTGGGAGAAGTGGTAATCAGAATGCATGCTATCTTGGGGTGGGTGGAGGGGAGATACAGGGAGAAACCTTGGAACTCAAAATCTTGTGGAAGTGTCTGCTGAAAACTAAAAATAAGTAACTAAATTTTTAAAAATACTGTTTTTGCATGCAACTGGGAAATAAGATGGTATACTGAACTATATTTTGTCATACAAGAAAACAGAGGGGAGGAGAATGGAAGAAGGGAAATGACAGAAGGGAAGATAGACCTGGGTAAGGGCACATGGAGTGCATTCTGTCCTGGGGTTGGGGGTGGGGAGAGATTGGGAGAAAATTTGAAATCCATATTCTTGTGGAAGTGAATGTTGAAAACTGAAAAAGAAAAAAAATTGTACATCTCAAGAATCTCACATGTCTTATTAAAAATTGGTCTCCTACTGATCAATCAGTAACTATTTCCATGTTCACTCAATTGTTTACAGACACTTGGTGGCGGGGGCAGAGGGGACTGGGACATCTCTTTTGCTGAATCCAGGAATTGAACCTGTTTTTCTCCCTCTTCCATCTTGGAAAATCCCTAATCTTTCACCTAATTAGAAAAAAAATTACCTAACATACTATTTCCTTTTAATTAATTGGCCTTATTTGGTTAATGGTTTTTTGATATATAAAAGTCTATGTCCCCTGTATTCAGAACCCATCCCTAAACTAAGGAAAGGGCCTGGTACTGATTTGTTAAGCAATTGGCATACATTGCTTAATAAATCAAAATGACTAGAAGATCAGACCTTTATTTCCTCAGGCATTTCATCTTTCATCTGCCACAGTTTTTGGATATGAAAGGTATATTATCTGCTTCTTTTTTAATTTTTTATCGTTATATTACTATGGTTATTTTTTTTGTCATCGGCTGTTGTTGTTCAGTTCTTGTCAGTAGTGTCCAACTTTTTGTGACCTCATTTTGAGGTTTCTTTCTTGCAGACATACTGGAGTTGATTGCCATTTCCTTTTTCAGTTCATTTCAAAATTGAGAAAATTGAGGCAAAGAAGGTTAAGTGATTTGTCCAAGGAAACAAAGCTAGTACATGCCTGAAGCTAGATTTCAACTCAAGAAGAGGAGTCTTCCTGACTCACATTCCAGCATTCCATCCACTATGCTACCCAGCTGCCCCTATAGTAATTCTACTTTCATTAATATTCAAGCCACCTATACATTTTGACTTTATTGTGGAATAGTATAAAATGTTGTCCCAACTCTAATTTCTACCAGGCTGTTTTCCAGTTTCCCTAGTTCTTTTCAAATAGAGAGTTCTTTCCTTTATTTTTAGGTTTATTTTACAGCAGGTTATTCAGTTCCACTGTTTCTGATTCTCCCTTGTCTATTCTATTTCCTGATCTGCCTATTTTCTTCACCAATACTAAAAAGTTTTGATCACTGTTGCTTCACACTGCTGTTCAACATCTGGAAATGCTACCCCTCCTCCTTCATTCTTACCTTTTGTCATAATTTTCCTTGACATAACAGATTTTGATTTCTTCAAATTTTTAAAAATTTTATTGAGTTCTGTAAAGTATTCCTTTGATTGTTTGATTAGAATAACATTAAAACTTTAAATTCAAATACTAAAAAATAGAGACTTTTGTTTCAGTGTTTTTATACCTATAATCATGTAAAGTGCCTACATAGAATAGGTAGTTTGTAAATATTTGTTGAAGTGAATCAGCACATTTGATATGAATTCTATCTATATCTTTATCCAAGTCATTGATAAAAACTTTTAGCAGAACAAAGGCAAGGACAGATCACTGGGACACTCCACCATAGTGAGCATGTTCCAAAGTGACACCAAGCCATTAATGACTACTCCTTGGCCTTGGTCATTCAATCAGTTCTTCATAATTCTATTATCACCTAGTCCATGATTCACCATCTTCCTCACAAGGGTAATATGAGATTGTAAAATGCTTTTTAAAAATAGAGGAAAATTATGTCTATGGAATTCTTCTGATGTAGCAGCCTATTAATCATAGCAAAGGAAGCAAGGAGGTAAAATTAACATAAGCATTTCTCCAAACAGCCATGGTAGCTTTTAGTGATCATCATTTAACTTAGTTGATAGTCACAAATATATCCCTTTAGTAATGAATTCTAGATTTTTGCTATAAATTTAAGTCATGCTCACCGTCGTATAGGTTGGTTAACTTCATTCTCTTTCCTTTTTGAAAGGTGGAACATTTGCCATTTTCTAGAATTATAACCCCTCTCCAAGCTTCCCTAATCTTTCAGAGACTACTGATGATATCTCAGCCACCATACTCAAATAATTTTAGTATCTAACAATCTAATTTATTTTAGTCTGTTGATTGTTAAGTTTAAGTCTGTTGACTTAAACTCATAGAAGGTAGCAATTTTCTTAGTATCTCTTTACTTATCTTAGTATTCAATGCACTAATAACCATTCTGTTCTGTCTTCTGTCCTTCACAATTCAGAGATCATTTTTCTAGGCAGAGAAAGCAGAAACAAGGAAATAGTTCTGCCTGTTGTCTATTGTCCATGGTTGGTTATCATAGCCCCATCCTCCATGAGCAGAAGGCCTATCTTATTTTTCTCAAAGAGAGTTATAAAGGTCCTTTGTCACTCTGAGTATCAGCATTTTTAATCTACTGTTATTGACCTGTGCTATGATTTTGTGTCTCCATTATTTTCACTTGTTTCCATCTTCTATGTTTGTCATGTCAAAATCTCATTTGACTAGTAAGTTTCATATGGATCTATATTCATCTCTTTAGACAATATTCCCTTTTCTTATTTTTTGGAATTGTTTTAACTTTTAAATTTTCATTAATCATAGATTTCCATCCATTGTCAAGTGACTTACCAGGAGAATTTTAGTCTGAAAGATTCTGCTTATCCTTTGCCTTAACCCCATAAAATCAATTGTTCCTAAATCTAAGAAGTGTATTTGACTAAATGTACTTTTCTTTTGTTTATCACAAATCAAAGATCAAGGGCATGACCACTTTCCCTCCAGATCCCAATCATTTCTTCTTTAAATATTCCTCCTTGTTCATCAAAATCCAGTTCCAAAAGACACTTTCCCTTGTTGCTTCCTCTTTCTGCCTGATTACAGACAAATAATCATTAAGGCCAATCAACAACACAGTTGGAGAGGGAGAGAAGGAGAAAGAAAGATGGGGAGAGGGAGAGAGAGAGAGAGAGAGAGAGAGAGAGAGAGAGAGAGAGAGAGAGAGAGAGAGAGAGAATCCATAAAGTCTATCATTACTATAGTGATAGATGTTTGCTATAAATTGAAATCAGACTCACTACCCTATAGGTTACTGACTTCATTCTCTTTTCTTTTTTGAAAGGTGGAACATTTGTCATTCTCTAGAATCACAACCCTTCTCCAAACCTCCCTAATCTTTCAGAGACTACTGATAGTGTCTCAGCCATCATACTCACAAATAATTTGTGGCTTGATGCTAATTTTTTTTATTTGTTTTCTATTTTACTCATCTATTTTCTCCTTCTGTCAAGGTGATTAATAATATATTTCAAGGACAATATCAATTCTCCTTTTCTTCTTCCACTGATACTTAACCAACTGTTGTTCATTTTATTCTCTTTAATCTGCAGTTCTTAGGTACTCTTATGTTAGTATATCTTTTGAATATACAAAGGTACACTCCTTTTCTTATTTGTTCTATTTCTGGTGAAGCCATAGTCTATAAATAACATTTCTAATTTTTTGTCATACTTATGAGGTCAAATATGCTTCCTTTCATAAGAGCTCAAGTGTATATTGATTGCTAAAAGCCATTAATTCGTGAGGGAATAGATTTTACTGCTGGTTCTTTTCTTGTGTATTATTTCCTATGAATTACTGGGAGTTTCTGCTACTTTTGTTTCTTTGATGTAGCTGTATAATATCTAGCTTACAAACAATAAAAAGATAATTCTCTTCTTTCCTTTTTAGACTGAATCCCTCTTGCTTGGATTTGAAAGACTGCAGGCAAATATTTGTTGACCAGCCCCATCAGTTGTACTCTAACACTTCTAAAGACTTCATGATGCCTATATTTTAAATTCTGGCCCAGAAATCAGAATCCTATTTGTAGACACTGTCTTGTCAAAAAACTGTTCACTTCCTAAATCTGCATTTCTCTTCCATGGCACTGACAGAAGGAGTTGACTTGATGAAAGCATCACCTGTGCTCCAGGGATTTTGATTGTTTGTCCATGATTTTGAATTTTTCAGTAATACCTTTTTGGAGTAGTATCTGTTCCCATAAAAATCACTAGTAGTAGGTGGCAGCAATTAGTTCTGGGAAGTCTTGTGAGCATGTCACATCTCAAACACATGCTCAAGAAAGTTCTTTATTGTTAGTGTCAGGGTAAAAAACAGCTACTTTGAATTTTGAAGACAGCAAAGATGGTGGAAGAGGAAGCAGCATAGCTCTCTTAACATTCCCCAACTTGCAACTATGAAATAATACCTTAAATCGAATTCTGGAGCATCAGAACCTATAGAAGATGGAAGTGCTGCAATATTCCAGCCCAAGACAATTTAGGAAGTCAGAAAAGAAGGTCTGTGACACTGTGGTAGGGGCTAACCTAGATCATATTTGGCAGCAATGCCAGCTATAGGCCTTAGAGGTTGGAACAGCAGTAGCAGTAGCTTCAGGACCTCTCAAGTCAGAAATGTCATCTGGTGAGAAATTGATTACAGGGGAGACAACCACTAGCACTGGGTGCAAAGCAAGGTGCTGTCTGACAGCTCCATTGACCACAGCTACTTCTAGATCATACTTCCAGGGCAGAATGGAGTACTTTCAATAACAAGAGAGCAGAGACCCTGAGGAGCAACATTCCTTGCAGTCTGAAGGGAACAAGGAACCTAAGTAGCAGTATTGCTTTTGGTCCAAAAGGAGCTGGGGCCTTAAGAAGCAGAATCACTTGCTGCTGCATATGATCAGGGGTCCTTCTAAGGCAAGAATCTGGAGCAAGAACCAGGAAAGCAGTGATCTCACCTATTCCCAGATTATACCCCTTGGGAAGCATTGGAAACTTCTGAACCTCTAGAACTAGCTCTAAAACACTGTGAAAAAGACTGAAGTTTGCAACAGTGCCCTCCCATACTCACTGAGTGAACAGAGTAACTTTAACATAAAGTTCAAAGTCAAGAAATAAGTTAGGAAAATAAGGAAACAATACAAAAGGAAACTGAATATAAAAAGCTACTATGATGACAAGAAAGATCAAAGCAGAAACTCAAAAGGCAAAGATGTTTAAAAAGTTACAACCAATGCTTAAAAGGAAAAAAATGTGAACTAGACACAAGCCCAAGAGGAATTCTTAGAAGAGCTTAAAAACAAAATTTTAAGAATAAGAGAAGCAAAGGATAAACTGGAAGAAGAAACGAGAGTGATGAAAGAAAATTGTCAAAAAGCAATTAATATATTGATAAGAGAGGTACAAAAAATACTGAAGAAAATTATACCATAAAAAAAAAAGAATTGGTCAAATACTTAAAAAGTACAAAACATCACTGGGGAAAACAACACCTTAAAAAACAGAACTGGTAAATGGAAAAAATGGTATAAAGACTTGATGAAAAAAATAATTCTTTAAAATTTAGAATTGGGCAAGTGGAAATTAATGACTCCAAGAACCATAACCATCAACAAAAATAAAACAAAATGAAGAGAATAAAAAAATAATAAAGCATAAAACATCTGATCAGTAAAACAAATGACTTGAAGAAAAATAGTTTGAGGAGAAATAATTTAAGAATTATTGGACTACATGAAAGCCATGATCAAAGGAAGAGCCTACACATGTTTTAAGAAATTATCAAGGAAAATTGGCTTGATATCATAGAACCAGAAGGGAAAATAGATATTGGAAGAAGTCTTTATTCACTTCCTGAAAGAGATCCCCAAATGAAAACTCTCAGTATTATCACTGTCAAATTTCAGAGCACCTAGTTCAAGAAGAACATCTTGAAAGCAGCCAGAAGAAACCATACAAATACTGAGGAGTCACAGAATTGCACAAGATTTAGCAGTTTCCACGTTAAAGGAGCAGATGGTTTAGAATACAATATTCTAAAAGTCAAAAGAGCTAGGATTACAACCAAGAATAAATTACCTAGCAAAATGGAGTATAATCTTACAAAGGGAAAAATGGATATTTATTTATTTTTTAAATTAATTAATTTGTCTTTTGTTTTCAACCATCAATTCCATATGTCTTAAATTTTCTCACCGTCCCCTCTTCCCTCCCTCCCAATATGACTTGCAATCTTACATGGGTTCTACACATATATTCTTGTTAAACACATTTTCACATTAGTCATGTTGCATAGAAGAAATAAAATGAATGGGAGAAACCATGAGAAAAACCCAAACAAAAAAAAAACACAAGAGAAAATAGTCTACTTCATTCTGTGTTCCAATTCCATAGTTCTTTCTCTGGAGGTGGATGGCATTTTGCCTCGAGTCCCTTGAAAATATTTTAGGTCCTGGCATTGCTGTAAGGGGTGTAGTCTATCACAAACAATCCTCACACACTGTGGCCATTACTGTATATAATGTTCGCCTGGTTCTGCTCATTTCACTCAGCATCAAAAAATGGATATTTAATGAAATAGAGGATTTTCAAGCATTCCTGACAAAAAGACCAGAGCTAGATAAAAAATTTTGACATTCAAACACAAGACTCAGGAGAAGCAAAAGAAGTCATGCTGAAAGAGAATCAACAAGGTTAAACTCATTGCATTTGTATATGGGAAGATAATACCTATAATTCCTAAGAACACTGCTAGTATTAGGACAGTTAAAAGGACTCTACAAGATAGAGGGTATAGGAGTGACTCAGTAATCCACAGTTTGTAATGATGACTGTAAATGTGAATAGGATAAATTTACCCATAAAATGGAAGTGGGTAACAGAATGGATGAACAGCCAGAATCCAAAAATACATTGTTTATACAAAACACACTTGAAATACAGAAACACACATCCACAGAATTAAAAGGGGCTGGTATTATTCTTCAAAAGAAATAAAAAAGACAAAGACAAAAAACAGCAGCCCCAATTAAAGAGATGAGCAGGGAAACTACATCTTCCTAAAGGCACGACAGGTAATGAAGTAGTATCAGTATTAAACATATATGTACCAAATGATGTAGCATCAAAATTCTTTTTATCTACTTATCTACCTGTCTGTCTAGCTATTGATCTATTTTTAGTTTTCAACATTCATTTCCACAAGATTTTGAGTTCCAAATTTTATCCCCATCTCTCTCCTCCACCCACCTCAAGATACTATGCATTCTGATTAACCCTTCCCCCAATCTGCCCTCCCTTCTATCACACCCCTCCCTTCCCTTATCCCTATCTCCTCTATTTTCTTGTGGGGCAGGATAGCTTTTTATATATTATACTATATATATATTATATATTTTATATTACCCATGTTTCTTATTTCTCAGTTGCATGTAAAAACATTTTTAACATTCCAACTTCTTTCCCTTCCTTCCTCCCCACTCCCACCCCCACTGAGAAGGTAAGCAATTCAAAATAGGTTATATATGTGAAACATTTGCAAAAGATATGCAAAAGATTTCTATAACAGTCATGTTGTGAAAGACTAACTATATGTCCCTCCTTCCTATCCTGCTCGCCATTTATTCTGTTCTCTCTTTTGACCTTGTCCCTTTCCCAAAATGTTTACTTCTAATTACCCCCTCCTCCCATTTGCCCTCCCTTCCATCATCCTTCCTATCCTGCTTATCCCCTTCTCCCCTATTTTCCTGTAGTGTAAAATAGATTATCATACCAAACTGAATGTGCATGTTATTCCCTCCTTAAGCCAAATGTGATGAGAGTAAACTTGACTTTTTCCCTCTCACCTCCTCCCTTTTCCACTTCATTGAAAAAGCTTTGTCCTGCCTCTATTATGGAGATAATTGGCCCCATTCTATTTCTCCCTTTTTCCTCCTAATATATTCCTCTCTAACTCTTAATTTTATTTTTTAGGTATCATCCCTTCTTATTCAACATATTTTCTGTCCTCTGTCTATATGTATATAATCTCTCCAACTACCCAAATACTGAGAAAAGTCTGAAGAGTTAGAAATATTATCTTTCCATGAAAAGAATGTAAACAGTTCAATGTTAGTAAGTCCCTCATGATTTCTTTCCTCTTTACCTTTTCATGCTTCTCTTGATTCTTGTGTTTAAAAGTCAAATTTTCTATTCAGTTCTGATCTTTTCATCAATAATGCTTGAAAGTTTTCTATTTCATGGGATGATCATTTTCTCCCTGAAGTATTACACTCAGTTCTGCTGGGTAGGTGATTCTTGGTTTTAATCCTAGCTCCTCTGATGTCTGGAATATCATATTCCAAGCTCTTTGATCCCTTAATATAGAAGCTGCTAGATCTTATGTTATCCTGATTGCATTTCCACAATACTTAAACCATTTCTTTCTGTTTGCTTGCAATATTTTCTCCTTGACCTAGAAACTCTAGAATTTGGCCACAATATTCCTAGGAGTTTTCCTTTGGGGAACTCTTTCAGGAGGTGACCAGTGGATTCTTTCAGTATTTGTTTTACCCTCTGGTTCTAGAATATGAGGGCAGTTTTCCTTGATAATTTCATAAAAAATGATGTCTAGGCTCTTTTTTATCATAGCTTTCAGGTAGTCCTATGACTTTTAAATTGTCTCTCCTGGATCTATTCTCTAGGTCCATTGTTTTTTCAGTGAGATATTTCACACTGTCTGCTATTTTTTCATTCCTTTGGTTTTGTTTTATAATTTCTTGATTTTTCATAAAGTCATTAGATTTCATCTGCTTCATTCTAATCTTTATGGAATTATTTTCTTCAGTGAGCTTTTGGATCTATTTTTCCATCTGAACAATACTGCTTTATAAGGCATTCTCTCCATTGGCTTTTTGGATCTCTTTTGCCATTTGAATTAGTCTATTTTTTAAGTGTTATTTTCTTCTCCATTTCTGGGTCTCCATTAGCAAATAGTTGATTCATTTTTCATGATTTTCTTGCATCACTCTCATTTCTCTTCCGAATTTTTGCTCTAATTCTTTTACTTGATTTTCAGAATCCTTTTTGAGCTCTTCCATGGCCTGAGACCAATTCATCTTTTCTTGGAGTCTTTGGATGGAAGAGCTTTGACTTTGTTTTCTTCTCTTTCCATGCTTTGGTCTTCCTTATCACCAAAGTAAGATTCTATAGTCTGATTCCTTTTCTGGGTTTTTGTTCATTTCCCCAGCCATTTACATGACTTCTGACCTCTTTGTCAAGGTAGTTCTCTGCTTCCAGTGGGGATGAAAGGGTGTATGGTCAGCCGCTCTATCTTCACAGAATCTTTGAGACTAGAGATCCAGAAACAGTGGCTACAGCTGCCCCTGCTGCTGCTGTGGCTGCTCTGGATTCCTCCATCCCCTCCCCATCTCTGCCACCCTGTGGCTGGGGCCAGACTACTCAAATCTCCTGCAGTGTTCCCACAGGCATTTCACACTGACCTTCCAATTTATCCTCATCATTTTGAGGTCATAAACTCTGGAAACCACTACAGGTATGAGAGATTCAGTCTCCCCAAGGCCTGCTTAGGTCCTGTCTGTGCCAGCATGACCTATGTTGGACTGTGGTCTGCTCCCAGTGTGTAATGATAGATACTTCCTGGTGACCTTCCAGGCTCTCTTGGGCTGGAGATTTGCTTCACTCCATCATTCTGTGGGTTCTGCACCTTCAGAATTTGTTTAGAGTCATTTTTTACAGATATGTGACTGGGCTTGGTGACAGCACTCTAGAAAGTCCATGATATTACTCTTCCATCTTTGCTCTGCCCACTAGCATCAAAATTCTTAATGAAAAATTAAATGAGTTACATGAAGAAATTGACAGGAAAGCCATTTTATTTGAGGTGGGACATCAACTTTCTCCTCTCTGAGATAGATAAATGTTTTATGGTCACATAAAATAAAGAAGAAATATGTTAGGGAGGTATGCAGAATTTCAGAAAACTTACATATGATAGATCTTTGAAGAAAACTGAGTTTCTCAGATGTACATAGTACCTTCTAAAAAACTGATCATATATTAGGGGGAGAAAGCCTTCCAAACAAATGTAGAAAAGTAGAAGTATTAAATGCATACTTTTCAGACTATAATGCAATAAAAATTATATTCAAGAAAGGGTCTTGGAAGCACAGATTAAAAATTAATTGGAAACTAAATAATTTAATCCTAAAGAATGAGTGGGTTAAACAACTAATCATAGAAACAATAAATAATTTCATTAAAAAAGAACGACAAAAATGACAAAATATATCCAAATTTGTGGGATGCAACCAAAATAGCACTTAGAAGAAAACTGCCATCTCTAAATGTGTAAACCAATAAAATAGAGAAATATCAGATCAAAGACCTGATCATGCAACTAAAAATAAAATAGAAAAAAAACAAATTAAAAGTCCTCAACTAAAAACCAAAATGCAAATCTACAAAATTAAAGAAAAGATTAATAAAACTGAATGTTAAAGATACTTGAACTAATTACACTGAGAGGTGATTTTATGAAATAAATAAAATAGATAAACCACTGGTTAAGAAAAATCAAATTACCAGTCTCAAAATTGAAAAGGGGAAATGTACCACAGATTAAGATGAAATTAATGTACAATACTGATAAACTTCTCTGGGTAGCCAAATTTTGACATAATTTTCTATAAGCCCTCATGACCAACTGTCAAAGGCCTTGGTCAGACCTACAAATGTTGTATACAGACCTATGTTCTGTTCCTGGCATTTCTCCTGGGGAATACCAATGAAATAATTAAAGAATTAGTTTATAGAGCTAGAAAAATATAATAAAATTCATTTGGAAAAACAGTCAAGGATTAAAAAAAGTTAATGGAAAGGAAGGTGGCCAAGCAATACCAGATTTCAAACTATGTAATAAAATTGAAATGAGCAGGAAGAGAAGAATAATGAACACAACTGTAGCAATACTGTAAGGATGATGAACTATGGAAGACTTAGCTACTCAGTTCAAGACAAGGACTAAAGGCAATTCCAAAAGATGCATGAAGAAAACTGCCATTTACTTCCAAAGACAGAAATGATGAATTCTGAGTGAAGACTGAAGCATACTTTTTTCACTTTATTTTTCTTGCTTTTTTTTTGCAACATGGTTAATATGGAAATATATTTTTGCATGAATCTATGTGGATAAATGATATCATATTACTTGCCTTCTCAATTGGGAGAGGAGCATGACGGTGAGACAGAATCAAAAATTTAAATTAGAAAAAATGAAAGTTATAAATAATAAAAATTGTTTTAAAAATAGATAATTAGCTATGATGAAGCTATGCCATAAAGTGAATGAAACAAGGTCATTCTAAACATATCTTTTTCTTTCAGTTGCATTGTTGAGACTAGCAGCATGATAAATAAAACATGGTCCTTGCCCTCATGTAATATGGAATGGAATTATGATTTCCAAACAATCAACTTACAAAATGTCTTTTTCAGACCCAAATTATTTATAAATTAGGGACTTCCCATGCTAAGGGATTTTTAAATGTGATCATTCAAATCAATAAAATTATTAAATTTACTTGTAATAGTTACAAGGTACTTTATGTTCATCTTTTTATGGTAGATCCATTATTTAATCATTGGGGGTGCTCTCCCCACCATTACAGATCACAAACCTTCTGTGCATTTTGTTTTCATGCACTTCTTAATAATGCCTATTCTGTGAGAATCTGCTCAGTTCAATGGGGGCCTTTATCTTATATTTTTAATATCTCGGGAATACTGGTATATGAATATTTTTTGAAAAAAATTTTCTGCTGCTTTTGGTTCAAAATCACCAAATGTCCAATTTATTTTTTTCTTCTAATTAAATATATATATTTTCAGTTTTCAACATTCATTTCCATAAAATGTTGAATTTCAAATTTTCTCCCCATCCCCCCCATCCCATGACAACTTACCCTTTCCTCCAATTTACCCTCCCCCTTCTCTCACCCTCCATCCACTTTCCCTTTCCCTTCTATTTTCCTGTAAGGCAAGATAGATTTCTATACCCCATTGCCTATATATCATATTTCCTAGTTGCAGGTAAAAACAATTTCTAACATTCATTTTTAAAGCTCTGAGTTCCACATTCTCTACCTTGTCCTCTCCCCACTCACCCTCATTAAGAAAGCATGCAATTCCATGTAGATTATTTGTGTGTAGTCATGAAAAACACTTACAAAATAGTAATGCTGTAAAAGACTAACTATAGTTCTCTCTATCCTGTCCCACCCTCAATTTATTCTATTCTCTCCTTCGACCTCTCTCTCTACAAAAGTGTTTACTTCCAATTACCTCTTCCCCCATCTCTTATCTTCTTCCCTCCTGCTTTCCTGTAGGGTATGATAAACTTCCATACCCAAGTGAATGTGTATGTTATTCCCTCCTGAAGCCAAATCAGATGAAAGTAAGGTTCATTTATTTCATCTCACCTCTCCCCTTTTCCCCTCCATTGTAAAAGCCCTCTTTTATGTGAGATGGTTTATTACATTCTACCTCTCTCTTTCTCTTTCTCCCAGTACATTTCTCTCAACATTTAGCTTTATTTTTTAGATATCATCTCTTCATATTCAGCTCACCCTATGCGCTCTGTCTCTTTCTATACATACACACACGTATATATATACACATACATAAACATACATATATACACACATATGTGTAGAGATTTAGCTCTCTCTCTCTCTCTCTATACACACACACACACACACACACACACACACACACACACACACACACACACAAATACATATTCCCTCCAACTACCCTAATACTGAGAAAGGTCTCATGAGTTACAGTTATCATCTTTCCATGTAGGAATGTAAACAGTTCAACTTTAATAAGTCCCTTATGGTTTCTCTTTCCTGTTTACCTTTCCATACTTCTCTTCATTCTTGTATTTGAAAGTCAAATTTTCTGTTCAGCTCTCATGTTTTCAACAAGAAAGCCTGGAAGTCCTCTATTTCATTGAAGTTCTATTTTTCCCCTGAAGTGTTATACTCAGTTTTGCTGGTGGTTGATTCTTGGTTTTAATCTTATCTCCTTTGATCTCTGGAATATCATGTAGCGAGCACTCTGATCTCTTAGTGTAGAAGCTGCTAAATCTTGTATTATCCTGATTGTGCTTCCACAATACTTGAATTGTTTCTTTCTGGCTGCTTGCAGTATTTTCTCCTTGATCTGGGATCTCTCAAATTTGGCTACAACATTCCTAGGAGTTCTCTGTTGGGTTCCATTTTTCCACTTTTTAAACTCTTGAACCAGATGAAAATCCCATTCTTCTCTTCATATCTTCTTTCCTTTTTAGTTTTTCTCTTCAAGTTCATTCTTCCTCCTTTTTTTAAAGGTACATTTCTTCTTCCTAATAACCTGATGAACAGAGAACCTTTCTTGGATCTGCTTTTTCATTCTAGGAGGGGGATTCTCATTCATTTTTTACAGAGAAAACAGATGGTAGATCTTGGTAATGGTACTTTTTTCATACTTGCTCAAAGTGAGCTCTGTATATCTCAGCTTACTGATATTTTTACTGATGGCTAGAAAATTACAGGCCTGGCACTCTGTCTTATGACCTCACTGGAGGCTCAAGGATCTGTCTGTGTCAAATAGTAAGGTATTATTCATGGAATTTGAATACTGAACTATTTCAAAAATGGTCTATTCACTTCCTGTATTTTAAATGATCATAGAAAATATAACTTTTAGAAATAAAAAGATGAACTGTGCTTAATAAATAAACCTTCACTCAAAGAAAAAAAAAGTATTTGCCTTCTGTTCCAGAGCTTAGTGTAAAACATCAAGCTACACTAAACTCTCTCTCTCTCTCTCTCTCTCTCCTACAACTTTTATACATCCATGGGGCCCTGATAACTGTCACCTGCAATGACCATTTGGCACTATAGGAAACAGACCTATCTTTTGACCCTTCATTTCTTGCCAAGCTGCACTCCAGATTTTTCTTGTGTTCATCCTTCATTGCCAAAGAAGATCATGCCATCACAGAAATGATGACATGGCTTGCATTTGACTATGTTTTAAGTGAGGGAGGTCTGTGCAAGGTCACCAGTCTCACTTCTCCTCCAGAGCCATCTGAACCCAGTGACCTAATATTCCTCAGGATGACTGGAGATGACCCAGGATGCACAGGGAGACCTTGGCCCCTTTAGGCCAAGGTCTATGAAGGTACTCACTTAGGGTGAGGTAACTCTCATTCATTGAACAATGCCCCAGAAACTTCTTCATCCTGGAAAAATACTTCATCCTCGAAATGTCCACCTCTAAAGTACTCCACAGTTCCACTGTAACCCTCCTTCTGATTGCATGGCTCCTCCCATTTAAGGAGGGTGCCCCAGGCTAGTCATCTCTTCATTTCTCATCAGGTTGCATTATGGATTTCTCTGCCATGCTCCCACTCTCTGAATCTTTTCAATTTTCTTTCATGAGTTGTCATCATAATGTAACCTCCTTGAGGACAGAAACTGTCCTTTATTGTCAAGTTTGTATTTGTATCCCACTCAGCGCAATTTGTGGCACAAAGAAAGCACTTAATAAATCATTATATTATATACAATATATGATATATTGTACATAATATATAATAGTAGATATTATTGTATATAAATAAATTAACGTTTTTTAAATGACATCAAATAAAGGCGAAATGATATTTAGTTCTGTTTTAGTGTTAAAGTTATGTTCTCAATATGTTATGTTCTCATTTTTAAGAAATGAATATATGTCAAATTAAGCATATTATTCCATGGCATATTTATCCTTTCACATCTCAGAAAACACAAATAAATACAAACACAAAAGGTACACAAACTTCATAACAGCATATTCTCCATACAGAACTCACTGGTTTTCACAAGAAGAATGAAGTAACCAAAGGCAAAAGTCTGGGCTGAAGGGGGCATTGTTCAGCCTAATAGACACCTTTTAACTGTCTTGAAATATCAAACTCACTTAGAATGGATGATGGATTTTAAAATGAAGTTCTCAAGGTTGTGTGTCATCGTTTTTATTGCCTGACAGAGTTTGTATGGTCTTAAAATGTAATCTTTATGATTTATGGAAGAGGATGCTATTTGGATTTATTCATTCTGCAAAATGTATATGCAGAAGATAAATTGACTACTTTTATTGTGTTGATGTTTGTTGGTTTGTTTCAAGGTGTATTTTGGAAATCTTAGTGCCTGATCCACAAATTAGAAATCTAAAAAGTTCACAATACAGTTTTAGATAAATTCACGGATGATAGATTCAAAACAGTATCATTATTGGACATCAAGAATATGTTGGAAATATACAAATCTCCAGAGATGGATATGTTCAAGGGCATCTACCATTCTCTTCATACCAAAATGTTTTGGAATTAATGTCATAAAAAAATACTGCAAAGACAGACTCTGGGTGAATCCATCATATCTTTCTATATTTAGATTCAGGGCCGATACTTGACATGTCAGAATGCTTAATTCTGATTTGCATCCACTACTTTGTTCCTTCGTTAATGGAACTCCTCAGAACAAGGTCATGGGCAATCCACTCAACAAATATTTATTAAATGTATTTTATGGGCATATGACTGCACAAGACCATGGGGCCACAAACCCAGTACCTATCAGAGCTTAGAGTCTACTCAAGAAGAGAGATATAAACCTAAATAATCTACATAAATAACTATGACACAAGGGAGATGAAGGGAAAAGAAGAATGGCATGATCAGAGCAGTGCATGGCAAAGGTTGGCAGGGAGCAAGATGTAGCAGAAAGAATCTTTCACACCATTTCAAGAAGGACCTGGATTTAAGTCCCACCTCTTTGAGTTCTAGCTGTGCAACTGACTAAGTCACTTAATTTCCCTGAACCTCATTTTCCTCACATGTCAAATAAAGATAATGATAACATTTAACTCAAATACAGTTGATAAGAACTTACCGCATCTCCACACATTCTAAATGCTTAAGGTTCGAAAGCAAACATGAAAACAGCTCCTGCCCTGAACGAACTTATATCAGAGAAACAGGGAGAGAAGGGTAGATTACTATAAAGGAAACCAAATGCAAGTAATTTCCATTACAGATGGCATTAGCAAGTAGGGGAGTAATACAAGCTTCCTCTACCTGATACCTGAGTTAGCTTTGAAGGAAGTTTGGAAGTCTAGAAGGCAGAAGTGAGGAGGAGTTCTCTTAAGGCGTTGGGTGTGTGTTCGTTGTTCATTGCCAAAGAAGACCTTGCCATCAGAGAAATAATGACATGACTTGCACTTGACTTTGTTTTGAGTGAGGGAGGGCTGTGCAGGTCACCAGCCTCACTTCTCCAGAGCCATCTGAATCCAGTGACCAGATATTCACCAGGATGACTGGAGATGACCTAGGATGAGGCAATTAGGGATAAGGGACTTACTCAAGGTCACACAGCCAGTGAGTGTCAAGTGTCTGAGGTGACATTGGAACTCAAGTCCTCCTGACTCCTGCACTGGTTCTCTATCCACTGAACCACCTAGCTGCCTCTAAGGCATTGGGTACAGCCTGTGTGAAGGTGCAGAGATGCTAAATGCAATGCTGTGTATGGAAAATATCAACGACATCAATTTCCCTGAAAGTAGAGCTTGTGAAGGAGAACCATGTCCAGTAATTCTGGAAGCATACATGGAGTCAAACTGTAAGGAACTTTAAAAGCCAGTGAAAGGAATTTGTCTTTTGTCTTAGAAAGAAAAGGGAACATGTGGATTTTATGAGCCAAGAAGTGATATGGTCAGACCTTTAGAAATAACAATTTAGTTTAGTAGATGTGTGCAGGAAGAACTGGAGAGAGAAGAGTCTAGAGACAGGGAAACCAATTAAGAGGCTACTACAATAGTTCAGATGAAAGATAGTAGGAGACTTTGCAATAGAAGTCATACATATAGTTAGACATACAGGTAGTTGGAGCTATCAGAGGAGAGAAGAGAAGCATATGTAAAATATATTGTGGTGATAGAAATCAAAAAGACTTGGCAACTTATTGGATTTAAAGGTGAAGGGAAAAGAGCTAATCTCTCAGAGAGCGAAAACTTTGGTGACTAAAAGGATGGTGGTACCCTGAATAGAAGTAGTGAAGTTTGGTGGAAAGGAAGGTTTTGGGGAAAAGATAATGAGTTCTGCTTTGGCCATGCTGAATTTGAGATGCCTATGGGATGGTGAATTAGATATGTTGAGTATGCAATCAGTGATGAAGGGCTAGAGCATAGGAGAGAAAACAGGGTAGATATATTGTTCTGGGAGTCATCAACAGTGAAAGTTGATGTCATGGGACCTGACTACCATTACCTAGCTCACAAATTAGCAAATGAACTATCAAAGGACATAATGTAAGTATTTTTCTAAGCATAAATATTACATAAACGAGCATCATCATCAATATTATTACATAACCTTTGGCCTGGACACTCCCACCAAAGTTCTAGGATTATAAAGCCTGAGTCCCATCACGAGAGATAACCCTGAAGAATCAATTTCAATCTTTAACTCATTGCACCTACCTAGAATTGCTTATGGGAAAATCTTGTAAGATACTTGTAGTTTAGCTTGCATATAGGTTTTCTCAGAAATCTGAACACTGTCACATGCTCCTGTTCAAGCACTTCAATATCAGTAACAGGTATGGGACAGCCTTTTTTCTTCCCACAAAAAACAGAGGAGGCTTAAAGGATCTGTAGAAGCCTATAAGTCCATTAAAATGGAAACCTATTAAATATTCAAAGAACCTAGGAACTCCCCCTTCCCCCACAAAGGAAATAACTCAGTGTTGCTATCAGAACAAATTTAAGTTATTCCAATGATATCTCACAGTATCATTAATAGTTCCTTCCAAATTCAGAGCAGTATTATGTGGCTTAGAGTTTAGACGGCCCCTGAAAGGTAAACATACTTTGGAACCCTTTCTTCTGGGCCTATGATGTGTAAGTAAATTCAACTAGGACAATATGTAGGAAATAGATGGACTATCCTCTTCTTTCTCCATTCTCTTTACATTTCTTAATGTATTGGGTAATTTTCTTGTCTAGAAATTCCAGTTCTCAAACATGGCCAATGCTGGAACTACCCTCTCCAGCTAAGCAGGAATAAGCAACTGCTTCTGTAGGAAACCCATCAGTGTCCCAGTTCTAATCATCTGTTAAGGTGAAAAACCCACTCTCAAGTTCTCTTCTCTCAAGCTGTGTACAAACATATGTCTATCAGTACCATGTACTTCTGCTAAGAGACATCAACAACTTTCACCAAGGTGGGGGGGTAGGTAAGAATGGAGAAACTCCTATGCCATGTAGCTCTTCAAAAGAAGCTATACAAGGAAAAAGCAATGAGGGTGTCCAGAATTAAAAAATCAGGAAAGAATAAAGTCAAGATATTTTTATACATCATATGGAATGAAACCTAATTCTCAGGCAGCCAATTATTGGGAGTAGGTCCATCTCTAAAGGCAAAACAATATGGCCTAATATAATCACATTCCTTGAGAAAGTGCTCCTTAGATACCATCTAACACAGGGCCACACCTTATAATCTCATCAATTTGAATAAGAGAAACATCAAATGGAATGGGGAATTCCCTTAATCATTCCTCCATGATTAAAATAATATAAGTAAAACATCTTATAAAACATAAACTCATATATAAATATAATTTCAGAGGAACTGAATAAACTGAAGCAGGAGAAAAACTTAAGAGTCAGATGGAAAAGACACCAAGGAGGTAGAAGGTAAATATTGGTGAATTTAGTTGACAGACTTTAATGACTGGTCAGGATGGCAAGGAAGAATAGAATGTAACTCTATGGTTATGAACCCCAAGAATTGGGTAGTTTGGAGTATAAAGCCTATGAGTAGTTCTAGATATGTCTAATTTGAGGTGCCGGAGGAAAGGCTAGGTGGAGCTGTCCATCTGACAGTTGGAAATACAAGACAGGTTAGGAGGAGTTGGAGTTAGTGATAAAAATTTGAGAGATATTTGCTTGGAAGTAATAATTGAAGGTATGAAAGTAGATGTGATCACCAAAGGAAAGAGTGTAGAGAGTGATAAGAAGAAGGCTTACGGCATACTTTTGGGGCCATGAACATCTGAGGCCAGCTTATACATGAAATAAGGAGTCAGAAAAAGAGAAAGAAAAGCAGTCAAGAGAAGTGGGAGGAGAATTTTAAGTGTATGGTATAGGAGTAAAGAGGAACCTAGAAGTAAAGGAAGGCACCTCAAATCAAATGTTAGAGAGCGGTCAAAGAGAAATAGGACTCCCAAATAGGCCACTGGAATTATGCGTAAGTAGAACATTAGTGAATTTAGAGATGTTTCAGCAGAGCAGAATAAACAAAAGACAGATATCCGAAGTTTGAGGAGTGAGTGGGTGGTGGTGACATAGCTGAGGTAGAGAATATAAACTACTTCTAAAAGCTTGGACATGAAAGCAAGAAGGTTTTTGTTTTTTGTTTTTTAAAGATAGATGAGACCAAAGCAAATTTGCAGGCTGAGATAAAGTAGCCAATTTAGAGAGACAAAGCGTTCATAATGATGGGATGAGTGAGGGGTGATAAATAATCATGAATGTATGTATCTCAAATATGCATTGTTCAGTAAGTCTATGATTCATCATAAGTCAATTTTAAAATGTTAGGTAATATAATTACAAAAAGACACATATATCTTCTAACTCATCCATTGCCCAATGATTAGTCTAAATTTGGATGTTCAAATGGCACTATGGTCACTTAAATCTGAATGAAACAAATCTATAGTATTACAGGAAAATTCCTAAGCCCATACATACAAATTTACTAATTAGATTAAATTATTTCTATTCCGTTTGTCTTAGAAATTTACGTATTTATAATTGAGACTCCATGTAGCTCATCCTTGGGATAAAGGAGGGAATGGCATTACAGCATTTCTTTATATTTCCATTTTACTACATAAGTATTAGGGAAAACCTTTCTGAAACTACTTGTTCTGGAAGGAAAAAGTGGAGAGTTTGGCAGGGAAGAAGGGGAAAAGAACTGTTAAGAAGGAAGGGAAAAGAGGCAAAGGAAAATGATTCCCCTCTTCATTTCTGCCAACAATAAGTCATTTTAATACTTAAATGGGGCAAGAGATTCTTCTGTTAATGTGACACTTAGGATTCGAGTGAGATTCAACACAGGCCTCTGTGCTTTATGAAAAATGCTTTAGGATAAACCAGAGTTGATATTATAATCTCAATATCCCAGGCTATCGTTATTCTTGACAATGGGAAGAATGGAATTGCCCAATTTTCCTATTAGGTTCCACTTCTGAACACTGGTATGGCCCCATCCTCATGAGAACAAAAGCTAACTAGAGGCTAATTTTGTTCAGAAATAGTGACACCATTTCTGATTCTAATTCTATAGCCTTGCCTACATATTTCTTTTAGTGCCTGCATAAACTACAACTACCTTGAACAGAAACTGGTACTACCAAATTCCAAAAAAAAATTAAAGTGCTTGCCTTTCTTTTCTTTTTTATCATAGTTAACTAATATCTAACTTTTGATCCTCTCAAACATCCTACTTTTCTTTTTAGCATTAAGGCTTTGCTGTTTTCTCCAGACAGTAACTATCTACATTTCAGACTATTTCTTTACCCAAATGTATTTAGTTTGAATGATTTCACATTCCAAACTCTTATTACTTGGATAATGTCAACAAAGACATTACATTAGTCTCAGGCTTTCTGGAGGTTTCTACTCACTAATGAAAAAAGAATGCTGAATAATGAACTACAATATAAGCTCTCTCCATGATTCTCAAACATTTAGTGGAAATCTCAAAAGATACATGTGGATTTCAGTAATGGACAAAATAAATGCACGAAAAAATACTTGACCTACACCTGAGACTAATTTCTTAAAAATGTAATTTATCTTCTATGCCGACGGGGTAGGAGCATCCTGCTATGTCTGACTTCAGAGAATATATTTTAATCCCAGAACGAATAATGCTAACTCACATTTCTAATTTGCTGTGGAGTTTTCCAAGCACTTTCCTTATAACCATGTCATAGGTGTGAGAAAGGTAGGGTAAGAATTTTCATGATTTCATATTTGAGGAAACTGAGAAGCAAGTTGAATGGGTAACTTGCTCCTGGTTACATAGAAGGGAAATAGCACAGCCAATATTTGAACCCATATCTTCTGACTCTAAGTGGAGCATTCCATTAGAACATACTGCCTCTCCAATCAATCACAGTAAGGTACTTTGAGTAATCTTTTTGAATTGTATTAATGTGTTAAAATTTGGGAAAGAACAACATAATGTAGTATTCCAAAAGCACTTTTAAAAGAAGCTACAAAAGTACCTTTTAATAAAATGCATTACATAAATGAAAGAGTACATACCCCTTAAAATCATCCATTTTGGCTGAGTAAATTGTATTGAATTGGACCAGTGTGTTCTTTAAAAAAGGACACTTCACACAGCAACAGTGAGCTAAGGTACATAATCATATTATTTTCCAAGTGCAATTGCTGGAGAATACATTGAATAACAGTGAATAGAGATGTACTTGCTAAGTTAAAAACAGGGAACTGATGAAATTAAAGCTCTTTGATCTTTGGTGTTTTCAAAGTCTCAGCAGCTTCCCCAGTAAGATTTTCACATAAAATAAAATTCCTATGGAATATGACAGTCTCTTGAAAAACAAACAAACAAAAAACTATGTTAATCCAATTGAGTTTGGAAAACTTCCTTTCAATTTTTCCCCTTGAGGTTTGAAGTGTGGATGTTAAGGGTCTTCAATCATACAAGTCATTAAAGAAAGATGCTGTCATATTTAAGAGAAAAATAGACTTTTGTGTTCTATGAAGTACAAAACAAACAAAAATCTAAGCTTGAAGGCAACTGTATGTAAAGCATGGGCTTTTCTAGCTATCATTTTAAATGGAATCAAGTTCACTCATGCAGATCTATGTTAACTAGCACTTTGCAATAATGGAGATATAGATTTAAAATATGACTTTATATTCATTTTTTTCTACTAAATGTCTATGAAATTCTAGTTTCCATGAAGACAACAGAAAGATATAGCTAAATGAAGGGCAGGATAGACCTCTAAATATGTCCTAACAACCAGTGTTTCTCCAGCCATTACTACATGAAACGACACAGTCAAATCCCTGAACTGAGATGAAAGATGCATTTGGCAAGATGTCTGATATTTTGAGAAATTGAGAGGGTCAAAGCTTATAACTCCAAATGTGCAGACAAGAGTAAGGTCAGGGTTTTCAGTCAGGAACTTACCTCTATTTCATTCCTTTTACTCTAGAATCATTTGGAGACATAGCATACCATACCCCAATTTCTACTGAACTAAAAGCATTCCTCGAACCTCTTAGGGTCATAGAAAGGGCATTAGATTTGTATTCAGAGTATGGGGATTAAAATTCTAATTCTATTACTTATGAAGGCACAGGAACTAAAGTCAAATCTCAACTTTTTTTGGACCTTAGCTTTCCCAGCTCTAAAATCGTGATTAATACCACTTGCAATCTCCATCTCTCAGACTTATTGTAAGGAAATTGCTGTGAAAAATGAAAAGCACTAGAAAACTATGAGTATCTATTAAGAATGCCAATTAAAGGATATTCAATATGTAAATTATAAGAAAAATATCATTTAAGTGGTTTAATGTCAACCTTGTCATGAAAATAGGACAGGATTCAGAAGTTCTTGTTAGATGTCCTAACCCTCTGATATTCATTGAGATTAATGAGACCTAGCCACTGTAATCTCTCCCAAATACATTTTACCTGAAGAACTGATAATGAAATGTTTATAACTATAGACACCGGGATGGAGGTGGGTGGTTATTTTCTAGGAATCAGATCTCTTGTAAACAGATATTGTTAAATTATGAAAGAAAGTTTAAAAGGTCAGGGTCTCAGAGAATCATAGAATTTCAGAGGGGGAAAGAACCTCAAGGGTCATTTAGTACAACAAACAGTTAAACAAAAAAGTCCCCATTGAACACTAGCATGACAAATGGCTATCCAGTAAACACTATATTCTTTGGCACTGGTTAAGAAAGAGCCAAGGTGGCAGAGTGAAAGCAGAGACAAACATGAGCCCTAACACAAATTCCTTCAGATACCTCTAAAAAGTGAATCTGAACAAATTTTAGAGCAACAGAATCCACTAGGAGACAGAGTGTGGCAGATTTCCATCCCAGACAGTCAAAAGGAAAAATCTGTTACATGGGGCTGGGGGAGCCCAGAGTGCACAGGCTACACCAGCACAGACTCCACCATCTCTGAGCAGAGTGGGAATGACCATAGGGAGACTGAAGGAGAAGCAGCACTGTGAATTTACAAACATATCAGCCCAGGATGAGAGTCCAACAGAATTGAGTGAGAGGGAACTGCAGGGCCTCAGGTAACAGCAGCATTTGCTGCTGAGGCTATCAGCCCACAGATTAAATATTTGTAAGTCACCTAACTTGAACATCCAGGAGCCAATATGGCAGAGTAAAATGTGCTTTCACCCTCCCCTTGTTGAACCTTGAAAACCTAGAGAATATTTCCCCAGGAAAAAATCCTGGAATAGTGGAATCAGCAGAAGGAGCAAAGTCTTTCAGTTCAGGAGGCTAGGGAGATCCACAAGAAGAGTACCTTTTGTGGCTGAAGGAGACCAGTGCAGGACCAGAGGCATCCAAGCAAGCCTGACCTCAGCAGACCAGGAGGAGAGCCTGAGTCCCAGTGGGGTGGAGCCCATAAGCACCAACACTAGAACTGCAGAGATACCTTAGCACAGTCAGGGGAATTGGGTAAACACCAGTGCAAATGGGGGTTCACCAGCTGTTGAGCTTACCTGTGCTCTAGCTCAGCCCTAAGGGAGGAGGAGAACTCTTGCAGCCAGACCACCCCTTCCCTATGTCTCACACAGTGAACTTCAGTATAACTCCTAGTAAACGCAGAAAGACTTCACTTGGCCTCTGATTTTGCACGAGGCAGCTCACCTCCAAATAATCTGCAGCATTTTAGCTTCTACATGAAAAAAACAGACCACAACACACAAAGCCAGGAACCAGGCCTCAAGTTCTCAGCACAAGAAATGTTGGACAGAGCCCCTTGTGCCCCACAAGCAGAGATCCACTTTAAAAGCTGGGAAAAAGGCAATGACCATGAGTAAGAAGCAAATCAGAAAAGCAAAGACCACACTATGGGGACAGAGAAGATCAAAATACAAATTCAGAAGAGGACAGCACTGACAATATACCTATATCTGAAACCTCAAAAGGGAATATAAACTGACCTCAAGTCCAAAAAGTATTCTTGGAAGAAATCAAGAATAAATTTAAAAGTCAAATTAGAAAAGTAGTAGAAAAATTGGCCAATGATTTAAAAAAAAAAACAAAAATGACAACATGAAAAAAGAATTGACTGAAGAGAACAACTTCTTAAAAAGTAAAATTGACCAAATGGATAAGGAAGCACAAAACCTAACTGGGAAAATTGAACAAATGGAAAAGGAAGTACAAAAGCTAACTGAAGAAAACAATTTATTAAAAATTAGAATTGGAGAAGTAGAAGTTAATGACTCTATGAGACATCAAGAATCAGTCAAAATAAATCTAAAAAATGAAAGAAGTAGAAGAAAATGTAAAATATCTCAATGGGAAAAAAAAACAACTGAGTTAGAAATTGGATTGAGGAGGGAAAATCTAAGAATTATTGATCTATTGGAAAGCCATGATGAAAAAAAGAGCCTGGACAATATCGTTCAAGAAATCATCAGGGACAACTGCCCTGAGGTCCTAGGTCTAGAGGGCAAAATAGTCACTGAAAGAATCCACTGATCGATTCCTGAAAGAGATACCAAACTGAAAATACCAAGAAATATTGTTTCTAAATTCCAGAACTATCAATTTAAGGAGAAAATATTTCAAATAGTCAGAAAAAAACAATTCAAATATTAAGGAACTACAGTAAAGATCACACAGGACCTTGCAGCTTCTACATTAAAAGATCAGAGGCATTGGAATATGATATTCTGTAAAGTAAAGGAGCTTTAATTACAACCAAGGATCAATTACCCAGCAAAACTAAGTGTAATCTTTTAAGCAAGGAGATAGACAATCAATGAAATGAGGGATTTCCAGACC
This sequence comes from Potorous gilbertii, assembly GCA_028658325.1. Lineage (NCBI taxonomy): Eukaryota > Metazoa > Chordata > Mammalia > Diprotodontia > Potoroidae > Potorous > Potorous gilbertii. Next base: position 31,182,516 of record CM053775.1, read on the forward strand.
TTCCTGATGAAAATGTCAGAACTCAATAGGAAATCTAACCGTCAAATACAAAACTCAAGAAAGGCATAAGAAGGGGGAAAAGAAAAGAAAAAAATGTTATTTAATATGGGCAAACTGTTTACATTCCTATATGAGAGGGTGAATATTTTTAATCTTGAGAATTATATATTTATTATGACATTTAAAAGGAATATACACAGATAGAGGGAGTGTGTATAAATTAACTGATGTAATGATAAAAAAATGTAATTATAGGATGTGAAGGAATTGTAACAGGAGAAGAGAAAAGGAGAAGGCAGAAAAAAGTAAATTACATAACAGAAAGAGGCACAAAAACGTTATAGTAGAGGGAAAGAGGGGAGGGAAATGAGTAGTGTTTGAGCTTTGCTCTCATCAAATTTGATTCCAGGAGGGAACAAGATACTCAGTTAAATATAGAACTCTAACTTGCCCTACAAGCAGTAGGAAAGGAAAGAAAAAAGAAATGGGAGGGGAGGGTTAAAAGGGAGGGAAGAAGTTGTAAGCAAAAAAGGAAATAAAAAAGGGAAAAAAAAGGAAGCAAAAAAGGGGGGTTGAGAGAAGGGATAGAGATTGAGGGAGGCAGTGATCAAAAGTAAACCACTTTTGTTGATGGAAAGGAAGAAAGGAGAAATGAAAGCATAAATAGGGGGGAGATATGATGGAGAGAAAGACAATGTAAATGAGATGAACTCTCCAACAAAACAGAGGTGGATAGCAAAATGGATTAAAAACCATGATCCTACAATATGTTGTTTACAAGAAACACATCTGAAACAAAGGGATCCATATAGGATAACGGTAAAAGGTTGGAAAAAATATATTACTCTATAGTTGATATAAAAAAACAGGGGTAGCGATCCTAAGCTCAGACAAAGCAAAAGTAGAAAAAGATTTAATCAAAAGAGATATGGTAGGAAAAGTAAATCCTGCTAAAAGGCACCACAGACAAAGAAATAATGTCATTACTAAATATATATTCAATAAGTGGTAATAGCATCCAAATTCTTAGAGATGCTAAGGGAGTTACCGAAAGAAACACATAGCAAAACTATACTAGTGGGGGACCTCAACCTATCCCTCTCTGAACTTCATAAATCTAACCTCAAAATAAATAAGAAAGAAGTTAAGGAGGGGAATAGAATTCTGGATAGGGTAGATATGATATGATAGACCTGTGGAGAAAATTGAATAGGAATAGAAAGGAATATCTTTTTTTTCAGCAATACATGACACATACACAAAAACTGACCATGTACTAGGGCATAAAAACCTCACAATCCAGTGTAGAAAGGCAGAGATAGTCAATGCATCCTGTTCAGTTGATGTAATAAAAAATCATATATAATAAAATCCCATGGAAAGATAGACCAAAAATTAATTGGAAACTAAATAATCTAATCCTAAAGAATAACTGGGTCAAAGAAGAAATCACAGAAACAATCAAGCACATCATTCAAGAGAGTGACAATAATGAGACAACCTATCAAAATTTATGAGATGGAAATTGAGAGGATGCCCATTAATTGGGTAATGTCTTAGCAAGTTGTGGTATATGAATGTAATGGAATACTATCATACTATAAGAAATGACAAACAGGTGGACTTCAGAAAAACTTGGAAAGACTTATATGAACTGATGCTGAGTGAAATGAGTAGAACCAGGAGAACATTATTCACAGTAACACCCACAGTATATGAAGACTGTTTCCGATACACTTAACCCTTCACAGCAATTTAAGGACCTAAAACATTTCCAAAGAACTTTTGATACAACATGCCATCCACATCCAGAGAAAGAACTATAGAGTCAGAACACAGAATGAAGCAGACTATTTTCTCTTTTGTTTAGTTTTGTTTTTCTCATAGTATCTCCCATTCATTTCAGTTCTTCTATGCAACATGACTAATGTGAAAATGTATCTGATGAGGATGTATATGTAGAACCCACATAAGATTGCATGCCATCTTGAGAAGGGAGTGAGAAGGGGGGAAGAAAATTTAAAATACATGGAAGTGATTGTTGAAAACTGAAAACAAATTAATAAAAAAGAAATAGATGTTGATCAATGGAACAGATTAGGTATGCAATATACCGAAGCAAACACGGTAACCCAGTGTTTGATAAACTAAAAATGTCCAGTTGTGGGGCAAGAGTTCATTATTTGATTAAAAACAGTTAGAATAAATACAAAGTAGCCTAGAAGAAACTAAGTGTGTGTGTGTGTGTGTGTGTGTATATATATATATATATATATATATATATATATATATATATATATATATATATATATATATATATATATATCATCTCATATTGTGTACCAAGATAATCTCTAAATGGGTGCAGGGCTCAAAAATAAGGAATCATAAACAAATTACAAAAAGAGCGAAGAAGCTATTTCTCGGATTTACACACAGTAGAAGCGGCCACAATCAAACAAAAGAAGGACTCACGAAAGGTAAAAAAGATAGTTTTAATTGCACCACATTTTTAAGTGGTTTTGCAAAGACAAAACTAATACAGCTAAAATTAGAAGAGAAGTAGTTAAGGAAAAATCTTTACAGCAGATTTTTCTGACAAAGGTTTCATTGCTGAGACATATAGGGAACAGATTCAAATTTATAAGGGTCATTCTCCTCTTGAAAAATGATCAAAATATAGGAACAGGCAGTTTTCAAAGGAAGAAGTCCAAGTTATCATAAGAAAAAAATGCTCTAAATCACTAATAATTAGACAAATATAAATTAAAGCTACCGTGAGGCTCTGTTTCATACCCATTAGACTGGCAAAGCTGAAAAAGGGGGAGAAATGACAAATGCTAAAGGGGCTATGAAAAACAAGTACATTAATGCACTATTGGTGCAAATAAAAATCAGTCCAGCCTTTCTGGAAAGCAATTTGGAACTATACCCCAAAGTTATTAAATTGTTACCTAGCAATATCACTACTAGATCTATATCTTCCAAAAGCTCTTTATAATGGCAAAGAATTGGAAAATGATGGGATGGCTATCAACTGGGGAATGGCTGAACAAGCTATGATATACAAATGCACTAGAATATTGTTGTGTTGTAAGAAATGATGAATCCTCAGTTGATAAATGATGAAAGGATATGAACAGGCAGTTTTCAGAGGAAGAAACTAAAGCTGTTGATGGTCATATGAAAAAATGCTCTAAATCACTATTGATTAGAGAGATGCAAATCAAAGCAATTCTGAAGTACCACATCACATCTATCAGATTGGCTCACATGACAAAACAGGAAGATGATAAATGTTGGAGATGTGAGAGAGTTGGAACATTAATTCATTGTTGATGGGGCTGTGAGCTAATTTGGAACTATGCCCAAAGGGCTACAAAAATGTGTATACCCTTTGACCCAGCAATATCGCTTCTAAGACTATATGCCAAAGAGATCATTAAAATGAGAAAGAGCTCCACATGTACAAAAATATTTATAGTAGCTTTTTTTTGTGATGGCCAAGAACTGGAAATCGGGGGGATGCCCATCAATCGGGGAATGATCAAACAAGTTGTGGTATGTGAATGTAATGGAATTCTATTTTGCTATAAGAAATGATGAATAGGAAGAGTTCAGAGATGCCTGGAAGGACTTATAACGAACTGATGCTGAGTGAAAGGAGCAGAACCAGGAGATTATTGTACAGTCAGAGTGTGTGAGGAATTTTTCCAGTAGACTTTCCCCTTCACAGCAATGCAAGGACCTAAACCATTCCCAAAGGACTCATGATGCAAAATGCCATCCATATCCAGAGAAAGAACTATCGAATCAGAACTCAGAAGGAAGCAGACTATTGTCTCTTGTGTTGTGTTTTATGTCGGTTTGCTTTTTCTCATGGTGTCTCCTATTCCTTTAATTCTTCTATGCAACATGACTAATATGAAAATGTGATTAATAAGAATGTATGTGTAGAACCCATATAAGATTGCATGCCATCTCAGGGAAGGAGGGGGTAGAGAGGGGAAGAAAATCTAAGACTTATGGAAGTGATTGTAGGAAACTGAAAACAAATAAATTAATAAAAATGAGATATTAAAACATATGTGTATATACACACATCAATATACACATACTTACATATATATATATATATATATATATATATATATATATATATATATAAAGTCTCTTCTTTGAAACAACTTTATTAGGTTTTTAGAATAAATTAGTTTCATATTTTGACATTTTTCCCTACACCTATTGATATAATCATGTGGGCCAGTTGTTTTTATTTTAATATAATGATTTTAATTATTTTCTTTTTGTTGAACCACCCCGCATGCCAGGTATAAAACTAACTTGCTTGTAATGAATAATATTAATAAAATATGGTAGTATTTTGCTAAAATTTTACATCAATATTTATTAATTATACCTATCTATATTTATTTTTCTCTGCTTTATCCCTCCTGGATTTAGGCATCAGAGCCATATTTGTCTTTTAAAAACAATTTCATAAGTTTTTTTAAATCATTGAGAATCATTTCTGTGGCATAAGTGTCAATTGCTCTTTACATATCTTACAGGATTTACCTTTAAATACAACTGAAGCAGGGATAATTTTTGTTGTTACTTTGTCATTCTTTTATGGCTTGGTTAATTTTACTTCTATGAGATTGGGTTAAGATTTATTTCCTATATTCAGTTATTTTTGGTTCTTTCTTTGGTAAGTAATAATCAATTTTCTTCATATTCTCAATCTTTCTAGCATATACTTACATATAACCGGTTCTAGTTAGTCTTTTTATTTTCTTTTTCTTTGTTGTGAACTCATTTTATAGTTATTGTTAATTTTTTTGATAACCAGTTTTTTCTCTTCATCAGGTTAAGTTTTTATCCACTTCTATGAATAATTTCAAAGAATCATTTTAAATTTGCTTATCACTTCTGTAGTGACCATTTTTATACCATCTATTTCTCTTCTATTTTCAAGAATTTCTCTTTTGTATTTATTAGAGATTTGTTAATTATCAATTTTAATTACTTATCTAGCTTATTAATCTTTTCTTACTTTGTTAAGTGGAGTTATTTTTCCTTTGAGGACTGCTTGAGCTATCAAAGAAATTTTGGCATATTATCTCAAAGTTATAATTCTTCTGTCCCATAATAAATGTATAATAAATTCTATGTCTATTCTCTTTCATGATGTTATTTCTGTGATCTGTTATTTACATGAATTCAGGATGTCATTATTTATCTCTATTTAAATTGTATGTTTTCTTGTATTTCTAGCATTTATCACTGCTTTAGTGCATTATGAATATTTTAACATTTCTGAATTTTACACATAGGCATAGTTTCTCTGTGACCTAACATTTGGTCCTTTCTTTTTTGGGGGGAAGGAAGGTATCATATGATGCTCAAATACACATTCAATTTACATTTGGAAAATACCATAAACCCTTTCTTTCCAATCTAACTTCTAAAGCAGTCTTTTAGTCTACATTTTCCTTTTAATTTATCTTGCTCAATTTATCCAGAAATGAGAAAAGGATATTTGAGTTTCCTGTGACTATTGTCAGTATCTATGTCTCTTTAAAAATGCATTTGAATTTTATGACTTTGGATGCTATGCCATTTAGTACATATACAATAAATATTGATACTCTTTAACTGTCTATGGCAACTTTAAGCATAATTATAATTTCCCTATTTATCTATCTTGATATGAATATATATATACATACACATATATGTTCTTCCATATATTCCTGTGAGAGCATTCCTTTCATTTAGCCTCAGAGGCAAGATGAGCTTTCTCCTTTCCCCATCCTCGTCTTTCCTCTCCAATTGTACTGCATTCTCTTGCAACTTCTCACTCTTATTGAGGCACCAAGGAAATTACTGACATCTCTCTGCTCTTCTCAGATGAGTGGGGGTACACCTCCAAGTCTTTCATTTCTAAGTTCCTTTGTCCCTGCTAGAGTAAATTACCACTTCATTATCTGTGACACAAAAGATATTGACTTACTTATAGGAGGGGACAGTATTTAGACCAGAGAGTATTAATTTAGCTATTGTCATCTTTTCATAACCCAATGATTGGGGTGCAGAGTACCCTATCCAGAAAGATCTGAGTTCAAATTCTGCCTAAGACAGTTCCTAGCTATGTTAGGAAGTAAGTCACTTAACCACTCAGTCTCATTTTCCTCATACGTAAAATGAAAAAATAATACCTATTTCACAAAGCTGTTTTCAATGAAATAATGTATGTACAACACTTTGCAAACCTCGAAGCACTATACAAATACTAGCTATTACTAGCCTCTTAGGTCCCTTTTGTTCCCTTGATGTGATCTTTCTTTTCGTTCGTTCACTTCTGTTCAAATTTTGAAAAAAAATTAGACTGATAAACAAGGGCAATCTCCTCACTCCAAATTCATAGTTTCTTCTGGATAATTGTATTTATCTATCATTCTTGTTTTTGTAATATTTCAGATGTTTGCAAATCAAATGTTTCCTAAATGAATCAAATGCCTCTCTTTTAGTGAAGGCACATCTTTTTTTTCCTTGTTGAGGAGGTTTAAACAAAAATAATGTTATTTTAAACAAGAGATAGAGAACATTATGAAATGCAAAACAGATAATTTTGATAAAATTAAATTGAAAAGTTTTTGCACAAAGCCAATACAACCAAGATTAGGAGGGAAGCAAAAAACCAGGAAAGAGTGTTTGCAACTACTGTCTGTGATAAAGGCCTCATTTCTGAAATATATAGAGAACCAAGTCCAATTTACAAGAATTCAAGTCATTCTTCAATTGATAAATGGCCAAAGGATAAGAATAGGCAGTGTCACAGGCAGAAATCAAAGCTATTTATAGTCACATGAAAAAAAAACTCTAAATCACTATGGATTAAAGAGATGCAAATCAAAACAACTCTGAGGTAAAACATCACACCTATCAGATTGGCTAATATGGCAAAACAGGAAGATGATTAATGTTGGAGAAGATGGAGAGTTGGAACACCAATTCATTGTTGGTGGAGCTGTGAGCTGATCCAACCATTCTGGAGAGCAATTTGGAACTATGCCCAAAGGGTTACAAAAATGTGCATACCCTATGACCCAGCAATATCACTTCTAGTACTGTATTCCAAAGAGATCATAAAAATGGGAAAAAAACCCACATATACAAAAATATTTATAGCAACTCTTTTTGTAGTGGCCAAGAACTGGGAATCAAGGGGACACCCATCAGTTAGAGAACGGCTGAACAAGTTGTGGAATATGAATGCACTTGAATACTAATGTGCTATAAAAAATGATGAACAGTTGGACTTCAGAAAAACCTGGAAAGACTTATATGAATTGATCCTGAGTGAAGTGAGCAGAACCAGGAGAACATTATATGCAGTAACAGCCACAGTATATGAGGACTGTTTTGGATAGACTTAGCCCTTTTCAGGAATGCAAGGACCTAAATCATTTCCAAAGGACTCATGATGCAAAATGTCATCCACATCCAGAGAAAGGACTATGGAGTCTGAACATAGAATGAAGCCTACTGTTTCTATTTTGTAATGTTTTGTTTCAGTTTTGTTTTTCTCATGGTTTCTTCTAGTCACTATAATTCTTTTATGCAATGTGACTAATGTGAAAATTTGTTTCACAGGAATGCATGTGGAGAGCCTATGTAAGATTATATGCTGTCTTGGAGAGGGAGGGGGAGAAAATTTAAAACTTATGGAAGTGATTGTTGAAAACTGAAAACAAATAAATTAATAAATGTTGTGGAAAATGTTACTTTAGGTTGGAGCCTGAGTTCCTATACTTATTGGAATATCCTAGCCCTTTCTTTTTTCTAGTTTCTCATGACAACAGAGTAATTCTGAATAGTCCAGTTTGACATTCCTTCTGCCTATCTAGGCTAGATATTTGCAAAGTATATTGTTAAATATTGAAGTTATAAAATTAAATTATTATGAGTTTTGCAGTTTAAAGCATAGATTTTTCTCTGGAGGAAATTCTGGGATTTAATCACTATTTTGTTGTCTGTATACAAATCTTTTGGGAACTTTTCTTATATTATTTGCTAAGCATGTCATCTGTGCTTTTATTTATTATGTTTGAGTCACTGATAAAGATGTTAAACAGCTACAGAACAGTTTTTATAAAATTAAAAAACTACCTAAATTATTAGAGAAATATTAATTGTTCATGCATTGCCAACAGCAATGCAATAAATTTGATACCACTCACTTTCTTGGACCGATTACTGTCATACTCATAAAATTACTAGAAACTTACAAAAGATTCCAAAATAAATACATATTAAAAATAATACTATATGTATGTATGGGTATGTCTAAATATTTATAAAACACAAAAGGAATGAATATAAAGAATAATTACATGCTTTTTTGACCAAATTATAGCAACAAATTGAATTAACCTATTTATGTTGAGAGTTGCTAAAGGACCATTTTAGAAATATAATCTAGAAATCTTTTCTAAAAATCAATTTGTGGTACAATAATTTTAGCATAACATTTATGCATTTGCTATATCATTAACAATAACAAGTAACACTTTAATGCAGTTTTCAGGTTCACAAAGCACCTTTCATACATTATCTCATTTGCTCTTCACAACAACCCTGGAAGGGAGGTGTTATGGCTATCCCACATGAATGTTATGGAGAAAACGGAGGCTGAGAGAAGTTAGGCAACTTGTCAGTTTCATACATTTAGTGTGTATCTCAGACAGGGTCTGAACTCAGGTCCTTATCGTTATTAAGTCATCATTATTAAAATTATAAGAATAGAGACACTATCAGAATAGTATATTCATAAAATAATTCCTATAGTCTTTTCCTGGCTTGGTGAATACTTTGTTCAGGCAACATTTCTTTTTCCTTGTGGAAACAAATCTATTTTATAATGAAGGTCAATGAAAAAATGAAATTAAAATTGCAGAAATTCATTTTACAACCAACTTATTTGAAATATCCTTTCTCTGCAATGAGGCATACTTACATCATTGTCTGGCAGTTACAGAGGCAGAACTCTTCTAATTTTGTGATAATCAGAACGATTATAGGGCCAAGCAGGATATCCTAATAAAAGTAGGTGGTGTGTCAAAATAATGCCTGAATAGACAACACTGGTAATGAAAATTGAAACGAAGAATCTCAAATGAATTTGGAACTGGAATATGTACTACAGTATTGTATCATTACGGGGGAAAGAGTCAATTGTCTTTGTGGGGAGCTCAATTAACACATCTGTTCAGTCTACAGCTTCAGTTATAACATAGAACAAGATAACGCTAGACTGAATTTACAGAGCCAGACAATAACCCAGGAAATGGTACGATGCTGCTTGTGCAAATCATGAAAAGTCTTTCACTTGGTCTATTACATTGTGATTTGATGGCACAATGTAGCCAAAGCAATATTTTAAACATTTCGGATTTTCATCATTCTATTTTAATAGTTTTCAAGCAAAGAATTCTGTTGAAATAACATTGAAAACGATATGCCTCATCTAAGTGATTTGTAGCATGTATAGAAATAAATTGTGCTAGTATCTATATATAGCCGTTCAAATATTTCTTCAATAGAAAATAATCATATCTGCTGGAGAATGCAATACTTTACTGGATTTGGCAATGTGAATCTAAAAGTGTTGTATTTGTTTATTAAAATCTAGATTAATGTGATCACACAAGATTGAAAAGTAGAAAGGACCTTAGTACTCATTAAGTCTAACCTCTTGCTTTTAACAGAGAGGGAAACAGTTCCCTGAGTTTATAGAGTTAATAAGAAACACAGAGGAGATTTGAACCTCAATCTTCTGACACTTAATCAATTACTCTTTCTACTATCACACTGCAATTCATTGTAACTTTCCATTTACAATTTTTTTATTTTTTATGACCAACAGTTAATGTTGGTACATGGTTAATAAAAAATAACGGACATAAATAGAACAGAACAGAAAAAGGTCATTATTAGATTAGAGAAGAATGTTGCAAAGGACATTTAAAAAAAGCTTTAGCGGCAGAAACCGCAAAAGATATTTAAGAGGAGGGAAACTCAAATAATTATTTTTAACAAACAGGTCAAACAAAAACCCCTGGTTATTTATCAAATGGGGTGGTAAATATACTACACAATTAAAAAATTATTATGGCTACTAATTCTGGACTTTTGAAATATATCCTCAGATCACTAGTGGAATCAGGAAGAAATGTCTTTCGTAACGATGGCATAGCCTTACATAGCTACTCATTTGTCCTTCAAATGGAGTGAGGAGAAGCAGGAAGGCAGGTGATACAAATGATGGAGTACTAGAGTGAGAATCAGGAAGACCTGAGTCCAAATATGGCCTTAGATATTTGCTAGCTGTGTGTGAACCTCAGCAAGTCACTTAAGCTCTGCTGGCATCAGTTTCCTCATCTATAAAATGGGGATAGTTAGGATACCTACCTCCCACAGTTATTGTGAGGAAGAAATGTGTAAAGCATTTTGTAAATCTTAGAGCACTCGTCAAATACTAGCTATTAAACAAGAGGCAGAAAAGGTGGATGTAAGCTAATGCCCACAACAGGGTTTGTGAATAGGAGTATGGCATCTTTCACAGGTTTCACAGTACTAGGAAGTGTTGTCTTCTCTTTTCTTTTGCATGAGTTAAATCTCTAGACTATACAATGTGATATCATCCAAACAAATCCTTAGTTCTTACAGTTAATGAGCTCACAAAGACTGAAAAATAGGTACGCAGGGAAGTTATAGAAACTCTAAATATTAGATTCACCAAAACATACCCGGCCAGTGTAGGGCTAGCTAAAAACCTCAATGAGTATGTGAACAGAGCAAAGGCAGGCATTTTTGAAAGTTTCCAATAATATGATGTAATATGTATATACAGAATTTATTGTCACAATAAAGTCTAGCATAAAGCAAACTCATAAAAACTTTATACTTCTTCACTTTACCTATTGTATCATGTTATTTTTCTTGATAATCAGTTATCAGAATAATGTAAATGAATTTCACGGGAATATCTAACTGCTTGGAAAACTCATATATGTGTCAAAAACTTAGATGCCGCCCACATCTTGTCCAAAGTATATTAAAGATAATAAATATCCAAAGGTGTCTCCATTAGCATTATTCATTTTCTTTTACAACCATATCAGCTTTTCTGTCTCAGATTGTCAAAGAATGGTGGTTTCCTATTGTGGCTGTTTCTCTTTCCCTTCCATGCCATTTATCACTGTCTTTTACATCTCCCTTACCTTGACTGAATTGAAATGATATTATATGAAGATGCGGAGTGGGGATTATTGTACAGAAACATTGTTCCCAAAACCTTAGCTAGAGTGTAGCTAAATCAACAGCTGAGAATTCAGCCTTTCCATCTCATTTTCAGCTTTCTCTTTCATTATGTTCACCCCAGCTGTGACCAAGGCCTCACTGTTTTGTCATACCATCATCAGCAATTCCAAGGTCCAAATATTGTATGCAGCTGTGACCTCTGTTGGCTTCATTTTTAAGTTATCTTTGTATGCAGGGTCTTTATATGTTATAATAAGTTGATGGTCAAATATTGGATGCACTTTGTCATTATTGCAAACAGTATTTCACTTTCAGTCAGTTTTCTCTTGAATCTTGGTAGTGAGATTTAGAAAAAAACAGCTTTTGTGTGTAGTGGGCTTTAATAAAAAACTATCTTAGATTTTCTAAGTAGAAAATCGTGTTGTCTGCAAATCAATATTTTAACTTTGTTCCAAATGCTTCTTTTTCATGCCTCATTGTGACAGTGATTTTAAGATTTCTAATGCCATGTTGAACCACAGTGGCAAAAGTGGGCATCACTGTTTAACATCTGTTTTTAATAATGCTCTTAGTCAAAGCATTTCTGAGTTGCAAGAGACCTCTGAGGCCATCTAGTTAAACTTGTATTTGCAAAAGAAACTCTTTTATAATGTACTAGACAAGTGGTCATGAACCCTCAGTTTAAAGACATCCAGGGGGAGGTAACTCACCACTTCCCAAGGTAGCCCATTCCACTTGTACATCACTTTTTATTTGGAAGTTTTCCTTTACACAGAGGATCAGTTTGTCTCCTATCAACTTCTATCCATCACTCTTAGTACTTCTCCATAATATAAATATTAGCTAACAGTTTCAGATATGTGCTTTATCATATTATGGAAAGGTCATTTCATTCTTAGATTAACATAAATGAGTACTCTATGTGTTGAAGATTTACTCTGCAATAGATGATAGTTGCAGAAGAGTGCACTGGTGCACTCTATTTTTTTCCTTCTTGCTTCAGTGTTGATATAGCTGACCTATGAGGTTTTGTCTAGCTCCAAATCCATGAACCTACGATTCTATAATCCTTTGTTGGTTTCCAATGAATGGATGACTCCATATAGCTTTACCACTGGAAAGAACACCTTGTGGGAACTTTAAAATGACTGGTGGTCATTAATTTACTCAATAAATATTTATTAAGCATCTCTGTATGCATGGCACTGGACTCCAAAAAACTGAGAAGTAGATGTATCAGTGGCACAGTATAGCACTTATAAAAGTTGATTTAAAAAAACGTATAAAATATGCAATATTAAAATGGTCAAGTGAAAGAAAATTGGTTAAACTCATCAGATGCTGTGTCATTTGGGAAATTATTTGTTACACTTTAAAAACTGGTTAAAAGGATGAGGCTACAGTTGGGAGATCTGGGGACAAAGGAGATAAACATCTATTTATCTCTCCTAGAGAAAATTTATTTCTGTACAAATGTAAGGTTTACAAAGTTTTTCTTCACAACAATCCTTTGGGATATCAAGTGCAAATATCATTAGCCCCATTTTGTAGGTAAAGAAATTGAGGCTCATAGAAGGGTAGTGACTTGCCCAGGAATCCATTTCTAAAAAATATTTGGAATTCAGATTTTGAATTCTTGACGAGAAATCCTGTACTTATTCTACTAGGCCATACCACTTCCTTTGACATCACAGCTAATGTCATTTCACAAATAAATTAATTTAATAGTAACAGCTTCAGCAAACTCTACCATAGGTAATGATGGCATTTTCAAATACTAATGCAATATTAGACCTAGAAAATGAGAAACAAAACTGAACAAAACAAAAATAAAATGTACCATGTTTTGATGCAAAGGAAAATGGTATTTTATTTAGGAGACAAAGGACTGAAAGACTGATATAAATAGTTTACTTCATGAAATATGTGATGGTTTTGGCTAGATCTTCAGCTATTTACTCTTCTATAAATCAGCTATATTTCCATTACCAATAGAAATTATTTAAAGTAGTAAATTCCTTAACCCTCAGACACTTGGGCATTCTTTTACCCAAGAAATTTCTAAGAATTTTAATCTTATATGTGGCTCATTTATGTTTAACTCATTGACTGATTTATCAGTGAATACTCTCCCAGATAATATATCCATGACCAATAAAGCAGAGTAAGCACTCTGGAGTGAAGTCCCAGAAATGGAGGCAAAGGGACAAAGGAAAAGATCCACCTTAGAGACATCATTACAAAGTACCTCCTGATTCAGAAGCAATAAAGCCTTCCTCACCTGAATTTAGTCAAACAGAGGCTTCCAAATACAAACCCACCCAAAGAAGTTGACCTATGTGCAAGAGAAGTTAGTTACCATTTGGACAATAAATTTTAAAAAAATAACATGCATGCACATACACACATGGGGCACCCTGAGATTGTGCACTTTTAAACTATTAAAGCTATAAAAATTTAAAATTGCATTAATACCTCTGGGATATCTTGTATATGTACACACATATGCATGTATCTATATATGCATTGATGTACACATATACAAATTTGCATAAGTATGCACACATACATATATTTGAAGGAACAGATTATGAGAATGATCAGTCATTTATACAGGGCATCAGTCCAATCAAAGGCTTATCAACTAGTAATGTGCAATGTAAAATAGGCAAAAACATATCCTCAAGTATTTTCTTTTAAGTCTCTAACTTTAAGAGTTAGAGACTTTAAAGTTAGAGACTAATTGAAAAAGACAAATGCAACATTTTTCTTTTCATATAAGTGCTTCAAGTTCTGAACATACTGTTGAAGGGTACTTCTTTCCTGGAACTTCTGTTAAGGGTGGGTCGCTGTGGTCCCAAAACTCTAACAATGTATTATAACGCTATTATAAATAATACTATAATACTACAACAATGTATAATAATTCCATCCTGGAATGCTCTCCCTCTTCACCCTATGCCTCATAGACTCTCTCTCTTCCTTAAAACTCAACTCATTCACCCTCTTCTAGGTAAAGCTTTTCCCAATAGCTATTCTTATACCCTCCTTCCTTGCTTTGAATTTAAACACTTCATACTTAATTCTACTTTTATTTAGTCTGTATATATTTTTATACTTATTCATTTTTCATGTAAAAATACAAGCTCTTTGCAAGTAGGGATTGTTTCATCATTTTACTTGGATCCAAGGCTCTTGGCACAAGTTGGAGCTTAATAAATACATGGTAACTGATTGATTGGAAAACACAAGAAAACAATCAAAACTGAAAAGTTTCAAATGTGTTATGACCAAAGAAGAACCACAAAAAGGCACATCTGTGGACTTCTTTGCTGAGGTGGAGCGTTATAAGCATAGAACACTGCCTGCAGTATTATAATTTTATGCAACATGCATGGTTTCACTGAAGTTCTTCCCCCTCCCTTTTTTTGTTATAATGCATGGCTGGAGGCAAATACACTAAGAAATGTAGGTAATAGAAAAACTGAAGACATTATTAAAATGTATTTTAGCAAGAATCATTGTGTTGACTTTATTTTGACAGGTCCAGAGTTTCCTGTTTATTTTATGAAACAGCTGATTTATCTTCCAGGGGCCAGAGGGTGGGGAGGATGACGTTTTGCCTGAGCCTTCTCATTTTCCCTGTATCTTCAATGCTTACCTACAAAGCCTATGAGAAAAGTGATGAAGTTTTCCAAATAATCATGGCTAATAAATCACTTATAGAAATGAATTTCAACTCATTACAGATGAGAATGTATAGGTATTCTTCCATTTTAAGCAATTTCAATAAATGAAAACTCAAGTTTAGAAAAAAAAAAGATAAATGGGTGTGGGAGTGGTAAAGGAAATGATTACTCATTTTCTCAAGTCATTCTCCTTTCACAAAATGCTTCAACTTTAAATGGCATACTCTCTTAGCATATTAAAGATTTTTCTTTATCCCCAATTTCATCCAGAATGCACATAAAGTGTGAAGTATTTCACAGAAACATGAAGTCTTTTCTTTGAGAGAGCAAAGCATCTTCTGGACTCAAATTGTGTTTTACTGTGTAAAAAGCACTGCAGCTTATATAACCTTTATAGTGCCCTCTGCCTGTATCACCAGGCTCCACAGGGAGTAGGTGTTTAGTAAATGTTTTTCATATAATAAAATTGAATAAATGAATCGCTGTGAACACATCTTCCTCCCAAAAGCCTCAGACTAAAGGGTATTTAGCAATCAATGTGCATTTCTATACCTGTTGAAGCAAAGAGTGATCCTATCTTTTATGGTGAGTCTAAGAGCTGATGATAAGAAGAAAGAGTAGGTCTTGCTGCAGTGGTTCAGACCTATAGTATGTCCAGCTCAGTGTCTGTTCTCACACTGAGGAGCCAATGGGTTGTATTATGTGGACATCACACTGACTTCCTTGACATTTGTCCCAGTGGTTGAGAGGTACTTGTGGAAGGAAATTGGACTTGGTAATAGTTGTGTAAACTTGGTAGGTCTCAAGTTCTTTGGGCATATATTTTCTTATTTGTAAAATGGAGATCATACTAGTTGCAAACCTATCTCACAGGGCTGTTGTAAGGACCACATATATTTGAAACAGTCTGTAACACATTAAGTTCTGTGGAAATACACTTTTCTTTTCGACATCTCAAACTGGTTGTCCAGTAGACAGCTTAAACTCAAAATGTCCAAAATGGAACATGTTATTTTTCCTCCTTGATCTGAATTTCCCTTATGGTCAAGAGCACCAACATCCTACCATTCTCTCAGGCTCTTATCACCTCATATCTGGACTACTTCAGTAACTCACTGGTAGGTCTGCCTGCCTCAAGCATCTCTCCACTCCAGTCCATACTCCATTCAGTCACTAAAATAGTTTTCCTAAAGTCCAAGTGACCTAGTCAAGAAACTCCAGTGGCTCCCTACTGACTGAAATAACTGTGGTAAGGGCCAAAATCTCCATGCATCTTCTTCAAACAATCGATTAGGCTCTTGGCATTCGTGTAATTACTGGGGTCCTATTAAAGTTATGTGCATTCTTCAATTCTTTCTCCTTAAATCCATTCAGTTAAAAAAACACTATTTATTCTCATATGTCCATGATGTCCCAGGCACTGCATTTGATGTTAGGAAGGCAAAGCTAGCCAAGACACAACTCCCATTCTTAAGGGATTTAAAGAATGATGGCAGGGTGAAGGAGAAACAGACACACATCAGTGTGATCCACGACAAAAAGTGGTCTGAAATCTGCATCATGGCATCGAAGGGAGGGAAAGGATCTCACAGATCATTTAGCTCAACATGTAACAACAAAAATCCCCTGAAAAGTGCTCATGCTTTCTTTGCTTGAAGACCTTCAACAAGGGAGAACCCATCACCTCCTAAGGTGGCCCACGACACTCTGGAAAGGCTCAAAAACATCAGGAAGGTTTTTCTTAATTCTAAATCTATCTCTTCTTTGATTTCACCCATGGCTCTGAGTTGGGCCCTCTGGGACCAGGTTACTTTCTTTTACACATGCCAGCCCCTCATATATGTGAACACAGCTCTCATACCTTCCCTAAATATTTTCTTCTTTCTTTTAGATACCTTCAATTCCTTCAATAAATTCTCTTTCGATAAGAACCCTAGGCTGTCCCACTCACCACTTTACACTCTCAAGTTTGTGAAAATCCTTACTACAGCATGACACCTAGAACCAAAGCCAATGTGGTTTCGGTAAGGCAGAGTGTATTATAACTATGCACTGGCTAGTGCTGAACACCAGGTGTATCTTGATGTAACTTCACATTGCATTAACCTTTTAGCTACCATATAAGACTGACTCAAGTGGTTCAGTCAAGTGCCTCATATACACCATGCAAGGTGTTGGGAATACAAACATACAAGTGAAAATGTCCCTGTCCTCAAGAAGTTTGCATTCAATAAAGTGTAGATTATATATGTTCAGATCATCAAATTCAAGTTATATACAAAATGAATCCATAGCAATTGACCTAGAACTAACACCTTGAAGAATGATGAAAAACTTTCTGAAGGAGGTGATGCTTGAGCTAAGCCTTTAAAGGACCTAGGGTTTCAAGAAGCAGATTTGAGGAGGGAGAGAATTCCAGGTCATGGTGGGGGAGGAAGTCTTCATAAAAGCAGAGGCAGGAGATTAAATAATATACTCAGGGAACAGTAAGGACCCCCAAAAAGACTTGGGAAATGATTGGATTCACAGTGTTGGGGAGAGTGAGGAAGCAAGAATGACTCCTGGGTTGAATGTATGAAAAAAAGAAGTTAGTAAAAGGGGTGGTTTTAAGGACAAAGATAAGAAGTTCCTTTTTGGACATAACGAATTTTTGAGATACCCAGAGACAAGTATGCAATGGTGCCAAGAAGGAAGGTGGAGATATAGGAGTGGAGCTGAGGGAATAAGGAAAGCAAGGTGACTTGTAGAAATGTAAAAAGCAGAGAAAGACTGATACATTAAAATGTAAGTGAGAAATAAAATAAAATAAACAAAAATATATTAAAGCATAAATAATGTTAATTTGTGTCCAAGTCAATGTAGAGCTCAAAGTTTCTATCTGAGTTTGACACTATGTAGTAGGGCACTAGACTGGAAGAAAGGAATACCTAATTACAAAATAAATGCACATAAATCATCTGCATTTCTACATATTACTAACAAATCCCAACAGCAAGAGATAGAAAGAGAAATTCCATTTAACGTTACCTTAGACACTATAAAATATCTGGGAGTCTACCTGCCAAAACAATTCTAGGGACTATATGAACACAATTAAAAAACATTTTTCTCACAAATAAAGTCAATTCTAAGTAACTGGGAAAATATCAGTTGCTTGTGAGTAGGCCAAACTAACATAATAAAAATGACAATTTTACCTAAATGAATTTACTTATTCAGTACCATACCAATCAAACTACCAGAAAATCTATTTTCCAGAGCTAGAAAAAATAATATCAAAATTCATCTGGAAGAAGGAAAGGTCCAGAATATCAAGGGAATTAATGAAAAGAAATGCTAGGAAAGGTGGCCTAGCCCTACCAGATCTCAAATTGTATTATAAAGCAGCAATCATCAAAACCACTTGGTACTGGCTAAGAAATGTAGAGGAGAGGATCAGTGGAATAGGTTAGGTACTCAAGACACAGCAGTCAATGAATATAGCAATCTACTGTTTGATAAACCCAAGAACACCAGATTCTGGGATAAGAACTCACTATTTGACAAAAATTGCTGGGAAAACTGGATAACAGTGTGGTGGAAGGTGGGCATAAACTAGTGTTGAGACCATACACAAGAATAAAGTCCAAATGGATACATGATTGAGATATAAAGACTGATACTATAAACAAATTAGGGGAGCAAGGAATAATGTATTTGTCATATTTATGGAGAATGGAGAGATTTTTGACTAAACAAGAGATAGAGAACATTATGAAGTCCAAAATGGATAATTTTGATGATAATGAATTGAAAAGTTTTTGCATAAAACAATGCAAACAAGATTAGGAGGGAAGCAGAAAACTGGGAAAGAATTTTTACAACTAGTGTCTATGATAAAGGCCTCAGTTCTAAAATATATAGGGAACTGAGTCAAATGCACAAGAATACAAACCATTCCCCAGTTGATAAATGGTCAAAGGATATGAACAGGCAGTTTTCACAGGAAGAAATCAAAGCTATATATAGTTATAAGAAAAAACATGCTCTAACTCACTATTGATTAGAGAGATGCAAATCAGAACAACTCTGAGATACTACATCACACCTATAGATTGGCTAACATGACAAAACAGGAAGATGATAAATGTTGGAGAAGATGGGAGAGACTTAGAACACTAATTCATTGTTGGTAGAGCTGTGAGCTGATCCAATCATTCTGGAGGGCAATTTGGAACTATGCCCAAAGGGCTACAAAAATGTACATACCCTTTGACTCAGTAATATTGCTTCTAAGGCTGTGTATCCCAAAGAGATCATAAAAATGGGAAAAGGATTTATAGAAGCTCTTTTTTTGGTGGCCAACAACTGGGATCAAGGGGATGCCCATCAATTGGGGAATGGCTGAACAAGTTGTGGTACAGGAATGTACTGGAATACTATTATACTATAAGAAATGATGAACAGTTAGATTTCAGAAAAACCTGGAAAGATTTATATGAACTGATTCTGAGTGAAACGAGCAGAACCAGGAGAATATTATACACAACAACCACAATGTGCAAGGACTGTTTCTGATAGACTTAGCCCTTCAGAGCAATGCATGGACCTAAAACATTTCCAAAGGACTCAAGGCAAAACGCCATCCATATCCAGAGAAAAAACTATGGAATTGGAACTCATAATGAAGCAGACAGTTTTCTCTTGTTTTATGTTTTGGTTTGCTTTTTCTCATGGTTTCTCCTATTTGTTTTAATTCTTCCATGCAACATGACTAATATGAAAACGTGATCAATAAGGATGTAAGTGTAGAACCCATATAAGATTGCATGCCATCTCAGGGAAGGAGGGGAGAGGGACGAGGAGAAAATTTAAGACTTATGGAAGTGATTGTTGAAAACTGAAAATAACTAAATTAATTGTATTTAAAAAAGAAAGGAATACCTACATCAAATTCTATCTGAGACACAAAGTATGTGACTCTGTACAAACTCCTCTATGCCTCAGTTTTCTCATCTGTAAAATGAAAGGTTAGAATGATGTCTTTTAAAATCCCTTCCAGCACTAAATTATGATCATATAATATAAGAGAGAAATGAGGTGGTTGAAATTAGGAGTCAGTTCAGTAGAGATAACACTTTAATCTATGGGTCTGATATGATCACCAAGAAAAAGAGTGTTAGAGAAAAATAATGTCCAAGGAGAGAGTAGCTCCATGCAAGACACCAGCTCACCTAGGAAAACATATGCCCACAATCTGCCCTGGTGAGGACAAAGTCAATCTCAAACCCTCCTAGTCCTCTGGAGGTCAGAGAGTCATTCTTATAACTCATAGCCATCAGTTTTCTCCAATGGGACCTTTTGTATGTACTCTTAGTTCTAGGTCAGCAGCCAAGAAGAGGCCCTTTTCTTAACCACATATTATACCAAAAGGAAACAACTGCAGAATACCTGCACATGTTCTGAAGAGTAAACTCAGATTTCTCCACTCCATATGATCACATACTTCCAGACAAAGGCTTACCAAGTGTCTATGTTTACAGGACTGGGTTCTCATTGGTGAGTCTCCTGGTATACTAATATTCAAGAACTAAGTGACTGTGTTTTTCTATCACTCTGATGGGTTTATAGACTCTGATTCTGGTCTTATATTTCCCAAAGAAAAAATACTAATCTTTTTTGCTCAGGCAACACTCCTTATAGGTTTCAGTTAGTTGCCATTTCCAGGGCCTTTGCCAATGCTGTTTTCTTGAGGCATAGTGAGTGGGACTGCACATTAATGTTCAGGTATGTTTGCAGGGGCTGTATAACCTTGTGCATAATGGAGACTAAAACAAAGGTGTCAGATGTAGTTAAGAATGGGAGAGAGTCTTACAGAGTAGCTATGTGGATGGTCGTCATGTCCGATGAGAATTACATATTTATGAACTAGAATAACTTCATGCACTATTTCTTCTATTAAAAATCTCTTTTTTCCAAGAAATTCTGTAGTGTGTCAAAGGCAATTTGTTTGTTTAATTTTTAAGAGGACAGCTCATATGCCATCCTCATCCCCTTCACCTTGAAAATCTGATAGGTTAATCAATCTTTGTTGGAGGTCTTTAAAAACATTAATTTATTTAGTTGCTAGGACTGGTGATTACCACTGTAGAAGAGACTGCACTATCCTGTACGGTTTAAGCATGTTACAAAGATACAAGTTTGATAGGTTTTTGAAGCCTCTAACTGCTTGAAACACATCTTCCATTGTCATTAATCGATTGGCATTCTTTTGACTGTTTCCTCCACAATAACAGAGAAAACTTCATTACTACATTTCAGTGACATTTTAGATAGAATGAATACTGGAGAGACAGTAGATTGCCTCAGCTGGAGGAAAAAAGATAAGTAGATTTATATCTTTTTTGGATTTTTTTCTGCAACTCTGCAAAAACACAAACAGAATTATATAGCCAATCATTAAAACCCCTTTATTTTATTACACAAGATAATTCCCTTTTAACACAACACGGAGGATGTTGCAGTACTCCTCCGAGCCGTTCTCTTTCTAATGTTTCATTAAACTTCTTGCTTTGATCTAGCGTATTTTTTCTTTATTTCATTTGGAAAGCAAGCAAATGTCATAAGCTCCCTTTTGGAAAATCAGCCCGCTTTAAATCATGCATTCTTTATACAATTTTAGGAGGAGAATGGTTAACATTTGTAGCCTCATGACTTGCAAATGAAAAAAAAAATAATGCTTAGCAAAAGACATTAGAAGAACACATTCCCCATGAATCACACTGCCCTTGAAGGTGCAGCTTAAAAAAGCAGAGAAAGAGATTTGACACCACTTGGACTTGCAGCTTGGACATGCTGCATTAAACTGTTCAAAATTAATTTAATCTGAGCAAGAAGAATAATAGCCTCTCAGTTCAAGGCTTCTGATAGCAGTAATTTGCACTCGAAAGTACTTCCAAAGGGAAAGAATAAATGAAGGGCGACTCTCCAAAACTGAGTGAGCAAATGTATTCACTAAATGAAAGCCTCTTGATCACCCCGGAAAAGATCAGCTAGAAAAGTGACACATCCTATAGCATCTTGGTCAGGAATTTTCTCTGGCAACTGTTCAGTTGCTCAACGATGGAGCCACGTTCCTTTAGGGGCTGGTGATGAGGCTGAAGGAACAGTCTGGCTTCCGCTGCTACATTAAGCCATTGGCCAGGAGATCCTGGAGCTAGTGGCTTGGAAACTGACATTCCCTTTCGTGAATTTCTTGTAGAATATGTGAGCAAAAATGGAGCAGACACCTAAGACATGTCACTGTGGTTGTGGAAAGAGTGCTGGACTGAGAGTCAGAAGACTTAGACCCTGATCCCATCTCTGCCATGTACCAGCTTTGCGACCTTAATCTCTCTGGGCTTCAGTTTCTGTATGTATAAAATGAGGGAAACTGGACTGAATAGCCTCTGACACCCCTTTCATTTCTCGGTCTGTGACCCTGTTCCCAACCTTGGGCATTTACCTTCTCTGGGCCTCCACTTCCTCCTCTATGAATGAGGGAGCTGGATAAGGTGAGTCTGTGATTCAATGATTCACAAACCTGAGATGTAAAAGGGCCAAGTAGTAGAATAAGGAAGGAGTACTTAGAGAGTAATCCAAAACATCTGACTGATTCTTAAGTTTGCTGAGCCATGGAGACAGATGAGGCCCTTCACTAAGCACTGAGTCACCTAAGCAATTGGATTCAAGGGATAGTGAAAGTCTCAGACATATTTACCTCACAAGCTTTGGAAGAACTGCTTCCAGAAAGTTAAGCCACATTAGGTTTACTTAAGTGAATTAGTGAGCCATGCTTAAGACAGCAAGGCTCTCAGGGAATAGGGTTCAGAACAAACCTGCCCCCCTAAAAAAACAACAGAGGAGAAGTCTGAAGGGATAACACTGGCAAGAGACTTGATTAAAAGTAGATGGGAGAAATCCTATCAGATTCTTATCTAATGCCTCCTTAGTGTGCTGTCAAAAAAATTTGGGTTCTTCAAAGCTGGACAGTAGTGATATTTTGTGCCCCAGCAACTTCCCATGAATGTCTCCTAAGACCTGGAAGGATTGCAGTCTGCTTGGCCAGAGGGAGCAACTGCACCAAGGAAATTATGGCTCTGTTGAACGACTGAAATAGTACATCATGTCCCTAATACTATAGTGTAGTGTATGGAGCAGGGGAGGGAGTGGAGAGAAGAGGGTGGCAGGGGAAACCACGCAAACTAGCATTAAGAAACTGAATAAACATATACAGTGAAAAGAAAAAGCAACTTAATTTTGGAATATTTTCCCTGATGCCAATTGAAGTGTTTTCTCTATACATGGTGAGGAATTATTTTCCCTCGATTGGAGCTCTAATGGTGGTACACAGGTACATGCATGGAAATACAAAGAGTGAGTTTGCCCTGGTAGGACAAAGGTAAATTATGTATTAGTATTCACATTTTGTTTCCAATTCCTCAGTTGTATTTCTTTTGCAAATTTACAACAAGGAAAACCAAAAGGTCTTTTTAAATTCTCTGATACCACTTAATTTCTTCTGAATAATTTACCTGCCAGTAGTTATTTGTTCCATAATAATTCAAAGGAAGTTGATTATTGCAGTTTTTTAAGTGTCTCTAGGATTTATTCAAGTTTTAAGATAAATCAAGAGCCTTCAGGATATGAATCCACTTGCCCAGGTGCTATCAATCAGTATCATCAATTAAAGCACCATATAGGATTTTAAGTAGTTTAAAACTTGGAATCACAAAGCTTTGTGTTAATAGAGTTAGTATGAAAATTGTGAGAACTCAGGCAAAAGATTCACTCTTTCTCACTGATAAGAGTGCCAGAAAGTAGAAAACCAAACTGTAGTCAACATCCGTTGGACAACAAACTATGTGATTAAGGCAGAGAATTCTGATTAACTCTGACTCTTTCTGCCACTAATTGCACTGAAAAATAAAATCAGAGAATCACACATTTGAGACCTGCAAAGAACGTCAGAGGTCAACTAGTCCAACGTAGGGGGGAACCTCCACTGAAACCCACCTTATAGGTGATCATCAAGATGCTATCTTCCATAAATAGGCATGTTCACAATCATTGAGGCCTGATTCCATTTTGGCACATTTCTAATGAATAGAAATATTTGCTTTATATTAATTCTATGAACTGAGATGTGACTACTCATAACTTACTGCTTTTGGTTATGGTTCTGCCCTCTGGACTTACCAAAAAAGAAATCTACTCCTTCACTCCTGTAACTGCTTTCCTAGAGGTCATCAGTGACATCCTTATTGTCAAATTCAATGTCCTTATCAGAGAAATACAGAATATTCAGGCTGGAAAGGATTCATTTCAATTCAATGAAACTCAATTGAGTAGGAATTTATTAAGCACCTGTTGTGTATATGGCATTGCAGCATCAAGGCATATAAGTAACTATAACACAAGGTAACTGGAGGAGGGAGCAAAAATTAACAAAAAATAACAGAGGAAAATCAGTAAAGCGTTCATGTTGGAGAAACTACCAGGAATCAACACTAAAGGAAATAGAGTCTCAAAAGCAAAAATGAGGAGAAAAGGCATTCTAGGAATGGAAGACAGCAAGTTCAAATACACAGAGGCAGTAAATGGCCTAATGAGTTCAAGGAACTTTAGTGTAACATAAATTATATGGTGGGGAGAAAATACCAATACAAAATAAGGCAGAAAAGGTAAATTAGAGTTCAATTCTGTAGCATCTTATATCAGGCTAAGAAATGAGTATTCAATTCTAACTGGAATGGGAAGCCATTGAAGATTTAGAGCAGAGAATTGACATAGCTCTGTGGTTTAGGGAGATGATTTCAGCAGCTATGTGGAAAATGTGGAACAGAGAGAAAGAGCAGAGGCAGTAGAATAAATTAGGAAGCTGATATGATCATCCAGGTGAGAAGTAATAAATGTCTAAACTTCAGTGGTAGCTGAATGACCAGAGGGAAGGGAACAGGTACAGGAGAAGTTGTGGAGATAGGATTAATGTGATTCAGGAAATGATTGAATGTGAGGAATGAGGGAGAGGGGAGAATCAGGGATTACTCTATTGTTACACACCTAGATACCTGGGAGGATGATGGTGTCCTCAACATAAACAGAAAAGATGGGGGAAGAAGGGGATAACGTCCATTTTAGACATCTCATCTTTCCTCTCGTCTTTCTTCTCTTTTCCTCTTTTCTCTCTCCTCTCCTATTTCCTCTCCTTTATCCCTTCCTCTCTGCTCTCATCTCTCATCTTTCTTTCATCTTTCCTCTCGTCTTTCCTCTCTTCTCTGCTCTTTCCCCTTCTCTATCCTCTTTCATCTCCTTTTTCCTTTCCTCTTTGTTCTCATCTCTCATCTTTCCTCTCCCACTTCCCCTCCCCTGTCCTCTAGTCTTTCCTCTCTTTTCCTCTTTTCTCTCTCCTCTCCTCTTTACTCTCCTTTGTCATTTCATCTCTGTTCTCATCTCTCAGCCTTCCTCTAGTCTTTCCACTAGTCTTTTTTCTCATCTTTCCTGTCATCTTTCCTCTCACCTTTCTTCCCTTTCCTCTCCACTTTCCTCTCATCTCTCCCCTTTCTTTTCTCTTTAACTCTCTTCTCCTCTTTTCTCTCTCCTCTCCTTTTTCCTCTCTGTTGTCTTTTCATCTCTATTCTCATCTCTCATCTTTCCACTCATCTTTCTGCTTGTCTTTCATCTCGTCTTTCCTCTTGTCTTTTGTCTCATCTTTCCTATCTCATTTCCTCTCCCCTGTCCTCTCTTCTCCTCTTTTATCGTTCCTCTTCTCTTTCCTCTCCTTTCTCCTTTCCCCTCTGTTCTCATCTCTAGTATTTCCTCTCATCTTTCCACTTGTCTTTCCTTTCATCTTTACTCTCTCCTTATTCCCCTACACTCTCTTCTTCTTTTTTTCTCTCTTCTCTTCTCTTTCCTCTCCTTTGTCCTTTCATCTCTGTTCCTGCTTGTCTTTGTCTCATCTTTCTTGTCATCTTTTGTCTCGTCTTTCTTCCCCTCTTTCTTCTCATCTTTTCTATCTTCTTTCCTTTCCCTTTTCCTCTCTTCTCCTCTTTTCTTGAGTTTAAAATGCTTATGGGGTAATAAATCACATGGAGAGATCCAGCAAGAGTGAATTCAGGAGAAATTTATGTGTAATGTATAGAATTTGGAACCATCTGAGTAGAAGTAGTAATTGAACCCATGGAAGCAAATGAAATACCAATGGGGTGTAGAAAGAGTTGAGTGTCCACTGGAGCCACTCCTGCTCATGGGCAGACAGATGAGTGATATTTCAACAAAGACAACCAAAGAGGAACAGTCAGATAGGGAGAGGAATGAAGTCAAAGGAGAAGAGTATCCAGGTAGCATCTGGTCATTTGTATTCAAAGGTACAAAGAAATTGTCAATTATTGGAATAAAAAAAAGTTACAGAGGATGGAAAGAAGCATTTGTAATCTATGACAGAGCAGTTTCAGAAGACTGGAGATGGACAGGGGAATTAGAAACCACTTTATAAGGGGTTGAGAAATGGAGATGGTGAGAAAGTGGAAAGGGGAATATGCAGACTTTTCCTTCTAGATGTCTAGCACTGAAAGTCAAGAAAAAATAAAGGCTGATTGAGGGCAAAGCAGGGTCAACTGAATGTAGGGATATTTTCAGGTTGGAAGACATGAGAGTGTTTAAAGAAGCCAGTAAATAGGGAAAGATTTAAGAAGTAAAAGAGGGAATGATTGATCAGATAAGTTTCTGCAGGTGGTGGAGAGGGATGAGATAAAGGGCACAAGTATTACAGGATCACAGAATACAGAACTAAAAGAAACCCTAAAAGTCATATAATCTAAAACATAATTGTCCAACAACATCCTCAACAAGAGGATTCACCTCCTGACTGAGACCTCAAAGACAAGGCGACCCATTCCACCTTCAGGCAGCTCTTCCTTACATTTGTACATAAATGTGCCTCTGCAATTTCTACATACTGTTCCTAGTGTTCACCTTCCAGGGTCAAGCAAAAGAAGGCTAATGTATACCAATCCACATCCCACCTTTAAATACTTTAAGACACGTCCCACGTCTCCTCAATGATATTGCCAGGTTAAATATTCCTAGTTCCTATTATCTAGTTCCGGTACATAGCACGATACCTGACAAATATTAGGAGCTTAATAAGTGTTTATTAATTACTGATTGATTGAACTTCATCTTCATATCCCTTTCCCTAAAAATGATTCTTATTCCCTAATTCTAATAATATCTTCTGAAGGTACAAACCAGTTTGTCTAACTCTGTCCTAAACTGTGGCAGTTCAAACTGAACATATTACTCCAGATACAGCCTGTCCAGAGCTAAGTACAATGGAATAAGGATCCCTTACATTTTGTATTCTAATCTTCTTTAAATGCAACACAGAGACATTAGCTATTTTTACACTGTTGACCTATACAAGACCTAAAAGCCTTTAAAACTATAAAAGTCATTAAAAAACATTTTTAAAAACTTTGCATAGAAATAGCTGAATAACTATATTTTCTCCCATCTTCTATATGTGGAGTTGCTTTTTTGAACCAGAGTAGAAAATTTTACATTTATCCCCATTATTAGATTATTTGTATTATTCAGCCATACATTCCAGCTCAGAGTTGGGGAACCTGTAGCCTGGAAGCCACATGTGGCCCTCTAGGTTCTCAAGTGTGACCCTTTGATTGAATCCAAACTTGATAGAATGAAACCCCTTAATAAAAAGATCTGTCCTATAAAATTTGGTCTCAGCTAAAAGGCTGCACCCAAGGACCAAAGAAACCCTGTGTGGCCTTGAGGCCAGCAGCTCCCCACCCCTGTCTAGCCTAACAAGATCTTTTTGATTCTGTATTCTGTTATGCAAGATAGTGGCCACTGGCCCTTCAATCCCTAGTTTCATGGAATCTACAAACAAATAGGACATCTTTGCCTCTAGCCAAACAACTTTTAAACACAGAAACAAGGAAATATCCCTAAGGTACTCCATTGGAGTTCATCCTCCAAGTTAACACTGACACTGTCATAATGCCAATTAATATAGCAGTTAGACTTGGTTAGAAATGTCACCTAATGCTCAGAGAATGAAGACAGTTCATTTTCTTACCCTGTTCAGATCTTTAATATCCTTATTTTGTTATATTTTCTATCCTTCCCAACTTTGTACCACTGTGTGATCAACATGTGATAGTCTTCATTTTTCATTAAAAAAAATTTTGAAGAGGATATAGCCCATGGGAGGGCACTAGATCCTTCCTGCAAAAATAAAATCAATATTCATTCCAGTTGTTCCACCAGTGCTGAATCCATTTCACTGTCCAGGCATCTCTCCATTTTGTCCATAAGGATGTCATGAAAATGAAATAGTTCAGGTAGCATGTCCCTTTCTCCCCCTAATCCAATTTGTTAACACCTTGGTAAATTTGAGCTACATTTTATCTCTAGTACTCTCCTGATTGGCCCATCTACTAACTTGTTCAAAAAATGAAATATAGTTTGATATGAATTTCAATTCAATAAAAAATCCCTTTACTCAGGGGCTACTATGCCCAGCACCCTATGCTAAGCACAAGAGATAAAAAAGTAAACAAGAATACA
>CM053775.1:31220578-31243285 GCA_028658325.1 Potorous gilbertii
GCTCTCCCCTCTAGACACTTTCTGTCAGTGACTTGTGAGGCTTGCTCCATGGTTTATCCTTTTCCACTGTACCTCGTTTCCAGAGCAATGTCAATTAATAATAAGTAAACAGCAGCTGACATTTATATAACATTGATATGTCACACATTGTACTAAGTGCTTCACAATAATTATTTCATTTGATCTTCACAACAGCCCTGGTGATTTATTATTCCCATCTTACAGATGAAAAAACCAAGGCAAATAGAGGGTAAGTGACTTGCCTAGGTTCACATAGCTAGTAAGTGTCTAGCCTCAGAACTTTAGTATTCCTGATTTCAGGTCTGGCACTCAGTACTCCAGTCATTGCACCACTTAACACTGTCCCATGGTAGGACCCTTTCTCCTTCAAATACTAGATCATTTTCCTTTGTTTGGTCAGTTGCTTGTCTGCTGTATTTATTCATGACAATCTGAACTTATTTACTAGGTCTGGAGGTAATTTTTCTTCCATTTTTATTTTTTTCTGTTGATGCATCTGTTTATGTTCAAGCACTTCGAGTTTTCTCCTTCTTGAAATCTTTGGTCCTTGTAGTCTTTCCATGCCCATTTCCTTATCACTCATTTCCTGATTCCCTCCCTTCTTATGGTGGTTTCCTTGGGGTTTGGATCTCTAAGTGTCTAATTCTTCTCCCTTGACGGGCATTTCACATTTGGGTGGTCAAAACCCTAGTTGGATGTTGTACTCTTTCCTGCAGTTTTGGGACACAACACAGCACCACCCTAGTGACCTGTCCTACTTCCTCTCTTCCTCAATTCTCTGTCCTGGCATTATAAGTTCAGTGCCTACTTTTCCTGGTCCTGACAATTCGCAGCTTTGTGGAACTGATTCTTTCAGGTTACAGTCTCTAACAGATGTTTACTTCTGAAGGATTGTGGCCAAACTGGATGTTGAGGCCTAAGCAAATTTCCACAGCTTGGATGTGGGGTTTCTATGACAATAGAAAGAGGGAGGGTTGGGTTTTGAGGTTGTGTTTTGTTTTACTGAGTCAGATTACTTTTTGTAATCAACAAAATATAAGAACAACATATATTTTCTCTGTAACTTTCAAGCAACTGTATAATTGTAAATATATGTTCTACTGTAAAAATGTCACCTAAGGAAGCCTGACTCTTTCTTTCTCAAAATTTCATCAGGAATGTATTTGGAAGTTATGTGGATTACTTTCCTATAGATTTTTATAAAGATAAGAAAGTAGGCATATTAGTCAGTAGGTATTGATGATCTCCTTTTTTCTTAGTAGCATTATTCATGATTTTTTCCCTATTCTGCTGGTCAAAAGAATCCTCAATTCTCTCAAGATCATATCATCTCTAGCACATTATCTTCTTCATTCACATTTAGTTTAAGGGATGGGATACTAGGAGTTGGGGAGATCAGGGAAAGCTTCGTGTAGAAATAATGCTTAAGTTGCATCTTAAAGGAAGAAAGGGATTCTCTGATGTCAAAGGGAAAAAAGAGTATATTCTAGGAATGGGGGACAGGCAGTATAAGGCCAAGACAATGAGAGATGAAGTGTTATGTGTGAGGTACAAATAGAATGCAGTTTGGCTTGATCATAGAATAGGGAAAGTTGAGTAATATAAAGTGAGACTGGATAAACAGGTCAAGGTCAGGATGTGAAGAGCTTTAAAAACTAGAGAAAGGCATTTATATTTGATGATAGAGTCAGAGTACCTGGAGTTGACTGAATAGGGTCAGAACTAGAACTATGCTTAAGAAAAATCACATTCAGAGCAGGGAGGAAGATGGATTGAATGGCAAAAAGACTTAAAGCAGGTAGATCAATTAGGAAGCTGTTACAATTATTTAGGCAAGAGGTGATGAAGGCCTGAACTCTGGTAGTAGCACTACGATGAGAAAGAAGGGATCAACTGTGAGAGGTGTTATGAAAGTGGAAACAGAAAGATTTAGCAACAGACTGGACATGTAGGTAAGGAAGAGTTAGGAGTTGTGTGACTTCCTCTGGTTCTGTTCTGCAGTATGTGAGCAGGAATGGAGGAAGTAAATTGTGGGAGAACTTAAAGGCTGGTGAATGGCAACTAGACAAGGGACAAGGGATTCTACAGTGGACGATAGTGCTGAATTTATTTTGTTAACTATTGGTTGAGATTGGAGAGGAAGAGAAATGAAGTCAAAGCAGGGTAATAGTATGAGAAAGTACTGCTAGATCTTAAAAAAGGAAAAAAATGGATTTAGGATGGGTAAGACAAGGTATGAGAAGGATGATAAGAAGTTACAGCCAAGTAGAATATGAGAGTTTTTAAATTATGGAAGTACAGATTATTAATAGGCAATATTGTCATATAATGTGTGACCTTTCCAATGTGTGGCTAAGGTAGGGTGAAGGAGTAGATTATGGGAATTAAGGATGGTAAGGAAATGAGGGTTGTAAAAGTTTGAGGGAGCATTAGCACAGATACTGAAATACCCTATTATAATGGCAGGAGTAGTGGAGGTGATGAAGACGGTGAATGAGCTGCTGAACACTTTGGCAAAGAAGGGGAATAAGCTAAGGGTCACCATGCAACAACCACCTTCAAATACACTGGGAACTAAATTTTACATTATGAACATCTAAGAAGGAGAGGCTGTTGAATCATGTTGGTAAAGAGAAAGAGTCTGGAAGTAGAAACGGGGATCAAAGAATATTTTACTTTTCACTGGAAGAGAGTGGATCTATACTGAACTGTTAAATTACTGGTGATGATGTTACATGACTATGACAATTTCACTCAAATGGCTCATTGCTAGATAGGGTATAGGAAAAAGAAGAAGTAAGACTCAAGAAAATTAATTCAGGAAGAACAACTTGGACTGAATACACAAATGAAAAAATCTAAGTGAAGGCAACACAATTTTAAAAGTCCTAACAATGTATTTCAAGAGAACTTAAGGAACTATTTCAAAAGGAAGGATTTTTATGAGGTAGAGAAGAGAGAAGATTTAGAGGACAACAACTCTCAATTCTTACTCCTACTTTCTATTCTCTAGAAAATCTTCATGAGAATATCATATTCATCTATCAATGGTACCCTTAATGAAAATATTAGAAGAGGACATTCAGGCTTTGAGAAGAGTCTACAGCTACAGACACAACTAAGGAGTCCAAAAATTTTTGTTCTATTTGTTTATTTCAAAACATTTGCATCAGAAGAACAAAGACAATTCTTAAGGGCTCCCCTCATACAAGGTGTTCCAAATGTAAAAATTATACAAGAATTTATGGCAGATACAGGATGTCTATACTCAGTTTCCTTTCATCATCTCAAAACATCAAGACATGCACTGAATAAATTAAAATAATAAAAGGGGGAAAAATTAACCACAAAGCAAAAAACAAACTGAAACAATAAGAATAAAACCAAAAGGAGGTGTCAGTATAATGAATATAGTTTATGAGGCTAGGGAAAGTTATCCAGCATCCCCCGAGAAAGAGCTATAATAGCAACAGTTAGCCCTAAAAAAACTAATAAAACAACTACAAAGTCCCTTTAGAGTGCTTTAAAAGCTAAATAAGCATCAAAGGAAGGAAAAATAATGAAAATTAGGGGAAGCAGAGCCAAGATGGCAGAGTAAAAGCAGGGATCTACTACAGCTCTCTCACCAAATCCCTAAAAAACTGTAAAAAATTATGCTAAACAAATTCTAGAACAACAGAACCCACAAAATGACACACTGAAACAAATTTCCAGTACAAGACAATCTGGAAGGTCGATGAGAAAGGTTTATCTCAGCAGGCTAGGAGCAGAGCACAGGTCAGCAATGAGCCACCCTGGTGTGGACTGAGCAGGAGCAGGCAATATAGAACTGAATTATTGGCAGTGGCCATGGATTCCTGACTTCTCAACCCACAAACATTAAAGAGAGTTTCAGAGGTCAGTGGAAAAGGTCTCTCACCTGGCTGAAAGGAGAGCTTGGTCCAACTCAGTCCCAGCCCTGGGCCAGCCCCAGCCCCAGGGCAGCTAACCCACTGCTGAAGCTGAAGATGCTTTTGGAGTCTTCCACTTAACAAAACTCAAAAGTTAAGTAACTGTCTGGGAAAATGAACAAATGGAGGAAAATGACACAGATTACAGATTATTACCTTCTCAGTGAAGAGTTATTTTCTTATATCACTGGTGAAGAAGAACAAAACATACAGTCAGAAGAAGATAACAAAGCCAAAGCTCCTGCATCCAAAGCCTCTAAGAAAAATATGAATTGGTCTCAAGCCACGAAAGAGTTCAAAAAGGATTTTGAAAATCAAGTAAGAGAAGTAGGGAAAGAACTGGGAAGAGAAATAACAATGATACCAGAATATCATGAAAAAGGAGTCAAAATCTTGCTAAAGGAAATGCAATAAAAATGCTGAAAAGAAAAACAACTTTAAAATTAGACTAACCCAAATGGCAAAAGAGGTCCAAAAAGCCAATGAGAAAAATGTCTTAGAAAGCAGAATGGTCCAAAGGGAAAAAGAGATCTAAAATAGCTCCCTAAAGAAAACAATTCTTTTTTTTTGAATATATGATTTATTTATACTTTGGTTCTTAACATTCACTTTCATAAGAATTTGAATATAAAATTTTCTCCCCATCTCTACCCAGCCCCCACTCCAGGACAGCATGTACCCCATCTACACCTTCCTCCAGCCTGTCCTCCCTTCTATTACTCACCCCTCTTCCATCCCCCTTCCCCTCTACTTTCCTGTATGGCAAAATACATTTCTATACTCCACTACCTGTATAGCTTAGTTTCCAGTTTCATGCTAAAACAATTTTTAACTTTCATTCTTAAAGCTTTGAGTTTCATATTCTCTCCCTCCCTTGCCATCCACTCTCACTGAGAAAACAAGCAATTCAATATAGGTCATACATGTGTAACAATGCTAAGCACTTCCATAATAGTTATGTTGTAAAAGACTAACCACATTTATTCCATTCTCTCCCCTGACCTGTCCTCCCACAATAGTGTTTACTTCTGATTGTCCCTTTCCCCACAATTTGATGTCCCCTCTATTATCTTCCCTCTCCTATCCCTTTCCCCCTTGCCTTCCAGCCTAGTAAAATAGATTTCCATATCCAAATGAGTGTGTGTTATTCCCTCCTTAAGCCAAATCCCATGAGAGTAAGGCTCACTTATTTCCTTTCATCTACCCTTCTTCCCCTCCATTGTAGAAGCTCTTTCTTCTCTCTTGTATGTGAGATGATTTACTACATTCTACCTTTCCCTTTCTCTTACTCTAAGCACATTCCATTCAATAATAAATTTTATTTTTTTGAGTATTCTCCCCTCAGCTCACCCTGTGCCCTCTATGTGTGTGTGTGTGTGTGTGTGTGTGCATGCGCACCCATGCATCAGGAGGAGCAAGACCAGAGCAGGCCTCAGGGGTGGAATCCCCAGCAACTACAGAGGTTTTCAGATCCCTCAATCCACAGGCACCAAAGGCAGTTTCAAAGGTCCATGAGAGGGCTTTCCAAACTTGGTGAGAAGAGAGCAGGGCCCTCCCCTAGCCTCAGTCCCAGATGGTAACAGCATCAGCAGTAGCTGCGATGGCCATGGCCACAGCAAGTAGCAGTCACTTTCCATTGTTGGAGCCCCTAGCTTAAAGGCCCCAGCGGGAACTGAACAGCTGATCTGAATCTCAGCCCAGAGCAAGGTCCTGGGGCATGGCAGAGGTGGAGGTGCCTAAGGAGTAAACTCGTCTCTCTTGATTGTGCCACAATGGAGGAACTGAGAACTTTTAGGTCCCCAGAGTATACCCTACTTTTGAGAAAGGACCCAAAAGTCAAGCAACTGGTTGGAAAAATGCCCCCAAACAGGCAAAAATACAAGAGTATAGAAGGTTACTTTCTTGGTTAACAGGAATTTTCTCTCATCCTTTCCCCTGAGGAAGAACAATGCTTACCAGCAGGGGAAGACACAAAAGTTAAGGCTTCTGCATCCCAAACATCCAAAATAAATATGCAATGGTTTCAGGTCATGGAAGAGCTTAAAAAGGATTTTGAAAATAAAGTAAGAGAGGTGGAGGAAAAATTGGGAAGAGAAATGAAAGAGAGGCAAGAAAATCATGAAAAGTAAGACAACAGATTGCTAAAGGAGACCCAAAAAATGAGCATTAAAATAACACCTTTAAAAGTAGGCTAACTGAATTGACAAATGAGGTCCAAAAAGCCAATGATGAGAAAAATTCTTTAAAAAGAAGAATTAGCCAAATGGAAAAGGAGGTTCAAAAGCTCACTGAAAAAAATAATTCTTTAAAAATGAGAGTGGAGTTCAGGGAAGCTAATGACTGCATGAGAAACTATAAAATTACAAAACAAAACAAAAAGAACAAAAAAAAATGGAAGATAATGTGAAATATCTCATTGGAAAAACAAATGACCTAGAAAACAGATCCAGGAGAGACAATTTAAAAATTATGGGACTACTTGAAAGCCATTTTCAAAAAAAGAGCCTAGACATCCCCTTCCATGAAATTATCAAAGAAAACTGTCCTGATATTCTAGAACCAGAGGGCAAAATAAATATTGAAAGAATCCACCATTCATCTCCTGAAAGAGATCCAAAAAGAGAAACTCTTAGGAATATTGTAGCCGAATTCCAGAGTTTCCAGGTCAAGGAGAAAATACTGCAAGCAGCTAGAAAAAAACAATTTGAGTATTATGGAAATACAATCAAGATAACACAAGATCTAGCAACTTTTATATTAAGGAATCGAAGGGGAATATGATATTGGAATATGATACCAGAAGTCAAAGGAATTATGATTAAAACCAAGAATCACCTACCCAGCAAAACTGAGTATAATACTTCAGGGGGAAAAAATGGAGCTTCAGTGATATAGAAGACTTCCAAACACTCTGGTTGAAAAGACCAAAGCTGAATAGAAAATTCAACTTTCAAATACAAGAATCAAGAGAAACATCAAAAGTAAACAGGAAAGAGAAAACATAAGGGATTTATTGAAGTGGAACTGTTTACATTCCTACATGGAAAGATGATATTTGTAACTTATGAGACTTTTCTCAGTATTAGTATAGTTGGAGGGAATACACACACACACACACACACACACACACACACACATATATGTATCTATATCTATATGTATCTATGTATGTGTGTATATATGGAGTCAGGGGAGAGAGAGAGAGAGAGAGAGAGAGAGAGAGAGAGAGAGAGAGAAGGAAAGAAAGAAAGAAAGAGAGAGAGAAAGAAAGAAAGAAGGAAAGAAAAAGAAAACGAGCGCACAGGGTAAGAAATGTAGTAGGAGAAAGAGAAAGGAAGAGGTAGAATATAGTAAATCACCTCACATAAAAGAGACAAGAAAAAGTGAAGGTGGAGAAGGGGAAAAAGAGAGGGAATAAGTGAGTCTTCCTTTCATCAGATTTGGCTTCAGGGGAAAATAACATGCACAATGTATTGGGTATGGAAATTTATCTTACACTACAGGAAAGCAGTGGAGAAGAGGATAAGAGAGGGTGGATAAGAGAAGATATGGCAGATTGGGGGAAGGTATAATCAGAAATAAACACTTTTGCAGAGGGATAGGGCAAAGGAGAGAAAGGAATTAATGGAGGGTGGGACAGGATAGAGGGAAATAAAGTTAGTCTTTCACAATATCACTGTTATGGAGGTGTTTTGCACGACCAGAAGTATAACCTTTATTGAATTACTTGCCTTGTCAATGAGGATGGGTGGGGGGGGGGGGAAAAGGCAGAGAATGTGGAACTCAAAGCTTTAAAATGAATGTTAGAAGTTATTTTCACATGAAACTAGGAAATAAGACATATAAGCAATGGGGTATAGAAATCTATCTTATCCTTCAGGAATAGAAGGGAAGGGGATAAGGGGTGGTGGTGGTGATAGAAGGGAGGGCAGATTGGACGAAAGGGCAATCAGAACACAAGCTGTCCTGTGGTGATGGTAGGGAGGACATGAGAAGAAAGTTTGAAATTCAAAATTGCGTGGAAGTAAATGTTGAAAACTGAAAATAAATAAATTTATATGAAACAAAATAATGAAAACTAGGTCAGAACTCAGAGCACACATAAAATAATTCAAAATGGAAAATGCAAACAAATCATAGGGAAATCTCACTAAACTAGAAAACATACTACAAAATATATTACAAGATTCATAATGCTAAAATGCAAGAATGGAAGAAAGAATATCAGAACAACATCACAAAAATTAACAAAATTGCAACACTTGAGATATTTACAAAACAAAACAAATAATCTTCAATGTAAAATATGACCATACAAGATGATAATTACTGATATTTGTGTGACTGAGGAGTAGGGAGAGAACCAGTAGATGAAACAACAAGGCTGAATGACATTTTAGGAAATTATACAAGCAAAGTAGTCAATATTAAAGAATATTGCAAGTCAACAGCAGGAGATACTTCAGATATCAAAGAAAAAGTCTGAATTATGCAAGACTATTCATCAATGATGTGAAAATAAAGAAAAGTTTGGAATATGATATTCTGAAAAATATTTTATGCTAAATTAACATACCCTGCAACATTCAGCTTAACCATCAATTAAAAAAATGGATTTGAAGAATTTGAGAAAAATTTGAATTATTCCTACTGAAGAAATCAGAGGTAAACATGTGACATGCAAGTACATTAACTAAAAGTAACAAGAACAATAAACAAGGTCACATAACATGAAAAGCCTACACAGATAAATCAATTTTTATAGGCTATAAAGAGGGCAGGAAGCTAAAGACTTTTAGAAGTTTACCTCCCTAAAAATAAAAGAGAGAATAAAGAGAAAATATTTTTGGTCAAAGCTATTCAAGTCCATCAAATACAAGTGCCCTACAGGGGAGGAAAAAGTAGAGAGGGAGAAAAATCAAAATAAGTACATGTATCTATGTCTGTCTGTCTTTCTATATTTTTATACATACATCCATATACAGATATACCTATATTTACATGCAAACATATGTGTGTATATATACCTACATTTACATATACACACACATAGTATAATAAGAGGCCATAGACTAATATTTATATGATTTATAGGGCCTGTGCCTGTGACTTCATTTGAATAGGGACTTACTAGATGTGGAAATTCCCTGTTACACTAAAAGTCAGTACTTTCTCTGAGATTTATGTTTTACAGAGTAGCCTAGAGCAGTGAGTCATTAAGAGACTTTCCCATGTCATAAAGTCTATATGTTTCTGGGTTTCTTCTTGGCTTGAAGATCAGCTTTCTGTCTTGTACATCATGCCCTTGATGTTGGAATTGGATATCAGAAACTAAGATTATTCAAAGAAACAGATGACAAGATAGAAAAAGAGTAGTTAGCTACCAAACCAGGGCTCATATGTGGGCTGGACAAGGGTCGAAGCTTTTTCAAAGTCCCATCTTATCAGAAGATCATTACAAGTACAGGGAAAGCATGAAAGCATGAAGGAAATCAGGAAAAATCCTAGAGGAGGCAGAGAAAGAGAACCTTAAAGGATACTACCTAGTCTGACTTCTTCTTTTTGTGGATAGTGATAGTGAAGATCAGAAAGGTAGAATAGCATGTTCCAGGTTGTGGGTTGTGAAGATACTAAGTATGGATTCAGCCTTAGTCCCTGGTTACCAAGTCCAGGGTTCATTCCATTGCATCATTCCACCTCCTTGGTGAATTAATGTTTTCGGTTATGAATTTCATGCAAACAATGAAGTGTTGACCTAGAATCATAACACTTGAGCAACCTTTGGAAGTTGTCTACCATCAGGTTTTTCTTCATGGAGCCCCTGACAGTCAAATCATCTCAGAAAGTCCTCTTGTTTTGCTTTTCAACACATCTGGAGAAGAATTTCTAAAACATCATCAAACAATTCAATGTGTTTTATCTTTATGATCTATAACAGGGATTGGGTATGGGAGAGAAAATAATGGAATGGTCACCAATCAATCCTGATAATTCACTGTTCTCCATTTCAAAACGCTGACACTTGGAAGAGTGGGAAAAGACTAGATAAAAATGAAGGGAGGGAAGACAGGCTTGTACCCACTAAAGAGTGAGGCACTGGGATTTAATTTGCTAAAAGAAAGACAAGAGCATCAATCTCAGTCATTTCCAACTCTTCTCAACCAAAATCTTTCATTCTTTATTTTAAATCTACCTCTTCTTTTTTTATTCTACTATGTAAAAGTATCAAAAACTTACTCAGCTTCACTCATGATTCATGATTAATCCCCTTTCTGACCCTAATCCCTTACACTTTTTCTTTTGTACACTATGATTCCAATTCTTTTACTTTTTTTATGGGCTTATTCCCTACCCATATCTATTCAAAGCTGTGATACTTCCCTACAGGGACCTTCAATAAGATTCAGAACATTCTTTAGTAACTACCACTAATAAATGCTACTACCTGTTCTTCTGGACATTAAGAGAGAAAGGGGACTGGATATGAGATTTCATTGTTACAGAGTGCTCCAAGGTAAATGTGTATGTCAGTATATGCAGATATGCATATAAATGTGAACAGATTAACAGCCAGTATACAATATGCCTTACCTGGATTGAATTCACATTAAGGGTTGGAGAGTCTGCTTCTGAACATGCATAAAAATGTGACCTTTCCCCTATTTCAGAGCATTTGCAGGTATTCTTTAATTGTTTCCTTTCAGCTACCTGAGTGATAAGGAAGGAATGAATGCAGTAGTGGAGTAATGGAATGTATATAAAAAGGGTTTGAAAAGACAGTCAATCTCTTCTTTGAGACTTTAAAGGAAAGAGAAATGATATGTCATAGACAGGGCAGGGTAGTGTCTTTGTTTTTAATATTATTTTTTATGAAAATGATCAACACCACAGACTAGTTATTACCATATATGTAGTGGGACAAAGAGGATTATACATTAAAATGTAGATCTCTATTATATTTACGTTGTTTTGCTTCTTAAATACATAATAAAATTAATCAATAGCTTTAAAGCTGCCCTACTTATCTGGCTTTCCTTCTCTTTTCTCTCCATTAAAAAAAATACTGCAATGGTTCTAGACTTTTCATTATTTACTTTTTGTTACTTGATCCCTAACTCCCCTTGGTATCTAAACCCCATGGAAAAGAAAAGAGAAAAACAGAGCCCTTGTAGAAAATATATGTAGTCAACAAAATAAATTCCCATACTGGCTGTCAGCCTTATTATGCATCTTGAGTCCTGTACCTGCCTCTCAAGAGGGAAGTAGTATCTTTATCACCAATCTACTGAAAATGTGGCTGGTTATTGCATTTATGAGAGTTCTCAAGTCTTTCAATGTTGTTTTACTTTGTAAGGTTCTTATTTTATAAATAGTTTTCCTAATTCTGCTCATCTTACTCTGCATCAGTTTATATAGGTCTTCTCAGGTTTCTCTGAAATCATACTTTTCACAATTTCTTATAGCATAACTATATTCCATTATGTTCACATACCACAATTTGTTTAGCCATTCCCCAGTATATAGGTTCCCCACTATTTTCTAGTAATTCACTACCATGAAAAGAGAAAAGACTTTGGGGGGGGCATATTTGAGCACTCTTCCTCTTTCTTCAATCTCTGGGTCTAAGGGAATATATGCAAGGTAGATCAAAGGATTTGGATCAAAGAGCATGTGCAATTTAGTGTCTTTATGAGAATGGTTATAAATTGCTTTACATATCGCCTGAACCACTTCACATTTCTACACAAGGCAGGAGGGGAACAGGTTCTCTAGTAGGAGAACATGGGAAATAACAGTGGATTTTGTGATACTTTATATAGTCTACACTTTTTTCGAGAAAATAAAAAATATTCACAAGTAAGATATTGTTATTCTGTGATCAAGAAATCATGGGGTAAGTTGCTTGTTTTTTAATTGGTGTGTGTGTGTGTGTGTGTGTGTGTGTGTGTATTAGCACTATTGTCACACTACAAGAATCTACTTTCCACTGTGTCCTATAGCCCTTCTAACAATTATAGTTGTTCTTTTGCTGTCATCTTAGTCAATTTGATAGGTGTGAAGTGGAAGGTCAGTTGCTTTAATTCGCATGTTTCTAATTAGTGATTTAGAGTATTCTCACATAGTTGTTGATAATCTGGTTTCTTCTTTTAAAATCTGCCTATTCATACACAGACGTAGATGATTTATCTATTGAAGGAAAGGGCACTTGTCCTAATAAATTTGCATCAATTCCTTATAGATCTTATATATGAGAACCTAATCGGAGAAAATTGCGGCAAAGATATTTTCCCCATTCCCTTTTTAGTTTCAAATGCAATGTTTTTTTATGCAAAAGTTTTTTAAGTTTTATTATATAATCAAAACTCTCCATTCTATCTTCCTTAATCACATCTGTCTCTTGTTTGGTCATCAATTGCTCTCCTCTTCATTGACTTGAAAATATATTTCTTCTTTGTTCCTTTAATTTGTTTATATTATCATCCTTTACGTCTAAGCTATGTATTCACCTGGAGCTCGTACGGATATTTGGTATGAAATGCTACTTTATCTCTTAATGTCTGCCAGACTACTTTTCCATTTTTTCAGCAGTTTCTACTGAATAATGAGTCCGTACCCCAGTAGCTGAAGTATTTGGTTTATTGAGCGCTAGGCTATTAGATTTATTTGCTTGTTTGGGCAGTGTTTAATCCATTCTGCTGACTAACATATGTAAAATACTAAATTAATGCTAGCTTTTATAATAGTCACTATGGTTACACCACTATTATTATTTTTAAAGCTAATTGATATCCAGTTGATTGACATTTGGTAGAGGTTAACTATTTCAATTATATTATGGGGAACATCTCAGTTGGGAGCTACTGGAAAAACCTGAGCCCCTTACAGTTCCCCTTGAACTCTTGCTGGCACAGTGATCAGCTGTTCTCTGGGGATAATTAAATGTAACAAGTCCTCAGACAGATCATTTTATTTGTCTCCTATGTCGGCCAAGAAGGAATAATTAGACTCAAACATGGAAAAATTGATTGGTTTAAGACTGAGAAAGGAGTACGACAAAGCTGTATACTGTCACCTTATTTGTTCAACTTTTATGCAGAGTCCATCATGTTAATTTCCAGACTGGATCAGTCAAAAGCTAGAAATAAGGTTTCTGAAACAAATATCAACAATCTCAGATATGCAGATGATACCACTCTGATGGTAGAAATTGAAAAGGAATCAGGAACCCTCTAGATGATGGTGAAAGAGGAGACTGTAAAAACTCAATTGAAGCTTAACGTAAAAAATAGATAAATAAAAACTAAGATGGTGGCAACCAGTCTCATCACTGGTAAATAGAGGAGAAGCAGAAGCAGTATCAGATTCTATATTCTTGGGCTCAAAGATCACTGCAGACAGTAACTGCAGTCATGAAATTAGAAGATACTTGGTCTTCAGAAGGAAAGCAATGGCAAATCTGGAGCATGCTAAAAAGCAGAGACATTACCTTGCTGACAAAGGTTCATATATTCAGAGCTATGATTTTTTGAGTAGCAATGTATGGCTGTGAGAGTTGAACTATTCTTTACAGTCCAACTAATGCTAAGCCCTACACAATCAATGCTTTTGAATTGTGATGCAGAAGACTTTTGGGTCTCTTGGAAAGCATGGAGATTGAATCAGTCAAATTCAGGCTCTTCACTGGAAGGTGAAATAATGAAGCTGAATCTTTTTTTCCCCTAATGAATATTTTAAATTAAATTCGTTTATGTCCAGCTTTCAACATTCACTTACACAAAATTTTGAATTTCAAATTTTCTTCCTATCAATCTTTCAGATTGTCTTGGAATGGAAATTTGCTTCAGTGTGTCATTTTGTGGCTTCTGCTACTCTAGAATTTGTTGAGTCATTTTTACGGGTTTTTTGAGGGGTTTGTGAGGAGAGCTCTAGCAGGTCCCTGCTTCTATTCTACCATCTTGGCTTCACCCCTTCCAATATGAAGCTAAATCTTAAATACTTTGGCCACACAATAAAAAGATGGGAGTCATTGGAAAAGACGTTGATTTGGGGAAAGATTAAAGTCAAAAGGGAAAAAGAATGACAGAGGATGAGAAGGATGTATAACATCATGGAAACAAGTAAGATAAAATTGAACAGATTTCGAGAGACATTGGAGGATAGAAGGGCCTGACACACTATGGTCAATGGGGTCTTGAAGAATGAGGCATGACTAAAGAAGAACAAAATCAATTTGACTCTTTACATGATGTCACATAAAGTCTTCTAATAATGTAATGCATAAATTGTCTTCCTAATTAGAGGGTAAAAGCTTTGATAGATAGAATGCTGTTTTCTACTTATTTTACAGACAACACAGCATCTAGCCCAGCACTGACCAGAAAGAAAATTAATACCTATTGACTTGACTCACAAATAAAACTAAATATGAGAATTTACACAAATGAATTTTTTATTCCAAAAATTAGGAAAAAGGGGGAGAATGAAGAAAACTCCCTAAAATAAGGAAGAGATATTGCTCTGAAAGATTCCAAATCAAGCATGTGGCAACATGGCATAATAGAAAGCAAAATGTAAGAAAAAAGTAGAGAGGTCTTAATTTGGACTCTTCAAGATCAGCAATTTAGAGATTATACATAAAAAAGAAATTGAGAACACAACAATCATCAAGTCCTTGTCCTTTCTTACCTTTAGATCGATGAACACACAAGACAAAAAATTACTTTTTAGAGGTACAGATTGTGTCTCTGAAACAAGGTCATTCTTGGAAATGGAAAGAAGAATTTAGCACTATCATACATTTAAAGTTTGGGTGTTCAAATAAAGTTCTGGCATCTATCTTAAAATTAGTGGCCCTCACCATGAATATTGATATTAGGAACAACTCCTCTGCTGTGGTTCCAAAGGAAGGAAACAATAACAAACACATACTTGTCAGCCTCTGCATGCCTTTGTACCATGCAATCTGTTCTCACCAAACATAAATTAAATTTGAGAAATTAATTTTTTCTAAATAAAAATTATTCACTGGATTACTGGATTCATTTTTAAACTATTCATCACAGCTACTTAAATTTTAAACATTTTTGGATGACAGACTAAACTTCTTATTTTTGTTTTATCTATAATAATGGTGAAATTCTGCTTATCCTGTGATTCAATTAATATTCTTGTGAGAACTTTTTAGAAATCCATGAAATTATATTGCTATATAAAAATGCAAGAATTTTGATTAACAGATCAGAAAGGGCATATGGAAAGAATACTATGGGGTAATCCTAATATCCCATACTAGTCATGAAACCAGTTTTAGTCCAAAGACTGAGATGATTCAATCACATTGCGCAAATGGCTTGTTTTAAAGTTATAGTATTTGGCAAAGATGAATTAAAGAAAAATGACTGATATTTTAAGAGATATTGTACTTTTCAGGAACATTTTTACATATTGGCAGTTAGAGCGTAGTGATGAGGAGAGAGTCATGTCCCTCAGATGAAAATTAAGCATGAATCTTGGAGAAAATCATTAGACAATATAAGATCAATGCTCCCTCCACATTCCTATCCCT
This sequence comes from Potorous gilbertii, assembly GCA_028658325.1. Taxonomy (NCBI): domain Eukaryota; kingdom Metazoa; phylum Chordata; class Mammalia; order Diprotodontia; family Potoroidae; genus Potorous; species Potorous gilbertii. The sequence goes on from CM053775.1 coordinate 31,236,116, forward strand.
CTTCTCCCATATATAGTAAAATCAGTATAAGATGTGGTTGATTTATTCCCAGGAAAGAAGAAGGTGTTAGCTGGATTTCATACGTATATAGGCACTGTTTCCTCATGTCTCAATGTGTACATTCTTTTCTATGTATATAATAAATATGCATACATATTTAAAATATATTTTAAAATTTTATTTTCAGTCTCACTTAACTATAATGAAATTCACATGAGAAATGTAAGCTAATTATTAAATTACATAGCTAATTTAGAAAATTAAAAATAAGAAAATACAGTTAATTATTTTTAAAAAATCTATTTTTTTCTTCTGAACCTCCATGTTTCTTCCTTGTCCATGTCATTCTAAATTTCTTTGGCATAAGGTCACTCAAAAGAGGGCAATGTGTCAGCTCTTCTTTAGTGAATAGAGAGATGTGAAAATGAGAAGAAAACCTGAGGAAGAAGATGGGTTGACTCTGAAGCACAGAAAAAGACAATGTAATGGACCAATGAATTCATTCCCCCTGGTTGTTTCTAAAGTGCTACCAATCTTTCCAAGTTCATAGTGACAACAGACCCAGGGAAGACGTCATCATAAACGATGTACATGAATATTGGACTTTAGAGCTGGAATGGATATGAGTTTAACCCTTTCATTTCACAGAGAAAGAAAGGGAGGTCCAGAGTGGAAAAGTGACTTTCCTAAGGTTCATGTAGTAGTAACAAGTTTAAGATTGAAGCACAAGTTTTCTCCCTCCAAATCCAATGTCTTTTCCATTGCAGTGAACTGCCTAGAGTGTTTCAGGTTTCATGTCCTGCCCCTTTGATAAGATGTTGTTGTTCAGTCAGTCAGTTGTGTCCAACTCTTCATGACACCATGGAGCATACTGCACATGAGGTTTTCTTGGCAAAAATACTAGAGTGGTTTGCCATTTCCTTCTCCAGTGGATTAAGGAGAACAGAAGGTAACTTGCCCAAGGTCACACAGCTAGTAAATATCTGAGGTTGAATTTGAATTGAGATCTTCCTGACTCCAAGCACAGTATTCTATTCACTGAGGCATCTGACTTTCCCTATTGGATGAGATACAGCAAAGTACTTCTTAAGGATCACTTCCTGTATAAGAAAAATACACTATGATAATATTAACCTTCATCATTCTCACATAACATATTTATCTCCATCTGGATTTAGGCAAAAACTCAAACCGCTTTGTGTGCAGAACACCATGGGGAACAGATTCCTGTGCCATGACATTAGTGCTAGTGCACACACACACACATTAATTTAAAAATAAATTCACCACATGCTTTGTCAATGATGGGCCAGTAGCATCTCATTTGTGTATACTTTCTTTTTTCTTTTATCTTTTCTGAAGAACATAGATCTTATTAGTTATTACCAAATCTAATGGCCCTTCTTATGCCCTCTTACTGGAGATCCTTCTTGACCATTGTTAATATTACCATCTTTTCTTTTGTTTTCTGTGACACTGAACTGTGCTGGGTCACTTCTTTTCTTCGGTCATTCCTACTGTCTTCTCTTCTGTATTCTATTCTTGCTGCATTGGTCTACACAAAACCTTGTATTTTATTCCTCACATTTTCATAGCTTCACTTGCATGACCGAGAACTAAGTATGTAGAGGAAATCAGAGGATCTAAACTGTTTATCACCTTAGAGTTTATCTAGATTTTGGTAGCTAGTTGGTGCAGTGGATACTGACCTGAAGTCGAGAATACTTGAGTTCAAATCATGCCTTAGAGGCTTATTAGCTTTATGACCCTAAGTAAATCATTTAACCCCCTTTTCTGCTCAGCTTCCTCATTTGCACAATGGGAACAATATCTTATACCACACAAACTTATTGTGAGGATCAAATGAGTTAACTTATATAAAACATTTGTGAATCATAAAGGTCTATATGATAACTAGGCTTCTAATTAGTGCAAACACCTCATTTTAATGGAGGAGAAAACTAAGATTCTGAGAGGGAAAGTAACAGACTCTATAGCACGCAGCTAGCAAGTAGCAGAAATCCCAGTACCTTTAAGTTCAAATTCAGTGCCCTTTTTATTATACTATTTCTGAAGCCCTGACCTGTTCTGACTTGTATTGGCAAATATCCATAAATCATCTTTATTTGAATGCTCCCTCAAAATATTGTAATGTTCCTGGTTTGTCTTATTAATTATGAGCACAGATGAGCCAACAAACTGCTTTATTTTCTTGAAATGTTCCCTTCCCCTTGTTACCCACATACAATTAATACTCCAGTCCCATCCATTCTGAAATGCAGGTGGCATCTGTGCCCAATGCTCTCATTCACCCCTTTGACCCAGGCTCCATTATCTCTTAGCTAGACTACTGCAAAATTCACAACCCGTGCTCCAAATTGGAATCTTCATCCCCTCCATGTCTGATTATGGCAACCCCTCAGCATACCCCTTCAAAAAAAAAAACAATAATAAGATTTCCTTTACTTTTCAATACCTTTCAAAGTCAAAACACCTTGGCATGACAATCAGGCTCCAATTAAACTTTAGGGCTGAATTTTTCATTACGGTAGATTTCCTATTCCCTGAGTACATACCATAGATTCCTACTTCAGAAGGCTGTATGCCTATTTCAGCTTGATCAGTTTTTTGAATTTCTTATTCTCCTTGGATTCTTGAGAAGTTTTTTTTCTTTTTTTCTCTTCCTCACACAGTAGGTCCTTAATAACTGTTTACTGAAATAAATGACTGACCTTAACAACCTCTGGGAAATAAGAGTATTCTTTTTTTTTTACCCTTTAATATTGATTTTTCCTAGTTCCTTGCACTTAACATGCTCAAGGAATGCATATGAAACTGATAAAATTATACAATCAATCAACATTTATTAAATGCCTATTATGTCATACCTTGTGCTAAGTGGGGGGAGGGGTGAGAAGAGAAAAAAAAAGAGGCAACAGACAGTCCCTACCTTCAAAGTGCATCACAAGTGAATCAAATATGGGAGATAAGATTAAAACAAATAAATGAATTAATGAATTAAATAAATACACTATATCAATAGAAGACAATTAACAGAAGGACACAACTGTGATTTAGAAGGATTGGAGAAGCTTTCTCTAGAAGGTAGGATTTTAGTTGGGGTTTAAAGGAATCCAGAAAGGTCAGAAGTCAGAGGGAAGGAAGGAGAGTGTTCCAGCAAAGGGAAATACCCAGAAAAATGTCTAGAGAACACAGACCAACATATATTATATACCAAGATAAAGTAAAATTGGTGTATGATTTAGACATAAAGGGTGATATCATTAGTAAATTAGGGGAGCATGAAAAAAATTGCCTGTCAGATCTATGGATAAGTGAAGAGTTGATGATCAAATAAGAGGTAGAAAGGATAAAGAGAATTAAAATGGATAATTTTGATAACATAAAACTATAGTTTTTATACAACCACAACCAATGCAGCCAAAATGATAAAGAAAGCAAGAAAATGGTTAAAATTTTTACATCAAGTTTCTCTGCTAAAGGCCTCATTTTTCAAACATATGGGTAATGGAATCAAATTTATAAAAATAAGGACCCTTAGGAGGCATAGTATACCTAGCATAGCACAATATTAGCTAAATGAACTCCATTAAAATAGAAAAGGTCACAAAGATAGCAGCTGATCTGGGGTTTCCAATGCACTTGATGTTTCTTAAAGAGATTTTTATGCTGGAAGAGAGGTTCACTGTAGAAGTCCTAGTGGTAGGAGTTGTTACGTTTTTAAGGGAATATGCTGAGTGTTGATTGATCCAAGGCTCAGATCTTTATTTCCAGCACAAGTGTCTCCACTCCAAACTATCCTCCTTTCAGGCACTAAAGTGATTTTCCTAAAGCACATATCTGACCATGTCACCTCCCTAGTCAGTAAACACCAGGGGCTATTACCACCAGGAGCAAATACAAATGATGTTTGGCATTTAAAGCCCTTCATAACAGAGCCCCCTTTTAAGTTTCCAGTCTCCCTGAAGCTTTATCTTATCAGTTCCTTGGATTAGAGCCAAAATTAGGGCTCTTTGCCCCAGGATACCAATGTGAGAGGAGAGGGGGGCTACAAGATATTTGGGAAGACTCCTTCAAGGAGGAAAGTTAGGGATTCTAAGAAGTGTGAATGAGGAGGAAGTACATATAATCTCCGTATAGGGGGGTAGCCAATGTATATATGGAGGTGGAAGATGAATGACAAATTTAGATACAGAAAGTAGGCTGGTTTAACTGAAATAGAATAAACAGAAATAAGCCTAAAAAGACAATGAGCCAAAAGCTGTTAGAATTAATAAGAAATTGTTGTGAATTCAGTTGTGAAATTAATAGTTGTGAAGGGCTTTAAAATCCAAGATCAATAGTTTGTATTTTATCTTAGAAATACTAGTGAGTGAGAGGGGGACTGGAGCCAAGATGGCAAAGTAAAAGAAGGAACTTGATTGAACTCTCCCCTCAACTCCTAAAAATGACTCTAAACAAATTCTAGAGTAGCAGAACCCACAAAATGACATAGTGAAACAAATTTCTAGCCCAAGACAACCTGGAAGGTCGACAGGAAAGGTCTATTGCACTGAGCTGGGAGAGGAACAACACGTAGCGCAAAACATGCCAACACCAACAGGCCCCAGAAAACCCAAAGAAGGCCTCAGGGCACTGAATCACTAGCAACTGTGGCAGTTTCCAGACTTCTCAACCCACAAATGACAAAGGAAACTTAGAAGGTCAGTAGGAAAGGTGTATTGGATTTCTCAGCCCACAGATGATGGGGGGATCAAGTGACCGATGAGAGGGGGATTTCATGGATCTCTTTGCTACAGCTGAGGCACAATTCTTTTGCTTTGTCTGTGCTTAGATCTCAGTTGCAGTCTTGAGTGGCAGTCCTGGGGTGAGGAGGAGCACTGATGTGGTGGAGCTTATGGTGGTTGTGGAAAGGGAATCTTCCTCACAATTTCAAGGCAGAAAAGAGTGCTTGTAGTCACTCATATATTAGAGCACAGGCCAGGAGAGGAATAAACACCTCTTCTTTGATCATATCACCTTGGAAGAACTCAAAATTTATAGGTACCTAGAAGTATCCCTGAAAATAGTTGCACAAAACCCCTGAAGTTTGGGGCAGTACACCCTCCACACTAGAGCAGAGCCTTACCTTAACAAAGAATTAAAAAGTCAAGTAATTGACTGGAGAAATGAACAAATAATGGAAAAAATCCTCAGACTACAGAATCTTACTTTGGTGACAAGGAAGACCAAAAGATACAACCAGAAGAAGACAATAAAGTCAAAGCTCCCACATCTAAAGTCTCCAAAAAAAAAATATGAATTGGTCTCAAACCATGGAAAACCAGAAAGAATTTTGAAAATCAAGAAAGAGGGAGTCCATGGTGATTGCAACAGCACCAGTAGCTACTTCTGGGCTCTAGGACCACAGATTGTGGGGGGAATCGAGCACCTGATCAGAGTGAGATAGCAATGATCTCTTTGCTGGTGCTAAGGTGGTATTCTTTTGCTTTGCCCTGTTTAGATCTGGATTGCAGTCCTGGGTGGTGGTTCTTGAGTGAGGAGTAGTGCTAGTGTGGTGGAACTTGTGACAGCAGTGGAGAGGGAGTCCTCCTCACAGTTCCAAGGCAGAAAAGAGTTCTTGAGGTCACTCACAGACCACAGCACAGACCAGGAGAGGAGTAAACATCTCTCCTTTGATCATACAAGCTTGGAAGAGCTGCAAATTTGAAGGTCCCTAGAAGTATTTCTGAAAACAGCAGCAGAAAAATCCCTGAAGTGTGGTACAGAATCCCCTTCCCCACCCCAGAAACAGAGAACTTAAAGAGCTCAAAAGTTAAGTAATCGGAAATGAGCAAACACTGAAAAAAAAATCAGACTACAGAATCTTACTTCAATGACAAGGAAGATCAAAACATACAACCAGAAAAAAACAACAATGTCAAAGCTTCTACATCCAAAGCCTTCAGGAGAGGAAGGGGACAGATTGGGGGAGAGAGAAATCAGAAGCAAATACTTTTGAGGAAAGACAGGGTCAAAGGAGAGAATAGAATAGATGGAGGACTGGATAGGATAAAGAGAAATACTATCTTTCACAACATGTTAAAAATTGTTTTTACATGCATTTGGGAAATAAGATATACAGGCAATGGGGTATAGAAATCTATCTTGCCCTACAGAAAGGTATTTGAAATAGGTAAATGTTGTCAAATAATACTATTAGAAAGATTATTTTGGCAGCTGTGTGGCAGAAAGATAGGCAAATAAATTAAATAAATAAATTGGTAAATAAAGATTGAAAAGACTGAAAAGAAACTGGAAATCAGGAGTCCAACTAGGCAGTTCTTGCACCAGTCTGGGAGAGGTGTGGCCTAATTTCTTAGCAAAAACAAACAGAGGAGGGTCAGTCTGGCCTGATGAGCTCTTGAGTAGTCATGCAGGTTCTTCATGATCATTGCTTCTTTTCCTAGATGTCTGAAAACCTTAAATCTACTGCACTCTGAAACTGGGACTTCACTGAGGCCCTGCCTGAGGGGAGGCCCTGCCTGAGGGGAGGCCCTGCCTGAGGGCTCCTCTGGACCCTCCTAGCTTGAGAGTGGTTAGCATTACTAGCTGCTGCTATTTCCCACCCAGCCTGATGTCTTTTTTTCTTGACCTCATTAAAGGAGCCATATCCTGGCTACTTCTTAAACAGGCCTATTCAATGAATGGGCATTGCATCACCCTAAGTGAGTGCCTGCAAAGACCTTGGCCTAAAGGGCCCAAGGTCTCTCAGTGTATCCTGGGTCATCTCCAGTCATCCTGAGGAATATCAGGTCTCTGGATTCAGATGGCTCTGGAGGAGAAGTGAGGCTGGTGACTTGCACAGCCCTCTCTCACTCAAAATAAAGTCAAGTGCAAGTCATGTTATCATTTCTCTGCTGGCGTGGTCTTCTTTGGCAACAAAGGGCAAACATAAGATGTTTGCAAACTACCCCTTTGGTAATAATAGGTTCTAGGACTTGTCTAGGAATAAAAGTCAAGCTTACTTATATTATATATTATAATATATAATATATATTATAAAATATATATTATATATTATAATATATAATATATATACTTATGTGTACTTTCCATATATATAATATATAATTTTCATATATATTATATTATTCCATTATTATTTCC
>CM053775.1:31243785-31261285 GCA_028658325.1 Potorous gilbertii
TTAGGGAAAAAATGGAACTTCAATGAAATAGAGGACTTCCAAGCATTCTTGTTAACAAAACCAGATCTGAATGGAAAGTCTGACTTTCAAATACAAGAATCAAGAGAAGCATGGAAAAGGTTAACAGGAAAGAGAAACTCTAAGGGACTTATTAAAGTTGAACTGTTTACATTCCTACATGGAAAGATGATATTTGTAACTCATGAGACATTTCTCAGTATTAGGATAGTTGAAGGAAATACATACATATATACATAAATGTATGTATGTATATGTATATATATATATGTGTGTGTGTGTGTATATAGAGAGGGGGGCACAGGGTGAGCTTAATATGAAGGGATGATACTTAAAAAAGAAAATTAAGTGCTGAGAGAAATGTATAAGAGAAAGAGAAAGGGAGAGATACAATGTTGTAAATCATCTCACATAAAAGAGGAAAGAAAAAATTTTTACAATGGAGGGGAAGAAGGGGAAAGGGACAGGGAATAAGTGAGTCTTACTTTCATCACATTTGGCTTCAGGAGGGAATAATATACACACTCAATTGGGTATGGAAGTTTGCCTTACCCTACCGGAAACAGGAAGGAAGGGAATAAGAGATGGGGGATAACAGAAGGGGTGGCAGATTGAGGGAAAGGGTAATTGGAAGCAAACACTTTGTAGAGGGAAAGAGGAAGAAAGGGGAGAATTAAATAAATAGAGGGTGGGTCAGAACAGAGGGAAATATAGTTAGTCTTTCACAACATCATTGTTATAGAAACATCTTGCATGACCACACATGTATAACTTTTATCAAATTGTTTGCCATCTCAGTGAGGGTGGGTGGGAAAGAGGCAAGGGAGGGAATGTGGAACTCAAAGCTTTAAGAATGAATGTTAGAAGTTGTTTTACATACAACTAGGAAATAAGACATATAGGCAATGGAGCATAGAAATCTATCTTACCCTATAGGAAAATAGAAGGAAAGGGCATGGGGGCCCTGATAGAAGGGAGAGCATATTGGGGGAAAGGGTAATCAGAATACACACTGTGCTGGGGTGGGGGTAGATGGAAGATGGGGAGAAAATTAGAAATTGAAAATTTTGTGGAAGTGAATGTTGAAAACTGAAAATAAATTTATATGGAAAAAAAGCTAGGGCTGTAGATGGTCAGAGAGTGAAGTCACCCAGAACCACAGGTACAGGTTGAAGCAACTGTTAGCACTGTCTTCCCAACTTTACAGATGCTTAGCAGATGTCTCTACAGAATGAAAAAGTCCTCTGCCCTAAGTCTTTAACCAGCTAGTACATCCTTGGAACACTGACTTTGGAGCATAGGCATGTGTCTTGTTCTGTCTCTTTCTAATTACCAACTCCAGGCCTTTCCTGGATGAAATATTCATGTACAGTCCACTGCCAAGCTGAACTTGTGGCAGAGTCAACTGCAAACATTATCATATTAAAAGCAATTCAGTAACATGGTTCATGCCAACTTAATAAAAATGTCATTTCCAATATGGTTTAAGAGTACTAGTTTAAGAGCTTTTACAATCTAGGACCACCATGATGCATTTGCTATCCACAGTATATTTCAAGAAACCAAACTGGAAATGAAAGGGGAAAAGGGTTGAACTCAGACATAGAGCTCCAAAGGAGTGATAAGGCATTCATAAAGCATTTGTATGATAAGATCGTGAGAATAATCCTGGAAAACAGAAGCCAGCCATTTATTTACAGAGTGTACCTAGAGAAAATATTTCCATTTATAGACCTATTTATACCCCTAATCTCTCATTAACTACACAAAAACAATTATGGCTGTTTTATTCCCTTTCCTTTTCTGTCCAGTCCTCTCTTCTTCTTTCTCCTTTTTTTTAGGGGGGGGGGTGAGGAGAATAATACAGGAGCATAAATGTCAAAGCCTGATAGCTTGATACAAATGCTCTCAGTTAAAATGCATGTTTTTCAGATGGTTCAAGTAGTTATTCATCTATACACAATTGAGAGAAATAACTGATGTGAATGGTGGCATTTCACCAACTGCCACTGTTGGCATCTTTCTAACCAGTGGGGCAGAGGCTGTGTTTATTTTTTGTCTTTCTATTCCTAATGCTTAGCACAAAGGCTGATACGGTGTAGGTAGATAATAGATGCTTGTTGAAAAGAATCCAATTGAACTCTTTTCTGTTCTTTACTTTCTCCATTTTAAATAATTTATTTTTTCTTGCACTGAAGATAATGCTATTCAGTATATTTTGACTTTCTTAGTTTGTAATATTTTTGGAGGAAAACCAAATTTAAGATAAATATCAATTCATTCTGCAGGGAAAATCAAGATATGTAGCACCCAAGACCAAATAAATTGAGGCACTAGAGAACAGAGGGCCATATGATCCTTAATATATGGCAGATTGGGGTAGAAACTTTCCAAACCAACTTCAATGTATGAAGCTTATGGTGTTTCATTATTGACTCAACAACTTACAGGAATAACAGTGTTTAATCAATATAGTGAAATGTTCACTTATACAATTCAGCCATCACAGACTTGTAACCAGAATCATATGTGCTTGGTTTGTCTTAAAAAAAAGTAAAAATGCCAATACCATAAGCAAGAATAAAGTTCAAATGGATACATGATCTAATAAGACTGATATTATAAACAAATTGGGGGAGCAAGGAATAGTGTATTTCTCAGATTTATGGAAAATGGAGAAAATGTTTGGCCAAACAAGACATAGAGAACATTATGAAGTACAAAATGAATAATTTTGATTACATTAAGTTTAATAATTTTTGCACAAACAAACTCAATGCAACCAAGATGAGGAGGGAAGTAGAAAACTGAGAAAGAATTTCTACAACTACTGTCTATGATAAAAGCCTCATTTCTAAAAGATATATAGAACTGAGCCAAATGTACAAGAATACAAGTCATTTCCCAATTGATAAATGGTCAAAGGATATGAACAGGCACTTTTCAGAGGAAAAAATTAAAGCTATCAATAGTCATAGAAAAAATGCTCTAAATCACTATTGATTAGAGGGATGCAAATCAAAACAACTCTGAGGTACCATATCACACCTATCAGAGTGGTTAACATGACAAAACAGGAAGATGATAAATGTTGGAGAAGATGTGGGAGAGGTGGAACACTAATTCATTGCTGGTGGAGCTGTGAGCTTATCCAACCATTCTGGAGAACAATTTGAAACTAAGACCAAAGGGCTGCAAAAATGTGCGTACCCTTTGACTTAGCAAAATCGCTTCTAGGACTGTATCCCAAAGAGATCATAAAAAAGGGAAAGGGTCTCACATGTCCAAAAACATTTATAGTAGATCTCTTTGTGGTGACCAAAACTAGAAATAAAGGGGATGTCCAACAATTGGAAAACAGGTGAACAAGTTGTGGTATATGAATGTAATGGAATATTATTGTGCTATAAGAAATGATGAACAAGAAGACTTCAAAGAAGCCTGGAAGGACTTATATGAACTAATGCTGAGTAGAAGAAGCAGAACCAGGAGAACTTTGTACACAGCAACAACCATAGTGTGTGAGAAATTTTTCTGGTAGACTTAATCCTTGATAGCAATACAAGGACCTAAATAGTTCCCAATGGATTCTTGAGGCAAAAAGTAAATCCACATCCAGAGAAAGAACTATGGAATTGGATCATAGAATGAAACAGACCATTTTCTCTCAAGTTACGCTTTGTTTTGTTTTATGGTTTCTCCCATTCATTTTAATTCTTCTATGCAACATGACTAAGGTTAAAATGTATTTAAGAAGAATATATATGTAAAACCTATATAAGATTGCATGCCGTCTAGGAGAGGGTGTAGGGAGGGAGGCGGGGAAGAATGAGAGGGAGGGGAAAACATCTAAGATATATGGAAGTGATTGTGGAAAACTAAAAACAAATAAAATTTTAAAAAAATTAAAAATTGTTTAAAAAGCAAAAACAGATTTTATTGGTTTTCTTTGCATTTATGCTGAAAGACAAGGTGATAGAAAAAAATTAATGTCAGGATTTTAGAAATCTACCAATGGACTATTTATAGTAATATAAAAGGGAAAACAAGAAATATGGCACATCCATCATCTCATTCTTCTACAATTAAACATTTGGCTATATATTGTGCTGATGACAATCTGGCTACTGATTTATATATTTCTTTTAAATTAACAGTTTAATTATAATAGAATCATGTAAAAGGAAGTGTATCGTGGTGAGAATAGAACAGCATTGGGAGTCTAGGAAACTTGGGTTTTATTCTCAAATTAGCCATAGTTACTGAACATAGGACATATTCACCTTTAGGGACTTAGTTTCTTTGCCTGTTAAATGAATGAATCATTTTGGATTATGCTTAAGTTCCTCTTTAGTTGCATATAATGTTTTAAGGCAATCATACAGTTTTGAAAGTAATGGTAAGTGAGATTTTCAGGGGCAGAACCAATATGACAGAGTAGAGGAAGCATTTAGTTAAGCTTTCCCTCTATTCTCCTCCAAACAATTTTAAAATTGTGCTTCAAAGCTAATTCTTGAGTGGCAGAGCCAACAAAAGGTTGAGGTGAGATATTCTTCCGATCCAAGACAACTTAGGATATCAGAAGGAAAATTTTGTGATACAGGAGTAGAAGCTATCCAATAAAATGGAATTAGCCAGAAGAACCTACTAGAAACCAGATAAAAAAACAATATATTGTTTATAAGAAACACACACAGATGTAAAATAAGGGGCAGGAAGAGAATCTATTCTGCTTCAGCTGAAACACAAAAGACAAGGCTAGCAATCATGATCTCAAACAAAGTAGAAGTAAAAATAGTTGTAACTAAAAGATAATCAGGAGACTACATTTTGCTAAAAGGTACCATAGATGAGGAAGTAAAATTAATACTAAATATATGAGCAATACAGCATAGCATTCAAATTCTTAAAGGAAAAGTTAAATGTGTTACAAGAGGGAAAAGAAAGTAAACATATTCGTGGGGGACTTGAATTCATCCCTCTCAAAACTAAATAAATCTAACCATAAAATGAATAAGAAAGAAATTAAAGAGATTGATAGAATTTTAGATTTTAGGTAATTTTAGAAAGTTAGATAGGAGAGACCTCTGGAAAAAATGGAATGGGAATAGAAAGGAGTATCCTTTCTTTTCCAGCTGTACATGACACCTTCACAAAAACTGAACTATATGCAACAAGACATAAAGACCTAACAATCAAATGCAGAAAAGAAATATTAATTTCACTCTTTTTGAATGATAGTGCAATAAAAATTACATTCAATAAAGAGTTTGGGAAGTCAAGAAAATCCCACAATAGAGTCACAGAGTGTTGGACAAGACTGAAATGACTGAACAATAACAAAACAAAAACAATCTCATACTATCTAAGAAATAGAGCAATTGATCAGTGAAATAGATGAAGCTCATTATATATAGTATTAAAGATCATAATTAGTCTAAAGTTCAATAAACCCAAAGATCCAAGCTTTGTGGTAAAAATTTGCCATTTGACAAAAATTGCTGGGAAAACTGGGAAGCAGTTCAGTAGAAAACAGGCATAGATCACCATTACACACCGTGTACCAAAAAATAAGGTAAAAATGGATAAATGATTTAGACATTTGTGGATAATATGGAATATGATATATCCATTCTATGTTGTTTAATACACAGTATCTCTTTATTTCATTTCCTTTGAAATGTGATTCACTGTCACTTTGAATCTGCATTGGGGTTCCATAATATAGACTTTTGACATTTAAAGTTTTACAGGTGTTTTACTGGGTTGTATTCTTATAGGGAAAAGCCACTAGTATACCTGAATAGGTCTCAACACAAGTACATATAAATTTGCATCCTTTAACTTGGGGTAGGGATCCAAAATAATCTATTTTGCCAATTTGGTCTGGTACTTTTCCCCTTGTTATCTCTCCAGGTACTACTCAAGGAGCAGTTCATTCCTTTTCCAACTAACATTCTTTGGTTACTTTTTAAACAATGAATGAGAGATACTAATACCTCAGTCTTGTGCCCCCTGGTGTGTGGCCTGGACCCCTAAAAGGCTGGCTGTTTGATGGACCCTTTTTGCTAGTAGTTGGGGTCAAAGTAGGGACAATATGTTGAGTAACAATCTTTACTAGTCGATCAGCATGTGGATTGTACTCACATTTTGGCATGGTGAGTGTCACATGAGTATCTACATGAAAAACTGACAAATCAGTAACCAAAGACATGTCCCACATATCTTCCCATAATTCTTTGCCCCAGACTTGTTTACTATGAATTTCCTAATTTTGATTTTTCCACATGGGCATCCATGTAGCTAACCTATTAGGTACTGCCCCTGAATCAGTGAATATATGATACTGTCCTCCTTGTTCTGTTTTGATAGCTTGATGTACTGTCTAGGTTCAGCATATTGACTACTTCCACCTATCCCAGTACTTTCCACAGTCCACTTAGTACTTGAGTTTTAGGCTACCACTTTCCAATGTCTTTTGTGGCCCAAATATTTTGCTGTCCCAGTTCTGGTGACTATTGTTCCATGGAGCCACAGGAAGTGAGGATGGCCAGAGCCAGGGCTTGGATGGATTAGCCCAACTCCTGACAATGCTGGAGGAGTGAAGGCCCTGAAAGTGTATTATATTCAGAAACCAGATCAGATCAGCAATAGGTTGGAATGGAGACCTAGAACCCCTGGAATTCCACTGGAAACTTGCACACTGAACTACCCTGCAGAAGTGAAGAATGGTCAATATGCTGACCATGCTGGCCAGTATGAGGTGAGAGGAAGGGGAGCACAGAGCAGCAAGTGTGCAGACCCAGGTGGGAGCTGGGAGCTGCTGGCCCTTGCTGGAGGAAGAGGATCCTAGGAGCTAGGAATTCAGCCCTGGGGCAAGATTGGGACTGCACAGCCAGGCACCGAGTTTGCCTTTTTGCAGTGTTCTTCTGTGACAGTTTGGGACCCAGGGGATAGAATTGCCTATAGCAGGTGGGGCAAAGTGCCATGTACCCCCACAGACCTCACCCTGATGGTTTTGTTGTCCAGCCATCCTTCAGGACTTGAAAGTAGGGCTCATTAGAGCCTACCCTGAGAGTGAAGGGTGGGGAGGATATGCCCCCAAGAAGATTTTGCTTGGACATTTCTGTTTGGGATTGAGGAAGGAGGAGTTGGTTATTCCCTCATCAAAGAATGATGTGATGTTATGCTTATACCTTTGTGTTTGTTGAAAGCTATTTGGCCTCCCAGGGGATAAGTTGCTATGTTATATATTCCGCAAATGTGAATTATGCTGTATTTACTTAAGCAAGGTTAATGTCTATTTGTTCCAGGATCCATGACCATTTGGATTACAAGGTCAAGGATTCTGGTAGGGTGGAGTGTAATGGCAATCAAAAAAGGATCTTTTGCTGTTTTTCTTCTAGTATAATCAATTACCTGACCGAATCTGGCCTTTAAAAATCAAGAATCTTTACTAGGAGTAAACAAGAAACAAGAATTTCTTTAATTAGAAATAGTGTATGTATTTGTATTGTTAATGTGAACAAAGATCTTGCTCACCCATTAATGGGTCTGCCCATTAAGGGGAGTTTGATTAGGGAAGATTTCACAACTTCTGTTAATGAGGCACTGGTTCTCAAGTGTTGGGATGCCCTCTGGCTCTAAAAAAGATATAAATACTCTGAGGGTGAGGTTTTACTTTGGGGCTTAGTTTTTGCAAGAAGTTTTGAGTGCCAGAATGGGAAGCCTCCTTAAGGAGCCCCCCTGGCATTGAAAACCCAGATGTCATTCTTCTCTCTCTGATAACTATGGTCAGCTGTACCTGACTGTTGAATTATGATCAGGCAGAGGAAGCCATGTCTGTGGATTACTCTGGGGCTTACTGACTGGAAGTGTTTGTTTGGCCAGATGAGGAATCTGGGAAGCTACTAAGAAGCCCTCTGGCTTTGCGAATCCAGATGTCGAGCTTCCCTCTCTTGTAACTATGGTCACATAGTTGGGGTCCAACTGTCTGTTAAATTCAGGCAGAGGAAGTCATATATGTTGATCTTTTGATTTCTTGATATTTTCAGTGAATTTCAGACTGCTGACTACCCTGAATTAGGTGAATGATATATGTGCTTGGTTATATGTGCTTGATTAAAGTGATTGTTAACTCCTTGAAAGTTCCTTTCCTTTTATGAATGCATATCTAAGAACGTGTGATAGCAGATCCCCCTGTGTATGATGGGGTGCCTACTGCCAAAGTGATATACTCTGAGTGTAGACTGAAGCATATTTTCCCTTTATTTATTTCCTTGAGGTCTCTTGTAAGTCTTCTTTTACAACATGGCTGATATGTAAATATATTTTGCTTGACTTCACATGTATGATCAACATACTGCTTGCCTTCTCAAGGGGCCAGGGAGGAATGGGAGAGAGAGAGAATTTGGAACTCACAATTTTTTTTAAAAGCACATCAAAATATTTTAAATACAATCAGAAAATATTAGTGAACTAAACAAAATGTATTGAAGTAAAAAGAGAAAAAAAGAAATGATTAATGGATGTAATATCTGAAGGCTCAACATTTTGCAGTTTATACAAATTCTCATGATAACATTTGCTTATCTTTTTATCTATGGAGCATATATGATTATGCAAAGTTTCCAAATACTTTGTAGGTTTCTTTTGGGGGAAAATATTTTGGTATTAATAAATAAATTTCCACATCACATCTTGTTAAATATAATAAAAATGCCATAGAATCATTCCAGACATTTTCATTTGATGTGGCAAAACACCAAGAAAAAAATATTTAAGAGCTCTTTTTTTCTCAAGGGAAGTAAAATCAGCATGAGAATTATACTCAACATGAATTGCCTTTTTCCTCTCACTGATCTTTCTTTCCTTTTCCTTGACCAGAATTTAAAGCAGCACTGAAAATGTGTAGATGTTGCACACATATATGAAAATGCCACAACAGCATTAATGTCGGTGTGTCTTCTTCAATTCAGGTATGTATCCTAAGGAAAGACAGCTGGCCCTTCTGCTCCTATCAAAACAGGAGATGCTGAGGGATGATGTGATCATCTCTCCAAAGCTTTTATTCTAGGACTTGTATTTACATGAAGATGCCCTGTTGAAAACATTAACCAGGTCAAAGGCTGCAAGCAAAGACTCATTTCATTTGGCAGCTGGAGCAGGTTGAAATGCCTCTCATGAGGCTGCAGGACAGAACAATGACAACAGGCATTTAACTACCAGTGTATTCAATCACAGGAAAACACGCTTCTACATGGCACATGTATTTCAGGAATTTAGTCACTAGAGAAAACACATGCATGTTTATTTATTCACATTTACATACACACTAAAGGAAACAGAGACCCACAAAGACATGTGTACACACACACACACACATATATGCACACACACAGAGAAGGAGGAAATAACGACTTCTCCAGCGAGGGAATTAAGACTGGTTTTTTTTTCCAGAAATAGTTCATTCAATTCAATTTGACAAACTATTAAGTACCTACTTCATGCCAGGTATCATGCAGGTGCTGAGTATAAGGAGATTAGAATGGTGTTGTCCCAGAACTTACATTCTGTTGGAGGGAAACAATATGTGTTCAAAAATTGCAATATAAAATTTATACAAAACAGTACAGCATAGTTTTACAAGGAGGGGTACTAGATAGAAGCTAGAAAAACAATATAGGCTTCTTATAGAAAGGATGAAAACAGGGAGATCAATTAGGAAGCTCCAACTGTAGCTGCAATTGTTGCAGGTGAGAGGTGATGTTAGCCTGAACAAGGTCAGTGGCTACTGGGAGGGAAGGGAAAAGAATAAACTTGAGAAATGCTGAAAAGGTAGGAACAACAAGCCCAGGCATGCAAGTGATTAGATGAGGGAGGAGATTGGGAAGGGGTGAAGAAGACTGGAGAGGATGACAAGCTGGTGGCTGGCTGGCTGGTTGGATGGAGGTCGAAAGGTCAGTTAGGATGATGGGTGAACTTAGAAGGGATGAAGGTACATTTGATGAAAAAATGTTGAACTTTGGAGATGCCTATGCATCATCCAGGCGGAGATATACAACAAGCAGCAGTTGATGTAGCACCTGCACCCTGGAGACCTTCCTTTTCCTCTCAATTTAGCTTAAAACATACTTAACATATTTTATTTTCCTTCTCCTTCTCAATCTCTGTTTATTTTGAGCTCTTAGGGTGCCTGCAAATATTCTTACTGCAACATGCCAGGCTTTTGTATTCCTCCTCTGCGCTCTGTTCTTGCTCTCATCTGTGATATATGTACTTTTAAAATCTAGGCTGGTTGGTGAGTTCACCATCAATCAACATCATTATCCTTAGACAAGTTTCCCTGACTTCCTTTATTGGAATTTTTCTATTTGTGTCATCAGAATTTCACTCTTTATAACTTCTCACTCTCCTGTAAACTTTTAGGCCGTGTGATCCTACAAATTCTTCTCCAGAACCAACTAAGGAGAAAGCATCTGTTTTTGCTCCAAAGAACAATGATGTGAGTCCACAGTTGCTGTCAGGACAGAAAGCTCCCAGCAAAAGAAAGAACAATACCTCCAAGAAGAGAGAAACATAACGACTCCATAATGAGGGATATAGAAGTAGCTATTTGTCAGCTAAATAAAAACAAAAGAAACACCTATTATCTTTCTGGATCACGCATCCAGGTTATGATTGGGAACCTTCTGAGATGTGAAATACCAGATGGCTATTATGCACTTTTGGTGACTCATTTGGGCAGAAATTATCCTGCCTGAAGGGACCAAGAAAGAATTACTAAAGATTATGTAGTATTGGACAAACAACTGAAGACTACAGGAGCATATGTGGTGTTTTTATCACTGCTATGGATCAAAAGCAAGTGCTTCAGAAGAGAAAAGTACATCTGCGAAGTGACCATCTGGTTAAGAAAATGCTGTATGACAGTGAAATTTGTATTTGTGGACCATCTTAAAATACAGGAATAGCTGGTGTCTAGCTAGGAATGGCTAGAATCTCCATACAATGCTAGAGTGTTTTCAACAAGGACTGGAAAGAATACATTCCCCTGAAGTCTTGTGACTAGTCCAAAGGGCTTTAAACTGAAAATGCAAAAGGAGAACACTACCTACATGTATTCAGCAATTTAGATACAAGTGAGAATAACTGTAATGTAGAAAGGAAGAAAAAAGGCAGTAGAGACATCCAGAAGTTAAAAGGAAACAAAATAGAAGAAAGGAGCCAGACACAAAAGCCATTGGGTTTGAATATCCATACACAAATTCACAAAGTGTAGCTCACCAGCAATACAGACTAGAGATCTTAATGGCTTTCTAAATAGCAGTAAGAGTTGGTGCAAAGAGACATGAATGCAGTATAGTTATGGAATGGTATATCACATTCTGTCTAAAGACAAGGAAAGAGGGTGGAGATTAGCACTAGTTCTGCCAACTAAGAAGGCAAGGCAAAGGAAGAAGCACATTTATTAAGGATGTTCTATATAGCCGGAACTGTGCTAAGGGTTGAGGATACAAATACAGCCCAACAAGAAGAGCCTACCTGCAAGGAGGTTATATTAAGAGGCCATTCAACCTATTCCTTAGGAACTCTAATTAAGGGGAATCCACTACCCTCCCCTTTCCCCAACTCTGCAATATATTCTTCTTTGGCAAAGCTCTGTTGATTAGAATTTTTTTTTCCTGACATAAAGGCTAAATTGGCCCTTTACAACTTTCACTCACTGCTTCTGACTCTACCCTCTGGGGCCCAGTGTAATGAGCTTGCTTCCATTTCCATGTGATGCCCCTTCAAATATCTGAACAAAGTGATCATGCTAATCCCCTAAATCATGTCTTCTATAGGCTACTTAAATACATCACGTTCTTCCAAATGATCATTACATGGCATAAAAAAAGTCTTATGCAAGCAGGGAGTGATTATTTTTTCAGATGCAACAAAGGCAGGAGATATCCTCCTAGAGGCAAGGTGAGATGGTACATGGCATGAATGTATACGGAATTCACCTGAGGTATCTGAGGGGGTGGATCAGGAGACTTTATACTCCTTTTGTTTCTAATACTGGGCAGCCCAAAGGAGAACAAGCCTACTGAGTTCCTCCACTGGATGGAATAGCTTGTGCAGATACTGGTAGATAGGTACTGTGGAACCTGAGAACACAGGGTATTGACAGTACACTGCAGAGACTGAGCCAGATCTGGGCATATGACCATGGTGTAGTTCCTATCATCAGATCTATGCGGACGCAGAAACCACTACCAACAATGTCTGAGGTTAGGCAAGTACTCGTGAGCTTCAAGGGGCAATCTAATTCACAGGGCTCAACCTCAGCAACCTCTAGGGCCACAGGAGCAAAGTAGGGTGATCACATCACCAGTGCTGAGCTGCAGGCACAGAAGCTGAGACAATCAGGTGAGGGTTGGGGCAGGGCACGATCCTGCCCTGAGTAGATAGGGAGGGGATCAAAGGCAAGAAGGCCCGACAGAATAACACCTTCATCAGGTAATCATCAGGGCAACACTCTATCTACTTTCTGTTATAACTGTGGATTAGATGACTGTACTCACGTTAGGCGTACTGGCATAGGAATGTAGTGTTGGTCATGAAGTAGTTAAAATCTTTTGATCAAGCTTTGGGAAACTAGAGTGGGACCATGGAAGGAAGTCACACTGGGCCCCAAAGGCAGTCACATTGACATCATCAACTCCTCATGGATCTTTTCCACTTAGACTCCACTTAAACTTCATGAAAACATCATGAACTGAGAAAGTAAACTGCAATGCTATCCTGGACAGTGGGACCTCAGTTACCATCATTTCCCTTTCTTTTTATGAAATTTAGGTAAAATAAAACCTATAACACAGCATGGACTTGGTGGTCTGAGTAGGAAAGAATATTCATACCAGGGATACATCCAAGTGAGCTTGAAATTCCCAAGGAAGTTGTTGTCAACAGAAAAGTAGAACTGTAACTCTGGTATGTTCAGACCCTCCAAAAATCACTGGAGTATCAGAACAGATTGGAACAAATCCTACTTAGTTTTTCCAAAATTCTAATAGGATACTTAAAGCAATATTCTGCAACCCAATACTTGCATACTTTGACCATATGTGTAGACTGTGCAGAGGCATAGTCAAGAGGCTCCATTTCCACAAGATCCCTAACTGTTCACTCTATGGACTAGATGCTGAGGTATTTGACTTTGGGAACTCCCCAGTACCGCAAAAATAAAAAGACAGATTGAGACTGGAACTCAGCAAGAGGATGGGTGTGATCTCCCTGCATGAGTAGGATGTATTTGAGGTGCAACCCAAAGAATACAGCCCACTGATTCCTGAAGATCAAGGAGGATTTCCCTATCTATGATGGAAAACTTTAGAAATCATCTCAAAGAAATGCTGGTTAATAGTAGTATTACATAATCCAGAAGCTCTTAAGAATCACTGATAGTGGCAGTGCTAAGAGAAATGGAAATATACAGGTGTGTGTTTATTACCAAACTTGAACAAAAGTACTTAAGTGGACCATTATTCTATGCCACTGGTGCAAGATGCCCAGTAGTGTTTGCTAAGCGGCTGGTGGTTTTCTATCTTGGACTTGCATACTAGATACTACCAGATTCCTATGTCTGAGGAAGACAAGGAAAACTTTGCTTTCACCTGTTCAACCAGATTTTTGCCAGTTTGAGAGACTGGTTGACTTGCCTGTTTACAAAGGAGTCTCAGAGAATAGAGGGGCCCTATCAGGATTACTTACTGGGAAAGTTAGTGGGACTTTCTAATGCATAGATGGAATCTATGAGCCATGCAATGGCTCAGACTATCCACCAGCTATACAAAGGTCTCTTGACCAGATGTGGGCATTGAAAGTGCATATTACTAGAAGGCAGGAGAACTGAACTCAGAAGCAACTCCTTTCTAATCCCAATCTATTATAGAGAATCAAAAGGAACAGATTCAAGTCACAAAGCAGGAACATAATGACAACCAAACTTACATGGCAAAGTTGTGGTATAAACCTAAAGATAGAGTTATACTTGTATATAGGTGACAATGCTAGAAACTGACCATATGAGATGTACTTTGCATATAGTTTTATATGTTTACTGCTTTATATAAGGCAACTAGGTGGAGCATTGGCTAGAGTAGAGGTCCTAGAATCAGGAAGATTCATTCTCAGACACTTACTAGCTGTGTGATCCTGTGCAAGTCACTTAACCCTGGTTGCCTCAGTTTCCTCATCTGTTAAAAGAGCTGGAGGAGATAGCAAACTTCTCTAGTATGTTTGCAAAGAAAATCCCAAATGGGGTCACAAAGAGTTGGATAAAACTAAAAAAAACAAGTGAGCAACAACACTGGTTTATACATGATTTATACTGCATATTTGAAAATTCTTGAGTTTTAGGTGACTATGATTTGTGTTGTGTTCATGTTATAACAATGCCTTTTAATTGTTTTTCATGTATACTACTACTTACACTTAAACTGTATTCTATATATTGGCCTACTGATAGCATTATTGTTGCAGCTTTGCTTTGTTTGCCATGCTTATAGCTTGTGATTGCTTGCTGTGTATTATGGATATGCATTGTACTTTCAAAATGTACATGTGTTTTATGTCATGTATGTAGTTGGGCATGTGGTTACTATAGTATCCTCTAAGGTGAAGTTTTGCATACTGCCATGTCTGCTACATGTATCGTTAATGTGCATTTGTTTATTTTAGTTTCAACATTTCCACAGGATGATCACCTGGGATGCCAAGAAAATCATCCTCGTTGTTTTAAAGGGCTGATTCATGTGTTTATAATGTATATTTACAGGTTTTGGATTTGTGTCAGCTGATCTTTTCAAGGGATTTCTAAGAGTTCTGGTCCAGGGGAGGAATGTAAGCCTAATCCCAAAGCATACTGGCAGGGGACTCTCTTCTTGTTGGTGAAGATCCATGCCCTATACCTGCATGAGGGGCAGGACAGAATTAGTAAGAATTAGAGAACAGCTTCAGTCTCTTTGAAAATGTCTTCAGTTTTTTTCAGGCTTCTGGATCTATTTTGTGTCTCTTCAGATCTCTTCAGAGTCTCTTGGGGTTTTGTAGGTGCTTCTGGCTTCTACCTTCAAGAGAGAACCTACATGATGTCAATTGCATTTCAGGTTGGTGAAGGGAAACACTCTGGGCAGAAGCCAGTATGGAAGGAGCTAGCAGCCCTGTTATATCCTTCTCTCTAGCCTGCTACACTAGAGATTTTAGGGAATTCACCCCTTCCCCTTTAGGATAAGAACTAGAACTCTCCATCTTGGTTGAGATGAGTTGTCTTACTCCCAATGGGAGAATTCCTTCACTATGCATTTTCCATTAAATATGTTCAGATGTGTACTTTGTCTGATTTCTGATTTTCTATGCAATAGGATAAATGGATTTCTTTGATCACTGCTATGTGTGTCTTTATTGTGGAACCGGTATCTGTCAAGAGAGGGATCAAACTCTGGATATAAAGCTTGAGTCATCGTGCTTTCCTCAACTAATGAAAGAATCATAAAAAGTTAGATTGAACCTGAAAAAAATCACATTTCCTACATGAAAAATATTTAAGAGAATAGAGCAATATGATATTGAGTGAAATGAGCAGAACCAAGAGAACATTACACACAGTAACAGCCACAGTGTACCAGGACTGTTTTTTGATAGAGTTAGCCCTTCATAGCAATGCCTAAGGACCTAAAACATTTCCAAAGGACTCATGATGCAAAATGCCATCCATATCCAGAGAAAGAACTATGGAATCAGAACCCAGAATGAAGCAGACTATTTTCTCTTTTGTTATATTTTGTTTTGGTTTGTTTTTTTTTCTCATGGTTTCTCCCATTCGTTTTAATTCTTCTATGCAACATGACTAATGTGAAAATGTGTTTAATAAGAATGTATGTGTAGAACTCATATAAGACTGCATGCTGTCTTGGAGAAGGGGAGATAATTTAAAACTTATGGAAGTGATTGTTGAAAACTGAAAACAAATTAATTTTAAAAATCAAACAAAAAAAGAGAATCAAGCAATCATGGAAAAATTGATCAATTATTTGTGATACTTTATTAAACAAAAATATTTTTGCTGAACAAAAAGATAATGGAGAAAAAGACCAAGTTTTGGAGTAATAATCTAACTCAGAATCAGTTACACCAACTAGAAGGATCATGAAAACATAAGGAAAAATGACTGAAATCTCAAAGAGAAATGAAAGCACTCTGCACGTATACTAAAAATATAAAGGAAAATGAAATCAAACTGCCGGCAGAGGAGGGAATCCTGCAGTCTCCCCACGACCTCTACCACCTGCCAAAGATCACTGGCAAATATCAAGAAACTACAGAAAAGTTCAAAAGAGAAATAAAACTTTTAAAATAATAAACAATCTGGAATAAATTTAATTTGGAAATTAGAGGCCTCAGCGCAAACTAAAACACAAACATAGAGCAGAGAAAGGAAAAAGTGAGCACATAATGGTGACTCTCTCCAAAGAATTAGCTGCTTTGAGAAAAAGAGAATAAAGGATTTGGAATATAGCAATAAGAAAATGGGAGACAGAGAAGAGTTTATTAGAGTTATCAATGAAAAGATCACTGATGACCTTGGACAGATTCGTTCCATTTAAGTATTAGGGAAAGAAATCAGATTCCAAGAGGCTAAGAAGAGAGAGGGCAGTGAAAAAGTAGAGGCAAGAGAGAAGAGAAAGGTTGCTCGAACTTGAAGGAATAGGAGAGTGAAGGGAAAGACTTTTCAGGAGTGGTGCGGCCCCTCCCCGCATCAAGATACCTTTCTTTTATGTGAGAAGTACCTGGGAGAAGGCTTAGAAAGGATATGCCACTGTTATTCATGGGGCAAAGAAGATCTACTTTAAAAGCCCACACAATTATGAACCATGGATTTCAGTTCCTTTGACCTAGTGTTCCTGATTTCTAATCTCCATCCTTCGGTAATCACAATGGAGGTGCTAAATAAACACACCAGAGTTTGACTGTGACCTTGAAGTCCACCTTGAGACAATGTCAGGTACAAAACTGCCTTATAATGAAGGCCTCTTGGTACTTCAGTGAGGATTTGAAGAAGGGCCTGACTTTTTGCTCTGTAACCAATAGTGTTATTTCACCATTTTTGGGTAATTAATCAGTGGTAAGGAAGAAGTTAGTGCCTTGGGATTATTTATTCATAAAAATAACAGGACAGAAATGTGCTTGCCCCTTCGAAGCAGTCAGAATGATGAACAAAATCATTCCCTTCTCCTATTACACACAGACTCAGTGGGCCAGTTTCAGCAATTCCAAAGGAAAAAAAACACCAGGAATGATAAAAAGAGAGGTGGAAATTAGTCTAGTATTTTATAACCTTGCCCAACTGTCACCTTGTCCGTTAAATTTACCTTTTCCCAGGCTTGTTCTAGGTTCACTTTGAATAAATACAATCGCAAAAGAGAAAGAAAAAAAAAGA